>JARGXX010000138.1:0-1200000 GCA_030374765.1 Agarophyton chilense
AAAAAAACCTGCATGGCACGTGAAGGTCGTTTTTTTCTCGATCTTCCTCACCTACGGGTACCTGCCAGTAACCACAGTTGGCATCCAACGTGGTAAATATCTGCGCATCTATCAAGGAGTCAATGCACTCATCCATTCTAGGTATCGGGTACGAATCCCTGATGGTCACGCTATTGAGCCTTCTATAGTCCACACAGATCCTCATACGGTTATCGCCTTTCTTCTGAACCAGAACCACGGGACTAGCCCAATCTGAGTTGGCTGGTTCAATTACACCTTCTTGAAGCATTCGCTCAACTTCTTTGAGTTCTACTTCTCTCGCCTTCGGACCTGCACGGTTTGCTTGCTGATAAATCGGCTTCGAGTCAGGGAGGAGCTCGATGCGATGCTGTGTGGCCTTAATTTGGCCCAGTTGGCCTGACCACATGGTTTCGAACTCCTTGAGAAGGTCAATAATACGGCCCCACAGTTGGCCTTTTTTTCACCGATCTGGACTGTATCTTGCCATTTCCTCTCAGGGTCAGGTTCCTTTTCTTTGTCTATCGATGCCTTATCGGTTAGTTTTGATTCCAATTGGGTGTTTATCGATACCTTTGTGGTTGTGGACGCATTTACGCACCCCCCTTCCTTATCGAAGGCGATCTCGCCGAGATCAATGTGAGTTACGGTGAAGACCCTTTGTGGTGCCGGTAGTGCGATACCAACATTGGTATTTTTCGGCAACTCACGTCGTGACTGCTGAAGTTGCTGAGACACACCTTAAAGGGTTGATTTGGGATGTTGTCGACAATCCCGTCGGCAATCAAGGTGAGGTGTCGATGTGCTAACTTCGGATGGTTTTGTAGTATGACCAGGCCGGGGGTCGCATACGACACCGGTACCAATATTTGGTGCATTGGCGGGATAACAACCTGTTTGGCAATGCGCACTTTGTTGGAGACCGTTTCGGTGGATATCGGTTTTTTCGGTTTGACGAACCATCCCCGTTTGGTTTACGTAGTACCTAAAATGGCAATTCGCCCCCCCTGACGTAGTGCGACGGTACGGGAACCAGGAAGGATTGCTTTGACATGTATGTCAATGAAGTTCGTACCTAGTAGAAAGTCTGTTGGTAAACGGTCGACAACAAAGAATTGAAGTCTTACCTTGAGGTGTCCGAGCTGCACCACAGTGGTGAGCATAACTCGAAGGTTTAATGGGCGCTCATTTGCATCTACCAGCGGGTTATCGGGAGGTCGGTTCAAGTTTCGAAGTACCGCCTCAGGTATGACGCGGGAGTTCAGGACGTTTGGGCCGGCCCCCGTATCCAGCGCGCAGATGACCGGAACCGCAAGGCGATCGGATAAACACATTGAAGCACATACTTCATAGTTGTTGTACTTCATATGACAAACCGGACCTGGTTGTGACGTGTTCTCTTCCACCTTCAAGGTTCTGGGTATCGATTGGCCTTCCGATTGCAGGTTCGGTTCGGCCATTACGCCAACCGTTCGGTGTTTTCCTCCTGTACGGGAGTGGTTGAGTCCAAGTTTGGTGTTTCCTCGATGGTCTTGACCTGTACCGGTGTACGGGGTTGGAACCTATTTGGTGCTTGCGTTGAAGACCCATAGAGGCGTTGGTGATTCTGCATGCGAGCCTGAATCCACTGGTCTCTCATCCCTGGAGGTAAGTGATCGCAATTGTTTGCCAAATGGTCTGTCGCGAGACAGAACCAGCAAACGAGGCCTCCAGTTTGGGTGTCTCGCGTTACCATTGATGGGGGCTTCGAAACCTGGTTGGTAGGAAGAGTGGCGTGGGATGTGGGTGGCAAGTTATGGGAGCTCGCTCCCTGCATCCTATGCGAGCTCACCGAACTTTGCGGCGATTGTACCGAGTTTGGTGTAGGCGTTGACGACCAATTTCCTACCGTCGAAGGTTTCGAGAATCGCCCCTGGGTCGCTACCGAGTGGATAGCGGTCCCTGTAGGTACTTCGAAGTGCGATCTACCCTCTGAGGTTGTGGTATCTTCAATTTCGAAGACCAACCATTTCGTTTTATCCTTCGAGGTTGGAGGCACAGCTGGTCTCTTTCCCAGCCGAAGGGTATCACCAAGGCCCTGGGAGTATCGAGCCTGCCCATTGTAGTCTACCTTTCAGTTAGTGGCCAGGTAGTTGCGTACCTGGGAACGGATCGCTTCGTCGACATTGTCGGCGAATAGCGACTTTAACCGAGAGGTAGTGAACACATTACCACAGCGGGTTGCCAGATTCCACAGCGCGAGCGAAAACTTCGATTCGGTTTGCCAAGACCTTTGATGGTAGGCGAGAACTTCCGAATGAGCCTCTTGTATAACCTCATCGGTGGCGTATGTTTCCAAAAAGAAATTGACCACTTATGGGTATGACTCCAACATCTCTGTGCCATCCTCATCCATCGCTAAGGTATTGCCGCGGAGCCTACCCTGCAGCAAATAGTATGCTTGTCCTTTCAGGTGAAACTGAAATAGCCACATAGCAGCGCCCTCGGAAAACCCATTTCGGTCACATGCAATCTTGAACTTCTGTAGAAACTCAATCACCGCAATAGGATCCGTACCTGTGAAGGTTGTGTCACCCATTTGTAAGCTGAGCTTCTTGTGGTGTTTAGTAATCTTCTGAGCAACCTCTTGGGTATATTCAGAAGACTTGTTGATCAACCGATAAGTCCTGTAATCAACCGCTTTGGTGAACATATCGTTCAACGGCTGGGGCACCTCCAGGTCCATTTCGGTGTCCGTCTCAGAGTCGGGCGACTCATTATATCGCTTTTTACGCTTTCGGTTCTTTTTCGACGACTTCTTCGTTGACCTGTTCGGTTTCTTCTTCTTCTTACCTTTACGGTCATCATCCGACGATGAACTCGTATGGTAACTGGAGTCTGACGAGTTGGGGTCTGAATCATCCTCTCGATTCTTTCCCCTCTTCGTCCTCCACTTCTTCCCTTTTCGGTTTCTTCGTCGCACATCCAACGAGTCAGACGAATCGTCCTTGGGACCACCTCCATGGGTATCCTTTTGAACGAAACCAGTAATTGGTTGCACATAAATGTCTTGAGGATCTACCTTCCCCGGGACCTCTTGACTCAGCCTTGGACCTGGTAGGTACTCACTATCAGTAGGTAAGTGTTTGGAATGGGTGGAATGACCCATTTGGAACCCTTGTGGTATGCGCTTTGCGATGTTCCCCTGTGTAGGTCGTGATCCTGCGAATCCCTCGGAAACCCAAAGGTCCTGCACAGCGCGATAAACATGCTCCCTAGCATCTGTAAAGATATACTGTTTCACCATTTCCGGTATCCTGTCCGACAGCTCTTGAGCTGCTCGGTCAACCACAATACGGGTAAATGCATCGACGTCCATTGAGGGCAGAACCATCCGGGTATCCGACTTCTCCCTTAAGGTTAATGCATCCTCGACCGCGAGAGTGACGAGCACTTTCGCTCGCTATTCGAGCTGAGGCCATAGCTCCTCCGCTGCAACCTCAATTGGTACTTCCCTTTGAGGTTCCGTTGTCATAGGCGGAGGACTATGTACCTTTACGGTTTTGTCCCGAGGGTGCCGGAGCAGCTCCTCGGGGTTTTCCGGAATCGATTGAGCCGATGGGGCTCCTTTAAGACCTTTATGGCTTGGCGGGGCGCTCGCACCACTCGTACTTCTTTTAGGTCGTTCCATTTGTGACCAATAGTGGTATCCTGTATTGCTTTGGGGATTTCCTGAAACTAAATAGAAGTACGAGCGTCCAATCCTTCTCGGAATCTCGTGTGAACTGTGAATGTACGACGAAACCTAAAAAAACTTCCTAAGTCGGGAGACCAAAATGTCGTACAATCACCTCTGGGGTATATTACTGTCTTGTCTCGGGAGCCTAGTGACGCTCAACCGTAGGGAGCATGATGACGCTCAACCTTAGAAGGTAGACGTAATAAACCTCGATTGTAACAGGGCAACGTTAAAATCCGCAGGGGCAAACGGCGGGGCAACTAGCCTATACCGTGTAGGTGAACGATGGTAGGCGTCGACGCGCGGGAAAGCCTGTGTGGTGGTTGAGAAACGATGAAACAAAAGGTATAGTCACGACCCAAGTGGTGCCTGTCTTTATCAGATTAGGATGGGGGAGGGGCAGTTCCCTATATGTAGTGGACTGCACTCTCCAGCTCACCCGGGAGGTGCTAGCAAGGCACGGTCTCTGACCTAGTGTCCGAGACCGGGCCAGCACGGGCTACAGGGCCAGGTGGCCACTCCACTACTGTACTAAAAAAAAATATAATTACAATTACAAGTACTAACAATTACTCAACCAGAAGGTACATGTCAACACTACACGTGGCTGACAACACCTAGATGGTAGCTCGCCCGGAGCTGCATGGCCGATGATCCCTCGCATCCATCACCTACAGGGTCAGTGTAGTATATTGACAACCTCAAAGGTCAGACCTTCTGCCACTATACGACGGTCGCGGCAAATATACGCCCAGTGGTGTGTGCATAGACATGAGTTCCTGCGAGTCAGGAGATAGTGCGAACTGCCAATATCCGTGGCAGAAATCGATGTTGGCGAACATTTTCGAGCCTCCGCACTCCTGTAACTTTGAATGGAGATGTGACATTGCAGACTGCATGGGTATGGTCTTGGAGTTTACGGAGTGGAGGTGGACTGTGAAGCGCAGTTTGTCAGTCCCGGGCTTTGGTACAGTCAGGGCGGGACTTGTCTACTTGGCTGCTAGGTTCCTATACACTGCGCCGATTTTTTCCAGCTGATTGATCATGTGACTGATGAAAATCGCTGATTCTGCGCGTACCGGCTCTGACAGCAGCGGATTGGTTTGGCTCCAGGACGCAGTTCGATTTCCAATGGGGACACTTTTGGCGGTTGGATCGGGACCGAGCTTTATGCGGAAAATTGAGCGATAATCGCATAGTATTCTCTTCACCTCGCGAAGTCCCTCATAACTCATCCCGTTCTTCCGGGCTTCCTCTTCCAGGGAAGCGAGGGCTTTATCGATTTCAGTGGGGTCGTCGATTCCAAATCCAGCCGTGAGGTGTTCCGAAGGTTCAATTGGGTCGTCCTCTGTGTCTCTATAGGATACACCACTGTAGTTACTTTTCTCTGTAGGTACACCGACGCGGCTGATACGCATATCGTCGGTTGCCGGGCTGACCTTCTCGAGGTGGTCGTCTAGGTTGAATCCTATTGCACTGAGCAGGGGGTGTCCAAGAATCACCTCTTTCATACTCTGATCCGTAATGAAGAACTCTACTCCATGCAGAAGTATGGGTATCTTGGTCCTGGGCAGGGATAGAACTAGCGAAATAGCCACCTCCTGCTTTGATTTGAACACGAATGGGGCTTCTTCAGTTCTCTCGACAGTGGTCTCGAGTTCGATGGTTTCAGGGAGATCGATGACTTCCAGGTTGATTCCCGCATTGACTTGCTTCATCAAGTCCCTTGATATAGCACCGCAATCGGCGCCAGAGTCTTTCATTGCGACTGCTGCGACTCGTTCGTCGAGTGAAATGTTGTCCCTTCCATTACTTCTCGAATGGATTGTTACACGGGTGACTTTGATGCTCCTCTTCTCCCGCTTCTCTGCAAAGAAATCGTGCAGGAGCTGCTTCTGTTCTTCTGCGAAGGTAATACTGCAGTTTCGGATTCGGTGCTTCTTGCCGCATTTCTTGTTCAGGCAAGGCCCCGTCCACATAGTACCGTCTACGGCGGTTTTCTATGGTCCTGAGTTTGATAAATCTCGTTTCGAACGTTTGTGACTGCGCTCCATATCTTCGGGTTCACTCTTTTTCGAAAAGTTTCCTCCGTCGCGCTCGTGTCTTCTCTTTATCTGCGCTCGTGCAGCTTCGTCGTTATGTACTCTGACGGCAAGAGCGCTGGCGCGATTCATAAAATGAAATATTATTGCCTTCTGTGCGGCTGTTCAGTATGACTTCTCGTTCAGTAGACGAATAAGTAGCTCGGCGGGTTCACCGCGATTAATCAGCTTAGGGACGATCGTCTTGCAGATTTCTTGATCTTTCACGACGTCCGATGCATTGTTTCTGTCCAAATGAATGACTATGTTCACGACAAATTCTCTAACAGCTCCACCTGGGTCCATCGAACATGTTCGGTACTTCACTGCATCAAATGATGGCAATGCGCGTTGCGCTAGGTCCTTCGAAGCTTCTTTGAGGCAATTTTTGAACCAGTTCTTCACCACTTTGTCAGTTGCGTCCTCGACTAATCGTGGCTGGTTGAATGTTATCTGCAGCAGCGCGAGTCTGGTTAAAGTCAGCGATATATTCCTTATACGCGGCATACTCTACTTCGAATTTGATCATGTTCGGCTGTGTAGGACTCTCCAGCCTAGGCGCCGAAATGGTTGACACAACTCCGTACTTCGACATCACGTTTTGCGCAAAAAGCAAACAGTGTACTTTTTAGAATCAAAGCGCTTTGTTGACGTGTCGCGATTCGAGCTCGTCGCACGCGAAGAAAAAAGGTTGGGCACCGAGAGAAGTTCCGTGCTGTGTTGGATGCCTCCAGACTCTTTGACAGAGTCTGGTATTCTTTATTATATAGTAGTCTGTGGTGCTCCAGGACCAGCTCGTGGGTTGCGCTTCTAGGTTTTCTATGATGCGTGCGCTGCCTAGGTGTCGCTGTCGTCCAGCAGCTGTCTACTTCGAAGTCCTACGCAGTCCAAACGCCCGCATCCCAATCCAGACTACAGTCCACTCTGGGCTGCAGTTGCGCTATTTCGTCCCAGTTCCGCAGCACCCTGCTTTGGGGTGCACCTACGCATCCCAGGTATGCTCGTGGGTGGTCAACAACGGAGAACCTTTTCGCAGCCTATTTGTCGCTGCTGAGGCGGCATGGACTTAAGTGGGTGACGACATCACTGCTAAAGACTGCAATTAGATGCATCATCTAGGCAGTAAGACCGAAATCACTTTTCATAAAGCTCGAATCAATCGTGGAGTTTTCCCACATGGAGCTAGAGCAGGACTTCAATGCGTTTTTCCAACACGCCGTTAAGGTCTCACATTCTTTCGAGGATGTCTATAATGCTCCCGTCTCATGCAGTACCACTCTGCGTCCCATAAGGGACGGAAAGCACACATCATGTGACAGACACAAGGTAAACGCGGAAACAGGCAGATCCAACAACGACCATCGCAAAACACATGAACGAAGTAGACCTAACCCCCCATTCTCCCACCCACCTTGTAGGAAGAAAGGCACCCTTCACTGGGTTGACAAATGCGAACTGTGTTCAGAAGAGAAAAAGAGGGAATACGAAGCCGAATTTGTTGCGAAAAAAGCCGCTGATGGACAGCTCAGATCGACCCGCAGTCAGAAGAACAAGGTAAAGACGCGACAGACTACGACTGATGCCAAAGGTACAGTCAACATACTCCAACTTCCCACCACCTCTGAACTCTCATCTCGCGTCATCACTATGTTGGACGGTAGAATATCTCTCGACGGCACTGGAAGGTGTACCGATGGCAGCGACGACAGCATTGTGTGGCCCACCCTCGCTGAGAAAGCGACATTAAAGGGAATCGGCAAGCTAGTGGCCATCAAGACTACACATCTGTCTGTAGCACTGAAGTCGGGTTCCGAGCCGCAGCGTTTCGCATTCTCCCGCACATGGACCGCGCCGCGCACAGTCTTATACCTCCCATTGGCCAGTTTGGTACTTTTCAACATCACCTACTTGGTTGCAGACAACGACCTTGCGTGTGAAGAACTGCTCATGGGTTGTCTCGTTTTGAGCCATCTCCGCGTGGAAACGGAGAAATCGCTCGACAATAATCGGTTTTCTCTAAATGGGGCAGGCTGCTCGATGTTTGAAAGCCCGCAGTAAGCTCTGAGGAGGGGTTTACCAGCTGTTTGTCGGCCTTCAGGATTCACAACGATTCTAGCCTTACAGCTAGTATGTAAGTAAAACAAACAATCGACGCGCATCTTCCGAGAGTGAAGTACCATGTCGCTCGTCAAGAACAAGATCCATTTCCAGACCCTTCGCTGCTTGACCCGGTCGACAGCGACCAGCATGAGGAAATTGAAACAGCTCTGAAAGGCATAGTACAAACCCAGCAAGAAAACGGTATGGTAGCGAAGCATCTGATTGATCTTCATAGCATTCTGGGAGAAAAAATGGACATCTTCCGTGTATCCCTCTCCACCAGTCCTCCGGCGAACATCAGGTTCCCAAAAATTGAACTGGTCGCGCAGGCAAAACCCATTCGTGTCGGACTGCGTAATCACTCGCAGAAACACCGGACCTTTCGACAGACTTTCGTTGACGATCTTATCCGCACCGGATGGCTAAAGCCAATCCAACTTCGTCTTGGGCTAGCGCGCCTTTGATCGTTCCGAAACCGGGAACAGCTCGATTCCGATTCACTTTTGACCTCCGTCCGGCGAACAAGTTCACCGTCAAACAACAATATCCAATGGCAAACCTCGAACAAAAGCTTTAGAAGCTTACTGGCTCGAAGTCCTTCGCCAACTTCGATCTGTCTCACGCTTATGGGCAATTCTCACTGGAAGAAGTCTTTCAAGCGCTACAGTCTTTTATCACCCCCGACGGAGTATTCTCTCCAACTCGAGTGCTTCATGGCACAAAAAATGCTACCACGCACCTTCTTCAACTGCATCTTTGCCAAATTCGCTTTCAGTAGCAGAAGTGTCAGTAGTTGATGTGTCGGAGTTGTTAGTGGACACATGTGGCAGTTCGATGTCATTCATGTCATCTAGTGCGTCAATGTTTTGCATGGGCTTACCGAAGCTTGTGTTCGGGAGTGCCATGCGCGTATCCTCGAACGCAGCTGTCATCTCCTTTTCTGCATTGAAAGTCACTGTGATATTGCCACTGTCAGTGTTGACTGACGTCACAGTCTTGGGGAGCGATCAACGTACGCGCTTCTCCACTTCCCTTTTGACATATACTTCGACCAGGTCACCTGCGGTGAGTGGTATGTCCTTGATGGCGGCCTTAAGTATGCGTTCTAACTTGCAGCGAGCGATAAACACATCGCGAGCATTCACCACTTCAGCAGGGAGCACGTTGTCATGTGGCTTGATATCGATGGGCTTAGTAAACCTCTTTGCCATCTCGAAGGCTGAAATCATGTCATTTCAATATAAGTCATTTCATATCGTGACAACCATGTAGGCAGAGCGCTCAGCGTTGAAGAGTTCCCCTGCTGCCGACTTGATCCTTAAGAAAACACTGCGAATGATGTTGTACTTTTACTTCACAGCGTTCGTCGGGTGACGGCGGGACGGCACGGTATGCAGCGAGATGTCGAGCTGCTGGCAGAGTCCGCGGAATGCTATAAGGAGAAACGCCTTGTCTCTTCTGATAGAATCAGGATGCCAGAGTTCTCACACCGAACTGGCCTCAAACCCAGTAACTGCCTCCTGCATGGACGTGGACTTGACCACATAGGGGATTGAGAATCGAGAAACTAGGTCCATCGAATGTAGCACCCATACCTGATCCATAAACAGGTTGTCAATTCAATCTAGTTCGTTGAGGGCCTGGTTCAACAAGATAATATACACCTTCCGAGTGGGATGTAGAACGGCGGTAGAAGGACAGGCTGTGCAGTCATTCACCATTTCTGTCACATAATTAGCGACAGTGCGGTTCCCGAGCATTTTGCTTTGGAGGAACAGTTTGAAGTCGGAACAACAAGCGCAGCCGCCGAAATGCATGTATAGCTTGTCGGCTATGGCCATCACATCGGCCCACGGCGATTTATCGAGCGTAATGGCGAAGAGACAGTAGAGCGTCTATCCAAAGTAGCGAGTGGATACGTTGCAACGGTCTGGGATTTATGAGAGGAATCGGTCATCAACGATTGCCAGGGAATCGTTTGCGCCGTCAGCACCAAAGCACAGGGTGTTTATTCCCAGATGAACAATTTTCGCCTTGCGCGTGACATTTCTACCAATCACACACTGTTACTAACCTTCCAGAACTTAGTGGATGATATTGATGTCATTGCAAAGGTCAGAATTGGCTTTCAGGACGATCGAGCGAATTGTGCTGTGTTGAAGCTTGCATTAACACTAGCACCATATTGCCACGACGTGTGGCCGTTGTAGTAACTTTAGGGAACTGAGTCTGAGTTTGGGTAAAGGAGGATGAGGTGGTTGGCAATAGAGTTGTTGTTTGTGTAGTCGTGATCGCTGTGTCTTTATTGGACCCCAATAGCTGGGGTATTTATACACAGTGATGAGCTTAACTCGGCCGTTCAGGCCAAAAACAAGCAGAGAAGGTGAGCTTACGCGTAGTACGTGAATTGCTCCTTCTCCTCTTCTTCTCGCACACTTCCTCGGTGACACCAACTTGCCCTTTCCCAAATTCCACGGGAACTCCGTGGAGCTTGTCAGCACTATTCGTTCTAGCCCGTTCGGGCTTAAGAGTACGTAGGCTGAAGGTGGTACACCAATGAAAGATTCATTCCGTATCATAAGGCGGATCCGCATATGTGCTACACCGTTCACTTCAACAATAATCGGATCGAACACTTTGTGGGGAGCGAAACCAAGATCGCTTGAGAGCAGGTGCAACTCGACTTGTCCGATGGAACTGTACAGTGCGCCGTCATTCAACATAGGACCAGGACTGGCGGACGGGTAGCATGCGGAGACATTGGCCGAACAACTGGCTGGCGTAGCGCATTTCAACGATACAGCTTTCATCGGGGCGTCAATTTGCTGTCCATACTTGTTAAGCGGGGCCCCATTCACAGACGGAGCGGGGGAGTCGAGGCAGCGCATGTGCGAGGGTAAGGAACCTTCTGGGTTGTGGTTACTTTTCCAGTGGCCAAAATTCTTACAAATGTCGCAAGGGTAGCACATGGAGGGCGAGACAGCCTTGTTACGACAGTTCGGGCGATTCTGGCTACGCGGCGGGAGCTGTGCTGCGTTGGCAGCGGTCGGAAGCGGCTTCATAGAGCCTGTTGAGTGTATATGAGAGACATCGTCACACTGGCGAAAGACAGACGCATTTTTCTCATACTGTACTGTGTTGAGATAATCCGTCGTTTTCGCCGCAGCAATCAAAATGCTAATCATTGACTCCGCTGCAAAAACCAACGCACGCTGTTCATTGTCGACACCTGAGTTTTCCAACGGCATTAAAGCTGTAAGGGACTCGGGCAACTGAGGGGATCTAGATTTGGCGGTAAGTATGGGCACTTACGCATCGAATCTGAGATAGAAATTTCCGAACGTTCAATTGCTGCAGTGCTTCCAAGTTCAGAAGCGTGATTAAATTTCCAAAAGCAATACTGACATCTGACAGTGAATCCCTATTGTAGATGGTTTTGACGATCATCTCGCTCCTTCACCCGAAGCGATGTCTTTGTCACTGATTGTAGAGTATAGATCTTGAGCCCTTCCAAACAACTAACTCTTCAGCATTATGTCACAAAGCCATAATGTTCTCTTGTTCGAATTTGAGTCGGAAAACTTTTCTTGGAACAATGTTTATAATACCACCGCCTTTGCGTAGTCCTCCTGGTTGCCTTTTCCGTCAGTTAACGGGACGTTTTTCAAGTTCCATGAAAAAAGTGAACGGCTGGGCCTGACGGAGGATAATGCTGGTGCTGGTCCCATTACTAACGATTGAGCCGGATTAAGAGCCGTAGCGGTGATTCTAAGACAAACTAAGGTGCAAGTGAGATGCGATGCTCAGTCAGATAATCTACTGAGTCATCTGCCCACGTTTTTGTAGACAATAGTATATGCTCATATAAATGCACTAACCGCAAATGCAAGTCTGAGCGGACGTCAGAGCACGCGAGGGCTCTCGGGCTCACTGCATGGCATCATGTTACTATCCATCGACATTCATACAGACGGGCGTCCGGAAACATTTAGGACAGCTTGCACATCAACCCGGTAGGGAGAGAAAGCTGGAAAAGAGTGTAGGCTACGTACACTTGAGTCTCACATATTTCTACCAGGTCGCGGAAGCGGGAGATGTTGGGCTCGAGTAGGTTGTCCGTGTAGCGAAGGCGGATGAAAGTTATGCGGGCGGATGCTGTTCGTTTGTTCGTTATGCGGGACGAATTCCACCGTTATGGATGGCTTCCTGTAGTTTTTGGAGGTACTTAACAGGGGAATTCACCCTACCGTACCGCGTGTGCCATAGATGCTACGAATTGTAAGGATCCTTGGAAAATGCGCGCATAGGCAAAGTATTTCAGTGAAAGTGAGTACTGTTCTCCGGTTGTGCTTGACACCGGGGGAGTAAGCTGATGCGGGCGCATTGCATGTAGGATATCGAGTAGTACGTATTTATGTTTGTTATGAAGATGGAAATGTTGTTGCAACCCAACGAATCGTACTTAAGCCGTAACGTATTACTTCTACAAGCTAACTTGTAGAATGTAGTTTCGCGTAACCGCAGTATAGCTTAAACTACCTAATGACAAAGTAAACTAATGTCTCTCTCTCTCTCTCTCTCTCTCTCTCTCTCTCTCTTTATGGGTGCACTAGCCTAATTCCAGCATAGTGCATAACGCTAATGGTCAAAGAAGCGTTCTCTCACTAAGAAGGCCAACGGTAAACTAATGAACGTCTTAGTATAGTGTTTGAACGTCTATAGTGTTACACTTGTACGTCTCTGGACTGCATTTTTAGAAAAGAATGCTCGGCAGCAACAAAAACGCAGGCATCTCAGAAATTTTATTGAAACAGACTTCATGAGATAGCAATTGAGCTGAAGACGCAAAAGCGAATCATTCAAGGAGAATTAATTGAACGATCAAAGAACTTATGGATTCTTCATGGGAGGCGAAGTTCAGTTGGGGAGGGAAGGGTGAAAAAAATTCCAAGAGAGAATCCTTGATTTCACATCAATTTCTCTCCTGGAAAGGACAGAGATCATTTTTTAACAAATATCATAGTACCGCCCTGTGGGAAGATTTGGAGGTGCACTACTAATTAGAAGCTGTCGTCTGTGTTCAGCTCGATGCCGCAAATGTCATAAACAAGGTCGTCAATGACAAAAGATAGCTCAACATAGTCATCAATCGCGAAGACTCGCGCCGATGAGCCGGCAATCTGTTCCAGAACTGAAGTATCCTGGTACCCGATACCTACGGTTGATACAACACCTTGAGCCCTCTCCCGGAAAGTGTTGGCACGACGGACTGGATCACCTCCCAAATTGTTCCTGCCATCACCGAGCACCACCATCTTGTTGGCATGATTTGAGTTCGGGTTGCGGCGCATCTCTCTCCTCAGCTGCCTGTCGCAGTACACAATACCAGAACCCACTGAGGTGGCTGGATCATTTTGGAATTGTGCGTTTCTCACGCGCAAGTTGAAGGTTTCGACGTTATCGGTCAAAGACGAGATCCTGTACGTCTGGGAACCGTACTGTCCGGCGGCGAATTTGGACCTACTGTCAGCTCCGACGATGGAGGTGATATCAATGAGGAAGTTCTTTTCAAGGCCAAACTGGGTCGAGCTGACTGACCCACTGGTGTCGACGGCAAAGCACACGTTGACGCTGCATCCACGGTTTGCGACTTCGGCTGTGGCGGTCCTCACTGTGTGTTCGTACATGAGCTTGGCGTCTTCGTTAGACAGACAAGACGCCAGCGTGAAGAAGAGAGCGAAGGCGGAGATTAGACCCAACATTTTTGAGTTAGGATGTGGGAAGGGCTTTCTAAGGTCAAAAGCTGAGGTGCAAGACTTTGTGAGCGAACTGGGATGAGATGAAGGGATTGCGTTTTGGCGAAAACAGGCGAATGGCTTATATATAGGAAGTGAAGGAAGGGGGTGAGCGAAATCAATGGATTGAAGTGCCATATTTCATGGAAGGACGATCGCATTTTTCATGGTAGGATAGATTCAAGAGTACTGTTGCAAAACGCTTTTCGGTGACGAAGGAAATATGAAACTGAGACTGTGTTTCGAGGCCCCTTTCGTCGCGGGGAAGACAAGTCCTCTCAAAAACAAGGACGGGAATTCAAACTCGAACCGTGTACTGTTGTTGACAGTTTTTTTCCTGGCTGCTGCTGATCACAATACTCCAGCGAAGGACGATTGCCTTGTCCTGGATCTCAAGTTTTCAACGGCCCTATCCAAGGAACGAGACAGCTGAGGAGCTATCGGAGGTGGTACAGCAGGAGCTCCAACAAGATACACGCCGTGGAGGGGTGCAAATGCGCAAATGAAAGGTTGGCTGTGCACCTGTGGTTGTGATTACAACTCAGCAGCAATAGACGAATGCTTCTCGGGCTGTCGCAGGAGGCGAGCGCGTTGGGATGATAACCCATACACAGAGAAGGGAAGCGGCGCAACCAGCCAAAGACGTACACGTAGCCATGCAGCGACGTGGCCACGTGGGACTCCAGCTGCAGCAAAGAGCTGGTAAGAACGCCCGCTGACGAGCGCTGTTGCACACAGCAATGCAATGCTTCCGCTCACGAAGTTAACACAAGGGTCACCGTTTGGCCTCGTTTTTGTACCTTCCTTCGCAGTATGCAACATAACGTGCATCTGCCATACTGCAAACTCGCAAAGTGTAATCAGAAGCAAAGAAAGGAAAGAGCTTTGTCGAGAACTCCGCAGATGTATGTAGCGAATGCCCTTGCTTTCAATGGATTCCTGCGTCTCTGTTGGATACCAATCTAAACGTAGCAAGCTGGCATCCGAGTGGACGACGACAAGGATATATGCTCACACTGTTCATTGCTGGAAAGCTTGAGACAGAGTTTCACAGCCGCTCCACCCCAGGAACTGGTCCTCGTCATACTGGCGACGATGGCGCAGCAAGCATCCGAGCCACTCTCGCCTACAGCTCGGGCCCGTTCTGCTGTTCCAATTCCATTCGTGCTTCCCCCTGTTTGCGGGCTCATACGACAAGTAGACGGCAGCAATAGCTTATTTGCGCATAGCACTGTTCCCAATCAGTCGGAGTGTCGAAGCCGTTTGTTTTTCTGACTTTTCTTCTGTTTCCCTAATCTACCTTGCACTCAATTCTTTCGAGGGCGCGTGCTCACACTTCCACAACTGCAGCTCATTTCAATGAAGTGGTTGGCAACGTGGGGTCCCTGCTTTGCTTTCTTGCTCGTTTGCGTCTTGGGCCAGCCATCCGGCTGCGCTTCGGAGCGGATCAGCGCGGTTCCTACCGTCGTGGAGCGAACAGCTCGCAGACCATGCCCGGTGGACGTTTGCTTCGGTCTTGAGGGTGGTAACATCACCAAGAGACAATTCATACTACAAAAGCGTTACTTTGAGAGTATTCTCACAAGCCTTTCCGTCACAACAGGCGTAAAAGTCGCGGCCATCGAGTATGGCGCTTCCAACAGAGTCATATTTGGACCCACGTCAAATCTGACCATGGCCTTGCGCAAAGCCTTTGATTTTACCTACCGAGCATCCCCCGCTACCTCGCTATCAGCACCGATCGTGTACTGTGACAGGCGTCTGCGAGTGGAATCCGAAAGACCTTCGAAAATAGTTCTGTTCAGCACTGGAGAAAGCAACTTGGGCGGCGACCCTACGAGACGAGCAAGGGTGTTCCGAGAGAGGTCTGAAGGACAGATCATCGTAGTATCTATTGGAAATCAAAACCGTAATGTATTGGAGAACATAGCCGATGGCCGCTCGAGCTTGTTTTCCCTTGAAACGGAACAGCACCGCGATTTGGTCTCTAATCTAACCAACCGAATCTGCCGCAAAGATTAAGCCAAAAAGCCATAAGCTGTGGCATACGAAAACTGTGATAGGCATGCTTGGAGCAATCTTGGCATTTAATCTTTGCATAATGCGATTATGATTCTCTTTATCTCTATATTAAACCTATATTGGAAATCTGCTGTACTTGGGTTTCTTCCTTCTTCCAGAGAATTCAAAACAGAAATTGCAGCCTTTCGACAAGCGCCTGGTCATTCGAAGACAATGCTACAGTATTGTGAAGTTGTTCAAGTGCAGGAAAGTTTCAACTCTTATGTGAAACACTGGGTGATCGGCAGAAATAAAAAAACGTTCTTTCTGAACTGTTGTCGAGTTCTCCGGCCTGAACTTTGCAGTCATTGTTAAATCTCAAAGCCATGCAGAACAAATCTGAACAGGCAATCTTTTCCGTGCGGTGAGTTCTGGATCAAAACATCTGAGCTTTTCGTACCAATCGTTTTTTGGAACTTTCTCACATCTTTTCACGGGTTCATTTCGGCGGACCATCTCACGTGGCCTTGAATTGGATTCAACCGGTCGAGAATACCAAATCCAGCGAACACATCCATATCCCGTTGAATTTGTCACGTACGTTTGCGGTGACCAAGTCTCAAGTTCAAAGTTTTCGACGCCTACACGACAAGTTTTGTTGCGAGTATTCATCGTTCGCCATGCTATCTTTGGATTTGATAAGATCATGCAGACCGATAGTGAAGCTTTTGGCAAATATTATAGTCCCAAATCAGAATTCGAAATCCGTCATCCATGACGTCAAGTTGGCATAATGAGCGAGGATGAGTTCCCACCCAAACCATAAACAGTACCACCCTCACAGCAGATTCTAAAAATCATACGACATCAATGCAAGAGAATGGAAGGACAAACCAGCACGGAGCGTTTTGCACGACTGCACGTATGACATACCGCCCCCAGAATTGATTTCCCTATCCAGAGGGTATGCCAAAAGATGCATCCATGCATTTATTATGGGTCCCCATCTGTTGCGACATAGCGTAGAGAAACAATTTCAGAGAGCATTTCAATTTTGCGATTCGACACGGAGGCGAGAGCAAAGGTGAAACAAGAGCACCGCGATTATTGAGAAGTCGCCAACAATTCTCAACAACTACTGTTGTCTCATCGCATTTCTTTTACGATCATTGACTCTCCCTGATGGTTATGTAACATATATAATTCTTACTGACGTTTTACTCAAGAGTTCTCTCCGAGACACCATTATTACAACAAGGTTCCAAGACCACATGTGACGTGGAAATGTTTATGCTCCGAGTGCAACCAGTTTTAGAGCTCTCTTGGGATCCAGTATATCTATAGTGCAACACATTGAAACACCTTGACTTGAAAAGGGCAACGAAGAGATTGCATCTCTTTCCATACCATTGTCGGTGATCATCCAAGCATCCGTTCGTGTGTATTTGGTAAAAATGAAGTTGTTTTCGAGGATTGCCTTGGGCACATTCTTGGCTTTCGTGATCAGTGTCGCTGGTTTGCCCCATCTTAGCCCTACCGAAAGTTCTCATATTCCGATAGTTCGAAGCTTTCACAAAGACGGCGACTGCCACATCAATATCTGTTTCGCTATAGATGGGAGCGCTTCGATATCCAACTCGGAATTTGAAATGGAAAAGTCCTTTGTCATTGATGTTACTTCTATAGTAGCAGCCGTCCATAATGCAACGTACTCTGCGGTGCAGTACGGCCTCCAAAGTTACCAAATATCCTCTCTAACTGAAGACATAAACGAATTTCTGCTCAGGGTTGATGGCACCCATTTGCGGGGAGATCCAAAATCATCTCCTGGTGATGGCATTGAGCACTGCTTCTTTGAGTTGGCAAACGCACCACAGGGTGTTTCCAAAATAGTATTGATTGGGGATGGGCGACACAATCATGGTCGTGATCCAATGATTTCAGCTCGTATCTTCAAACAGTTTTTTGGGGAAAATGGTTCGCTGAGTGTGATAAATGTCGGACATAGCAATTTGGAGTACATGACGGATCTTGCTAATGCCGGTATCGGGGATGTTTTTCTTATTGACGACTTTATTGAACTTTTCATTTTAATTGATGATATTGTGTTTGACATTTGTGGATAAACTGGACCCTTGTGACGGTTTTTTCACAGTATGATACGTTTAAGATGTGCGCAGAAAAATTTTCGCGTGCCAATCAATTACGGCTCTTTAGAGTTGTTTAAAGCTAAATATCGGTCTGAAAAGCTCGCATAACAAGTTGCCTGTCATAACGAAAGGGCCATGGCTGGCCCAGGCAATTCCATAACAAGTTTCGACGTTGTCTAGCACTCTCTTTGTTCAGGGTACCACGTGTATCAAAATTGTGTACAAAACTGATTGTTGCAAATTATGATTGAAGCATGGGTAAAAGAAAGTGTTGCGTATTGAAAGGATAGAAAAACTGACAGACGAACGCGCAAGACCTTGAATGGACCGAGACAAAAACCCTCTCAATTGTAGCAATACGTTGCGATGCGCTGAATAGAGCAAAATCAGAAACACTGTTACTTGTGATTCGTTTCTTTTTCTAAGCTTTACAACAAAAAAATATATTTGTCCGTGAAGGGTTCTACCTCTCTGAGTGATAAACATGTATTTGACCACTTTTTCCCCTTTTTCCAAAAATATGGACGTATAAATTTAAGAATGTCTACTCCGACAATTTGATCCAAATACCTAATGAGCGTTTTCAGAGACTGAAGAAAATGAACTTTCAAGGAACGAGAAGATGTTTTTTCATGCTGTGTGTGGACGCCATTTTCTGGGCTGCTAATGGCGCGGGTGGTGACAGACCCAGTAGAACGAAATGCCAGGGGGTACCAGTCTACAACCGTAGACAAAACGACAGAGGCCGGCGGAAACGGCCACCCAGTAAAGGCCCAGGGAGCACTAACAAACGATACAACCCCTCCGAAGAACACCTACGAGCGCCCGCAAGCCACTGCAGGGCTGCACTCGTAGTGGGGAAAGGTTGATGCTAAAGACGGCCGGAGACCAAGCCGCCAAGGAAAGTGAAAGGGGGAAGCAGGGCTGAGAGAAGTGAGGGTGCCCCAGGAGCTTCCCGGGAAAAGTCGTCTCCCCCCGCAGAGTTGGCGCCGAAGCGCTCGGCTCGGGGGTTTATATAGACGATCAGAATATTGCATAAACTCCACTCATGCATAAGACAAAGCCCAAAGGCTACACCCATAGCCTTGAATTTGGGACGTCTTCTAGTAGACCTCCCTAGAAAAGGCTCTGTCTATTCTGATGACGTCTATATAATACGTGGTTGGAATCTGGAATCACCAGTTCCACCGTTTCATCCAAACATGAATCCTACGACCTTGATCCGAGAGATGACCTGACGACGATACCGACTCATCCAGCCGCGAGCCGGTATACGCGCCGGTGTTGGACCTTGAAGCCGAAGAATTGGACAGTGAAGTGGACCAGAGCGTCACCCATGCGTCCGTGGAAGCGGTCGTAGACCAGTTCCAACTGGTCGTGTACGACGCTATGGCTGGCCACCCTCAACCTGACAACGCGGTCGAAGTCGACGCAGTGCGTTGCGGCGACGCAGCCTGCTTGGGCGACGCAGCGCGGTTGGGCAGGCGACGCTGTGAGAGGGACGGAGGCGGTGGAGGCGAAGGCCGCGAAGGCGGAGGCCATGGATGCGGAAGAGGCTGTTGGGGCGCATACTAGGGAGAGGGTTCATGCGCGCTGCGACGGCAGAGCGACGATGGGGCGCTTGACGAAGCGCGGCAGGTTGGTGATGCGGGCGCAAGGGCGGCCGAAAGCTGCGACGACAGCGGGGAGCCAGACGGTGCTGGGGGGCGGCGGTGGCCGAGGAAGAAGGTGCAAACGGAGGAAGACGGAGATGGCGCCGCGGACGGTCGCGGCGCCGTCTTGGGTGATGGAGACTGGTAAGGGCGTCTGGCCGGTTTTGGAACGGGGTGGTGTGTTTTGAAGCGAATCTCAATCTCGAGATTCGCTTCCACTTCCACCATCCCAACTGGCCGTTCCACACCAACCAATCATCGGTGTGGAAGTCCCAGGTGCAGGGACAGGAGGATTGCTCCGGTCCACAGGACAGGTACCGGGAGACATCCTCCTGTCCTTGCTGGGCGGTTACACTGTGCGAATGGTGACGCCAATGCAGGGCTTCATAGATGAAAGCAATGTTTACATTGTTAACATGGCCTGGATGAGGTAGCAACGAATTTACAATAGAGCGTCATCGATCATGATTCTAAATCTTTGTACCCACTGTGAAAAGACTCTGACGCAACTTTCCTTCGATCTCGTTTCTGTCCGCCTTAAGTGCTAAATACTGGTACTGTAATGTTTGGCTTCAAAAAAATGCGGTGCATCAAAGGCTGGTTTGATATGTTTGACAGTCCCCGGTTGATGCATCGCATTTTGCTATAGCTCGGGGGTCGTACTTGTAGCTTGTCCTTCAATTTCTGAAATCTATCTCGATGTAGAGGTTTGGTGAAAATGTCGGCTGTCATTTCGATGGTCGGAATCCTGTGCAGTGTTATGGGGTTGGTAACAATGTGATGCTGCAGGTAATGGTGTCTGATATCGATATCTGTTCGGCGCTTTGTGGTTGATGGTTAAAAGTACACTTGAAAAAGGATAATTATATGAAGTGTTGACTTGAGTTCGTTTTTTTAGACTCAGTCTCTGTTCTCCTTTCCTTTTATACTGCTTTGAAGCACTTGTAATTTGTTCTAGACGCATATCATTTTCTTCGAAGATAATTCTTGCATTCTCTACATAAACTTCTACAGAAGCTTCTAAATGCGTTCACATTTTTCTAACACATACAGTAGTTTCCAGTTGCCTTCCAAAACCTTCTACAGGTTAATTAGACAGTGGGTACCTGATTTTCGGCGATTAAGATGGCAGATTGATTGTCTACGAAATGCGGTGTGGCTTCTTCCGTGGTAAGTCTCGTTGATTCGAGAAGTTGCAAAGCCATTTTGTGTGTTGTGTGGCCTGGGTTTCCGAAGTGTATTCCGCATATGTAGTTAAGAGTGCGTTGATATTTTGTTTCATTGACAACCATGATACGGGTGTCTCGTTAATGTGATGAACATTGCCTGTTACTGACTTCCTATTCTTTTCATTCGCGAAGCCAGCGTCACTGTAGACGGTAGGTGATAAGGTTGTTGCATCGTTTGGTGTGAATCTTAGTTCGTACGATTTTGTACGATGCAGATAGCGAAGAAGGGCTTTGAGTGCTTTCCAATGATGCGTCTTTGGCTTTTACATGTGTAATGCTAGTCGTTTCGTAGCATATGTTATGTCAGGTCGTGTGCTATCGGTTATGTATCTGAGTTCTCTTCCAAAATTTGTCTGTATCTCGCCGCTTAGTTTGTTGATAAGGGTTGTGTTGGCGGTTGTTGATCCAGGGCTTGGAGTGTTCCGTATGGCGTTGCAGTGGGGTTGCAAATGCTCATTTGCTTCTGTTCGAGTATGGCATCGATGAAGTCTGTTTGTGCAATGTGGATTGTGCCGTCTTCTCTGTACGTGTTTACCCAGTTGAT
Source organism: Agarophyton chilense (assembly GCA_030374765.1). Lineage (NCBI taxonomy): Eukaryota > Rhodophyta > Florideophyceae > Gracilariales > Gracilariaceae > Agarophyton > Agarophyton chilense. The sequence goes on from JARGXX010000138.1 coordinate 21,289, forward strand.
GGACCGTGTTGGTGTGCCTAATCGTTTGATTTCATACTTTGTGAGCAGTGGGTGGTGTAGTGTGTCAATAAGTCTTTTTGCGGTTGCCTTTCACGCATAATATGCAAACTGTGAGTTTCAAAGCTTACTTCTGAGTCGATGACCAGAGTCTGCTTTGTGCCTGTCTTTCTATAGTTCTAAAATGCAGTGTGATAATTTCCTAGTCATCATCAAAATTCTACGTCCTAAGTGTCCAATACGCAGAGACTATCATAGGGTAAAGACACGCAAGGCATCCTTTCAGAACACCCTCAAGAATCCTTGAGGATATACTGACTTTATCATATATGTCGCCTGAATGCGGCATCGTTTTTGCTGTACGTAAGAGTTTCCAATTCTGCACACGTAGATGCACAGATTATCAAATAAAAATTCCACCATTCCACTTGTTTCTCGCTCTTTTTCCACATTCTTCAACATTGCCAGTACTAGAAAGTAGTCTATGGTGGTACTGACCAGTTTTGCTGCCTCAGGTGTGTGTTTTACATAGAGGCAAAGATCGTGCTCAGACGGTACAAAGTTGAGTTGGGTGAGGAATGTCCTCAGACCATGATTGTAATAGTACTCCACAGGACGGGGGCCGTATAAGTTGCCGATCAGTTGACCGTGTTTGCTTTGGTGCGTGTATGTTTCATCGAATCTGGGCATCTGGGTGACAGATATAGGTCGGTCATGTTCATAATTCTCGTATAAGTATGCTGATGTTATGCCAAAGCGCTCAAGTGGCATTTGGTATCTGGCGTGTAGTGCGATGAGAATTCTTTTTCTGTCGAGTGGTCGGAAGTGTAGGGAGTGGTGTGTTTGGAATTGTAATGGATTCCTTGTTTCATCATGTCATCTCATAGGTTACATCGTGCTTCGCGATGGACGACATGTCCTTCTGCTGAGCGTTTGTATCTATAGAGCATCATTATTGGGATGATGGTTTCTTTGGGCGAGGTGAACGTTGTTGGGAGCCACTTGATGCTTTCGTCTTGATCTAGGTTGTCTAGTTCCGTGTCATGTGCCTTTTTCCACTTCTCGGCGTCTGGGAATTGGCGGGTTTGGAATAGATTGGCTGGTGGTGACGTATTGATTAGTATTTCTCGTGGTATGGGTTGGCGTTGTGCTGCACTGTCTTTGAAAGCTGTTGTGATGGATGCTGCTGTATATTGGTCACCATTGGAAGGATGGAAATCCTGCACTCTGATGGATTGGTACTGCTGAGTGCGCAGATTAAGAATAACTATGTGCGTGAGGGATAGCGGTTACATGTACCTGGCCAGTTCTGCACGATGTTGGAGTTTCTGTCTGGGGACGTAAACGGGTATGTTGCCGCATTCTCCAAATGTGAAGTGTCTTTTGATGTCAAGTTCATTGCCGTACCAACGCTTAGCTTATACGTGGATGTATTGGTGGATGCGTGATGAAGGAGGTTGTACTTCAATATCGTATCTCGAGCAGCTTACTCCCAGTATTGGTCGTTGAGATTGGCCGTGTGTAATAGTGCTTGCACCGAGTTCATGATTGTTGAGTATTGAGGTCGACAGCCACTCCGACCTCCTGGGAGGCTTGGAAATAGTAGAAAACCAAAAGTGGATTTAAGCATAGGCACTTTTGGACACCCTCCGTGGCAAAACGCATATGCACCTCATCTCAATCTCAACGTGAAACGGCCATCTGATTGGCTACTGCAAATGCCCTCATGCAACGTGGTATGGACAAGTTTTCTGGTTCTAATGGGGCGTGTTGGGGCTTCAGCCCAAGTGGAGCGATCTGATTGGACGAGAGCGCTGAATGAGCACGGGCTATGCAGTTGGAGAGAATGTGCGAATGGGGGCTGGATATCGGGTTTGGCCGTAACAGCCGAATCTGGGCTGCGCAGGGCGGTTGGCGTTGGCGCACCACTTTGGATGATTTTTTGAGGTTCAATTAGTTATGATTTATGTTTGAAATTGTTTTGGCACGCAATTCCTCGTCGCACGGTGGCAAGCTGGGAGACGTGGGTGACCCGCCGACGGTCAGCACCTGCGGTGGAAGTGCGTGCAAGGTAGTTATAGTTGTCAACCACGGTCGCCGACGACCATAGGAAATTGTCAAGGCTGACTACCTTCATTTGTTTTTCTTCTTTTACTTTCGTTTCCTTCTCGTCTTTTTCTTTCTTTTCCTTTTCCTTTTTCTAACCTGCGCTCAATTTGTGAGGTTATGGGCCCAGAGCGTCGACTGTTCGCAGACGTCACGCTCTTCTAACACTCATTTGGATTCAAGAAGACTCCCTACTGCGACAGGTGCGCGATCTACGACTAACGCTCATCTGGATTCAAGAAGTTATTTTGTTTTGAGACAGGCGTGTACCCTGCGGACTTCCTTCTTGGTGGCGAAAACATATCGCGTTTGTTAGTACTCCCATGGCACGAGACTGGGAAGTCTGCCCAATCCTGCTCTCCGTCCGTAGAGTACGGAGGTCGATGAATTGGGCTTGGAAGTGTAGGAGGAACCGTACTACACCACACGACCGCGCTACTTTCCCGCAAGAGGATAGCTTGGGTCAACTGGGGGAAGATCTTGACGACACCCCTCCTTGGGACGCCTCGTAGGGACTAAAAGCGCCGGACTCTGAAGTGCGCAGAGTTCGGTAGGTAATCAAAGCGTACCTCATCTGGAGAGAGTGACCAGGGTCCACGGGATCATCGTTTAGGGTAGCGGAGGTAGTTTCTCCCGCCAGTGCGCCTGCCTACCTCGAGCAAGTCTCGGTAGGTTCAATCAAGAAGTTTCAACCGGAAGTCGAGAACTTTGTCTCTTCCGGGCACGCCTTCTGCCACTGCCCGTGAGTATACTCCAAGCGTGGGAGCACCCGAGCTCCGCCTGTGATCGCGTACGTGACGCGTCTCGGTGAGCGTTGCAGGCTACGTCAAAAGTCTTCGCTGTCGTCCTCGCTGTCGAACGTTTGAGTTGGGATACTCCGTTCGGGCAAGCTCGGCCACGAATTCATCACTGCTCGTGGCCCTTTTTCTTAAACTTTCGAAAGCATTGAGTCCCTCACTCTGCTTCCCTCTACTAATTAATTTCGTTTGGTTCCGTTCTATCTGCTTCGTGGATAACAGACTGAAACATGTCGGACACGGAGATGGAATCCGAAAGTACTACCTGAATGAAAATCCCTCGTTTTCATGGAAGGCGTGGTGATGATTATGCCCTATGGCGCCATCGCCTTCGTGCTGCATGCAGTGTTAAAGGCGGGTGTAATGTCGTGGAATCCGATGCTGGATATTCAGCAACTACTGAAGCAACATCGGACACTGGTGTTGACACCGCTCGCCTCATGGCCATGCGCGAAAAGGCTTGTGGAATCATCATTTGTGCTCTTGGCGATGCTCCACTACGCGTGGTTATGGATGTCGATGACAACCCGCAGCCTTTGCTAGCTTTGTTAGATGCACGGTATGCGTCTAATCGTACCGTTTCTAGGATCGCGGTTCAAACACAGCTGTTCCGCATGGCGTACAATGGTCAGAATATGGCTAGTTACGTGCACCAGTACCCAACTCTGTTCTCTCAATTGGAGCGTATGGGAAAAGATGCGGCTATACCGGAATCTCACAAGTCCCCGATGTTGCTCGCTTCCATAGATCCCAACTGCGCTTTGGAGACCCCAGCTGCGGCTCTTTGCACCAAGGACATCGCTGAGCTCACATGGGATTATGTTGCTACTACGCTCATCGATGAGTATAATGCAAAGCAAGTGACAACGAAGCCACCAGGGCGAAGCTCTCGTCGGAAGAAGAGGGGCAAGAACAAAGGCGGTCGACATTTTGACACCACCGAACGAATCAAGTCTATCTCAGGAAACCGTGGCGATGATTCGGATGACCAATCTGACCTTGATTCTACCGCTCGTGCACTTGCCCTGGCCCTGAAGTCAATTTCTTCGGATCGTTCCTGCAGTAGCAATGGTCACCATTGCACCTTTTGCGACCGTGATGGACACACTCAGCATCGCTGTTTCATGAATCCGGACAACCCTGACAACCACCTACCACAAAGCATCATAGATAAACTTTCGTCTCATTCGAAGAAAGTGGGGGCAGGTGGTGGATCTGTCAAGTCATCTGCTAAGTCTGGAAGGGTGGAAATCGCTGGTGCAGCAGTCTACAAAACCACCATAGTTCTCCCAAAAGATTTGAACACTTATGCTGATAGTGGTGCGACTGTGAATTGCTTCCATTCGGAGATGGCGTTCATACCTGGTTCATTGCACTCTTGTGACCGAAGGACGGATATGCTCGCCGACAACACTACAGTGGTAGGCACTCGATGCAGAGATGTGCTCATTCCCTTCCGGAATGCAAACCTACGGCTCACAACTGTGCTGCTTTTACTGAGTTTGGGATACAACTTGGTGTCCACTGGATGCTTGGCCGACAAAGGTATTGACTCGTACTTCTCTCGTCTCTATGTGAGTTTGATGTTTGAGTCCAATGGGTTTGGATTGGATTGTGGTTACCGTGATGCGGAGTCTGGCATGTACATGCTTCCGCAACCTATGCTATATACCTCACCGGCGGTGGCATAAGTGGCTCGACACACGAACACTGAGCTTTGGCACCAACGGCTTGCGCATATGAACGTGCGAGACCTACAGTTGGTGCACAAGTATTCCGATGGTGTCCCAATGCTGTCTGTAATGGAGGAGGTATGCAGGGCCTGTTGTCTTGGCAAGGCTCACAAGCTACCATTTCCGGGTCACTTCCAACATGCCGCCGCTGTTGGTGACATAGCGCGTTCGGATATTCTTGGACCTTTGATGACCTCCTTGCCAGACAGGTTTCGGTACGCAAGTACGTTCTTGGATGACCATTCACGCTTTGTGTTTCTAGGTTTGATGATGCACTGCAGTGCGCTGATCGATATGTTTATCGGTGTGGCAGCCAAGTTGAAACGACTTGGAGGAGCAGAAATTCGTGGTGTCCACTCCGATGGAGCAGCGGAATATGTTGAACTGCAGCACAAACTGGGCGGAGAGCATGGGCACACGTCTTTCTCAGCTCCATATACTCCAGAACACAACTCCATTGCGGAGCGCATCAACCGAACCATGGTGGAAGCTGCTCGGTCGCTTCTAATCCAGGCCAACTTACCTGATTGTTTGTTGACATTTGCGTTGAAGCATGCCATATACGTACGCAACCGTGTGCAACATTCCACAGTTGATGATACTCCTTACTTTTTGGATACTGGAAACAGGCCGTCACTGAAGCACGAGCGTGTGTTTGGATGTACCGCATTTGTGCTCAGTACCCCTCGTGGACCCAAGTTCGAGTCGCGTGCACTTGAGGGAGTGTACTTGGAGACTCTGGAGCACGGTGTCTACAAGGTACTATTCACTAATGATGATGATACCCCGCGCATTGTGGAGTCCCGGCATGTGACTTTTGATGAGTTTAGGTTCCCCGGCATACAAGCTCAATCAAACTATATGGATAACGAGAGTGCGTCGGATGATGATTATGTGTCACTGATGGGCTCTGAGAGGACTACTGGTGATGTCTCAGAAGGTTTCTCTGTCGATGTAGTGGACTTCGAAGACCAGACAAACGAGCAACAAGACCCCATACCCCTGTTGGTGGAGTCCGACTCCGACTCTGATGGTGACGAAGACGATGTGAACGGCGCCTATAGTGATGATGGAGGGTCCTCACACGATCCTGACACATTCTCCACACCCGATCAGGAACCTCGGTACCCGCGTCGCACTCGTCGTCAACCGCCCAAGTGGTTCATGGCTGGATCTGCGCAGTGTACTACGAACATCAACGTCACCACCAGCGATGAACCAACACTGAAGAAGGCCATGTCTGCCACTCCGGAGGAGCGTGATGTGTGGCAAGGAGCCATTGACGCCGAGTTTGAATCATTGGAGTCCAAGGATACCTGGACACCAGACGACTCCCCTGCCTCGCAGCCACTGCCCTGATGGAAAGGGAAAGGCTGAAGGAAAGGTTGAGGGATGAAAGGAAAGTTCGCCAGCTCTGGCTCGGATTTACTTGGAGGCGCTCAATCTCTCGCTTATATACAACTCAGAAACGTCAGCCAACTAGACGCCAACCCAGAGTAAACCCTAGACTACAAAGCAGGGACACCCAATACTACCAATCATATTCAAGCATGACATTAACCCTATCCAAAGTTCATCGCAGCACACAACAAGGCAATACAACAGTGCACAGCACATCATTACACTGACTTGTGCACAAATTCTATATGCCAGCACACGCTTCTTGCTATCCGCCTCCATACACGTTCACCTTCCAGCACAGTACACCAAGTCTTCTGTAATACACATGACACGCTCTTCTCCAAGTATATTCGTTACACCTTGTGAGACGTGTACATAGTACACCAGCTGGACATCCTGAACAGCGTGCACAATAGTACAAGTAGACAACGAACACACGTGTACTTCAGAAAATCCAAATAGTGCCATACCACTTGTACACACCACATTGCAGGTGCATATTTGCAGTAGCTAATCACAGCACGAGTTCACGTTGAGGTCCGACTGATACGCATATGCACTTTTCCGGAGGCACCCTCCAAAACAATCCATGCTCTCCTGCACATTTGGTTTTCAGTGACAGCATAGGCACTTGCACCAACACCTCCCCTCTGTCACTGACTTCAGTGGTCTAGGGGCATCAAGCCACTCTCACTTTAAAACTTCTCCAGCTTCACACGCCCAAGTGGTTTTGTTAGCAAGTCGGCAACCATGTTCCCGGTAGGGCAGTACTGCAACTCAATGGATTTGTCCTGTACAGCCTCTCGCGTGAAGTGAAAGCGAATTTCAATATGCTTGGTTCGCTTGTTCACAACTCCATTCCGGGCGAGGTCTATGGAACCCTGATTGTCGACATACACAGTCGTGGGTTCTACCAAGAGCTTTACGGACTTGTGCACTTGCAGACCACTTGCGTTGCCGATGCCATTCCACAGTCGTTTCAGCCAGATCGCCTCCTTCATCCCAGTGCACATACTCACATACTCAGCTTAAGCACTGGACAGCGCAACCACTTCCTGTTGGCGAGAGCTCCAAGACACCGGAGCACCACACATCATGAACAGAAATCCACTAGTGGATTTGCGAGAGGAAGTGTCACCGGCCAAGTCCGAGTCAACGTATCCGTACAGCTGAGTATCCGTGCATGAGCCATATGTGAGTCCGAATAATCGAGTACCATTGAGGTACCTCAGCACGCGCTTGAATGCCTTCCAACGAGTCTCTCCAGCTTTCTCGACAAACTTTGCTAACTTGGACACTGCAAATGAAATGTCCGGTCGAGTCCCCACAGAAAGATACATCAAGCATCCAATCGCTTGCCTGTATGGTATGCTGGTCAACAGTTTCTCAATATGAGTAAGGTCCACACCGGAGTCCATGGGAGTGTCCACTGGCTTTGACTGGCACATGCCAAAACGTTCCAGGACCTTGTGCGTGTACGCTGACTGCGTCAGGAACAGCATTTTCTTGGCTCGGTCACGGTGAATCTCGAAACAGAGAACCATGCGAGCCTCATTTAGGTCCTTCATGCGGAAACGGTTTGACCACTCAGTTTTCACGTGCTTAATCGCCTCCATACTCGGACTTGCAATAAGCAGGTCGTCCACATACAGAGCAATGATTACCATGACTCCCAGCTCCACTCCGGTGTAAACACACTCGTCTGCGGCGTTCGGCTTGAGACCCATGTCCCCAACAAAAAGCGCATATATCTTTGCGTGCCACTGCCTTGGTGCCTGTCGTAGCCCATAAAGAGCTTTTTTCAGTTTGCACACCAAGTCCTCGTTTCCGGGTTTAATGAATCCGTCCGGTTGCTCCATGTACACAGTCTCGTCGAGGTCTACGTTGAATAATGCAGTCTTTACATCCATCTGGTGTAGGTGATAATCTTTCAATGCCACAAGCGACAGAATCATCCTCACCGATGTGAACTTGACCACTGGCGCATACGTCTCGGAGAAGTCGACGCCCTCGATCTGTAGGAAACCACGAGCAACCAGACGAGCCTTGTACCGAACTGTCGGCTCACCGTCAGCACCTGCTTCATACTTCTGCGCAAATACCCACTTGGATTATATCACGTTGCTGTCTGCTGGCCTAAGCACTTAGTCCCATGTGTCATGCTCCATTAAACCCTCATACTCGCTGTCCATCGCCTTGATCCACGACTTGCAATCAAGACGTGAGACTGCATCGCTGTACGAGCTAGGAGTGTCATCACTGGCCGTGAGTAGAGCAGTTGGGCGCCACCAGGACGAAGTCGCGGCTTTCGCACACGAGTAGACCTACGCAATGGCACTGGCTGTGGCACCTCAAGAACATCTTGTGGAACATCGGTGGATTCTTCAGCATCACTTTTTGGTACCTCATCCGGAGGTGTAACCGTGTCAGGATCCTCTTCATTGGGTTCAACTGGTGGTTGAAAGGTGGAGGTTTGGTCTGATTTCGACTTCAGCGAAATTTCAATCTCGGTATAGTTCTCATCACAATGATCAGTAGTCTCATCTAATTCATTGTGTTCATCAAATTTCACATCTCTCGACACTACCATTTTTCTCTTCTGCTCATCCCACAGCTTGTAGCCATGGGATCCAGAAGTGTACCCAATGAAGATAGCCTCAACGGCACGGTCCTCCAGCTTCTTCAGCTTATGATCTAGCACCTTGTACCAGCACTTGCTCCCAAACACACGCATATTGTTCACATTCGGCTTGTGTCCATGCCACAATTCATATGGTGTCACGGTACTTGGCAAAGCCTTGCATGTAACTCGGATGCGCACATACGCCGCAACATTCAGTGCTTCTGCCCAGAAGCTTTTGGGGAGTTTCATGTGACAAAGCAATGACCTGACCAGATCCATGAGTGTGCGGTTTAACCTTTCGGCGAGCCCGTTCTGTTGCAGATTGTAAGGAACAGCTCGCTGATGTTCAATACACTGTAACTCAAGTTCTTTTGCAAACTTCTTGGAAAGGTACTCACCACCATTGTCCGTTCGTAGCGCACGAAGTACGCACTCACGGGCAGCGATAGTTTTGACTTGTGTACCAGTTTGGTTTTGAACAAACTTCAGCCACTTTACGAACATCTGGAACTCCTCATCCTTGGTTTTGAGCATGTACAGGAAGCAGTACCGACTGTGATCGTCGATGAATGTGACAAAGTAGCGCGAGCCTCCCAAGGAGCCAACCTCTACTGGACCACATATGTCCGAGTGAACGAGATCCAACAGCTTGGTTGCGCGCTCCCCCCCTTGCTTGGGAGTAGCAGCGCGAGTAGACTTGCCTACAACGCATGAGTCACAAACGTCCAGCTTCTGCGTTACATCCACATTTAGCCCTGACACAACGCCATTGCGAGCCATTTCCTTGATGCCACCTACATTCACGTGATCCATGCGAGCATGCCATATCGACAGGTCCGACACAAGTGCACTGCTTACATCACCAAGTTGTGACACTGCAGTGCAGAGGTAGTACAGGCGTTTGACGCGGTGTCCTTAGGCAAGCAGAGTAGAGCCCTTGTACACGCACACCTTGTGCTTGTCGAAAACAACAGTAGCATCCAAGTCACAAATTGCAGATACCGACAGCAGGTGGTACCGCAGACTTGGCACGTGCACTACCTTGTTTAGCTTGCATTTGTGCGTGAACCCCTCAACAGTCAGATCCAGTTCAACACAACTTTGGCCATGAGACTTTAACTTGGAATCGTTGCCGACACTCAGACCAGGGGACACCTTGCTCTCATACGATTGGAACATGGAGTCGTCATAATTCATGTGTGCGGTAGCTCCAGAGTCCACAATCCAGTCACTGTTGGTGGCCTTAGAGGTATCGCTGGCAACGAGGCAAACGTATTCAGTGTCGCTGTCACCCAAACCATGCTCTTCGCGATAAGCATGTTGTACTCTTGGGTGAGCGGCAGCTTCCTGAGCGTTGTTAGCCTCATCACGTTGCTTTTTGAAACAGTTCCTTTGGATATGACCTTTCTTACGACAATAATAACACTAGATGTTCTTCCATCGCGACTGCCTGCCAACCAAAGCTGCCTCACTTCCGGACTCCTTTTTGGCACGATCGTTCATTCGCTGCTCTTCTTGCAGCAAACGACTCTTCACAAACTCTACCGTGAGTTGACGATCGCCAATCGTGGTATCAATTGCCACGATGAAATGCTCGAATCTTTCCGGGAGTCCGCATAGGATGGCCATAGCAATGTCCTCCTCCTCAACAACAACATCCATACACTTCAGGTCTGATGCCAGATGACGTACACGGTTGATGAACTGGAGCATTTTCTCATCATCACGCATCTTGGCAGAGTAGAAGGACTGTCGGGCGTTGATTTTGTTGAGCAGTCTTGCGTTGGAACACATCGCAAATGGCTTTCCACATATCGGCAGCGTTGTCAGCGTTCCGCACATGATCTAAATGCTCATCACTGAGTGTGAGACCAATAATAGCTCTGGCCTTGGCATCTTTCTTTTTCCAAGTCGACAGCTCATCTTCGTCAGTGGGTCTAACAAAGTCGAGGTGACCGTCGAGGTCCTTGAGTGCAAGCAGCAGCTCAATCTTCTGCTTCCATACGTGGAAGTTATCCTCAACCAGCTTTTCGATTTTCACCCCACTGAACGAATCCATGTTGTGCAAAGTGTCACAAGAGACCGAGAGAGATGGCTTGGCAGCAACAGACAAGTGAACAACAACAACAGACAACAACAACAAAGTAAAAACAACAAACAATAAATAATTCTTCAAGGTTGAACAGACAATAGTCTGCGGGCGCACTGGCAGGGCTTCCTATACCCGCGTCCCTAAAGGTCGGACCCCTGGCCCCAAGAGCTCTTCTGGGTAGATAACGGTTTTCTGCAGTCTACCTCCTCCCACGTCAAAAGGAGAAGGCGCGTTGCTCCTTACGAGGATTCCAGAGGATGCTTAATGATCAAAGATATGCCTTCACCAAGTTGACCCTCTCTGGCCTCTTTCAAGAACTAGCGCGACCTCGAAACCGAAGCTACTTCAACACCAAGATACGCTTCTAACGAGCAATCAATGAAGATCGCACGCGGCCTGATCCTGAAAAGGAGGTCAGCCTTCGAAACGTCGCCTCCCCGCGTACTGCGGATCAAAAGCTCCTTATGGATGCTGTTCACAACAGTCCAAGTGCCCAACCACAAAGGTCGGGCTCACACACAAAGTCAAACAACCAGCCAAATGCAGTGCGCCACGACACCCCGTCCACAAATGCACCCGCAAAGTTCAACCAGATCTTTCGACCGTCACTGTTATCCGCCCTAAAAGGACCAGTGGGGAACCCGCTTGACAGTGCACCTGCTTTGGTTCAAGCCGCCAGGCTAACGTCCCCGAGTACAAGGAATCACCCAAAGTACCTCGGATCAACCGCTCGTCGCACAGGCAAAGATGCAGACCAAACACACAAACACACACGAACGCTGAGCCAAGAACTCCAGGCCCAGACTTCAACAAACACGGTCCTCAACCTCTCAGATCAGAACCCGCAAACACGACGCAGGGATCCACAAATCAACGAAACAGAGGGAGACTAAACGAAACGGATAGCGATCGACAAACACGGGCAACAACGAGCACCCAAACACAATCACGATAATAACGTCCAACCACTACCACCACAACGCCCTCAGGGAGGAACGTAAGACCGAAAGAAAATACCAACACCAACCCACGATACGGTCACACACCCGACGAAACGGCTACTACGGCGAAAACGAAGAGAATAGAACATCGAAACGGGTGAACGGCGGTGCGGGAGAGCGGCGAGAGACGAACTAGACGGCAGAGGTCAGCGGGGCTGGGCCCATAACCTGTTGGATAGGGAAATGCTGAAGGAAAGGTTGAGGGAATGAAAAGGAAGTTCGCCAGCTCTGGCTTGGATTTACTTGGAGGCGCTCAAACTTTCACTTATATACTACTTCAAAACGTCAGCTTTCTAGACTCCAACCCAAAGTAAACCCTAGACTACAAAGCAGGGACACTCAATACTACCAATCACATTCAAGCATGACATCAACCCTAGTCAATGTTCATTGCAGCGCACAACAAGGCAATACAACAGTGCACAGCCCATAATTACACTGACGTGTGCACAAATTCAATATGCCAGCACACACTACTTGCAATGCGCCTCCATATATATTCACGTTCCAGCACAGTACACCAAGTCTTCTGTAATACACATGTCACGTTTCTTCTCCAAGTACATTCGTTACACCTTGTGAGATGTGTTCATAGTACACCAGCCGGACATGTTGAACAGCGTGCACAGTAGTACAAGTAGACCACGTACACACGTGCCCCACAGACAAACCCAATAGTGCCATACCACTTGTACACACCACATTGCATGTGCACATTTGCAGTAGCCAATCACAGCCCGAGTTCACGTTGAGATCCGACTGACACGCATATGCGCTTTTCCAGAGGCACCCTCCAAAACAGCCCATGCTCCCCTGCACTTTTGGTTTTCAGTGACAGCACAGGGTCAATAGCCAACGGAACCGTGAAGGTACAATGAAACCTAAAAATAATTTCTAAGTCGGGAGACGAAAGTGTCGTACAATCGCCTCTGGGGTATGCTACTGCCTTGTCTCGGGAGCGTGGTGACGCTCAACCTTAGAAGGTAGACGTAATACACCTCGATGGTAACAGCGCACCGTGAAAACCCGCAGGGGCAAACGGCGGGGCAACTAGCCTATACCGTGTAGGTGAACGATGGTAGGCGTCGACGCGTGGGAAAGCCTGTGGGGTAGTTGAGAAACGATGAACCAAAAGGTATAGTCGTGACCCAAGTGGTGCCTGTCTTTATAAGATTAGGATTGGGGAGGTGCAGTTCCCTATATGCAGTGGACTGCACTCTCCAGATCACCCGGGAGGTTCCAGCAAGGCACGGTCTCTGACCTAGTGTCAGAGACCTGGCCAGCAATTGCTACAGTGCCAGGTGGCCACTCCACTACTGTACTAAAATAAATATAATTACAATTACAATTACTAACAATTACTCAACCAGAAGGTACATGTCAACACTACACGTGGCTGAAAACATCTGGATGGTAGCTCGCCCGGAGCTGCATGACCGGTGATTCCTCGCATCCATCACCTACAAGGACAGTGTAGGACATTGACAACCTCAAGGGTCAAACCTTCTGCCACTATACGACAAATGGATTTCGATGCTGCCATATAACACCTATCGCATGTGTGTACTCACGAATTACCGATAGATGACTGGATGGCGGCGAACTACTGGGCAGTAGACGACTACCCGTAGAAAAGTTGTGGCATCCATATTGACGAAGAAACCAAAACGACTGGACGTTATAATGTATTTTGAAGCTGAGGGGCGTCATGGGATCAGTGTGCAGCAAGAAACAAATCAGGTCCTCAGCAGTTCTGCTGGTAGCCAATACTAATCAAACAGCAAATGAGGGTCACATTGTAGATGTAGCTTTATTCAACGTGGTAGTTGGATTTCGAAATCAACAGCGAGAAAAGATATCGAGCTAAACCACTTATGCCAATTGTACCAAATTTTGCGAGCAGACGCATAGGGTGGCTCAAAGTTTTGGTGATGTTGCTGTCCGCAGTCTGCAATTGTATCCTGAAACCGGTCTGAATGAACTCAACAAGGGGAACTACCCTTCCAACCCTGCGTGTTCCATTCCCATTCAAGATATTCAACTAGAAGAGATGGTACCAGGAGTGCCAGAAACCCCTCATCATGCGGGTACGACAAAGAATCATTGCATCGAAAACCCAAATAGGGAATTGGACAAATCCCGAAAGGGTAAAAAGTCGTTTCTCGAGCCGAACCGCAACAGAAAAAAGAATAATTCCTCTGTTTCCCATACCGATCGGCCGCAAATTGTTCTTCAGCGTCAGACTATAGAGTCTTCGGTACAGCTGGCCGTCAATATCGTTGATAATCCTGACGTTAACAGGAGGAAGTAGGTGAAATGGATTATGAGATAGTTTAAAGTAATTAAAAGGTGTTTTATTGAACGCATACCTTTTAGAAATGTAAAAAGTAATGAGAACAGATGGCGTATGAAATTGGTTTTGAAAAATGGTATTGATATATATATCCATGCTTTGTTCAAAATGAAACAGCCAAAAACGGTTATCTCGCTGATCGCTTGCTGACTTTTGATGCGAAGCATAGCCCTGAGGATGATGCTCTCAGCTTTTCGAAGCCGTTTGCTGGAGCACCTGAAAATGCTCCCAGTGAAAACCGTTTATCGCAGCACCTGGAGATTCTTCCAGCTTGTGGAAGGAGTCTACATGACTGCACAATCAGTGATGAGTGATGCCAAAAAGCGCGCGCAATTTTGGAGTTGCGCTAGAGCTGAAACTTCAAAATGATGTCACAGTGCACAATGAGCACCATTGACTACGCTTGCGCGTAACGCTTGCGTGTAACGCTAGCGGAACCAATGGTGGATTATTTGTCGATAAGAACCCCACAGTAGCGTGAATGACGGGTTCTCTTCTTGTAGGGGTGTCTGTCATCTTACAGAAAATGTCAAACGTAGGGAATAATAGCACGACTACTAAACGGCACTGTTAAATAATTTATTGGGAAATAATAGAAAATTTTGTATAAATTCAGAAATGTCTATATCTTGACTACCGAAAGTTGGTCATGTTCAGGGGGTTCTTAGAACAGGCCACTATAGCCCACATGAACACTATATGAAACAAATACGATATTCAACGTTTTTAGTCATTTTCTAAAAGGTACTCAACTTAAAAATAATAAAAAGGTTGTATTATATGAGTACTGAGAACCTTCGTTTTTTCTGTGCGAACTCCACTAAAGGTTCTCACACATTCATGATATACCATCGTTCATGCGACGTAAACCTCTTCAACTCGCTTTTTCTAACGCTTTCTTCTTTCATTGAAAATCAATAGCTACTTCGACCATAACTCTTCCCGTTACGTAACCTTTCTTAATACCATTACAAACTTCTACAACAAAATACATAATTTCAAATTGTTAATGATACAATCTTCCGACATGACGCACAACCATTACTTCAGGAGCTTCAACGAATCCCATAAGTGGTTCACGAGCTTAGCCCATGCACTACTGCTAATTTAGCACTTGGGCTTCGTCCGAGTGCTTGAAGTGAGGTTGGGCGTAGCCCACACCTCACCTCGTGTTGCCTGCTACCGGTGTTGGGCTCCGCCCGAGACCATACTTGGTGCACGGGCTCAGCCCATGCACCACTGTTCATTGAGCACTCGGGCTTCGTCCGAGTGCTTGAAGTGAGGTTGGGCTTAGCCCACATCTCACTTCGTGTTGCCTGCTACCGGTTTTGGGCTCCGCCCGAAACTATACGTGTTGCTCGGACTCAGCCCGTGCACCACTGTTTCTTGAGCACTTGGGCTTCGTCCGAGTGTTTGAAGTGAGGTTGGGCTTAGCCCACACCTCACTTCATGTTGCCTGCTACCGTGGTGCACGTGCTCAACCCGTGCACCAATGTTCATTGAGCACTCGGGATTCGTCCGAGTGCTTGAAGTGAGGTTGGGCTTAGCCCACACCTCACTTCGTGGTGCTCGCCCTTCGGATTTATGTACAATCTTAATGGTTTTAACGACGAAATTCTGCTGCAGAAGAGGCTTGGTTTTCAACCAGGTTTTGTTGTTCGCATATATTTGTAGGTTAAGAGCAGAAGCTGTTCTTTATTCGTTTGTATTGAGAGTATTTGATCGTTTTTCTTTTCCAATGGAACGAAGATAAGCACTGAGCGATTGGACTTCTGTCTCTCCTAAGTTTTGTAGCATAGAACTTTCGGCTTTATGCACGACTTCCAACCATAGGTGGTCCTCACCTCTTTGTTTAATGCAAGTAATTGACCTGTGCTGAAGTGAAACGTGCTCTATGAAATCCTTGAAGCGGTGGTAAGCGGATTTCTGCCCTGTTTTGTTCCAAAGATTGTTTGAGTAGTTCTTCAGCAGTCTTCTTCTGGTCTCTGCTGTACTCAATAGTCGCACTGAGACAAAATTTCTTTTTTTACACCCATCCCTCCACAATACGACAAGCTCAATCAAACTCTTCGGGAGCTCTGGTACAAAGTTTTCTGTGAGTATAGCTGGACATTGCGGTGGTTGAGGTACAGATACTGGATCTGCTTGTCTCACTGTTGTCGATCTCGGTGTCACTGGAATAGAAAAAGATGTCAGATTGGATCGGTCCATGAAATTTTTCCTACGCTCAAGCAAAAACAAGCGCTTTCTCAGTTCTTTCTGCCGAACTCCCATTTCGTTGATGTCATCTTCACTCTCCGTGCAACCCTTCGCGAAACGATTATTTGTACTTGACAAAAGCGAGCGGCAGGCTTTCTTCCAAATTGTAGGTTCCATTCTACAAATCTGACGTGGCAGTTTAAAACCCGAACCAGTTCCTCCTCCTTGAATATCTTTTTTCACACCAAGGCGCTCCATGATTCAAAAAAGCCCACCCGCCAAGCTATCTTCGACGACTGGGAAAAGGAGAGATGATCATCGTCGTCTAGGATGAAGATCGATGCAAAGCTTTGAATATTGCTGAAATTATGCCACAGGTTTGAAAATACAGTAGTAGTATGGCAATGTAAAAATATCTTTACAGGTTCAGCGTTTTTGGCTCAAAAACATCTTTACAGATGTTTTTGAGCCAAAAACGCTGAACCCTTTTGAGCTCGGTTTATTTCTGAGCCTGAAATGATGAGCGTTAAGAAATCTCTTACTAACGTCTTCACTTTTTCCTACGATAGTGATCTTAGTTGGCAAATCGAAGCTGAATCAGCATGGAATCATCTCAAAAAACGTTGGAATTGCAAGAGTTCGGTAATCCGAGGCGTAGGAAGCGAATAAGGTGATGTGAGAATCGCCTCTTTGACAGTGCTCCGCTAAGAGAGCGCCACGAACTTTTGAACTTGGCACATAGTAAGTCAACTCAAACAAATATAAAGCTAACCAAGAGACTTATTGAGAAATACGCAACGCTGAAGAATGCCAATGATCCAATAACCGTTAACAAAGACAGTTCTGTCCTGGTTTTTAACCTATTGGCCGACTATTGCAGATTTGGAACGCCACAAGCACTCAAAAATGATTCCATGGGAGAAGTAATACAAGGATTAAGGATAGTGTACTGCGAAAACGGCCATGATCAAACCTAGTCTATTCATGAAAATGGAAGTGCAAAGGGTAATCGCTTAATAGGTAATCCAGATCTCGATCGTCTGAGAAGAGCACATCGTGTGCACCTGTCGCGCCTTGGAGCCGTCACGATTCGTGCAAGGTCTATAACGCCAGAACATATCTGCGATATTGCCGAAAAGTTTTGATACGGAAGTGGTAATCAACCAAGTGCAACTGATATCGCTCTGCACTGCGTGATGGTTTTAGTTCTTAATTTTGGGTTTGAGATACGATGAAATATCGAAGCTTAAAATTGATAACGTTTCCGTATGGTCCGGTGGAATAACTATGACTCTCTGTGAGGCCATAAAGAATTCAACAGTTCAAACAAAGTACACGGTTCGAGAGTGGGACGGGAACAGTGGACTTCGCCATTCTTTGTTGATGGATCCGTTTGTGACAGTACTTTCGTGGTTGGTCATCAGAGGAAACACGAGTGGTTTTCTATTCTGTGAAATCAAGAGCACAAAAGGAGGAGAAGCGTTAAATGTATCAAGGAATTGGACGTGTAAGAGCTTCAGATGTGTTTTTCAGAAGCGTCTTTCGCAAATTGGAGTAGGTAGAGGTGATCTTGAGATGTGTACGGGCCATTCCTTAAAGCGTGGTAGCGTACAATTAATTGTACAGATCG
Organism: Agarophyton chilense; assembly: GCA_030374765.1. Classification (NCBI taxonomy): domain Eukaryota; phylum Rhodophyta; class Florideophyceae; order Gracilariales; family Gracilariaceae; genus Agarophyton; species Agarophyton chilense. Next base: position 39,221 of record JARGXX010000138.1, read on the forward strand.
CTTGGATTGAAGGATGAGATGGTAATGGAATTGATTCAAATGAGTAGATATAACGCGTATGCAATCTACTGCAAGGCTTACAATGACTGCGCTCCAAAGGAGCTGCCTCGGTTTGCATCGTGGAAAGAGTACGTATCACATGCGAGGACACTTGTGAAGGAGGGAAACATAGTTGAAAATGATATTTACTTTAGGGAGTGGCTGAAAGAAATGGACCTGGTGGAAGAAGAAGTGAAAGTTTAGAGGAGCATATTGGGCTTTGCAAACCATGAGTTGGGCGTCCTACTTCGTTCCACCGCCGTCAGTGCAATGCCCTACTTTTGGTTGGAATGATGCTCCATTTCTTGCTCCTTACTCGGCTTTGGCGCTGTTTGTGGCGCAACTCGCTTGGGGTGAACCGCATGTGACGCGGTTTTTGCGAGGGTACCTGCAGTGGAGCCAGCAGCCGAAGTATGTGTGTTGTGCGCATTCGGTGATATACTGGGAGCCACAGCCGATGGTGCTGCTGTGGCTCCAGAGGGTAAAGAGTGCTTCTGAGCGCTTTTAGCGTTTGTAGGGTTGGGGCTAATGGGGGCTTGTTCTAGAGCAGCTGTGCGGCCGTTGGCAGTGGGGGCACCCGGTAGAGAATGGGCGCCTGGCTGAGAAGCACCACTGATGTGTTGCGCAGGAAATCCTTCAAGCACCATGTTTCCCAGCCAATTGCGATCTACCACTGGATGCCTGTTTGCATCGTCGTCTGCACCCTCCCAGACGCTGCCGAAGCCGACATAGTCGGAATGCTGCTTTTCATCTTCATCGAGATGGTCGACATTACCATCATCGATAAAGTCATCATCGTAGTCGTAATCGTCAGCGGCAGCGCGCGTGCGGGTCCACTCCATCGTCCACAACTTTGGATGGAATTTTGCTTTGATGCTCACATCCGTGTATATTGGCTTGAAGGGTTTTATATTGTGAGTAGCAATACGCCAACTTTCTAATCTCACACGTCTCCAAAACGAGTGCGCTAACTGTCACTCTTTGAGTCCTACCATGCAGTCAGCTTGCACTCAACACCCAGCTGCCGTTCTTCAAGTCGCTTGGAGTCACAGGTGATAAGTACCAGTCGTACGGCACAGTAGCACAGACCCCTTGGGCGCTTAAGGCCTCTTTCGGAATCTTGTCGGATACAGTTCCCCTTTTGGGATTCAATAGGCGTTCCTATATTGTACTGGTTTCCATTGCGGGCACAATTGAGTTGGCTGTGTTGGGCAGGCTGCAGTTAAGTCATGCTATCGCACCTATTGCTGCTTTCCTTCTTATGCTGGGAAATCTACATCTTGCACCCGTAGATTTGTTATGCGAAAGCAAATATGCGGAGATGATGGTCGCAAAGCCGGAAAGTGGAAGTGACCTTGTATCATTTGTATGGGGACAGTACACGGCGGGTAATTTCTTCGGGTCACTCATAGCGGGGCCTATGGCCGACCATTTGAATCCGCGTTACATCTGGCTTACATGCCTACCATTCGCCGCTCAAGTTACTTTCCCTACTCTGGCTGGGTGGCTTCCAGAAGAGCGACTACCTCCGGAACACCGCCATTTGAGGATGGACAAGATTCGCGACCATCCTGACTTATTCAAGTTATCCGCCGCGATGACGATCGCAGCAGTAGCTGTTGGTGGGAGCTGGAGCGGGTGGGAGGCGCCGATGGGCGGCGACGGGGGAAGCGGCAGCACAGCGATGAGTGCGACTGCGCCTTTGGGCGCTGACGGTGGCGGCGGTGGCGTGGCGGGCGGTGTGATGGCGCCTACGGGCACGGACGGCGGCGGCGGCGGCGCGACGGTGAGCGCGGTGGCGCCTGTGGGCGCGGACGGCGGCGGCGCCGCAGTGAAGGCGATGGTGCCTGCGAAAGTTGACGGGGGCGTGAGCGGCGCGGCGGTAAGTGTGGTTGGCGACGGTGGCATCTGCGCGGCGGTGAATGCGATGTCGCCTGCGGGCATTGACGGCGGCGGCGGCGCGGCGGCGAGCGTGGTTGGCGACGGTGGCAGCGGCGCGGCGGTGAGCGCGATGGTGCCTGTGGGCGCGGACAGCGGAGGCGGCGCGCCGGTAAGTGTGGTTGGCGACGGTGGCGGCGGCGCAGCGGTCAACGCGATCGTGCCTGCGGGCGTTGACGGCAGCGGCAGCGCGCCAGGCAGTGTGATGGCTCCCGCGGGGGCGTACGGTGGCGCCACCGCCGCCGCTGTGATGGGCACAGCGCTGAGCTTGGTGCCGAACAGCGGCAGCGGCGGGGCGCCGGTGGCGTGGGGAGCAGCCGCCGCGGCGCCGCAGTGACGACGCACACGCGCCGCGGATATTTTGGTTTGTGCGGATGCCAGCTCTCTGCGCACCCCACACTCTGCCCAATAAACGCTGCAACCTTCCTGCCTCGCCCCCCATTTACCCCCCGCACCCCCCCCTCTTCCACTGCTCTTCTCTCTCACGTCGCGCATCTTCGTCGCAGTGTCTGTGCATCCTTCTCCTCCTCCCGCCCACATGTCGCCCTGCGCCTTCGCCGTCTCCCCCTCGCGGCAGGCGTGGTGGTTGAAGACGGCGAAGATTGGAGCACGGCGTGAATACTCGGCGGCGCGTGGCGCGGGACGTGCCATATGGGCGGAGTGCTGCGTATCGGCGAGACGGGGCGCGCGGCGTGGCGCAGCGCTGCGTGGCGCGGCGGGAACAATGCGACGAAGGCGGCCATGGTGCGTGGCGAGGGCGCGGGGCAGCGGGCGAGGTGAAGTTTGGTTGCGATGCAATGCGATGCGACGATGGAGCTCAAACAGTCGCACGGCGACGCACTGCGACGCACTGCTGCCAACCACAGCGCCAAATGGCGGGCGCACGTGCGCGTGTGTAGGGTTTGTCCACGTCTTCCCGACGTCATGTCCGTCCGCAAGCGACGGCGAAATGGGGCGCTTCTTTCAACGAAAAGCACATCATTTCGACGAGCCTCGTCCCCCTTGCTCGCCCACGCAATCACCGTCACCGGCACCATCACCGTCGCCTTCGCCTTCGCCTTCGCCTTCGCCTTCGGTGTCGCCGTCGCCGTCGCCATCGCCTTCCGATATCCGCTCAGTTCAGGTGAGCTCAGTGCCCCGCGCTCCCGTGAGCTTCACGCAAATGGGCCGTCGCCCACGCCCGCGCCAGCAGATCCCCCTCGCCGATGTGAAGCCAACAGCGCGCAAGCGCGCCTCCCGCGCCAACCACGCCGCCCATTTATCGTACGTCGTGCGGATGGAAGTCATCGATGCCACCATCTTGCAAACCGACGCTCCCGGTGTGCTTCAGCCGCAAAACGACCTCGAGCGCACCTACCATTTCACGCAGCAAGCGCTGCGACCACAAGTTGACATGGCTACCGCGGCCAAGGCCGACTTCCAACTCAGACTGGACGACTCCGGTTTGGCCGCCAACCACACCGCATGTTTTTCGCGCTCTTCCCGCTCTTTGTTGATTGCCAGTAGACTTGGTCATGTTTCAATGGTTGATTGGCGTTCTTTCAAGCTACGAACCGAGCTAACGCTTGATGAAACTGTACGATCTGCTGCGTTTTTGCACAACGATTCCTTTTTTGATACTGCCCAAAAGCAATTTGTCTACCTGTACGATTCCCGCGGATTGCAGCTGCATGTGTTGAGGAATCGCAGAGATCCAGATAATCTTGTCTTTTTGCCCCATCATATGTTGTTGGCGTCTACTTCTGCGCAAGCTGCACCTCATGGCCGTCTCGTGTACACTGATACCTCCACGGGTCAGGTCATCAACGAACATGATTACGCAGCTCGTCACCTGCGACACAATGCCGCCACAGACACTTGTGCCAATTTGTCAAATGGTATCATTCACCTCGCGCACACCTCCGGAGTAGTTTCCCTTTGGTCTACTGTAACAGGACGCCCTCTAGTGCGCATGCTCACCCATCGCTCCGCTGTGCATCACGTTGAAGTCGACCCTAAAGGCCGCTACATGTACACTACAGGAGCAGATTCGGTCGTTGCCCGCTGGGACATGCGCACGTACCAAAAGGTCTTCCAGTGGTCCGTTCCAGCTCATGCCACTTCGCTTTGTGTGTCACAACGTCAAATGGTTGCAATCTTTTTTGGTGCATCCGTTCATGTCTGGGCCCCCTTCCTCACTCGCGCTGGCCGGCCGCTTTTAGAGAGGCGCACCGAACCGTACATGAGACAGACATATTCCGGTTCAGTCATTACTGGTCTAGATTTTTGTCCATTCGAAGACGTTCTTGCTGTATGTCATGAGAAAGGTGTTCGAAACATGATTTTTCCCGGCGCCGGGGAGCCTACTTTCGATACCAACGCGCCCAATCCGTACGAAACCAGAAAACAACGTTCTCAAAACGAAGTGCGATCTCTCATCGACAAATTGCCACCAGCGTCCATTGTGTTGGATCCATCGTCCGTGGGCTCCATTGACCGCAACCCTCACGAGCGTGTGCGCGAAATTCGGGACCAGCAGCGCCGCGCGAACCTGGAGAAAATCGACAAGCACGGTGCGAAGAAGAAACAGAAAGGACAAAACAAGATTTCCAAACGTCTAAAGAAAGTGCAAGAAACTGTTGTGCAAGCTAGAAAGCTTGAGCAGGGGCACATGCGCAAGGAACGACAGAAGACAAAAGACTTGGTTGACAAGATTCGGAAGAAGGACTTGGCCGATGTAAAAGCTGGAATTAGTGCTGGGCGGCTTTGGGCGACTTCTCCTTTGCCGGATGCTCTAAAGCGCTTTATGAGAAAGAAGTAATTGTGGCGGTCCGCGCATGCTTCGCAAGCTGCTTCTGAACGCACAAACACGGAACGGAGGACGCTTTAGATTATTCACTTGTTAGGTGCTGGCACTGATTGAAACGCAGCATGGCGGAGGCAACTGGACATATGTTGCGAATGGAAAAGAGGCCGTGCGCCGAAGACGCGATGGACTAATGACTGGGCTTTCGAAATTCAATTCACCGCCACAGGCCGTTCTCTGGACGAATCACAGCAGCACCTTGCACCCCTGGCGCAGCGTCTCGAAAGCGCCGCTGTTCGCGAAGATCTGGCGCTACGAGAGGTCTGTAAAAAACGGTAAAAGGAGGATACAGTTAGGTCGACCATGTCTTTGGTACAACCTCTTCGCGTGGAATTGTCGTTTGCCAGCCGGTTAGAGCTCGTGCTGGTAGTTCAGCCACCGTTGGAAGAGCCCTGCTAGCGGGAAAACATATTACACATCTTAACGATCGATCGGGACATTTCTGGAATCGGATGGAGAATGTTTTGCTCTCTCATCCGTGTTGGCGGTCGGCTCTAAGCCGCGACAGCGCAAGTCATCGCGTCGAGAACCGCGGACGGGGTGCCAGAGGTGGATGCGGCGGACGCGGCGGAAGATGTGGACGAGGTGGACGAGATGAACGAGGGGCGAATGGAGGGCGAGGAGCTTCGAAGAAAAGATTGAATCGAGGCTCGAATGTCAATGAATATCTTGGTTCCAATGAATACCGATATCTGCAAGAAGAGTTTTACGATGATTGCCGAGACCGTGTAGTAGACTTTGAAGACGCTACCAAGATCCGTGCCGTAGACAATTCAGAGAAGGTACAGCAGAGCAACTTCACTAGACTTTCAGTTCTCTTCTTTATCTCCTGGATATTTGGTTCAAACTTAAGATACAGCTTTCGGGTGACTGCAGTGGTGCTCCATTATCCCCACTATTCCCATTTTGATTATGAGAAGAAGATGGGCGTAGCCCTTTCTTCTTCTCTATGCGCTCGCGGCGCGTACGGTTTGTCACCAATTTTTTTCTAAACGTTGACGCTCATTGTCCGTAAGTGAGGTACGTTGTAGTTTTTCCTGAATCGAAACCTGAGGGTTGTAGTCAATATAAGTGAGAACATGTCCCCTGTGAATGTAGCGACGGAAAATTGGGCATTTCTATCCATCATCTGTGTTCATATGTCTTGAAAGGCAATCGTTACAAAACACATGTTGACAGAAAAGTTTTGCTACATTTCCTTCAAGAATTTTGAGGCAGATGGGACATTCTTTTGGATGGTTGATGCGCGAAACGGGTGCAGAAGAAGACATAATAGAGGTGGCCCAAAACGAACAAACAACGTACAAGATACTTGAGTTTACAAAGAAGAACAGTTTACTGAGGTGGGGTGTCTATCATACTTTTGGAGACGTGTACTGTCTCCATGAGGTTACTTACGCTAATATTGTAAGGTAAGGGGCGCATTTTGGTGGTTGTCACGGCGGGTTCTCAGACAAACTTTCAGTCACGCCATTAATTCTACTATATTTTACGGTGGTGGCAATAAAGTGCCCAAAAGCGAGGGTTCGCACGGCAGGTAATGAGAGTTCCTTCAAGTGTAATACGCATATGCGTTTGCTGAATGACCCAGTAAGCGGAACTGGACGTAAGGATCTAGTCTACTTGGCATGCTTGTATTGGATACTAAGTATCTTACAGTGGATGGTGAATACAATGAGGATCACCTCCGTTTTTCGTAAGGATCTTGGGGTGTTTTCACACATACCACACACTACGTAGATTCTCGAAAAGCCAGATTCTGCTGTGAAGTTGGTACTCTTCATGGTTTGGGTGGGAATTCATCCTTGCTTATTATGCCAATTTGACGTCAAGGATGACGGACTTCGAATTCTGATTTGGGACTATCATATTTGCCAAAAGCTTCACCATCGGTCTGCATGATTTCATCAAATCCAAAGACAGCATAGCGAACGATGAATACTCGCAACAAAACTTGTCGTGTAGGCGTCGAAAACTTTGAACTTGAGACTTGGTCACCGCAAACGTACGTGACAAATTCAACGGGATATGGATGTGTTCGCTGGATTTGGTATTCTCGACCGGTTGAATCCAATTCAAGGCCACGTGAGATGGTCCGCCGAAATGAACCCGTGAAAAGATGTGAGAAAGTTCCAAAAAACGATTGGTACGAAAAGCTCAGATGTTTTGATCCAGAACTCACCGCACGGAAAAGATTGCCTGTTCAGATTTGTTCTGCATGGCTTTGAGATTTAACAATGACTGCAAAGTTCAGGCCGGAGAACTCGACAACAGTTCAGAAAGAACGTTTTTTTATTTCTGCCGATCACCCAGTGTTTCACATAAGAGTTGAAACTTTCCTGCACTTGAACAACTTCACAATACTGTAGCATTGTCTTCGAATGACCAGGCGCTTGTCGAAAGGCTGCAATTTCTGTTTTGAATTCTCTGGAAGAAGGAAGAAACCCAAGTACAGCAGATTTCCAATATAGGTTTAATATAGAGATAAAGAGAATCATAATCGCATTATGCAAAGATTAAATGCCAAGATTGCTCCAAGCATGCCTATCACAGTTTTCGTATCCCACAGCTTATGGCTTTTTGGCTTAATCTTTGCGGCAGATTCGGTTGGTTAGATTAGAGACCAAATCGCGGTGCTGTTCCGTTTCAAGGGAAAACAAGCTCGAGCGGCCATCGGCTATGTTCTCCAATACATTACGGTTTTGATTTCCAATAGATACTACGATGATCTGTCCTTCAGACCTCTCTCGGAACACCCTTGCTCGTCTCGTAGGGTCGCCGCCCAAGTTGCTTTCTCCAGTGCTGAACAGAACTATTTTCGAAGGTCTTTCGGATTCCACTCGCAGACGCCTGTCACAGTACACGATCGGTGCTGATAGCGAGGTAGCGGGGGATGCTCGGTAGGTAAAATCAAAGGCTTTGCGCAAGGCCATGGTCAGATTTGACGTGGGTCCAAATATGACTCTGTTGGAAGCGCCATACTCGATGGCCGCGACTTTTACGCCTGTTGTGACGGAAAGGCTTGTGAGAATACTCTCAAAGTAACGCTTTTGTAGTATGAATTGTCTCTTGGTGATGTTACCACCCTCAAGACCGAAGCAAACGTCCACCGGGCATGGTCTGCGAGCTGTTCGCTCCACGACGGTAGGAACCGCGCTGATCCGCTCCGAAGCGCAGCCGTATGGCTGGCCCAAGACGCAAACGAGCAAGAAAGCAAAGCAGGGACCCCACGTTGCCAACCACTTCATTGAAATGAGCTGCAGTTGTGGAAGTGTGAGCACGCGCCCTCGAAAGAATTGAGTGCAAGGTAGATTAGGGAAACAGAAGAAAAGTCAGAAAAACAAACGGCTTCGACACTCCGACTGATTGGGAACAGTGCTATGCGCAAATAAGCTATTGCTGCCGTCTACTTGTCGTAAGAGCCCGCAAACAGGGGGAAGCACGAGTGGAATTGGAACAGCAGAACGGGCCCGAGCTGTAGGCGAGAGTGGCTCGGATGCTTGCTGCGCCATCGTCGCCAGTATGACGAGGACCAGTTCCTGGGGTGGAGCGGCTGTGAAACTCTGTCTCAAGCTTTCCAGCAATGAACAGTGTGAGCATATATCCTTGTCGTCGTCCACTCGGATGCCAGCTTGCTACGTTTAGATTGGTATCCAACAGAGACGCAGGAATCCATTGAAAGCAAGGGCATTCGCTACATACATCTGCGGAGTTCTCGACAAAGCTCTTTCCTTTCTTTGCTTCTGATTACACTTTGCGAGTTTGCAGTATGGCAGATGCACGTTATGTTGCATACTGCGAAGGAAGGTACAAAAACGAGGCCAAACGGTGACCCTTGTGTTAACTTCGTGAGCGGAAGCATTGCATTGCTGTGTGCAACAGCGCTCGTCAGCGGGCGTTCTTACCAGCTCTTTGCTGCAGCTGGAGTCCCATGTGGCCACGTCGCTCTGTGGCTACGTGTACGTCTTTGGCTTGTTGCGCCGCTTCCCTTCTCCGTGTAAGGGTTATCATCCCAACGCGCTCGCCTCCTGCGACAGCCCGAGAAGCATTCGTCTATTGCTGCTGAGTTGTAATCACAACCACAGGTGCACAGCCAACCTTTCATTTGCGCATTTGCACCCCTCCACGGCGTGTATCTTGTTGGAGCTCCTGCTGTACCACCTCCGATAGCTCCTCAGCTGTCTCGTTCCTTGGATAGGGCCGTTGAAAACTTGAGATCCAGGACAAGGCAATCGTCCTTCGCTGGAGTATTGTGATCAGCAGCAGCCAGGAAAAAAACTGTCAACAACAGTACACGGTTCGAGTTTGAATTCCCGTCCTTGTTTTTGAGAGGACTTGTCTTCCCCGCGACGAAAGGGGCCTCGAAACACAGTCTCAGTTTCATATTTCCTTCGTCACCGAAAAGCGTTTTGCAACAGTACTCTTGAATCTATCCTACCATGAAAAATGCGATCGTCCTTCCATGAAATATGGCACTTCAATCCATTGATTTCGCTCACCCCCTTCCTTCACTTCCTATATATAAGCCATTCGCCTGTTTTCGCCAAAACGCAATCCCTTCATCTCATCCCAGTTCGCTCACAAAGTCTTGCACCTCAGCTTTTGACCTTAGAAAGCCCTTCCCACATCCTAACTCAAAAATGTTGGGTCTAATCTCCGCCTTCGCTCTCTTCTTCACGCTGGCGTCTTGTCTGTCTAACGAAGACGCCAAGCTCATGTACGAACACACAGTGAGGACCGCCACAGCCGAAGTCGCAAACCGTGGATGCAGCGTCAACGTGTGCTTTGCCGTCGACACCAGTGGGTCAGTCAGCTCGACCCAGTTTGGCCTTGAAAAGAACTTCCTCATTGATATCACCTCCATCGTCGGAGCTGACAGTAGGTCCAAATTCGCCGCCGGACAGTACGGTTCCCAGACGTACAGGATCTCGTCTTTGACCGATAACGTCGAAACCTTCAACTTGCGCGTGAGAAACGCACAATTCCAAAATGATCCAGCCACCTCAGTGGGTTCTGGTATTGTGTACTGCGACAGGCAGCTGAGGAGAGAGATGCGCCGCAACCCGAACTCAAATCATGCCAACAAGATGGTGGTGCTCGGTGATGGCAGGAACAATTTGGGAGGTGATCCAGTCCGTCGTGCCAACACTTTCCGGGAGAGGGCTCAAGGTGTTGTATCAACCGTAGGTATCGGGTACCAGGATACTTCAGTTCTGGAACAGATTGCCGGCTCATCGGCGCGAGTCTTCGCGATTGATGACTATGTTGAGCTATCTTTTGTCATTGACGACCTTGTTTATGACATTTGCGGCATCGAGCTGAACACAGACGACAGCTTCTAATTAGTAGTGCACCTCCAAATCTTCCCACAGGGCGGTACTATGATATTTGTTAAAAAATGATCTCTGTCCTTTCCAGGAGAGAAATTGATGTGAAATCAAGGATTCTCTCTTGGAATTTTTTTCACCCTTCCCTCCCCAACTGAACTTCGCCTCCCATGAAGAATCCATAAGTTCTTTGATCGTTCAATTAATTCTCCTTGAATGATTCGCTTTTGCGTCTTCAGCTCAATTGCTATCTCATGAAGTCTGTTTCAATAAAACTTCTGAGATGCCTGCGTTTTTGTTGCTGCCGAGCATTTTTTTCTAAAAATGCGGTCCAGAGACGTACAAGTGTAACACTATAGACGTTCAAACACTATACTAAGACGTTCATTAGTTTACCGTTGGCCTTCTTAGTGAGAGAACGCTTCTCATTAGTAGTGCACCTCCAGATCTTCCCACAAGATGGTACTATGATATATGATTAAAAATGGTCTCTGTCCTTTCCAGGAGAAATTGATGTGAAATCAAGGATTCTCTCTTGGAATAAGCTTTTTCACCCTCCCACCCCCCCTGTTTTATGAAGAAAGGAGAGCGCGATCTTCTGTACGTTTTGACCGTCAAGGACGAGTTGTCAGGATACGTATGGCTTAAGACCAACGCTGAACGAGACGCGGAAACCACAGCGGCTATTTTGATGGACTGGTTTGTATCTTTCGGCGTGCTAAAGTGCTGAGTATCGGACAAGGCAAGCCACTTTAAGAACCAATTCGTGAAACAGATATCCGACGTTTTGAAGGCTTGTCACCATTTCACTTTGCCGTATTGCTAGTAGAGCAATGGATCCGTAGAGGTCGTCTGCCGTGAACTCTCATGAACTGCACGGGCAACATTGTCCGTGTTTCAACTTCTGCTAAAAGCTTGGCCATCAGTACTACCTCTCATACAGTCTGCCCTGAATAATTCACCGACACGAAAACTGAAGGGAAATTTTCCTCTGAGTGTCTTCACTGGTCTTCCAAGGGACTCTCCGCTTTCTGTAATTGTCAAAACCCATCATGTCAAGAACATCAAGTGTAAGCGAAAAGAACGTAGAAAGGCAGTTATCGAGGTGAAAAGGCTACAAACATCGCTCTCTAAGTTGCATAGGAATTGCGCGGAGAGGGCTAGAAAACAGAGGAAGGCATCTGTTGACGCACAGAACCGAAAGACTGGCATAAGCCCCCCGAATTGTTTGAAAGGAGACTGTGTACTTTGCGGTGTTTTACAGAAACACATCTTGTCTAAAATGATTCTCAAGTGGTAAGGACCCTTTCGTGTCGCGCTCTGCCGAGACAAATACGTTTTCGAAGTTGAAAGCTTTTGAACCGGACAGAAGGAGTAGGTACACGGGCGCCAGCTGAAGTTCTTCAGTAACAAAAATTTTGAAGTCACTCAGGAAGTCAAAAACCATTTAGCCTATCAATCGAACGAGGTGCTTACAATTGAAGAATTTCAGGACATCCGAAGATGCGCTGGCATGATCCAGATACTCGTGAAGTGGAAAGGCTCTAGCAACGAGGAAACAGATTGGGTCTCAATCGAATCTTTGAAGCATGACGTGCCGGTGCTGCTGAAAGAATATATTGAAGAGCTTCAATCGTCCGGAACCCAAACGCACACAGAATGGCACGTAAAATCGATTTTCAATAACCAGACAAAGCTATTGGATTGAGGGGGACAGTTGATACTGCGACCATTGTGGCATCTTGTGAACCTATCGCACCTGCATCGGGAACCCAGCGCTGCCCGAAAAGGAGCTACTCATTCAGAGTAGAGGGAAAATTGCGCTCGCAACCCACCCAGTCGTGCGTGGCCTACAAAAGAGTAACAGCCGACTCAGAAACACAATAGACAAGCCAACCTCCAGACAGAGCTGTTTGGAGGAAGGGGGCAACCTCAGAAAGAGAGACATATCTGAGAACTTGGTGCCTGCTCTTTCCGTTTTTTGCTCAGATCGCCGCCGGCCGGTCGTCAGATCCCGCCTATGCATCGTAATCGATCAACAAAATCATAACCACAACTGAACAGAATCGTACAACAATATTTAAAAAAATATCAGAATCGTCCAAAATCAGAGCTTTTTGATATTACCCTATATTCATAACTGATCTTTGGAAAATAAGAAAGAAAAAGAAACTGCTAATCTCCATCTGCAAGTATTATAGAAAGTATTGAACACGCAAAACAACAAATAGAAAACAGATATGAAAGAGAAAAATATCTTTAAAACTGAGAAACTGAACAAAGGCAACATCTACTTATGAAAATGTAGAATGATGAATTATTTAAAGAAGAAAAATTATTGGAAGGCAGTAATACAAACAAATGAAAATGCCACTGCAAATAAAATGGCTTTGATAGATAGCAGCCTTCCAGTAGACGACAATCGACATGTTTATTTCAAATCGGCTAAGACGGTGAAAGAGGCATAGAACGCAATGTCAGCAGTTTATGAAAACCAAAAAACGGAAAACAAAATGAACTTAGAAAAAAAAATTGTTTCAAAGAAAATAAAAGATGGGCATTCCGCGAAAGAACATATTGAAGAACTGTTGCGTTTAAAAACCAGACTACATCCACTAGGTGTTCAAAAAATATATATATACGTTTTGCGTCTGTTAAAAAGTCTACCAAAATCATACGAGAATCTTGGGGGGACACTGGATAAAATGGCAAAAAAATTATCAATCGAAGAACTTCATGCCAGAAGTTTGTCAGAACAGTTTAGCAAAAATTCTACACCACATTAGGACAAACCAAAAATTATCTTCAACGAAAATGAAAAATTCAGACTTTCCTTTCAACTGTCACTGCTCTCAGGAAAAAGGATATAGAATTCGAGAATATCGCACAAAAAAAGAGACTAGAATAATGGTATCTACAAAAATTAGAAACCAGACTGGAAATTCAACAAACGCATCAAAGTATACTGGACAAAGGGCAAATTATTTTTACTAATTCAAGACTTAAAACTGTCAGAAACATGGTACTTGGATTCAGGAGCATCGTTCCACATGATAAACAATCAACAGTAGTTTATCCCTAATGGTGTATAGAAAGTCAACTCTATCGTGTTTAGACTCGAGGACGGAACCAAAGTCACTTCAAACATAAAGGGAAATGTAGAAATGCAGAAATCTGAAAATAAGGAAACTAATGTTTTAAAAATCTGTGATGTCCTGTATGTACCCGAAATTGTTGCCAATATGTTATCTATTGGACACATGGATGAACGTGGTCATACTGTTGACTTTCACAAAGAGTCATACAGATTAATATCAAAACTTAACAAGAAACAAATTTAAACGTTCAAACGGAATCATCAACGTACTGCATCAAAGCCTACAAAAATCAGGAAATAATTATTTTGCCTATGGTGCCACAGAGGAAAATTAAGAAGTATGGCATGCGAGAATAGTACACGATAGTGAATCAGTTTTAAAACAAATAAATTCGAAACACGCTGCTATTGGAATGCAAACGAAACAAAAATCCAGCAAAAGATGTGTTCAGGGGGAAATGGATCCAAAATCATTTAAACCTCTTAAAGGCTTTGAAGCATTAACAAAGCTGGAATTGATTCACACAGACCTCTGTGGTCCGATGCAAACGTTTTCTAAGAGAGAAACATCTTATTGTCTCACGTGTACAGATGATTACGATCGAAAATCTTTTGTTTATTTTATGAAAATAAACGACAAAATGGTGCAACAGACAAAGGAATTTATTAAAATGGCTGATTATCAAACTGGTCTTCCGATCAAGATAAATCGCAGTGAAAGAGGGGAGGAATAAATGTCTAAAGAACTACAAGAATTTTTTAGATGGAAAGGAATTGGTCATGAGCCAACAGCTGCTTACCAGCCGCAACAAAGTTGAATTTTTGAAAGACTAAATAGAACATTATGTGAAAAAGCTCGTTGTGTGCTTTATTACCACAATTTTTCTAAAATCTTTTGGGCCAAGGCAGTACAGACGGCAAACAAAATCAGAAATACTATTCCAACGAAAAAATTAAAAGACATGGGTCCTGAAGAACAATGGTCTGGAAGGAAGCCAAACCTTTCCAAACTTAGAGTTTTTGGATGTATCTCCTATGTTTTTATTCCGAGGGAAAAGCGAACAAAATCGGATGCTGAGTCAAGACTATCTTTTATTGGATATGACGGGAAACCCCACAGATTCATGGACAACAGTACAAAAACGCTTATAGTAAGCGCAAATGAACTGTTTTTCGATCTCCGAAAAGACAAGGTTTTAACAGTGAACACAGAAGAAAACAACATCGACGAACTGTGTAAGGTCATGAGTGGAAGGTTTCGAAAACCGATGCGCATTTTTTATGGTATAATATACTGTATCGATAATGCATCTTCAATGGTACAATATACTGTATCCATAATGATCGTATGTAACTCGAATAGCCTACACGCCGGATAGATCTGGTATGTAGTGTTTCACAGATGTTGCCGTAGTTAGATATGCCTGGTTATCGGCGGTCTATAGTCTAGTTAAGTCATATGGTCTGCGAGCACCGCAGCGAAAAGAAGGCAGCCGGAGCCGAGAACTACCGTCGCGTAGTAAAAGTATTGCTTGTAGCAACGCCGAGTGTTGTTTGTCCTACCCCTTTTATTTGAACAACTTGAAGAAAACAGTTCAACCAGAGAAAATATTGAGGATCCAGGAAATAAGAACGACAATATTTAGAAACAAATCAAACCATCCCAAGAAGATTATAGTCTGCCCGGCGTGGCCGTGCAGTATAGATAGAGTCCTGACAGTTGGTACAGTACCGAAGACTGAAAACAGACAGACAGGGTGGATTTTACTCAAGCACAGTGGGTTGGCTAGAGAGGATCGGGTGAGTTCGATACCTCGTCGACTCAAACGAGGGAGAGACCTAAAGGACTAAATAGGCCGCCCAAGCTGGGCGAGCCTCGAGCAAGTGGAGGCTCGAGACTGTACAGTGTCCAATGAGGTCGATGCATAATATCTAAACTATCTTCCCAATCGGATCGGGCGCATATGCGCCGCAGGCGTTACACTCCCCTCTTTCAAATAGCAAGGAGAGCGTTGGCCTTCTGGACCAGGTGGGCTGGGGTGGCCTTGCGCTTAAGTAGGCGCTCGACCATCATCGGGACGTCTTCGAACACACGTTCAAGCGGCTCGACAGTGTCCTCGGAGTTATCAAGTCCCTTCCAGCAGACATGGACCTTGAGACCATCGGGACTGTCCTCGAGCCCCATTAGGCGGGCGACAGGCATGCCCGACTCGGACTGTAGGATATGAGACAGAATGGCTGCCTCGTCAATCGCGTCGTCGCGGTAGAACTTGAGACGTGTCGAGTGTACGTCATCCATTTGGCCATTCTGGAGGTCTTCAACTTGATAAACGTAGTCGCTCAGCGCCTTGATGACCCTGCGAGGACCGCGCCAGATAAGGACGAGCTTGTCTCCAGCACCATATTCGGTGCGGGCCACGAAGACATAGTCACCCTCAGTGAAGTGAGGGTGCTTTCCACGCGACGCAGCGGCTCTTGCTTGCTTGAGATGTTTGACCAAATTGGACTGCACGAGCGGATGAAGCTCGTCTCGGAGCTCGATGAACTTTTGTACGTTGAGGGTGCGTTCCGCTTGCGCCTCTGTCAACGTGACCGGTGTGGACAGTGATGTTCGCATGAAGGTCTGAACCGATGGCGTCGGTTCTTTGCCCATGAAGGCCGTGATTGGACACATATTCCCACGCTGCGGAGAGGGGGAATTGTTGAGGACCGATTGGGCGATGGGGATGAGGTCAGGCCATTCGGTCGTGCGCATCTGAAGCTCCGAAAGGACCGACCTTAGGAAGCGAAGCAACTCGCGACCCAGACGCTCTACTGCCCGGTTGCTCCACGGACAGTAGGGAAGGGTGAAGTGGTGCGGCACCTTGAGACCCTTTGAGACCAAACAGACAGTCTCATTCTTGAAATGAGTGGAGCCATCGGACATGAGACCATTAGGGACGCCGAAGGCTGCACACCACTCGATGATGGCAGTGGCGGCGTTCTCAGCGGAGGTGTCAGGGAACGGGAAGAACCACTTGTAGTCCGAATGGTCGTCACGCAACATGAGTGCGTACTTGTCGCCGTGCGCTGTGGCTCCGAGCTCGATATAGTCGAACTGGAGCAGGTCGTTCGCTTTCGTGCCGTGGACGGCCGGGCCGAAAGGACGTGGGATTTTCTCCCCTCTGACTGTCGATAGACAGTGGATACAA
The DNA here is from genome assembly GCA_030374765.1 of Agarophyton chilense. Lineage (NCBI taxonomy): Eukaryota > Rhodophyta > Florideophyceae > Gracilariales > Gracilariaceae > Agarophyton > Agarophyton chilense. The sequence goes on from JARGXX010000138.1 coordinate 55,658, forward strand.
GCACGGACGAAGGCGCGGACGTCCGCCTTGAGCGTAGACCAATGAAAGGACTTGAGGAGCGCCTGCTCCGTGGCGCTAACGCCGCGATGACCCGAAGGACCAGTATGGGCGATGATGCACAACCGGAGCTGGATGTCAGCGGCGTCATCCGGGACCCAGATGGAACCAGAAGGAAGAGTCCAAAGTTGGTCATTGAGGACGAGGTCCGCAGGGCGTGATAAATCGTGCGCCTGCTGAACCGCGGGGAGTGTTGTCCGTGTAGGCCAGTCGAAGTCCGTGCTGGACGACGAGGGAAGCTCCGAGATGCGCACGAGGCGGCGCACAGTGGCCGGAACCGTAGACGATCGGGTCAGAAGATCGGCCCAGATGTTGTCGTCGCCCTTGATGTGGTAGCATGTGAAGCGGTACATGCTCAGCCGCACGGCCCAACGTAGGACTTTGCGCAGCGACGTCTGCGACATGTCGGGGACCACCGACAGCGGGTCGAATAGGAAGATGAGGTTGTTATGGTCCGTGTAGAGGTCGAATCCTTCAGGCGTCGCGACGATCCAGTGCACACGGTCAAAAGAGGTCAGGACGGCGTACGCTCCTTTCTCGAGGACGGACCAACTCATCTGGGTTTTGTTGAAGCGTCTCGAGAGGAACGCCAACGGCGAATGCCGTTGGTACTTGTGGGGCTTGACGATGTCCGGGAAGGGGACTTGGGTCACAATCCCGGACCAGGCCGTATCGGACGCATCGGTGTAGACGCACAAGCATTGGCCGACGTCGCGGTGCGCGACCGTGACCTGACGCACGAGGGCGTTCTTGCATGCCTCGAAGGCGTCCAATTCGGTCTTGTCCCATCCGAGGTCCACGAGTAGGACACCAGCAACTGCGCTCTTCGTGCGCTTGGTTACATGGTCATACACGCGTTCCATGAAGTCGTGCAGCGGTGCTACGAGTTCGGAGAAGCTGAGGATGCCCTGCTTGACCCACTGTAGGGCGCAGACAAACTGCTGCAGGTTGGCTCCGGTGGTCGGCGGCTGCATGGACAGCAGGCCGTCGAGGCGGTGCGGATTGTAGCGAAGACCAGAACTGGACACGAGACGGCCACACCAGCCTCTCCCCTTGGCGAGTAGGATGCATTTCGCTGGGTGGAGCTTGATATTGTGGTCCGCACAGACTACAAAGAATGACGGAATGGACTTTAGCAGGCCGGAAACGGTCGGTGCAGGAATGAGGATATCGTCCAACCAGGACAACATGTTGGCCTGGAGGTCAGCGTGTATGATACCCGCGAAGGCGGATTGCAGATGAGTCACTGCATTGGTCGTCCCGTGGAGGACACGCGTCGGGGAGAAAATGCCGTCTGGTGTGATGAATGACTGGCATTCCTGTGACTCTACGGAAAATGGCAGCTGCCAATAGCCGTGCGAGAGGTCGAAGGTCGCGAAATATCTCGACGTGCCCAGTTTAGTCAGCTCGTGCTCCAGATTTGGCATCGGGTACTGATGCCGGACGCTGAACTTGTTGACCGGACGCAGGTCCACTGTAAAGCGGAAGCGGGCGCCTGGCTTCGGCCCAAGGAGCCGCGCGCAGGCCCATTTGGACGTCGGGTTCGCGTACGCGAGACCATGGTGGGCGAGGTCCTTGACGAACCTGTCCATTAAGTCCCTTTCGTCTTGCGAATAGTTGCGCACACGGACCTTGACGGGCTTGGCGTCGCGGGTCAGAGCAACCTTGAGCGCGGGGATTACAGCGGGAGGCCCCGAGGAGAATGACGTGCAGAATATGTCCATATGGTCAGCAAGCAGCGTTTTCAATGTTGGGCGGTCTTCTTCCGGCATTCCGTTGTCTTGGGCGACTGTCTTCATGTCGTTAACTGTGGTCTTGATGTCCTCGTGCTGGTCCCCATCGATAGGTTCCAGCAAGGACGGATCCGGGAACGGATCCTCTTCAGCGCGTGCGCTGTAGTAGTTGACCTTGAGGCGCGCCGGGTCGAGCGGGGCGGAAGAGTCCACGTGGTCGTCGCGCACGCGGTTGAGTCGGGCAATCATAATCCGACTCACTTGCCCACCATTGGTCTCCGGTGGTCCATCTGGACTGCAATCCGTCCCGTGGAGGGACGTGATGTTGTCGTCCAGTAGGGTCTTCGAATCCACGCGCAGATGGCGCAGTACCGGTAGGCCAATCAGCAAGTCCTCACAGGTCACGTTGTCATCCGCCACAAGGAAGCGGATATTCTTGAGAGCGAGACGACCTGAGTTGAGGTGTAAGACCGTGACAGGCACAGACCAAACCCGCGAGAACGTGTACGTTGGCGCTTCGTCCTCTTTGGTCAGCGCGACTTTGACTCGCACCGTGTCAATGCGGTCAATCTTGCCGATACCTTGGCCCACAGCATGGACGGCCAGTTTGGACGACGCGATATTCTCGTCGCTGCCGTCGTCACAGCGTCCCGTCACATCTTGGGAAGCCTTGCCGTCCATAATTGTCATCTTGCACGACGGCGAGTCGTCGTCGCGTGCGGACGCGTCGGACTTGCGCTGCAAGCGTCCGACGGTCTTGGATGCAGACGATGAAGCGGCCCCTGCCGACGAGGTCTGGGAACGCGTCGACCTCGCTGGGCCATCACGAGACTTTGAGGCGGCAACTTTGTCCTTGAAGGCCTTTTTCTCTGCGTCCGTTGAGTTCTCGCAGTCATCGGCCCAATGCATGAGCTTCTTGCCATCACAGGCCGGTTGCGGACACGGAGAAGGCGGCTGGCGCTTCGTCTTGACTTTGTCCTTTTTGGTCTTGCCGCCGGCTTTGTTGTCATTGCCGGCGGCCGACTTCTTGTAGTCCGTTGTGGTCTTTCCGGAGCTCCCTTCAGACTTGCGAGACTTCGGGGGGCCGGTGTCGAGGCGCTCGAAGGCCTGCGATAGTCCGATGGCGTGCGCCTGAAAGCCACTGAAGTCGCTCTTGAGCTTAGCCTTTGAGAACTTGATGTCTTGCTCGAGCCTAGTCCTGAGTTGCTGAGGCTTGATGACCGAAAGGACGTGGCGGATGGCCACCTTGGGGCTGTTCTCGATGACCCACTTGAGGCCATTGGTCCGGAGGAGCGAGCGGTACTTCATGAACAGGAGTTTCATTCGACCCTCCGCGGACTTGACAGACATGTCCATCTTGATGAGGGACAGGACCATTTGGCCGAGTTCCTGTTCCGTGACAGCGTCACTCGACTCCTCGGACTGGGCGTCCAAAAAGGTCCGTAACTGGTCGTCCGTTAAGGTCTTGACGTCGTCGCAGTCGGCAATCCAGCCACAGTCCACGGCGGACTCGAGCTGTTCGGCGTCGACACAGTAAGTCAGACCAACAGGACGGATGGGGTCGAGCGAGACTGTCACCTCTTGGACGAGCTGCGAAGTCCTTGCGGTCAGTTCGCGACAGTACGCGTCGTACTTGCGGAGAAACACGCGGATAGACTCCGGGTCCATGCGGGCGAGGAACGGCTGCTCGACAGCCATGGTGAAACGATTGACCCTAGGGCCTGCAGTGCGAGCAGTCCTGGCGGTCGAAGAAGAAGACGTGGTGTCCTCCATGTTTGACGTCTTGAATGATCGGTGTCTTGAACGTCCAAAACGGTCTTGTGGTACTCGAACCACACTCGTCAGTAATCTGAAGTGATCACTATAGTCTGCCCAGCGTGGCCGTGTAGTATAGATAGAGTCCTGACGGTCGGTACAGTACCGAAGACTGAAAATAGACAGACAGGGTGGAGTTTACTCAAGCACAGTGGGTCGGCTAGAGAGGATCGGGTGAGTTCGATACCTCGTCGACTCAAACGAGGGAGGGACCTAAGGGACTAAATAGGCCGCCCAAGCTGGGCGAGCCTCGAGCAAAGTGGAGGCTCGAGGCTGTACAGTGTCCAATGAGGTCGATGCATAATATCTAAACTATCTTCACAATCGGGTCGGGCGCATATGCGCCGCAGGCGTTACAAAGATCCATAAGAAGTCATAACGAAACCTCCATATCTTACGTAACAGCATGCTGAAGAAGCTGAAAATACTGCTAAGGGAGAAGATATGATACTAGCAAATGAAATGGAACAAAAATCATTTAAAGAACTAAAAAAGACATCTGACAAAAAAACTAATGGACCACTGCAAAGCATAAAAAAAATAAACTCTCTCACGAAGAAGAATACATGAACTCTGGTACCGCCGGTGGCTCGAATGTTATTCTAACGCAGAAATGTGTTTGCAAAAATAAAACGAAAAACAGAATACCATGAACGAATGTTTAAAGCCCGACTGGTGTGCGGGGAATTCCACCAAAAAAAGGAATGGAATATTTTGAAACATATGCGCCAGTTGTAAGAATGGTTTCTTTTAAAAACGATACCCGCACTTTCTATGCTGCTTAAAATGCATGTTTACCAAATGGATGTCAAAACCGCCTTTCTAAACTGTGTTCTAGAAGAAAACCTATACATTGAGCAACTAGAAGGATTTAAGGGCCCAGAATATCCGACGCATGTTTTCAAATTTGCAAAAATATAATTATAGTTTAAAACAGGCAGCAAGAGCTTGGTTCATAGTAAACTTGCTCAGTACGTGGAGAGATGGAATTCGCAAAATGCAACGCAAATAATGGAATTTCTGCCGGAAATATAATGGAATTTTTTGCTGGAAACATAAATGGACATCTAACATTTATTGCTTTATATGTAGATGACCTCATCATCTCCACTGCCGACATTGAAAAATGAAGTTCGTCAAATCAGAACTAAGCTCACATTTTTGTATGAAAAACCTGGGGGAAATCAGTCTATTTTCTTGGAATTGAAGTGGAGTAAAATATGAAAGAAAGAAAAAAGAAAATTTCTCAGAGACAATATTCGGAAACTGTTTTAAAAGGATTTGGTACGGAAAGCAGCCAATCCATTAATTCCCCCCTAGAACCTACCAAGGTATTTTGAAAACCAAAGAAAGTGGTGAGAAGAATGGAATCAAATGCGTATTGAGAATTTATTGAATCTATCAATTCTTGATGCTTGGAACGCGACCAGACTTGGTTTATGCGATTTATACTTTAAGGCAATATTCTGATACTTTTTCTAATTTACATTGGTCTGCTTGCAAAAGAGTATTTACGCTACCTACAGAAAACAAAATATCTTTTATGTACGTGGAAAGAAAGCTACACTGTAAATATATTCAGTAATAGAAGTTTAGGAAATACAGAAGACTGAAAATCACTTTCAGGATTTGCTCGCTATCATGGAAATTATTTAGTATCGTGGAGAAGGCCTAAGCAAAACTGTGTTTCATTATCAACTACGGAAGATGAATTGATTGCATTTTCTGAAGCAGTTAATGAAGCAAAATGGCTCCCAAAATCAATTTATGAACTGAAAAATACCACATTAACACGAGTAACTATGTGTGCCAAAAAACAGTCAGCAATATCTATTTATAAAAATGAAGGAAGTCATGGAAATTCGAAATATATTGCTATTAAACACTTCTATGTTCAAAAATGTGTTCGACAAAAATTTGTTGAAATCAAATACTGTCCTACAGAAAACATGGTAGCCGATATTTTTACTAAGGCTTTTCAGAAAATTAAGCACGAACGATTCGTGCAAATACTTGGACATAAGCAGTTTAAAAGTTGGGAGGGGGTGTTGCAGAAACCTCTAAAAGGTTCCGGAACGCAACTGGGAATTTTTTTATGTAATAGACGTATATAGAGGCCTCTCGAAGCTTCTATGGAACTTTATGTTGAAAATGAAAGAACTATCTTAGAACAAAATGATATGAGTCTAGAACAATTTAGAAGTGCTTCAAAGCAATATTAAAGAACAAAAGAACAGAGACAGAGTCAAAAAAGCCAACTCAAATCAACATTTCACACGCGTGCTAGTGCATTCTAATCCATCAATGGATGCCAGAAAAAATAATGGAAAATCCCATGGTTGAAGCCATCCGAGAGCTTCCTAAGGAAGATAGGAAGTGTTTCAAATACAGGAAGGCTTAGTGGCTGGGCCACAGATGCAATTGAACCAAAAAGGATCTCCAGGCGACCAAAAGGCTGATAGATAAGTCTCGGAAGGCACTAGACGATCATTGCGACTGTGAACCCAACCCATGCAGTGACCAAGAGCTGAAAGAGCTACCAAGATTTAATGATTTCGATTCTGAAGCCTAGTTGATGGCGGAAATTGTCGAGGGCTGGAGATAATTTGGATCAGACCCTCAACACACACTCTACGGCCCCAAACGATATTAGCTACTTCTGCACGCCCTAGTACGATTCAACGAGACTGAAGGGTAAACAATTGTAAATTTATGGTGGAATCTCAACATTCGGGTAATCAAATTTCATCAAAAGACATGGCTTGACCACTGGGGAATTTCGTGGAAACGTCCGAGACGGTTGGAGTGAGGTGGTGACCGCTCTTAAATAATTGGCGAAGATCAAAGTCGAGAATGGTCCTCTAACTGCTTATCTCGCAACTGGGGTGATGTAGATTCCTTAAAGACGATACATGATCACCGGATTGCCACACTTTCGGAGGTTCGGCTTCTGCATCGAAGGGGTCCTACGGACCACTAGAATGTCTACTCACGAGCAAAAGCCCGCTACTGAGACAGTAAAAAAACAAAATTTATAAACTACAAGAGAATCCTTACACCCCGGGGAGCATTTTCAAAAAAGTAGCCGAATGTGTGCAGCAAAATCAGCAAGTTCGGCTCTCAAAACGATGCAAACATCCTCTAGATATGCTTCAAGTGAAGCCTGCATCACATTCTCCTATATGTAGCCGGGTGAACTTTGTGTTGAAGAAGAATGAGAAACGCGTAAACGCGAAAATCAGCCGCGGGCTAGCAGCGAGCGTCATGGAACTAGCGCTGGCAGATTTTGTGAACTACTTCCTCATCCTCATTGTACTAAAGGAAGACGGAAATTACAACGAGGTCTAGGTTCGACCATTTATTGATCTACACCGCCTCAACCCACTCTTGCTGGACTCGGACTACCCCCTGCCACGAGTACAGGACATGCAGGACGCTGTTTGGTTCATGACAAGGCCAGACAAAGTGTCTGCAACACTCTAGACATCAATAAAGTGCGACGCTCTTTAGAGGGGATTACTGGGACTTGGTTATCTTCCGAAGGTTTCTGTCTCGCAAACGATATATGAGTGGTCCTGGAACCACAGAGGAGGATTCGACACGTCTGATACGTCAGAGTTATTTAAGGTTGGAATTGTATTAACTGATTATATCAGTTATAGAACACGAGCTACAGTAATTCGCATTCCGGCGATGTTGTCGTTGCGTCCAGTAAAGTTCGCCCAGCCAGGGTATTTATTCTAGTTCTCATAGCCCTCTCCGACTATTCTACTTTTTTTTTAGGATGTATAGTCCGGTACCTACGACGTGTCCATCCACCCTGCACATCCAAGGAGACCCAGTATTGGGAATGCGTTACCAACTGTTGTAGTTTCGCGTTGAATAATAATTGCCGTATCATCTCTACTTTCTTACACATCTTTTCCTGGCCTTCTCTATTCCTTTTTCTTTCCTCATTTCTCCAAGGGTGGTCTCCTGCCACTCGTCGCGTGCACCGGCATCCCAGCGCTTTCCAACACCGTGGACTCTTCACCTTGGTGGAGGACACATACACATCGTTTTACGGGCAGCCAATCTATCCTACCTTCCTGCAGTAGTCGCGAGACACTGATCTCGGTTTTTCACCCGACTTAGTCGTTTCACCTTTGAAATGGCTCTCCCGTTGGGTTCGCCTCGTAAGAGCAAGATTTCGAACGTCTTCCCGGTGTTTCCAATCTCTGTTCATTTCCCTATAAAGTAGTCTCCCGATTTAGAAGGGTCGATCTTATCACGTGTATGTGTTTTTCTCCAGTAGATGTAACTTGTCCATACTCTGGACGCATCCTGTTGAGTTGGTCAAATATATATGTCTGGAACTCTCCAACTCGCCAACACATTGGCCAGGGTAGTAATAGCCATACACGGAAGTCGAACAGCCACAATTATGATTCTGACCACTCTAACTCCTCGAATTCTGCTCATAATTACTCGGATAAGTTCGACGCGTCTGATGAAACCTTGGAGAACGGACTGCAACAGCGCTTTTCACGCTCAAAGAAGTCCTCATCCACCCAGGGTTTGTCAAATCCCGTTCGAAAGGAAGAAAGCACTTCGGCTTAAAGCAGCTAAAGCAAAGAACTCAATGCATCAGAAGTTATTAAATTACTGACATTACCGACTAGGAGCATTCTCATTACACTGAACACTCCATGGAACAAGTGTAGTATTCTGCTTGGTCGGCCGAACCGATGGGGTAATTTGTCGCAAAGTGGCAATTGGAACTCATAGGTGAGAAGTATGGTCAACGGAGTGATAGAACGCGGCGCAAAGGGTGCCTAGAGGCTGGATATAGTATTGGAACACGTGTTGGCGCGGGTTGAGTGGCTTGCCATGGGGCGTGCACCTGCGACCCTTCTTTGAGGAACGCAAATTTTGCCCCGGCACATTTAGTGGCGATCAACGTGTCAGCTTTTACTACCCTTTGTAGCTAAAAGTCCAATAAGCATACCGGTACAGTGATTTCGCAAAGTGGCGGCCCAATGGGTATTATTTACGTATTATTTGGGACCTGACCCTAGTACACAATATACGAAGTACCAGAGATGAGCTCCGACTCCAAGTAGAGGAGACAACATGGGTATCTTCACGTTTCTGTTCCTCGCTGAGGCCTACTTAGCCGGAAGTCCGAACGAGCAATAATAGAGAGTCAGCCCATAAGCACTTTTAGACACACCTCGTATACCACGTCCTATTCGCATTGTACATTGTACTAATCAACCTTGCTGGGTAGCAGTGGCCTTACAAACAACTTCTAGCTCGCTGAGGTATCTTACAGACGCCGCATGGACCGGCCGACCTCAGCTGGACATATTTAGATAATTATTTTGTTTAATTTTATTTAGTGTGATAGAATATCTTTACAGTGCAAGGGAGATTCCAGCGCCTCGCCATTGATTTTTACTTGGCTCAAATGACGCTTCTCCCTTATAATCAAGTGGGCACCGTTAGGATACCAAATCACCCCCTTTTGTACATTAGTTCCATCAATTCGTCTTCAACCCATCGTTTCCGTAGCTCCGACCTGTAGGACTACGCAGTACACGCCTACCAATTGCAAAAAGAACTGTTAGAATGCCATTGTTAGGAGGCAGGCCTTAGAAACTGCTCTAACACACTACAACAGCTTGAGACCAGTTAGTTGACCCACCAGTTATTATACTACGCCGGTTAGATCTGTAGCTCTACCACCCCTTTTATTCTTCGACGCAAGCACCACATCGGCACTCCGAACTCTACCCCCAGGTGCCTGCTATTACCGAAAACGCGGAAAATACGATGATCAGATTGACAGACTCCATCAAGGGCATAAACCTCTTGCTTCACAACCAAAAATGTTCTGGGGAACACCCACATTTGGTTCTCTACTTTATCGCCCGGTTTGTCGCTGAAGCCAGTGTACTAGGTATTATTTAGTGACAAGTCTACCTTTGCTTACCATTTTTCTTCCGAGGCGTGGCGGAAGACGAATAAAACTCTCTTAAAGGTTTTTCCCGTGCCGCATATAGCTCGGAAGGCTTTAGATCCAAAGTCCACTGGCGCCACATCTCCTGGTTCACGTTCGCAAGTACGCGTCTTCCAGTAGCCTTCTCTTCAGCCGGTTGAAGCGGAAAGACAAATGGAAAACTTCAGGTGGAAGTCTCATTTTGGGAAGCAGCGTCCTAAGAGCAACGATGTTGACGCCCGAGGCGTCGTCGCCTCGCTCTCCGGTGAAAATTCTCTTAAGGAAACTCGACCCTTAGGCTGCTGAAGATCTCTTGGCTGTTCTTTGTCGTACGTGAATAAGGGTTAAAAATAACCAGATCCCGGATAAAATCATGATACTGTGGACGCCTAATAACAAGGTGTACGCTGACCCTGGCCTGAACCCCCAGGACATCGCTCTCTTCCTTACTGCTCTGGACACTGGTGCTGGCCTTTATCTCGTCCTGAAGTCACTACTGCCCTCGAAGTTTCTCTATGTTATCCACTCCAAAACCATGCTTGATGTCATTGGCGCAAAGAATAATCCGTTGAAAACGGTAGGGACTTTCCACTTCTTCGTACGTCTGAGCTTCTTCTTGGTGAAGCTTGGCTTGTTTTTCTATCGGTCTTAAGCCACTCCAGCTATACTGACATGCGCCTACTGCAATAGGTTTGTAGACAAAATCCGGCCCGGCTTCAGGCCTGTGGAACTCGACGACGGATCATCGGTCCCAATCTTCCGGCTTCCCCCTAAGTGCGCTTTGCAGGAGCGAGTTTCCCTACCGGTACCATAGAAATGGCCTCCTACTTTGTGCGAGTTTACCACACTGCCCATCGCCGAGGCAGTTTCTTTCCCGACGGCAATCCAAGTAAGGCTGTGGGTTAATTACCCCCAACACAGTCTTCGGGTTGTACAGACCTTTTCCCTTTTATACGAGAAGTACCAACTCGCAATCGCGAACGGAGTTTTTCAGAATACCCTGGCTATTCCGTAAAAGTTTGTGGTATCCACCTTCGGCATCACTTCCCAGTATCTGGTACAGAACCAAATAATTGATTCTGTCACTCCGTAACCAATGGCGATGCTCGCTACGAAGATGAGTGCTGCAGACGTTCTGGGATTGGTCTTCCCGTGAGAGAATTATACCCCCTGGTACATGTCGCTCCGTATAGGGAGCGGGACGATACTGTTAAAATGAATAAACTGCCGAATGCCCTATAATCTATCCCGGTCTCGGACACAGGACATTGGGGGCCCTTAAGCTACGATATGCTCGGCCCCGTCAAACCCCTTGAAGAGCCCGACTTTGGGCATGTGCCGAAAGCACACCGGGATCGTCTCGGTGCAATATTACGGTATTTTATCTCTATATGAGACGGATCTCTGAGTGAAAATAATGATAAAGAACACAAAATTGACTTGATTCCTGGCTCAAGTCCAATCGCCCAAAATCCTCACCGGTAAGCACCGAAACTTAGGGAAGAGTAGCCGTGCCACGTAGACGAAACGCTCCGATCCGGAGTGATTGAGTCCACTCAGTCAACTTGAATGTTTTCACATGTACGGGGTCTCAAAACCAACGCAACATGGTTGTTTTATGTGGACTACAGCCGGTTCAATGCCGTCACTATAGAAGATTCCTACACCCTACCCCGTATGAATTAGGACATTGACCCGCTCCGAAGCGCCATTATTTCGGCGGTCTTAAAAGCCAACTGGGGATAATAGCACGTCCATGTAATGAGCGACGGCCAATAAAAGACTTCTTTCGTGGGCCATCAGGGCTTCTACTGCTTCAAGAACATTCTATTTGGCTTGAGAAACACTCCCGCCACGTTTAAGACTGCTATCGTCAATCTATTGAACCGCTTTGAGCGGTGGCCATGTCTGGTCTATTTTGACGACATTTTTCTCTTCTTCGATAACTTGGACGACAACCTAATTCATTTTCGAGACATGATTATGGTACTACAGAACGCAGGAGTAACCATTATTCCTAGAGGATGTGAGTTCTTTACCGATACCGTCACGTATTTGGGACAAATAATCCGTCCTGCACGGTTGATGGTGAAAGAAGCACGAGGGACGTTTTTCCCCCGGGCGCAAGAAGTGCCCACTCAAGCGGAACAGCGCTTCTCTTCTGGGAAAATTAATGTGTACAGAGGGTTTGTTTCAAACTTCTTGGATATTGCAGCACCCTTAACCACGCTTCTGCGGAATAAACAGCCGCCGAAACTGGATCCATTCACTTCCGATTAGACGGTTGTTTTTTACTCCTTAAAAATGCCTGTCACGTCGGCACCAATCCTTTCAATCCCAGGATCTGGGCTTCCATACTCCGTGGATAAGAACTAAAGCGAATAACAAGTGGGTTTTGCTCTTTCCCAAGCCACCCCAGACGGGAATCGCAACCCAATAGGTTATTTGTCACGCACGTTCAGCGTTCATGAGCAAAATTACTCCGTGTCGAAGAAAAGTGCGTCTCCGTCGTATGAGCACTCTCCGCCCTCCGTCCCTATACAATGGGGTTGCACTTCACTGTGTACGTAGATTTTTTCTCGTTGAGGTGGTTGATGAACATCTCTGATTTCTCAGGCAGTCTCAAGCCGTGGAAACTACGCTTGACAGAATATGTCTTCCAATGGATCTAGAAGAGGATGTCGTAGAACAACCAAGCCGACGAACTCTTGAAGTAACCCACGAGTCGGGAAACCCTTGCCGTTGAGGATGACGAAATTTTGTGATTTGGAATTGAAGACGGGACACCGAAGGATCTGGAGTGGAATTATGACGAGTGGCCTGCGGAAACAGATTTAGAAGCCTACAACATACTAGCCCAGAGCGAGACTCACTCTGAGAACATCCCCGAAGGGTCCTTTGTACACATAACTCGTGATCAATTGATCAGAGAACAATACGGAGACCCTTTTTGTACAAGCTCTCGTGCCCCTTTTAACCGAAGGAAGCCCCTTCATATCGAGGTTGAGGTCAAACGCTACATCGTAAGGTTGGTCCAGCGACACCCACAAGATATGGTACTGCACTCCCTGCAAACAGGATTCTCCCAATTCTCGCAAGTTTCCAAACATACATATGACACGGGTGGGAGGTGACTTTATCTCACTCAAGGAACAGACTTGTGAAGGAGCGAGGATAACGGTTGAGCGCTGTAACTGCCGGGCCCGGAAGGATCTGACAGGCGACACGTGGACGGGTCGACCTCAGGTGGACTCATGTAGATTATTAATTTATTTTAATTAGTGTAATAGATTAGCATTACAGGGCCAGGGAGATCCCAGCGCCTCGCCAGTACTATTTACTTTGCTCGAGTGACGCATCTCCCATAGAGTAAGTTAGGCACCGTTAGGATATTAAATAACCCCCTTTGGTATATTAGTTCCACCCTTTGGTCTTCAAGCCATCGTTTCCGTTGCTCCAACCTGTACGACTACGTAGTAAACGCCAGCCTATTGCACCAAGTACTCTCGGAGTGCCGCCGTCAAGGATTCGAACCTTAGGACCCGCGCTACCACGTTACCACCGGTTGAGACCCGTACGATGACCCAACCAGTCATTGCGTTACAAGACTTCTCCTGGCCCACTATGGAGATCTATTGCTATGTATCTGTGCGGGTTTTCACAGAATGTTCTAGGAACCGGTTAAGTTCGGGAACCACACTGTAGTATTCTGCTTGGTCGGCCAAACTGATGGGATAAATTATCGCGAAATTTCGGTTAGAACTCATAAGTGAAGAGCATGTTCAATACGATGATATTGTGCGGTGTCTTGCATAAAGTGCTTAGGGGCTGGATATATCAATCAAACACGCATGGCGAGGGCTTGCCACTGCCTGCACCTTTGCGACCCTTCATAGAGTCATGCCATATTGGCAACGGCACAATTTGTGCCGATCGCCGTGTCAGACTTTACTACTCCTTATATCTAGAAGTCTATTAGGTACCACTCCCGTACAATGGGTTGTTAAAGTGGGTGACCACTGGGTATTGTTTACGTAATATTTGAGATCTCACCCTGGTACACAGCATATAAGACAGCAGAGGTGACCGCTGACTCTAAAGTTAAGGACAAATCATGGGTATCAGATCTTTTCTGTTTCTCGCTTAGAAATCCTTCACGGGAGATCCGGACGAGGTATAAGAGAGATTCATCCAATAGAAAATTCTCGAGCCACCTCGTTTATCACATTCTACCCGCATTAGACAGCGTACTGTTCATCCTTGCTTGCAAATAGTGGCCTTACAACCCACTCCCAGCTCGCTGGTTTCGTAGCCCTATCACCTCTTATTCCTTAGCCGCAAGCACAACATCTGCAGTCAGAACTCTGTCGCAGTTATCTGCTCTTGCCGAAACTGCGGATAATACACCTAGTAGATTTACGAAAAGCGGTTGGAGCTTTCTGTTCCGCAATCAAATGTACTAGCTTCCTTGAGGCATGCCTTTACGGACGACGGACGGTTGGAACCGATGAACCGTCCTCCGGTTCCACACGCGTCAAGTGGGGCCTTATCGCTCAAATGAATGTGTCGCAGGTCTCACATACCAGTGTTACAAGAGCAGCAAATTATTGGCATTCAATGAAATCAATCTTCACCATGAGAGAATTCAAACGCACGAAAAGGCCAATAATTCAAAGTTTTGAAAACGGGTTGCTATTTGGGTCAGCGACGTCTGGTATTACGCCGAGGCGGATCTAAAATCGCAAGTGCGAGGGAAAAAGCGATTCTACGATGAAGTTCGGGTAAGCACATGTATACAAGACAGTGAAAACTCGCACCTTAAATTTGGAAGGTAAACCAAGATCGTAATAGAACTTGTAATTGCACTTCTCCATTACAATGACTCTATCAGAGAATAGGTTATTTTTACTCCGTTTCCACGGTTGATGCAATACACCAACGTGTTCAGAGTCCATGCCTGATACGGCCTGTATCCTTGGAAGGATTTTGATCGGGGGGCGAGGCCGGGACGTCTAGGAAGTCGACAACTTTATTGGCGGGAACGCCTCTCCCAAAGAAGAGACTCCCGTATTCAGTTTTTCTGGGCCTGTTTGGCCTGGATCGGGGCCCCAAAATCCTGACCCATTGGAATGGGGGTGCAAGTGAGGTTGTCCTTACGTGTTAGACGGGGGACGGTAGTTGGATGTACCGGGTCAGGCAACGCATTCAACGCGTTCGTATCAAAGGTATGCCGTGAAAAGTCCGTTTTTGCTCGGAGACACGAAGCCATGGAGGCGAGGTGTTTCTCCTGAAGTGCCAATGGCTCAAAATTAATGATCATTCGGGCGAATTCTCTCAACCTCAGAATGCATTCTGGGAAAAAATGACCGTGTTCATAACATATGTGGTATATGAGTCCAGGGCGTGGGGATGGCAAACAGAAACGACCATCCGTGAACTTCACCTCAAGGCGTGTATCTCTCCATCCAAAACAACTCTGTCCATATCTCGAGGTTAAATAGGGAAGACGAGGTTTTTGGACACAATGTGAAGTAGCGTGAAGGAGAAGTTGTTCCTGAGCCATATCATAAGAGGCAACTGTAATGAACGGTATTTTTGTTGTAGAAACGGAATGGATATCGCTGCGAGCGAATCGAAAGTTACCGTAATCTCTATGAGGGTACCCGCTCGCCACCAGCGATAAGAATGACAAACAAATTTGGATCATAAACGCCTTTTCCAAACGGGCCTTCTGAACAAAAATACGAGCACGGAGGGCATCGCCTTCCCTTTGTCCGGTTTTTTATAACTCTAAATACGTGGTTCTCTTTCGTTTTCTCGACATATGGACACTAGACTACAGATTACGGGATCAAACCCATTAATGTACATGGTGGAGCGCTCTCCAGCGGAGTGCACATAACCACAACGGTGAAAAGCCTTATTTAGACATACCAAGAACTAGGTATCTATTTCTCCACGCTTTTGGTAGGTGTCACGAAGAGCGGAGAGACACAACGGAGTCCCTCGATTAGTAACGTAGGATCTCAAGACATATTTCACGGCTTTGGCCCGGCACGTAACTCCTCCTCCGGAGGCTCGGGGTGAATCTCCTACAGAGTTGTACTGATCCTCAGCTAGGAAATGTAGAAAATTCGGTAGCTCAATATAAACCTGACGTTCATTTACAAAAATTATGTCGGCTTCCGCAACAATGCGCGCAAGGAAATCCAACACGAAGATGGGGTCTTCTCCACAAAAACAATGCTTACGGAAGGAAAGCTGCATACTCTTTATGCAGTCCTTTCCTTGATCCGTGCCTCGTGGTGTACGATCGAATGTGGAGTCCTTGAGCCGGTAATATCGGTTGGATACCAGTGCCCTGTATAGGGGTTGGTGCACTTCATATTCTTTCAAACCAGCGGGCTATTTTCCTTTAGTACGGATACGAGCTACAACTTGGGTGGCAGACAACCGTTTAGAAAAAATGAGTGACCGTCTTCAGATGTAAAATCTGAGAAAGTTGACCCATTCCAATGATGGGAGTTCTTTGAAGGCCGGCAGGAATCTGAGTAATCTTCATCGTAGTTGTCTTCCTTTTTAATCCTTCGGCGGTTTTGATCCTTCCTCTTGTGCTCTGCATTTTGCGAGACAGCTATGGGCCCCTGTAGAACGTTATCATCCATCAAGATGGGTTTCTTCAATGTATGGAGAGGGAAACTGGCACGATCAAATAAGGTTTCAACGATGTTTACGTAAGCTCCAGGATCACCGAAACATTCCACGAGTGTATTGACATTCTCTCGTAACAAAAGGAGGTCTTCGACCAAATACTTCGTAGGGGAGGAGCCGAAGCTTACACGCAGCACTTCGAACTCCTCCACTAGGGCATAGTGAGCTTCGTGCATCTCAGCGAACTACTTTCGCAGACCTGCATCATCAATGTGAAATACTCCCTCCTAGGCCGTCGCGGAATCCGCCGGAACCTGGGTGTCCGCGGCAGAATCCGGTTTATTTCCAGGAATAGGTCCTTCATCGGACGCCTTCAGCGGTTGATTTCGACTCTACGAAGAACCCTGCCACTTACCTTTAAACTTCGAGTTAGCCTTAGGTGTGGGGCCAGCAAGGAGCTAATTCAGAGAAAGGAAACCTATGTCAGGGGTCACATCGGGGACGAAAAGGGTCCGTTTTTGGGCGGGTCGGTATCGAACAGCCGTCATGAGGTATAAGAACCACTCCACCGGTGTCCGGGTGAACGAAATCCATCGTTGCAGTGCTATGGAACCATGAAATCGGAAACATATCTCAAAAGAGAAGTGAAACACGAATGTTAAGACCACCTTTATAGAACTATTCGGTTCTGGTTGGTTGCTTTTGGATGCGCCCGCTTGGTATTTGAATTTGTATCTTTGATTCAGTTTGATGAATATGTTCGTTGTTAATTACGGCCGTTTATATGTTATGACTTTGTGTATTTAGACCTTCATGATTATGAATTGTAAACCACGGTACTCACACCCAGTGCACAACGACTACACTCTAGCAATTTGCACGCTCTACCTCTTCGACAAGGTCGACACTGAACAGTAGAGTGTCCATAACTCTTTTAACCTTGTAGACCAAAAACCAAAGATGGACCTAACTACTTCTAGGCCGGCAGACCATTTGGTGTTGCAAGGCCAGAAGACAAAGCGACAAGAAGAAGTTTGAGTTCTTCTCCTCTGTGGGGTAGCCTAGCAAGGGAGCCTCACCGGAAATGTACGACGAAGTTGCGGTGTTAATTCGAGACAAACCTGCATGACAAGCACGGATAGTGAATATGAAAGGCCGGATCCACTGGTTTTCGTTCCAGAGGGTAAGTAGCCACGAGAGTGTGGGAAAAGGAAAAAAGGTCTCACACAGTAGAGCGAAGGTGTCGTAAAACACGAGAGCGAAGAGAAAGAACTAGCCATAAACCTACACAGGGACAAGATTGCAACAGGTAATAAAAAACAGATATTAAATGCGGAATTAGTCCTTTTAGAGACGCGGTGTTAGTGGTAAGTATACTGTAGATAACGTGGCCTAACATCCGAAGATAGTACCTGCACGCGAAAGTGAAAAAGACTCTAAGCCACAAAAACGTTTTGGGGTAGATTCACTGAGCGGCAAGGAGAGATCATTGAGCTATTATATAGTGTAGGATACTACACTGAACTCTATCTTAATCGAAATAATGAAGATAAAGATGTAAACAAACCAGCAATGCTAAGGGAACACGTTGACACATCGAACACACGACCAATCTATCAGGCAATGATGTTATGCTAGTACGGGCCTAAATCGTAGGAAACCACACTGAAAAAGGTCGCATTTGAGAGTCAACCGAACCAGATGTCCAGCGTTTCGAATCTGAACGTGCATATAAATCAGAAGTTTTAATGGGACTGGATGAAAACTGGTTCGCAACTAATCGCTTCGTTTGCTCTGATTCATGGTTTGCATCTGTGGAACCAGATAAAGAACCTCTGAAAAAGAAGGTTGGTATTTAATGAAGTCGGGAAAAAGGCTCCCTGAAAAGTTTTTATGAAACATCTTTCAAACCAAAAAATGACGCCACGACACCAGCACCTCTCAATGGATTCTAAACGTCCAGAAATAGTTTAAAAGCTGATTTTTGTGCTCCTAGTGGATCTCAAAAGATATTTTATCTGCACTTGAAGCAGTACCTAACAAAGAACTTTCATTTCTCGTTCAGGATGAAGAACAGCCAATCAAGTAGTCAAAAATTTTCGGCTTTTCATTGCAATCACATAATTGTGCGTGGAGTTTAACTTATGTAGTTCGAGAATTGATAGAAAACAGTTTTTGTCAAGTTGATTTGATTATGGAAAACTAATTCAAAGATAACGAACGAATATGTAGATTGTAATAATTTTTTCTCACATTCTACGTGGTCGATGCCTATAAACTCTACAAATGTGCAAATGGTAACAGTTAAGAGTCTTCTTGCATACGTTCTATTGCCGTCGTGCAAATAAACTAATACATAGTAGCTGTAATACATATCTAACTGTGAAAAGATTTTTGAACATAAAAAATGAAATACATTCTCCGACACTTGGCTAGTACCGGCGCTTATTTGACAAAAACACCCAAAACAAACCACACGTTATATAGTTATTGTACATCTTTTGCCAATCAGAAAAGGTACAAAGTATAATAAAATACGTACCAATCAAAAGTTTTTTGTTCAAAATGCAAAAACAAGCAATATAGATGTTTGAATATATCACAGTAGCAATAATCGTGATTCTTCTGTCGATCATTTATCTGGAATTCATCACATAAAGCACAAATACTTGTCATCAACCCTGATGTTAGTATGCCAATATGCGTTTTAAGGCCTTACAAAGGCATTTATAAAACTTTTAAGCAAAAGCTTACTTACGTTTTAGCCCCAAATCAAACCAATCTGCGTTTGAACTCGCTAGATTCATTTTGATCTGTGGAGAAGCTATTTTATCAGCAGATATCAACACATGTTGTCTGTTGTTCAAGAAGACGCAAATGTCTTTTTAGATCATAATAGTTTAAGAACTAGTTGAACTTCCGAAAAAGTTTTTCAGTTTCAAATAACTCATCGAGGTTTGAACTGTGTGTGTATCAGTCTCCGGGCGGTTTTGAAACTATTGAGATGGTGTTACTGAAAAGAAAAGACTCAAAAAATGTACTTTAAAGTAGGTAAAACCTAATTAGAAAATTAGTCTCCTTCTTAGTAAATGGAATTTGTTGCTAAAGCCTCCAAACAAGCGTGTTTTTCTAATTTTTCGAAAAATAGAATTGACCTCATATGAGGCCAATTCTCCGAACGCATAGACAATAGAAAACGCCTAAACTTGTTTTGAAATTGCCTGAGCCAGGAATAACCCTTTCATTTTGACAGGCAACTTGTTATGCGAACTTTTCAGACAGAAAGTTAGCTTTAAACAACTCTAAAGATCAGAAATTGATTGTCATGCGAAAAAATTTCTGCGCAAATCTTAAACGTATCATACTGTGAAAAAATCGTCACAAGGGTCCAGTTTATCCACAAATGTCAAACACAATATCATCAATGAAGAAGGGAAGTCCAATAAAGTCGTCAATAGGAAACACATCCCCGCCACCGGCATTAGCAAGATCCGTCATGTACTCCAAATTGCTATGTCCGACATTTATCACACTCAGCGAACCATTTTCCCCAAAAAACTGTTTGAAGATACGAGCTGAAATCATTGGATCACGACCATGATTGTGTCGCCCATCCCCAATCAATACTATTTTGGAAACACCCTGTCGTGCGTTTGCCAACTCAAAGAAGCAGTGCTCAATGCCAGCACCAAGAGATGATTTTGGATCTCCCCGCAATCGGGTGCCATGAACGCCCAGCAGAAATTCGTTTATGTCTTGAGTTGGAGAGGATATTTGATAACTTTGGAGGCCGTACTGCACCGCAGAGTACGTTGCATTATGGAAGGCTGCTACTATAGAAGTAACATCAATGACAAAGGACTTTTCCATTTCAAATTCCGAGTTGGATATCGAAGCGCTCCCATCTATAGCGAAACAGATATTGATGTGGCAGTCGCCGTCTTTGTGAAAGCTTCGAACTATCGGAATATGAGAACTTTCGGTAGGGCTAAGATGGGGCAAACCAGCGACACTGATCACGAAAGCCAAGAATGTGCCCAAGGCAATCCTCGAAAACAACTTCATTTTTACCAAATACACACGAACGGATGCTTGGATGATCACCGACAATGGTATGGAAAGAGATGCAATCTCTTCGTTGCCCTTTTCAAGTCAAGGTGTTTCAATGTGTTGCACTATAGATATACTGGATCCCAAGAGAGCTCTAAAACTGGTTGCACTCGGAGCATAAACATTTCCACGTCACATGTGGTCTTGGAACCTTGTTGTAATAATGGTGTCTCGGAGAGAACTCTTGAGTAAAACGTCAGTAAGAATTATATATGTTACATAACCATCAGGGAGAGTCAATGATCGTAAAAGAAATGCGATGAGACAACAGTAGTTGTTGAGAATTGTTGGCGACTTCTCAATAATCGCGGTGCTCTTGTTTCACCTTTGCTCTCGCCTCCGTGTCGAATCGCAAAATTGAAATGCTCTCTGAAATTGTTTCTCTACGCTATGTCGCAACAGATGGGGACCCATAATAAATGCATGGATGCATCTTTTGGCATACCCTCTGGATAGGGAAATCAATTCTGGGGGCGGTAGGTCATACGTGCAGTCGTGCAAAACGCTCCATGCTGGTTTGTCCTTCCATTCTCTTGCATTGATGTCGTATGATTCTCAAATTCTGCTGTGAAGGTGGTACTCTTCATGGTTTGGGTGGGAATTCATCCTCGCTTATTATACCAACTTGACGTCATGGATGACGGACTTCGAATTCTGATTTGGGACTATAATATTTGCCAAAAGCTTCACCATCGTCTGCATGATTTTATAAAATCCAAAGATAGCATGGCGAACGATGAATACTCGCAACAGAATTTGTCGTGTAGGCGTCGAAAACTTTGAACTTGAGACTTGGTCACCGCAAAACGTACGTGACAAATTCTAAGGGATATGGATGTGTTCGCTGAATTTGGTATTCTCGACCGGGTGAATCCAATTCAAGGCCACGTGAGATGGTCCGCCGAAATGAACCCTTGAAAAGATGTGAGAAAGTTCCAAAAAACGATTGGTCCGAAAAGCTCAGATGTTTTGATCCAGAACTCACCGCACGGAAAAGATTGCCTGTTCAGATTTGTTCTGCATGGCTTTGAGATTTAACAATGACTGCAAAGTTCAGGCCGGAGAACTCGACAACAGTTCAGAAAGAACGTTTTTTATTTCTGCCGATCACCCAGTGTTTCACATAAGAGTTGAAACTTTCCTGCACTTGAACAACTTCACAATACTGTAGCATTGTCTTCGAATGACCAGGCGCTTGTCGAAAGGCTGCAATTTCTGTTTTGAATTCTCTGGAAGAAGGAAGAAACCCAAGTACAGCAGATTTCCAATATAGGTTTAATATAGAGATAAAGAGAATCATAATCGCATTATGCAAAGATTAAATGCCAAGATTGCTCCAAGCATGCCTATCACAGTTTTCGTATCCCACAGCTTATGGCTTTTTGGCTTAATCTTTGCGGCAGATTCGGTTGGTTAGATTAGAGACCAAATCGCGGTGCTGTTCCGTTTCAAGGGAAAACAAGCTCGAGCGGCCATCGGCTATGTTCTCCAATACATTACGGTTTTGATTTCCAATAGATACTACGATGATCTGTCCTTCAGACCTCTCTCGGAACACCCTTGCTCGTCTCGTAGGGTCGCCGCCCAAGTTGCTTTCTCCAGTGCTGAACAGAACTATTTTCGAAGGTCTTTCGGATTCCACTCGCAGACGCCTGTCACAGTACACGATCGGTGCTGATAGCGAGGTAGCGGGGGATGCTCGGTAGGTAAAATCAAAGGCTTTGCGCAAGGCCATGGTCAGATTTGACGTGGGTCCAAATATGACTCTGTTGGAAGCACCATACTCGATGGCCGCGACTTTTACGCCTGTTGTGACGGAAAGGCTTGTGAGAATACTCTCAAAGTAACGCTTTTGTAGTATGAATTGTCTCTTGGTGATGTTACCACCCTCAAGACCGAAGCAAACGTCCACCGGGCATGGTCTGCGAGCTGTTCGCTCCACGACGGTAGGAACCGCGCTGATCCGCTCCGAAGCGCAGCCGGATGGCTGGCCCAAGACGCAAACGAGCAAGAAAGCAAAGCAGGGACCCCACGTTGCCAACCACTTCATTGAAATGAGCTGCAGTTGTGGAAGTGTGAGCACGCGCCCTCGAAAGAATTGAGTGCAAGGTAGATTAGGGAAACAGAAGAAAAGTCAGAAAAACAAACGGCTTCGACACTCCGACTGATTGGGAACAGTGCTATGCGCAAATAAGCTATTGCTGCCGTCTACTTGTCGTATGAGCCCGCAAACAGGGGGAAGCACGAGTGGAATTGGAACAGCAGAACGGGCCCGAGCTGTAGGCGAGAGTGGCTCGGATGCTTGCTGCGCCATCGTCGCCAGTATGACGAGGACCAGTTCCTGGGGTGGAGCGGCTGTGAAACTCTGTCTCAAGCTTTCCAGCAATGAACAGTGTGAGCATATATCCTTGTCGTCGTCCACTCGGATGCCAGCTTGCTACGTTTAGATTGGTATCCAACAGAGACGCAGGAATCCATTGAAAGCAAGGGCATTCGCTACATACATCTGCGGAGTTCTCGACAAAGCTCTTTCCTTTCTTTGCTTCTGATTACACTTTGCGAGTTTGCAGTATGGCAGATGCACGTTATGTTGCATACTGCGAAGGAAGGTACAAAAACGAGGCCAAACGGTGACCCTTGTGTTAACTTCGTGAGCGGAAGCATTGCATTGCTGTGTGCAACAGCGCTCGTCAGCGGGCGTTCTTACCAGCTCTTTGCTGCAGCTGGAGTCCCACGTGGCCACGTCGCTCTGTGGCTACGTGTACGTCTTTGGCTTGTTGCGCCGCTTCCCTTCTCCGTGTAAGGGTTATCATCCCAACGCGCTCGCCTCCTGCGACAGCCCGAGAAGCATTCGTCTATTGCTGCTGAGTTGTAATCACAACCACAGGTGCACAGCCAACCTTTCATTTGCGCATTTGCACCCCTCCACGGCGTGTATCTTGTTGGAGCTCCTGCTGTACCACCTCCGATAGCTCCTCAGCTGTCTCGTTCCTTGGATAGGGCCGTTGAAAACTTGAGATCCAGGACAAGGCAATCGTCCTTCGCTGGAGTATTGTGATCAGCAGCAGCCAGGAAAAAAACTGTCAACAACAGTACACGGTTCGAGTTTGAATTCCCGTCCTTGTTTTTGAGAGGACTTGTCTTCCCCGCGACGAAAGGGGCCTCGAAACACAGTCTCAGTTTCATATTTCCTTCGTCACCGAAAAGCGTTTTGCAACAGTACTCTTGAATCTATCCTACCATGAAAAATGCGATCGTCCTTCCATGAAATATGGCACTTCAATCCATTGATTTCGCTCACCCCCTTCCTTCACTTCCTATATATAAGCCATTCGCCTGTTTTCGCCAAAACGCAATCCCTTCATCTCATCCCAGTTCGCTCACAAAGTCTTGCACCTCAGCTTTTGACCTTAGAAAGCCCTTCCCACATCCTAACTCAAAAATGTTGGGTCTAATCTCCGCCTTCGCTCTCTTCTTCACGCTGGCGTCTTGTCTGTCTAACGAAGACGCCAAGCTCATGTACGAACACACAGTGAGGACCGCCACAGCCGAAGTCGCAAACCGTGGATGCAGCGTCAACGTGTGCTTTGCCGTCGACACCAGTGGGTCAGTCAGCTCGACCCAGTTTGGCCTTGAAAAGAACTTCCTCATTGATATCACCTCCATCGTCGGAGCTGACAGTAGGTCCAAATTCGCCGCCGGACAGTACGGTTCCCAGACGTACAGGATCTCGTCTTTGACCGATAACGTCGAAACCTTCAACTTGCGCGTGAGAAACGCACAATTCCAAAATGATCCAGCCACCTCAGTGGGTTCTGGTATTGTGTACTGCGACAGGCAGCTGAGGAGAGAGATGCGCCGCAACCCGAACTCAAATCATGCCAACAAGATGGTGGTGCTCGGTGATGGCAGGAACAATTTGGGAGGTGATCCAGTCCGTCGTGCCAACACTTTCCGGGAGAGGGCTCAAGGTGTTGTATCAACCGTAGGTATCGGGTACCAGGATACTTCAGTTCTGGAACAGATTGCCGGCTCATCGGCGCGAGTCTTCGCGATTGATGACTATGTTGAGCTATCTTTTGTCATTGACGACCTTGTTTATGACATTTGCGGCATCGAGCTGAACACAGACGACAGCTTCTAATTAGTAGTGCACCTCCAAATCTTCCCACAGGGCGGTACTATGATATTTGTTAAAAAATGATCTCTGTCCTTTCCAGGAGAGAAATTGATGTGAAATCAAGGATTCTCTCTTGGAATTTTTTTCACCCTTCCCTCCCCAACTGAACTTCGCCTCCCATGAAGAATCCATAAGTTCTTTGATCGTTCAATTAATTCTCCTTGAATGATTCGCTTTTGCGTCTTCAGCTCAATTGCTATCTCATGAAGTCTGTTTCAATAAAATTTCTGAGATGCCTGCGTTTTTGTTGCTGCCGAGCATTTTTTTCTAAAAATGCAGTCCAGAGACGTACAAGTGTAACACTATAGACGTTCAAACACTATACTAAGACGTTCATTAGTTTACCGTTGGCCTTCTTAGTGAGAGAACGCTTCTTTGACCATTAGCGTTATGCACTATGCTGGAATTAGGCTAGTGCACCCATAAAGAGAGAGAGAGAGAGAGAGAGAGAGAGAGACATTAGTTTACTTTGTCATTAGGTAGTTTAAGCTATACTGCGGTTACGCGAAACTACATTCTACAAGTTAGCTTGTAGAAGTAATACGTTACGGCTTAAGTACGATTCGTTGGGTTGCAACAACATTTCCATCTTCATAACAAACATAAATACGTACTACTCGATATCCTACATGCAATGCGCCCGCATCAGCTTACTCCCCCGGTGTCAAGCACAACCGGAGAACAGTACTCACTTTCACTGAAATACTTTGCCTATGCGCGCATTTTCCAAGGATCCTTACAATTCGTAGCATCTATGGCACACGCGGTACGGTAGGGTGAATTCCCCTGTTAAGTACCTCCAAAAACTACAGGAAGCCATCCATAACGGTGGAATTCGTCCCGCATAACGAACAAACGAACAGCATCCGCCCGCATAACTTTCATCCGCCTTCGCTACACGGACAACCTACTCGAGCCCAACATCTCCCGCTTCCGCGACCTGGTAGAAATATGTGAGACTCAAGTGTACGTAGCCTACACTCTTTTCCAGCTTTCTCTCCCTACCGGGTTGATGTGCAAGCTGTCCTAAATGTTTCCGGACGCCCGTCTGTATGAATGTCGATGGATAGTAACATGATGCCATGCAGTGAGCCCGAGAGCCCTCGCGTGCTCTGACGTCCGCTCAGACTTGCATTTGCGGTTAGTGCATTTATATGAGCATATACTATTGTCTACAAAAACGTGGGCAGATGACTCAGTAGATTATCTGACTGAGCATCGCATCTCACTTGCACCTTAGTTTGTCTTAGAATCACCGCTACGGCTCTTAATCCGGCTCAATCGTTAGTAATGGGACCAGCACCAGCATTATCCTCCGTCAGGCCCAGCCGTTCACTTTTTTCATGGAACTTGAAAAACGTCCCGTTAACTGACGGAAAAGGCAACCAGGAGGACTACGCAAAGGCGGTGGTATTATAAACATTGTTCCAAGAAAAGTTTTCCGACTCAAATTCGAACAAGAGAACATTATGGCTTTGTGACATAATGCTGAAGAGTTAGTTGTTTGGAAGGGCTCAAGATCTATACTCTACAATCAGTGACAAAGACATCGCTTCGGGTGAAGGAGCGAGATGATCGTCAAAACCATCTACAATAGGGATTCACTGTCAGATGTCAGTATTGCTTTTGGAAATTTAATCACGCTTCTGAACTTGGAAGCACTGCAGCAATTGAACGTTCGGAAATTTCTATCTCAGATTCGATGCGTAAGTGCCCATACTTACCGCCAAATCTAGATCCCCTCAGTTGCCCGAGTCCCTTACAGCTTTAATGCCGTTGGAAAACTCAGGTGTCGACAATGAACAGCGTGCGTTGGTTTTTGCAGCGGAGTCAATGATTAGCATTTTGATTGCTGCGGCGAAAACGACGGATTATCTCAACACAGTACAGTATGAGAAAAACGCGTCTGTCTTTCGCCAGTGTGACGATGTCTCTCATATACACTCAACAGGCTCTATGAAGCCGCTTCCGACCGCTGCCAACGCAGCACAGCTCCCGCCGCGTAGCCAGAATCGCCCGAACTGTCGTAACAAGGCTGTCTCGCCCTCCATGTGCTACCCTTGCGACATTTGTAAGAATTTTGGCCACTGGAAAAGTAACCACAACCCAGAAGGTTCCTTACCCTCGCACATGCGCTGCCTCGACTCCCCCGCTCCGTCTGTGAATGGGGCCCCGCTTAACAAGTATGGACAGCAAATTGACGCCCCGATGAAAGCTGTATCGTTGAAATGCGCTACGCCAGCCAGTTGTTCGGCCAATGTCTCCGCATGCTACCCGTCCGCCAGTCCTGGTCCTATGTTGAATGACGGCGCACTGTACAGTTCCATCGGACAAGTCGAGTTGCACCTGCTCTCAAGCGATCTTGGTTTCGCTCCCCACAAAGTGTTCGATCCGATTATTGTTGAAGTGAACGGTGTAGCACATATGCGGATCCGCCTTATGATACGGAATGAATCTTTCATTGGTGTACCACCTTCAGCCTACGTACTCTTAAGCCCGAACGGGCTAGAACGAATAGTGCTGACAAGCTCCACGGAGTTCCCGTGGAATTTGGGAAAGGGCAAGTTGGTGTCACCGAGGAAGTGTGCGAGAAGAAGAGGAGAAGGAGCAATTCACGTACTACGCGTAAGCTCACCTTCTCTGCTTGTTTTTGGCCTGAACGGCCGAGTTAAGCTCATCACTGTGTATAAATACCCCAGCTATTGGGGTCCAATAAAGACACAGCGATCACGACTACACAAACAACAACTCTATTGCCAACCACCTCATCCTCCTTTACCCAAACTCAGACTCAGTTCCCTAAAGTTACTACAACGGCCACACGTCGTGGCAATATGGTGCTAGTGTTAATGCAAGCTTCAACACAGCACAATTCGCTCGATCGTCCTGAAAGCCAATTCTGACCTTTGCAATGACATCAATATCATCCACTAAGTTCTGGAAGGTTAGTAACAGTGTGTGATTGGTAGAAATGTCACGCGCAAGGCGAAAATTGTTCATCTGGGAATAAACACCCTGTGCTTTGGTGCTGACGGCGCAAACGATTCCCTGGCAATCGTTGATGACCGATTCCTCTCATAAATCCCAGACCGTTGCAACGTATCCACTCGCTACTTTGGATAGACGCTCTACTGTCTCTTCGCCATTACGCTCGATAAATCGCCGTGGGCCGATGTGATGGCCATAGCCGACAAGCTATACACGCATTTCGGCGGCTGCGCTTGTTGTTCCGACTTCAAACTGTTCCTCCAAAGCAAAATGCTCGGGAACCGCACTGTCGCTAATTATGTGACAGAAATGGTGAATGACTGCACAGCCTGTCCTTCTACCGCCGTTCTACATCCCACTCGGAAGGTGTATATTATCTTGTTGAACCAGGCCCTCAACGAACTAGATTGAATTGACAACCTGTTTATGGATCAGGTATGGGTGCTACATTCGATGGACCTAGTTTCTCGATTCTCAATCCCCTATGTGGTCAAGTCCACGTCCATGCAGGAGGCAGTTACTGGGTTTGAGGCCAGTTCGGTGTGAGAACTCTGGCATCCTGATTCCATCAGAAGAGACAAGGCGTTTCTCCTTATAGCATTCCGCGGACTCTGCCAGCAGCTCGACATCTCGCTGCATACCGTGCCGTCCCGCCGTCACCCGACGAACGCTGTGAAGTAAAAGTACAACATCATTCGCAGTGTTTTCTTAAGGATCAAGTCGGCAGCAGGGGAACTCTTCAACGCTGAGCGCTCTGCCTACATGGTTGTCACGATATGAAATGACTTATATTGAAATGACATGATTTCAGCCTTCGAGATGGCAAAGAGGTTTACTAAGCCCATCGATATCAAGCCACATGACAACGTGCTCCCTGCTGAAGTGGTGAATGCTCGCGATGTGTTTATCGCTCGCTGCAAGTTAGAACGCATACTTAAGGCCCCCATCAAGGACATACCACTCACCGCAGGTGACCTGGTCGAAGTATATGTCAAAAGGGAAGTGGAGAAGCGCGTACGTTGATCGCTCCCCAAGACTGTGACGTCAGTCAACACTGACAGTGGCAATATCACAGTGACTTTCAATGCAGAAAAGGAGATGACAGCTGCGTTCGAGGATACGCGCATGGCACTCCCGAACACAAGCTTCGGTAAGCCCATGCAAAACATTGACGCACTAGATGACATGAATGACATCGAACTGCCACATGTGTCCACTAACAACTCCGACACATCAACTACTGACACTTCTGCTACTGAAAGCGAATTTGGCAAAGATGCAGTTGAAGAAGGTGCGTGGTAGCATTTTTTGTGCCATGAAGCACTCGAGTTGGAGAGAATACTCCGTCGGGGGTGATAAAAGACTGTAGCGCTTGAAAGACTTCTTCCAGTGAGAATTGCCCATAAGCGTGAGACAGATCGAAGTTGGCGAAGGACTTCGAGCCAGTAAGCTTCTAAAGCTTTTGTTCGAGGTTTGCCATTGGATATTGTTGTTTGACGGTGAACTTGTTCGCCGGACGGAGGTCAAAAGTGAATCGGAATCGAGCTGTTCCCGGTTTCGGAACGATCAAAGGCGCGCTAGCCCAAGACGAAGTTGGATTGGCTTTAGCCATCCGGTGCGGATAAGATCGTCAACGAAAGTCTGTCGAAAGGTCCGGTGTTTCTGCGAGTGATTACGCAGTCCGACACGAATGGGTTTTGCCTGCGCGACCAGTTCAATTTTTGGGAACCTGATGTTCGCCGGAGGACTGGTGGAGAGGGATACACGGAAGATGTCCATTTTTTCTCCCAGAATGCTATGAAGATCAATCAGATGCTTCGCTACCATACCGTTTTCTTGCTGGGTTTGTACTATGCCTTTCAGAGCTGTTTCAATTTCCTCATGCTGGTCGCTGTCGACCGGGTCAAGCAGCGAAGGGTCTGGAAATGGATCTTGTTCTTGACGAGCGACATGGTACTTCACTCTCGGAAGATGCGCGTCGATTGTTTGTTTTACTTACATACTAGCTGTAAGGCTAGAATCGTTGTGAATCCTGAAGGCCGACAAACAGCTGGTAAACCCCTCCTCAGAGCTTACTGCGGGCTTTCAAACATCGAGCAGCCTGCCCCATTTAGAGAAAACCGATTATTGTCGAGCGATTTCTCCGTTTCCACGCGGAGATGGCTCAAAACGAGACAACCCATGAGCAGTTCTTCACACGCAAGGTCGTTGTCTGCAACCAAGTAGGTGATGTTGAAAAGTACCAAACTGGCCAATGGGAGGTATAAGACTGTGCGCGGCGCGGTCCATGTGCGGGAGAATGCGAAACGCTGCGGCTCGGAACCCGACTTCAGTGCTACAGACAGATGTGTAGTCTTGATGGCCACTAGCTTGCCGATTCCCTTTAATGTCGCTTTCTCAGCGAGGGTGGGCCACACAATGCTGTCGTCGCTGCCATCGGTACACCTTCCAGTGCCGTCGAGAGATATTCTACCGTCCAACATAGTGATGACGCGAGATGAGAGTTCAGAGGTGGTGGGAAGTTGGAGTATGTTGACTGTACCTTTGGCATCAGTCGTAGTCTGTCGCGTCTTTACCTTGTTCTTCTGACTGCGGGTCGATCTGAGCTGTCCATCAGCGGCTTTTTTCGCAACAAATTCGGCTTCGTATTCCCTCTTTTTCTCTTCTGAACACAGTTCGCATTTGTCAACCCAGTGAAGGGTGCCTTTCTTCCTACAAGGTGGGTGGGAGAATGGGGGGTTAGGTCTACTTCGTTCATGTGTTTTGCGATGGTCGTTGTTGGATCTGCCTGTTTCCGCGTTTACCTTGTGTCTGTCACATGATGTGTGCTTTCCGTCCCTTATGGGACGCAGAGTGGTACTGCATGAGACGGGAGCATTATAGACATCCTCGAAAGAATGTGAGACCTTAACGGCGTGTTGGAAAAACGCATTGAAGTCCTGCTCTAGCTCCATGTGGGAAAACTCCACGATTGATTCGAGCTTTATGAAAAGTGATTTCGGTCTTACTGCCTAGATGATGCATCTAATTGCAGTCTTTAGCAGTGATGTCGTCACCCACTTAAGTCCATGCCGCCTCAGCAGCGACAAATAGGCTGCGAAAAGGTTCTCCGTTGTTGACCACCCACGAGCATACCTGGGATGCGTAGGTGCACCCCAAAGCAGGGTGCTGCGGAACTGGGACGAAATAGCGCAACTGCAGCCCAGAGTGGACTGTAGTCTGGATTGGGATGCGGGCGTTTGGACTGCGTAGGACTTCGAAGTAGACAGCTGCTGGACGACAGCGACACCTAGGCAGCGCACGCATCATAGAAAACCTAGAAGCGCAACCCACGAGCTGGTCCTGGAGCACCACAGACTACTATATAATAAAGAATACCAGACTCTGTCAAAGAGTCTGGAGGCATCCAACACAGCACGGAACTTCTCTCGGTGCCCAACCTTTTTTCTTCGCGTGCGACGAGCTCGAATCGCGACACGTCAACAAAGCGCTTTGATTCTAAAAAGTACACTGTTTGCTTTTTGCGCAAAACGTGATGTCGAAGTACGGAGTTGTGTCAACCATTTCGGCGCCTAGGCTGGAGAGTCCTACACAGCCGAACATGATCAAATTCGAAGTAGAGTATGCCGCGTATAAGGAATATATCGCTGACTTTAACCAGACTCGCGCTGCTGCAGATAACATTCAACCAGCCACGATTCGACAGTGCGTCAAGCCGGAAATCCTACACAGGCTGTGCATCTTGGGAGAAATGGATGGCGCAAGCACAGTCGAAGACGCAACTGACAAAGTGGTGAAGAACTGGTTTAAAAATTGCCTCAAAGAAGCTTCGAAGGACCTAGCGCAACGCGTATTGCCATCATTTGATGCAGTGAAGTACCGAACATGTTCGATGGACCCAGGTGGAGCTGTTAGAGAATTTGTCGTGAACATAGTCATTCATTTGGACAGAAACAATGCATCGGACGTCGTGAAAGATCAAAAAATCTGCAAGACGATCGTCCCTAAGCTGATTAATCGCGGTGAACCCGCCGAGCTACTTATTCGTCTACTGAACGAGAAGTCATACTGAACAGCCGCACAGAAGGCAAGAATATTTCATTTTATGAATCGCGCCAGCGCTCTTGCCGTCGGAGTACATAACGACGAAGCTGCACGAGCGCAGATAAAGAGAAGACACGAGCGCGACGGAGGAAACTTTTCGAAAAAGAGTGAACCCGAAGATATGGAGCGCAGTCACAAACGTTCGAAACGAGATTTATCAAACTCAGGACCATAGAAAACCGCCGTAGACGGTACTATGTGGACGGGGCCTTGCCTGAACAAGAAATGCGGCAAGAAGCACCGAATCCGAAACTGCAGTATTACCTTCGCAGAAGAACGGAAGCAGCTCCTGCACGATTTCTTTGCAGAGAAGCGGGAGAAGAGGAGCATCAAAGTCACCCGTGTATCAATCCATTCGAGAAGTAATGGAAGGGACAACATTTCACTCGACGAACGAGTCGCAGCAGTCGCAATGGAAGACTCTGGCGCCGATTGCGGTGCTATATCAAGGGACTTGATGAAGCAAGTCAATGCGGGAATCAACCTGGAAGTCATCGATCTCCCTGAAACCATCGAACTCGAGACCACTGTCGAGAGAACTGAAGAAGCCCCATTCGTGTTCAAATCAAAGCAGGAGGTGGCTATTTCGCTAGTTCTATCCCTGCCCAGGACCAAGATACCCATACTTCTGCATGGAGTAGAGTTCTTCATTACGGATCAGAGTATGAAAGAGGTGATTCTTGGACACCCCCTGCTCAGTGCAATAGGATTCAACCTAGACGACCACCTCGAGAAGGTCAGCCCGGCAACCGACGATATGCGTATCAGCCGCGTCGGTGTACCTACAGAGAAAAGTAACTACAGTGGTGTATCCTATAGAGACACAGAGGACGACCCAATTGAACCTTCGGAACACCTCACGGCTGGATTTGGAATCGACGACCCCACTGAAATCGATAAAGCCCTCGCTTCCCTGGAAGAGGAAGCCCGGAAGAACGGGATGAGTTATGAGGGACTTCGCGAGGTGAAGAGAATACTATGCGATTATCGCTCAATTTTCCGCATAAAGCTCGGTCCCGATCCAACCGCCAAAAGTGTCCCCATTGGAAATCGAACTGCGTCCTGGAGCCAAACCAATCCGCTGCTGTCAGAGCCGGTACGCGCAGAATCAGCGATTTTCATCAGTCACATGATCAATCAGCTGGAAAAAATCGGCGCAGTGTATAGGAACCTAGCAGCCAAGTAGACAAGTCCCGCCCTGACTGTACCAAAGCCCGGGACTGACAAACTGCGCTTCACAGTCCACCTCCACTCCGTAAACTCCAAGACCATACCCATGCAGTCTGCAATGTCACATCTCCATTCAAAGTTACAGGAGTGCGGAGGCTCGAAAATGTTCGCCAACATCGATTTCTGCCACGGATATTGGCAGTTCGCACTATCTCCTGACTCGCAGGAACTCATGTCTATGCACACACCACTGGGCGTATATTTGCCGCGACCGTCGTATAGTGGCAGAAGGTCTGACCTTTGAGGTTGTCAATATACTACACTGACCCTGTAGGTGATGGATGCGAGGGATCATCGGCCATGCAGCTCCGGGCGAGCTACGATCTAGGTGTTGTCAGCCACGTGTAGTGTTGACATGTACCTTCTGGTTGAGTAATTGTTAGTACTTGTAATTGTAATTATATATTTTTTAGTACAGTAGTGGAGTGGCCACCTGGCACTGTAGCCCGTGCTGGCCCGGTCTCGGACACTAGGTCAGAGACCGTGCCTTGCTGGCACCTCCCGGGTGAGCTGGAGAGTGCAGTCCACTACATATAGGGAACTGCCCCTCCCCCATCCTAATCTGATAAAGACAGGCACCACTTGGGTCGTGACTATACCTTTTGGTTCATCGTTTCTCAACCAACACACAGGCTTTCCCGCGCGTCGACGCCTACCATCGTTCACCTACACGGTATAGGCTAGTTGCCCCGCCGTTTGCCCCTGCGGGGTTTCACGGTGCCCTGTTACAATCGAGGTTTACTACGTCTACATTCTAAGGTTGAGCGTCATCATGCTCCCTACGGTTGAGCGTCACTAGGCTCCCGAGACAAGACAGTAGCATACCCCAGAGGTGATTGTACGACATTTTGGTCTCCCGACTTAGGAAGTTTGTTTAGGTTTCGTCGTACATTCACAGTTCACACGAGATTCCGAGAAGGATTGGACGCTCGTACTTCTATTTAGTTTCAGGAAATCCCCAAAGCAATACAGGATACCACTATTGGTCACAAATGGAACGACCTAAAAGAAGTACGAGTGGTGCGAGCGCCCCGCCAAGCCATAAAGGTCTTAAAGGAGCCCCATCGGCTCAATCGATTCCGGAAAACCCCGAGGAGCTGCTCCGGCACCCTCGGGACAAAACCGTAAAGGTACATGGTCCTCCGCCTATGACAACGGAACCTCAAAGGGAAGTACCAATTGAGGTTGCAGCGGAGGAGCTATGGCCTCAGCTCGAATAGCGAGCGAAAGTGCTCGTCACTCTCGCGGTCGAGGATGCATTAACCTTAAGGGAGAAGTCGGATACCCGGATGGTTCTGCCCTCAATGGACGTCGATGCATTTACCCGTATTGTGGTTGACCGAGCAGCTCAAGACCTGTCGGACAGGATACCGGAAATGGTGAAACAGTATATCTTTACAGATGCTAGGGAGCATGTTTATCGCGCTGTGCAGGACCTTTGGGTTTCCGAGGGATTCGCAGGATCCCGACCTACACAGGGGAACATCGCAAAGCGCATACCACAAGGGTTCCAAATGGGTCATTCCACCCATTCCAAACACTTACCTACTGATAGTGAGTACCTACCAGGTCCAAGGCTGAGTCAAGAGGTCCCGGGGAAGGTAGATCCTCAAGACATTTATGTGCAACCAATTACTGGTTTCGTTCAAAAGGATACCCATGGAGGTGGTCCCAAGGACGATTCGTCTGACTCGTTGGATGTGCGACGAAGAAACCGAAAAGGGAAGAAGTGGAGGACGAAGAGGGGAAAGAATCGAGAGGATGATTCAGACCCCAACTCGTCAGACTCCAGTTACCATACGAGTTCATCGTCGGATGATGACCGTAAAGGTAAGAAGAAGAAGAAACCGAACAGGTCAACGAAGAAGTCGTCGAAAAAGAACCGAAAGCGTAAAAAGCGATATAATGAGTCGCCCGACTCTGAGACGGACACCGAAATGGACCTGGAGGTGCCCCAGCCGTTGAACGATATGTTCACCAAAGCGGTTGATTACAGGACTTATCGGTTGATCAAAAAGTCTTCTGAATATACCCAAGAGGTTGCTCAGAAGATTACTAAACACCACAAGAAGCTCAGCTTACAAATGGGTGACACAACCTTCACAGGTACGGATCCTATTGCGGTGATTGAGTTTCTACAGAAGTTCAAGATTGCATGTGACCGAAATGGGTTTTCCGAGGGCGCTGCTATGTGGCTATTTCAGTTTCACCTGAAAGGACAAGCATACTATTTGCTGCAGGGTAGGCTCCGCGGCAGTACCTTAGCGATGGATGAGGATGGCACAGAGATGTTGGAGTCATACCCATAAGTGGTCAATTTCTTTTTGGAAACATACGCCACCGATGAGGTTATACAAGAGGCTCATTCGGAAGTTCTCGCCTACCATCAAAGGTCTTGGCAAACCGAATCGAAGTTTTCGCTCGCGCTGTGGAATCTGGCAACCCGCTGTGGTAATGTGTTCACTACCTCTCGGTTAAAGTCGCTATTCGCCGACAATGTCGACGAAGCGATCCGTTCCCAGGTACGCAACTACCTGGCCACTAACTGAAAGGTAGACTACAATGGGCAGGCTCGATACTCCCAGGGCCTTGGTGATACCCTTCGGCTGGGAAAGAGACCAGCTGTGCCTCCAACCTCGAAGGATAAAACGAAATGGTTGGTCTTCGAAATTGAAGATACCACAACCTCAGAGGGTAGATCGCACTTCGAAGTACCTACAGGGACCGCTATCCACTCGGTAGCGACCCAGGGGCGATTCTCGAAACCTTCGACGGTAGGAAATTGGTCGTCAACGCCTACACCAAACTCGGTACAATCGCCGCAAAGTTCGGTGAGCTCGCATAGGATGCAGGGAGCGAGCTCCCATAACTTGCCACCCACATCCCACGCCACTCTTCCTACCAACCAGGTTCGAAGCCCCCATCAATGGTAACGCGAGACACCCAAACTGGAGGCCTCGTTTGCTGGTTCTGTCTCGCGACAGACCATTTGGCAAACAATTGCGCTCACTTACCTCCAGGGATGAGAGACCAGTGGATTCAGGCTCGCATGCAGAATCACCAACGCCTCTATGGGTCTTCAACGCAAGCACCAAATAGGTTCCAACCCCGTACACCGGTACAGGTCAAGACCATCGAGGAAACACCAAGCTTGGACTCAACCACTCCCGTACAGGAGGAAAACACCGAACGGTTGGCGTAATGGCCGAACCCAACCTGCAATCGGAAGGCCAATCGATACCCAGAACCTTGAAGGTGGAAGAGAACACGTCACAACCAGGTCCGGTTTGTCATATGAAGTACAACAACTATGAAGTATGTGCTTCAATGTGTTTATCCGATCGCATTGTGGTTCCGGTCATCTGTGCGCTGGATACGGGGGCCGGCCCAAACGTCCTGAACTCCCGCGTCATACCTGAGGCGGTACTTCGAAACTTGAACCGACCTCCCGATAACCCGCTGGTAGATGCAAATGAGCGCCGATTAAACCTTCGAGTTATGCTCACCACTGTGGTGCAGCTCGGACACCTCAAGGTAAAACTTCAATTCTTTGTTGTCGACCGTTTACCAACAGACTTTCTACTAGGTACGAACTTCATTGACAGACATGTCAAAGCAATCCTTCCTGGTTCCCGTACCGTCGCACTACGTCAGGGGGGACGAATTGCCATTTTAGGTACTACGTAAACCAAACGGGGATGGTTCGTCAAACCGAAAAAACCGATATCCACCGAAACGGTCTCCAACAAAGTGCGCATTGCCAAACAGGTTGTTATCCCGCCAATGCACCAAATATTGGTACCGGTGTCGTATGCGACCCCCGGGCTGGTCATACTACAAAACCATCCGAAGTTAGCACATCGACACCTCACCTTGATTGCCGACGGGATTGTCGACAACATCCCAAATCAACCCTTTAAGGTGTGTCTCAGCAACTTCAGCAGTCACGACGTGAGTTGCCGAAAAATACCAATGTTGGTATCGCACTACCGGCACCACAAAAGGTCTTCACCGTAACTCACATTGATCTCGGCGAGATCGCCTTCGATAAGGAAGGGGGGTGCGTAAATGCGTCCACAACCACAAAGGTATCGATAAACACCCACTTGGAATCAAAACTAACCGATAAGGCATCGATAGACAAAGAAAAGGAACCTGACCCTGAGAGGAAATGGCAAGATACAGTCCAGATCGGTGAAAAAAATGGCCAACTGTGGGGCCGTATTATTGACCTTCTCAAGGAGTTCGAAACCATGTGGTCAGGCCACCTGGGCCAAATTAAGGCCACACAGCATCGCATCGAGCTCCTCCCTGACTCGAAGCCGATTTATCAGCAAGCAAACCGTGCAGGTCCGAAGGCGAGAGAAGTAGAACTCAAAGAAGTGGAGCGAATGCTTCAAGAAGGTGTAATTGAACCAGCCAACTCAGATTGGGCTAGTCCCGTGGTTCTGGTTCAGAAGAAAGGCGATAACCGTATGAGGATCTGTGTGGACTATAGAAGGCTCAATAGCGTGACCATCAGGGATTCGTACCCGATACCTAGAATGGATGAGTGCATTGACTCCTTGATAGATGCGCAGATATTTACCACGTTGGATGCCAACTGTGGTTACTGGCAGGTACCCGTAGGTGAGGAAGATCGAGAAAAAACGACCTTCACGTGCCATGCAGGTTTTTTACGCTTCGCGCGGATGCCTTTCGGGTCGCGCAATGCTCCAGCCACCTTTCAAAGGGCGCTGTACATCATCCTTTCGAAGGTTAAAAGGACAACCGCCTTGGTATACATCGATGATGTAATCATCTACTCCAGATCGGTAGAAGAGCATTTTGCTCACGTGCGCACCGTACTAACCCTCCTAGCTGAGGCGGGGTGACGCTGAAGCTGCGCAAATGCGTCTTCTTTAACAGAACGGTTGAATACCTGGGCCATATCATAGGCCCTGGTACCCTATAGGTTGCGCCGAGCAACATTGGAGCCGTACAGGATGTCAAGGTGCCACGATCCCAGACAGATGTACGATCCTTTATAGGTTTATGCAACGTCTATCGTCGCTTCGTCAAGGGATTCGCAAAAATAGCGGCTCCCCTAAACAAGAAGCTCCAGAAAGGTGAACCGGAACGGTTTGAGAATCTATCGAAAGACGAAATGGATACCTTTGAGGAATTGAAACGAGCGCTGTTGTCGCCGCCAATCTTAGCGTTAACGAAGACAGGTCTACCGAACACGCTGGATACAGATGCATCCCATGCGCAAATTGGATGTTGTCTCATGCAGGAGCAGCACAACGGAGACAAATTACCAATAGGATACTGGAGCCGCGCTATGAATGCGGCGAAGCACAACTACAAGGTAACCGAGAAGGAATGTCTAGCAGTAGTGTGGAGCGTTTTGATGCTCCGTCCATACCTTTATGGTAGGCGCTTTACGTTGCGCACGTACCACGACGCCTTAAGGTGGATCCTCGGACTCGCAGATGCGTCTGGTAGACTTGCCTGTTGGAGGTTGAGACTGTCGGAGTTTGAATACGACGTATAGTACCGTCCAGGTATCAAGCACAACATAGCCGACGCTATATCACGCTTAAACACCTCAGGGTTAGAGACAGAACCGGTGGACGATGATATACCTTGCTTATTGGTGTCATCAAACCAAAATGGTACCGGCGAACACCTAGAAGGGTGTTGGGACTTACGTGAAGAAGGTGCTTTGTGGAACACCGAGATGGCCACGCAGATACTGACCCAAGAGGAAACGAACGTCATGCCCGTAACCCGAGAGGAATTTCTACGAGAAGAGGCCCAGGATGCGTACTGCAGAACCCTGGCTGACCAAATTGGGTTCAAATGATCACCGTTCGATGTGGACCACAATGGGTACATCGTGAGAAGGTCAACCTTGGATGGTAGCCTTCAAAAGGTGGTTCCGAAGGCACTGCGCCCGAGAGTCTTGTATCTCGAACACTACCCGCGACAATCGGGACACCCCGGTGCCACCAGGATGTATTACACTTTGAGGCAACGGTTCCATTTGCTTCAGATGGCCCATGATGTCTATACCTTTGTAGGTTCATGCGAATCTTGTGTTCATACCCGCGGTGGTATTCGAAAGCATCGAAAGTACCTCAGGTTGTTTCCAGCGGCGGGTCCACTGGAATTTGTTGCGATAGACCTTCTAGGACCACTTCCCAAAACCAAGAATGGGTATCAGCACATCTAGTGATCACAGACAGGTTCTCGAAGCTCACGAGAGCGATGCCTTTAAATGAGACGAAGTCAACCACGCTGGCGATTGCGTTCCTCAACAATTGGATCTACCCGTATGGTGCACCACTGTACCTACTTACCGATAATGTTTTAAACTTGGCATCGAAGTTCTTCGAAGCGGTCGGTAACCTCTTGGGTATCAAGCATTATTTCACTACTGCCTACCACCCGCAGACGAACGGACAGGTCGAGCGCTTTAACCACACATTGGTATCAAGGCTACGACACTTTACGGAAGAGCACCAAACTGGGTGGGATGAACTGGTGCGACTGCTCACCTACTCCTATGACCTTCAGGTACACCGGTCAACGCAGACCACTCCCTTTGATTTGGTCTTTTCGCGACACCCCCCAGGTATTGTAGTGCAGGGAGATCATACCAACAGCACTGCAGCGGGCGCACTGACCCCTGCCCAGGTCAAGCGGAATACCCTTGTGAGGTTGACGAGGGCTCTCAAACATGCAGAGAGCCGCCTCACTGCAGCCCAGAAACGCTACAAGGCCGACTACGACCGTAGGGTAACAAAAGTGGTCTCTGTATCTTCGGGACAATATGTTTATATAGATAACCCACCTTCAGGTAAAAGACCACGACCGGTTGATGAAGCAGACGACGAAGCCACTGACAGAGATATCAATTCTAAGCTTCTACCCAAATCAATGGGGCATTATGAGGTATTGAACGCATCAGACCACACCGTTACGGTTGACCAAAATGGAATACCGAATACGATATCAATTGACCGTGTTACGGTAGCACCTGAAACGGTTCAACAACGCATTGAGGGGGGCACCTCAGCCCGAAAGTCAAGAGTGGTAGCTCTGCGCACTCGACCCTCGGAGGACCCCACCCCAGTTGAGGTGAATGATGAACTACAACGGGATGATCTGGATTACAACCCTCTAACAGGGACGGAAATGGAATCTCACACGGTAACAGCGGGAGCTCCCGACCCGGCTCTTACACACGAAGCTCCAAACTCTGAAGACATGAACCCTCGAGGTAGCGTTCTTCCGAAAGATCAGGACCAAACCTCAGAGGAATTTCCCGTAGACCGTTTGGTGGGCCACACGCGAACCTACGATGGTCTGAAGTACACCATCAGGTGGTACTGCTGGGGCCCAGAAGTATACACCCTCGAACCAAGAGCCGCAATACCCCCACACTTCCGTATCAGGTATTGGCGCCGTCGCAAGGAGCCGATGCCTGCAGACGGCTAACGATAGACCTTGGTGGTACTCAGGCCTAAGGAAGGGGGAGAAAAGACGTCGTTTTCCGCAGAAGGTTGACGCATATGCGTGTCGGATTACCTACAATGGAGGACACGAAAGAACAACCAAATGTAACAGTAGAGGAGACAAGAAGAGATAACAATTTACTTTAAGAAGGACCTGTCGGTTTAGGAGCAATGGAATCAGAAGGACCCGTGTTATTGACTACCCACGGAGGAAAACCTGCGGAAATGCTAGAAGCCATCGACCTAAGATTTAGCGAAGGAGCGGTAGCCCCGCCACCGGGGAGAGGAGTCGAAACCAAAAGAGGATGAACGAAAGGAACCGCCGGAGCAGGTTACAAAACCGCAGGGTTCAAGTTAGCACCTAGAAGGGGATCTGTCAAAGGATCAGATGGCGCAGCAGCAGAGACGCTTGCCATATTGGCAATTTGACGGGTGGCCAATTGGTACATGTCCAACTGGAACTGATTCCGGAACTCACCAGGTAGGTTCAGCGCCTTCATGTATTGCGCATGGCGCTGCAGCAAACCTTCAAGGAGCGATAATGCAGCAACCACGGAGGTAGGCCCAGCCCTTTGAAAGTTGGTTACGCAAGCCTGACGAATTCGAGCGAGCAAACCGACAACGGCCGGAGATTCCATCGTAGGTTAAGGCGGAGGACGAGCAATACCCGCCAACAGAGGTCGAACCGGACCAGCATCCCGCGAGGAGCTCTGTTGAGTAGGAGTCACAGTCGTAGGGATAGGCGACTCACAACCTTGAGGTAACGGCTTGGACGGAAAGGGACCAGTATAACGACCAACTGGTGTCTCCACAGTACCATGATAAGGTTCGGGGCTCGCGGGTGCTCCATAAACAGGAGGCTCCCCGGGATAATATTGGGCGTGGCGAGGCACAATCTTCCAAATTGCGGGATGGAATGCCTCCCAACCTTGATGGGAATCCCAATGGTAATTCTTGATCTGCTCGAGATACGAGTCCAAATCCTTCACGTTATAATCGGTCCCCTCCACGATGTTCTCGTAACCAAATCGGGAAATATCCTGGGCAGCCCTCGGAGGTATGAAGAAGATGCGACCTACAGCTTGAACACCATCTCGGTATATGTCAAAGTCGGGATTGAGACAATCCTAATCGATACCGTAACGGGCGAACTCCAGAGCCAGGATGGCAACCAACACGGTCCACTCCGAGAAGGCAATAAACCAAATCAGGTAATACCGCTCTAGGTTCCGGTAAATCTGACTCCCGAAGTACGTCAAAACTGGCGGAGTGGGCACGCTCAGCGATAACGGAACCTCATAGGACTCCCACCACTCTGGTCGAAGCACGTACCAATCGCGTCTGCCCTTCGTAGGTTGTGAGAAGTACTCCACGTTATGAAACATATGTATAACGCGAGTGTAAGAGTTGCGAGTGCGAACGCAACCCTCCGTCACTGCATCTTCGCCCCACCTACAACGGTCAGCCCAATTGATAGTGGGGAAAGGCCGAATCAGGGAAACCAAGTTAGGTGAGACCGGAAGGTAAGTCTCCGGAATAGACGGGTATTGGCACAGTTGCACCACCAATAGACGGTAATAATCCAGCTCCGTTTCGATGCGCACATACGACAAGTCGCTCGAATATATCGGCGGGATGAAATACCTCAAAGGTGTATGACGCTGCCGACTCTGGTAAGATTCCAGTCGACCCTGACGAGGTTGAGACTCTTGGTCCCGTTTCTTCAAAAGCAATGGAACGGAGCGAAGGCGCTCGCAGCCCCAACGGGACAAACCCCAGTAGGTATCCAATTGCGGTCTGGTAAGAGCTGCCAACAATGACCAATTCCCCACCGCCACAGGCCAATCGTGCTTCAACAGGTCATTGTTCGTC
This sequence comes from Agarophyton chilense, assembly GCA_030374765.1. Lineage (NCBI taxonomy): Eukaryota > Rhodophyta > Florideophyceae > Gracilariales > Gracilariaceae > Agarophyton > Agarophyton chilense. Next base: position 97,880 of record JARGXX010000138.1, read on the forward strand.
ACCTGGTTGAAGGTAATACCAAAAGGTCTATCCTGACTCGTCGTCCGGTTCGCCGCACCGAACGCGAGATTATGAGCTAAACTGGTTTGGGTAGGCGAAGGAAGTCCACCACTGCGTTGGTACGGGTCAGCCAGAGTCCCAGGGGAGAACTGAGTCGCAGGGACCGGCATGCTGCGAAACCCAATGTTGGTAGGCGTTCGCGAAGTCAAACGAGTCACCCTCTTGGTAATATCACAGCTTCCACGGCCAAGACATGGGCCGCTACCTGACATGGTTGGGAAGGCCGTAGCTCGACCCGACGAACGAGGTGATGACTCGAACTCCACCGCCGCGGTGAAGACCAGCAGGTATTCATCCTTCTGAAGTAGAGCCTCCTCGGTCCGTTCTGAGGAGACGGCCAACGGATCCAACCTTCCCTGTAGTACCAACACTGACCTTTCGGGTACAACAGTGGCCGGGGTGCGGTCGCGAGCGGGTCCAGGCCTTTGAGGTATCGTGGAACGGGACCCATCCGACCTTAAAGGCATAACTGCAGGGGTATCAATCCCCTCGGAATCTCCAACTTCTTCAAACTCAATGGTAACAGGCATCTCACGTCTCTCGAGCGCTGGTGCTGCTTGTGGGGACGACCCACCCCTTCGAGGTATCGGTGACGAGTCCACGATGCGGCACGATGTGCACCGACGTGGTACCGTATGGGTTCGAACGCTTGCGCGGAGGCGGCGCGATCCTGTCATTTTCTTGATGGTAAACCAGAATGCAAAACCGGAAAAAGGTCGCGTAATTACCGACGGGGCCGCTCAACACCAATAAGGTCTCACAACCGGAAGCTTCCACCACGGACCCAGGCCAACACCTTAATGGTTGTATCGACGCAGGCTCAGGCCCCACCGGCGCCACGAGTCAATCCTTACAAGGTAGACGAAACCGGAAAGGTCGAGAAGCCAGGAAACCTTCGGGGAAAAGCCGGACAAACGGTTACGGTCGCGACGCCGCCAATTCAGGGCAGTTCTACCTGAAGGGTTGTCGAGCAGTGGAAACGACCAGGCGGGACGGCGCTGCGCAGGGACCTAAGAGGGAACTGAAGTTTGAGTAACCAGGAAAAGGTGAGACACCAACTTGGATAGACAGGGGGGGCTCCGCGGAAGCAAAATCGCATGCAAGCATGGCCATTACCAAAACGGTGTTCTCGACCGCGCTAATTACACTGAATCGCCCTCACAACAGTCCCTATCTGAATTGTTGTCTCTCAATTCGTGCGCCGACGTCGCCGCGCGCACTCCCAAACCGATACTGGTGCCGAGTTCTGAACCTCAAGGGATCGCGCGCCGCGCGCAGACACCACTCCGATGCCCGCGCCGCTGTCGCTCGCCACACCTCTATAGGTTGATGGAAGGAGACACAGGGCGTACCTCACGGGTAGAAAGGGGGTCTGTCGTATAGTGGCAGAAGGTCTGACCTTTGAGGTTGTCAATATACTACACTGACCCTGTAAATGATGGATGCGAGGGATCATCGGTCATGCAGCTCCGGGCGAGCTACCGTCTAGGTGTTGTCAGCCACGTGTAGTGTTGAAATGTACCTTGTGGTTGAGAAATTGTTAGTACTTGTAATTGTAATTATATTTATTTTAGTACAGTAGTGGAGTGGCCACCTGGCACTGTAGCCCGTGCTGGCCCGGTCTCGGACACTAGGTCAAAGACCGTGCCTTGCTGGCACCTCCCGGGTGAGCTGGAGAGTGCAGTCCACTACATATAGGGAACTGCCCCTCCCCCATCCTAATCTGATAAAGATAGGCACCACTTGGGTCGTGACTATACCTTTTGGTTCATCGTTTCTCAACTACCCCACAGGCTTTCCTTCGCGTCTACGCCTACCATCTTTCACCTACACGGTATAGGCTAGTTGCCCCGCCGTTTGCCCCTGCGGGTTTTCACGGTGCCGTGTTACCATCGAGGTTCACTACGTCTACCTTCTAAGGTTGAGCGTCAACACGCTCCCTACGGTTGAGCGTCACCACGCTCCCGAGATAAGACAGTAGCATACCCTAGAGATGATTGTACGACAGCGACGTTTGCTGCAGGGAGGTACAGGCTCGGAAAACCATTTCCAAGCTTGCACGCAGACTGCATTTGCGAAAGAAGTGCCCAACCTCATTCAATGGATAGACGACTTCCTGCTACACGCAAGAGACGAGGGCGAACTTTTAGTCGCCATCGAGGAGTTTTTAGCAGTATGCCACCGATTTGGTTTCCAACTAAACACAAAGAAGAGTCATTTTTTTCAAAGAAGAGTGAAGTTCTGTGGACGTATCATCTCAGAGAACGGAGTACAGTATGACCTACGTTCATTCAAGGTTCTCATCGACATGAAAGCTCCGATCACCGCAAGTGAGCTACAGCAACTGCTCTACGCTACTAAGTGGATGCATACGCCTATCCCAGACTACGGCAAGAGAGTAGAACCATTGCAAGATCTCATGGAAAAAGTGTACAAGGAAGCGGTGTCACGAAAGAAGAGTGCAGTAAGAAAATTCAGCGTACTTGAAAAATGGAACCCCATGCACCAGGTCGCGCTTAACGATATCAAACGCCATCTCATCTCTGCAACAAGACTGTCCTATCCAAAAGAAGGACACACTCTCTGCCTGTTCACAGACGCTTCTGAAACCCACTGGGCCGCAATTCTCAACCAGATCCCGGAAGAGCGTCGCAAACTCGACCTCGGGGACCAGAACCATAGGCCCCTCGCATTCCTTTCTGGAGTGTTCCGCGGCGCCGCAGAGCACTGGAGCACCCCGGAAAAGGAAAGATTCGCTATTGTGGAGGCTATGAGTAAGCTGGATTATCTCGTATCCGGTCAGACGGTCTCGATTTTCACGGACCACGCAAACCTCTTCAACATGTACGACCCGTACGGAAGAAACCCCGGCACACCACTCCACACGGCTAGAAAGCTGATGAGATGGGCGAAAAAGCTCAACGGTTTCAGGTACATCATACAGCACCTACCGGGGGAACGGAATGCTTGGGCTGATATGACGACACGTTGGGCCGTAAAACGTCCTGACAAAGTCAAAGTAGCCACTCTGAGCGCACGAAATACTGTTCTCATGGCCCCAGTAAGTCCCGAACTGAAGCCGAAACTCGACTGGCCCAACCTCAAAGACCTGGAGAACTCACAACATAGCAGTCCAGAGAAGCCACCCAGCAGTTTCAAGCAGAATCAAGGCATTTGGAGAAACAGTTCAGGGCGTATATGGGTACCGAAGTCAGCAACATTGTGCAAGCTAAGAGTTTTGATCGCAGCCCACACCGGATCCACAGGACACCGAGCAAAGGAAGTGACAAAGGCAAACATCGAGAGACATTTCTGGTGGGACTGCATGGACAAAGATGTGAACGACTTCGTGGCATACTGTATCCACTTCCTCGCTAGTCACCCAGGATTTATCGTGCCAAGGCCTCTTGGGTCTGCGATCCATGCTACGAAACCCAACGAAGTAATCCATTTCGACTACTGCTATATTCGAAAAGGAGAGAAGCATGACATCTACGTTCTGGTGATCAAAGACGACTTCTCTGGCTACCTATGGCTGGTACCGAAAACCGAAGCAACGGCTGAAGTAGCCGCTGAACTGCTTACAAAATGGTTCGCCACCTTCGGAACGTCGAGGATATGGGTGTCCGATCAAGCCAGCCATTTTAAGAACAAGGGGACGCGTAGTCTCAAGGATCATTTGCACACTCAGCATCATTTCACACTGGCCTACGCACCATGGAGCAACGGTACAGTCGAGGTAGTGTGCAGAGAGCTTGCAAGAGCGGCAAGAGCACTACTGTCAGAGTTTCAGCTTCCATTCGCCTCATGGCCCAGTTTGATGTCACTGGTACAGTCAGCACTGAACAACTCTCCATTGAAGCGATTGAAGAATCGATGTCCGCTCGAAGTATTTACCAGACTGAAGCAGGACGGCCCATTCGCCGGACTCACTGAACGCAAAGGAGAGTTGGAAACTGTGTCCATCACCGAGGCACAGATTAGGCAATTGCGAGAATTCGACCGGTGCCGAGAAGCAATGGAACGCATGCACCGAGACGTCGCCACAGCTTCAAGCAAGAAACGCAAAGCAGCGGTAGAATCACACAACCGAAAAACGGGAGTACGCAAGGTGATCTTTTCTGAAGGTTTTTGTGTTGAAAGGATTGCTACAGAAGAAAATGAAAAAAAGCTCCCGCTACACTGGACAGATCCGTATCAAGTGACAAGCTGCAATGGCGAATATATCTTCGAAGTTGAACATTTGATTTCAGGAAAGAAGGAACTAGTGCACGGCCGTCAGTTGAAGTTTTTCCGAAACAAGAATTTTCAAATCACCGTAGAACTTCAAAATTACCTCTTCTATCAATACAAAGAGCTACTGGTGGTCAAAGAGTTCCAGGATATCAGAAAGGAAGACGGAAAATTGGATATCTTGGTAAAATTGAAAGGCTTTGAGGACAACGAAACCGACTTGGTCTCATTGGAAAGCCTACAACACGAAGTACCAGACTTGGTGTAAGAATATCTGGAACACGTCAGGAAAGACGGTACAACACGACAGAAGAGACTGGTCAAAATTTTATGACCAACCTTCCATATTCCTTTCGAAGAATTGGTCATAGGGGGACTTTTGACCACCCACGAGCACATCTGGGATGTGTAGGTGCACCCCAAAGCAGGGTGCTGCGGATCTGGGTCGAAATAGCGCAACTGCAGCCCAGTGTGGACTGTAGTCTGGATTGGGATGCGGGAGTTTGGACTGCGTAGGACTTTGAATTAGACAGCTTCTGGACGACAGTGACACCTACGCAGCGCACGCATCATAGAAAACCTAGAAGCGTAACCAACGAGCTGGTCCTGGAGCACCACAGACTACTATATAATAAAGAATACCAGACTCTGTCAAAGAGTCTGGGGGCATCCGACACAGCGCGAAACTTCTCTTGGTTCCCAACCTTTTTGCTTCACGTGCGACGAGCACGAATCGCGACACGTCAACACCCATTCGCATAGGTGCAGAAGTATCTGACATGTCCATTCGGAGCTCCTTCTCGATGAGGGCGTTGAGAGTAGGGAGAGAGATCTTATTCTCCTTGAACGTTGATCGCTCCTCCAATAATGTGCCCAACATTTCATCGGTAATCATTTCAGGGTCGGTGAGACCGGGGATGATGTTGAGGTCAATGACTGATTTCAACCATGCGGGGTCAACGCAGAAGGTGAGATTGACTGGCCGAACTGGCTCTGTGGTCGTGGAATCTACGATGGCAGTTTGCATAGCTCGGGATGTGATTTCGTTCCCGTACTGACCGTACAGACCCAGAAATTTCCTGATCAGAGCAAAATCTATGCGAGCAATCTTGGAATGGGTGATCGAGATCGAAACGAAATATGGTTCTTGATAGTTGACCGTCGATTGAGCCTTCTCCATGTGGCTGCCGCTTTCAGGGATTGCCTGAGAGTCAGATGTCGCGACCGAACAAAAAAACTTGAACGTTAAACTGTTATAGTGAATCCAGTGATCACTGTGGCGAACAAAGCGAGTTGTTTTTGTTTATGATGAGGTTCGATGCCTCGGATTACTTGGAGGCGGGGTTGTCGCGGTTTAAGTACCGCGATAGAGTCTGCTGATCGGGAGAGAACCATACCGAGAAACACTTACTATCCTTCTAACTGCTTAAATATCTTAAGTGACGGAACCTCATTGGGTTCCGTCTGGCAAAAGAGAGCCAGACACGGCTACATTTAGAAAGCGAAAGAGTTAACGCCAACAGAAGAAGTATGGCAGCCTGTCTAGGCTACGTCTCTACTTCGCGCACCTCCTGCACCTCCTGCACCCCTCAGAGTCAAGCGGCTCGGGAGGACAGGCTACCCCTCAGAAAAGTGGGCCGGCGCCTGACCGATGACACCAGCCCTGGGGAGAAACTCCCAAATAAAAGTGTCTGTTTTTTTTGTGCTTCTTGCTCCCCTTTCTTTGACAGAGGAGCCAAAACCGCCCAAAAGCATACGCTGCGACTGCGATCAATATGACCGCCGTTCGCACGTCCTGAACGGCGTGATTGGAGTCACCCAAGATGTCGCGAGAGGAGGGGGAAAGCGATCAATACTGTTTTGCTATACGTAAAGAGTTGGGAAGATTGGTGTGGCGCAAACTACCAGCGGTACAGCAAGAGCGTTTGACACGTGTCGACGTAGGCAAAGCGGAATGATGGGGAGCGGCGGGGTAGAAAATGATGTTTAACCAGTTGGGGAATATTTATTACGATTGCAATGATGATGGAAGCGAAAGAAGAAGCTCGTCGCAGTACTAAATTCCCTTCTGTAGCATACCACGATTGTGAACAGATCTAGCTGTTAACAATCGTATCGTAGGCTGCTAGAGTAAGAGCCACATAATTACAAATAAATATATCCTAAACACTGTTGAAGATAGTCTAATATCAAACTACCCACACAGTAGCGATACTCGCATTCAACTTATAACGAAGGATTTTCTCTCGTTAGAGTTTGTGTACATTTCAATGTTTACTGCAGTATTCACTACACTGGCATCTTTTTTTCTTTTTGCAAAAGGAATTGTCTATGATCCTTTTCGAATTTTCTACTGTTCAATTTTGTGATCATATCGATTGAATTGATAGATCTGACCGAAAACTTCGTTCGATGTCGGTTTTGTGAAAGTACCAGCTGTATAATTTTTAGACTTAACATATCCGACGTCTGAAACTTCGTATCTCTCATACGCTTCTTGCGCAGCGGAACGTTCAAAGTGCAGTCGTCTTTCTGCATAAGACGATGCTTTTGTGATTACATTAAAACGAATTTTGGAATCAATGATCATTATTATTGGTAAAGTCTTTTCAAGAAAAGATTCCAAATCGAATATTAGAATGTAAAAAAAAGACGAAGGTGTCTCCAAAAGCATAAACTTGACCACCCAATACTGAGCTTACCACGCAATCGCTTTTATGACTCCTATATTCGATTATGTTGAATCTGTTGAAACGATTAGACAATAATGTAGGGTTTTCAAGCTGAGATGAAACGGCCTCATTATTATAGGACGATGCGACACCATAAGCTCGGATAAATAATGACTCTAGATGTAGTCTGACGAATTGCATGATCAGTGACTTGTTTTCGATGTGTCGAATGAACTTATACATAGTTTTTCCATGAGACTTATTGAAAATGTTTTCGTTACCTGAGCAGTTTTGTTGAAATAGAAAGATATTTATGGAGCGGTTTTGACGAGCCATGCTGGCGGAGCTGTTGATGATCTGAATTTTGAACAATCAGAAGTATCCTCTGACAGCCTGATTCTTTGAATAAATTGGGCTTGTTGTGTTTGATATTTATCATTTTCGGCCAATATTTGCACACCACCAAACTTTTTTTTCCCAAGAACTCTTTGTCTTGATTCGAAGCTTGTCAATGTAAGATCTGTGAACTTCATGAATGATTCTTTTCCGGTGAGAATTGAATCATCTATATATAAATCAAAAAGTCCGTCAATTATTTTAGGAAATGCGTTGGAAAAGCATGATATATCTCCCTTCAATTCCGACATGCCAAGCTCGTTTCAGAGATGGCTCATTAATGTGAGATTCCAATAATCACATGCATCAGCACGTCCATAAACTGGTTCCCTATGAGTAGCAACGAATCTTCAGAGATGCTTTTAGCTTTTAGAGGTTTCATATAAACCTTCCGAGACAGATTTTGTTTACTTTGAATGTATGATTGTGTTAAATCATGACTCCAAAATTTTTGTAGTTGATGAATACGGCGATTGACATGATCTGACGAACGGTACTGTGTGTTATCATTGAAATATTGTTAACAATGTAGTTTTGTTCTATGTCAGAAATATTTGAGCAGCAATTCTTGCTTTCTATACTTCTTCTTTTGTCCCTGGTGTATTGGTAGCTAGAACAAACCTTGATACAATTAAGTTTGTTTCTGCTAGTACTTCATGCTTTGACACAATCTTCCAAGTATCTCGTTTGATGAGTCAGTGTAGTTCTTTTTCTTTCGCATTAAAAAATTCGCGGGTGTTTCCACGTGGGTCACGAGGAGTTAATGTTTTGGTAATGTATGTCATTAATTTTGTTTCTTGAGGGTTTTCTTGTTTGTACTCATCAAAATTGTTCAAAACGTAATTAAATATGTTTTAAAAATCATGAAAAATAGGGATGGAGTTTTGAACACTTAATTATTGTGGAGAGATTTGGTGAAATGACTTAGCGTGCGTCATGCTGTGATGAATGTCTTCTCCATCTCTCTTTTTTACAAGAATTTGTTTTCCATTTACCTTAGTTATATGAAAGGGCCCTGTCCAACGAGAAAATTGTTTTTACAGATAAACTAACACTTTTCGACATGGAATAAAGTCGTGATGAAAAGCTTCTGCGAGTCTTGATTTAAGAGCTCATTTGAGTCTGATCTCATTTGCAATGATTTCCATTTCGGATCTAACGGTAAGAAGGGCTCGCATTCAATCTTCTTCATCCGGGAAGTTGTTACAAATATCAGGGAATCAGGGTAGTATTACAAACATAAGTAGTAATGAAACCGGTCCTTAAGGGTTCATGGTGTTGTTCATCGCTTTGACGGCAGTCGCCAAAATGAGCTTCTTCTCTAGGACATTGGCGGCCATTTTTATCTTTTGATGTATTCGTCGTATTGGATCGTGATAGCGTTCACCAGAACCAATAGAATTATAACTCCCGACTCCTAAAAGAATAAAGTCATTGGAACATTCATTCATTACTTCTTTCCATCTTAAAAAGGTGAATGCTTAGCCTTGATCACAATGAACTGAATCATGGTATCCTGTATACATAGTAGCCAAACATTCTAAACAAGTACTCTAAGTGTTTCTCATAGAATGACCATCAAGAAAACGTGTTGCTTCACTATGAGAATGAAAGTTAACCACATGCAAAACAGCTTCCGTGCCTATAAAAGAAAAGGTCCATTGCAAGATATTTGTAGAAAATAACTTCTTTTTGAAAAGAAGATTCCGAATCGTTTTCGTTTTGGAGTAAATCGTTAGCATGTTTGACAGCACTTCGATATTTCTTTCAAAAGATTCTGTGTTTCAGAATTTGATTGCTCTGGTGAAGCTCATTTCAAATGATTGAACAGCTCATCCACTGAAGGGAGATAGAAGTCGAGATGCATGTTTCATGAGTCCTAATTTGCTGAATTCTGTTGCATATTTATGCCATACGACAGAGATGTGTCCAAGTTTTCGGGTGAGAGCATTTTTTCATCCATGTTTGCAAACTAAAACGTTTTAAACATTATCAACATAAAGTGTCTCTCTATTCAAAAAGTCTAGACCTAGCAAAAAGGGTACGTTACAATAAATGACGTCAACTTTGAATTTCAAAACGTTTAAAGAGAAACCCATGGAATTCAGCAATGGTCTGCTTAAGAGTACCTTGAGCATTTCGGAGTCTCCAATTAGGCAATGTACACCTCGGATGCGCAGAGGGATTCATGTATGAGAGATAAAAGTATCGTAGGGTGTATGTTGATAGTCCTTGACGCAAGCACCGATAATCTGGAGTCGTCCGACTTGATTGCGGTGTCCAGCGTCATTGGTTTCTCGAGCTCTTCCGGGGAGAGTCCGGGGTACTTTGCAGTGATTGTTTCGAAGAAATCAGATGGTAAGGTATAGTAGTCCGCGCCTGAGTCTCTTAAAGCTACCGTTTCAATATCGTTTAAACGAATCTTGTACCTCCCTTCCTCTGCGTTCGAGGCAAGGTCGACCGATGAGTGCGGGTGAAGCGGCCTTGGTGCTTCTCCAGTTCTTACTTTTCTTGCCAAAATGCTGGTCGAGTAGCTAGCGTCTCCTCTCCTTCGAGGTGACAGGGCATCTGCTGATCGGATATTTCCTGAACATTCTCCGCTGTTCCAACATGACTCGTCCCCATCATCGGAGTTGTTCCTCTACATCGCGCCCTTTCCTTTGCTATCGATTCCCAAGTTGTGAGGCTTTTACATGCGAGACCCCCTTCGAAGTTTCTTCTTCTCATATTCCTCCGATTTTGAGTTTTCACTTGTTACTCTGGTGTCAGGAGGATTTCCGTGCTTTTTTTTATAGCTTTGGAGTTTCAAAATGACCGACGTGCACTTGAGCTGCAAAGTTGGCTAGGATACTCGAAAAAAAGTCAAATATCCTTTCTGCTCCTCTTTCCAAAGTCGCATCTGGACCGGAACGATTTTTCTCAGCTCAGGTGGTTCCAGTTTTGGCCCGAGTTTCAAGACCAGTTCCTTGCATTGTTCGTTGTCTTCGATGATGCTTTTGGCGTTGTACTCATCTAATGCGGCGACGATTTCTAAAACAAAATTTTTCTGTGCTCCAAAAAGAGCTCTTGGCATCACTTTGTAATGAACTTTGGATATGGCTTCCTCCACGCGGTCGCTGAGATCTCGGATAGTCGACGACAGGCGACTGTCGAACAGTTTCTGAACGGCTTCGTCCGTGAGGTCTTCTGATGATGATACTTCTTCGATGTGTCCCAACATAAACAGACTCTGCAGTTGTCTAGGCTCCATAAATTGCCTGATAGATGCAGTCTTGATCCTATGATTCGTTGCACGTCTGGAATTGATGTCGTTTACACGTTCGGTGTACGCGATAAAGTTAATTACAAATTGAATAGGATCTGGTTGAGTCCTGACAGCCAGATTCGGAGGCTGAATATTGTTAACGATTTTATACGGCGTCAAAGTGCTCCTGTGTGGTGCTGACACTCTTTGACCTCTCAAAACACTTTTTGGGTCAAGGCTGGTAGTGGAGTTTACGCCCCGCGCTATCGTGCGGGAAAAGAGAATAGACACAAGGAACTTGGAAGTACGTCCAAGCATGCCTGCGGACTCTATGTCTTCAATCGTGTCCGGTCTTTTATAATGCCGCGTTCACGCAGATGCTCGAAGAGGGGCCCTAACTTCTTGGGCTGCTATAACCCAACTTTTCGGGTTTCGGACGTTCTACTTCTATATTACGACCTAATACGGCTAGGCCGTTCGAATTAATGACCAATGTATCAAACACTAGCATGCGCAGTCATTAACAGTGTGGGAGATTTTTGAGGTTTTTGTTTTACTTTTTTTTAAGAATTTGCGATCATCACGCCTTTGACTTCCGAAAGATGCTGTGAAAAAAAGAGAGAATTCTGGTTGAAAAATTGCAAAGTTATTTTGTGTTTTTGTTTCTGGATTGATCTTGAGTGCAATGGTTAAAGTGGTGAGTGTTGAAGCCTGGACACTTTGCCTTGAAGGATGGTGTTAATATTCGTGCGTTTCATGAAAGGAGAAGGCACAGCACGACACGTGCATCATTACGTGTACGCTGCGCCGTGCTCTGTAGCTTGCACTGAAACAAATGAAATGCACGGCCACCAACAGTTGTCACACCCACCGTCAGACAGGCCAAGGTGAGGAGAGGCTCCAGCGCTCTAATTCCAACACAGTTGGCACATGAAAGTACTCTTATCACGACAGTTACTGTAAAACTCGGCAAAACCATAAACTGTAAGTGCCACTGTCAGCTATGCACTATTGTCCGTACAGAACAGATTTTCCTCTTTCAAATCTTTCGGCTTTCAAAAAAGTTTCGGTATTTATTATTTCTGACGATGTTGGCTCACTTGATGAAGATTCTATTTAGTTTTGTAGCGATTGAAGCATTTCATAGTTGGACTGCCTCTGTTAAATGAAGACACAGGACGACACCTATGTTGTATTCCATATAACTATCCAATTGCAAAATTAAATTGGATTATATAAATGGCATGCTTTTTCTAAATAACAGTTTTCAAACCATATTTGCTTTCTCCCAGACATTTTTCTTGTCAACATTGCATGCAGTTGGCCGTCAAGTTCAATCGAGCACTACGAAGGTACAGGGTTAGCGATTTCTACCAGCTACCTACTGTAGTGAAATACCCCATCTTGAAGAGCATAACTGGCTTCAGAAATGCTTTCGGAATGTGATCTGTTGCATTTACAGTACATGGGTAAGCGTTTAAAACATGCGAATGGTATTCGCTCGTAATTGCGTATCATGCTTCTTTCTAATTGTACAAGGCCTTTCATACAGTGCTTTAGTCCTTGGCTCACGATTGCAGAAAAGTGTTTAGTGCTCAAGTGGTGGCTTCTTTTCCGCATTCCTCGGATTATGGGCGGTCTTCGTCAAGGAACCTCAGCGATGCGCAAACTCTCGCATAGACTCATTCAATCAACTTGGAGCCCCAAAACACGAACATGGCCAATGAAATCCTTCTCCACATGCTCAACCAACAATCATGTCGTGCAGAAACCTTACTCCCAGACATGCTCGCTCAACTTCGAATACCTCAACAACGTTGATACTTGTTATATCTTCGAAAACCTTTGCTCGCGCTGGTTTCGAAATTTGTGAACCTTCTGCAACTGATGTCGGTTATTTACGTTCTAATTCTGATACATTGCCCTTTTGGTCCCTTTACCCCTCGGAAGTTTAAGATCTTATATTGCCATGCTGATCTTTCCTCAAATTGTTGTCATACAATTGCAAAGATATAAGTTTGTTACATTCCAGACAATCGTTTGTGTATCATTTGAAAAAGGGGTGTACTTTTGACTGACTTTTATTTCGTCGTCTGCAGTCATAGTCACCCCCTTTGGAACCATAATCAGTCACAACCAGTCATGTAATATTCGTTTGCCACTTCTTGTTCAACTTCCTTCACATAATTCCAAAAACTAATACCAATTGGATGTAAAAGACCCGCCTGAATTAAAAATACATTATGCAGCTTGTCGGCCACACACACACGAATTGTTTCCGACAGTTGAAGTGTGCTGGTCATTAGATATTGACACCGGTTGAACCGGCGCTTAGCTGCTGCAGATGACGCGTGTGATGAAAGAGCAGCTCTAGTAGCGATAATATTGAACAGAACAGCGCTAACTAAACCTCCGGTCTTATTCGCCTCCTTGCAGTACGTCAGAGTATTATTCGGTTCACGTCTACCGTTCTCCTCTGTTGACCTTCGCATTGCTTTGTTAAAAAGCTTGAAAATACTTCGAGTTCAGAAGAACTTGCCGCTTGATGGCTCTAGGGGTTTAGGGGTAGAGTCTGAGCTTGAGTCGTGGACATCTATTCGTGATTGTCCTGGAGCCTGGTAGACGATATAAAACACATCGACCCATTTCTTTAAAGATCAGCTTTCAGATTCAAAACCCGAGTTGATCACGATGCTGAGTGATCCGCGAGATCTATTTGCTACAGAACGTCGTCTCGTTTGGGTCGTAATGTTGGGCCTTGCTCCAATGGCTCACTCAACATTACATCTCCCCTGAGTACAATCCAGCACGGAAATGATTACCTGCAATCGACTCCAGGGTCTTGATATTTGTACTCAACAAAGTTCCCGGTCTCAGCAACCACCCCATGCGGCCATTTGCTTGGTTTTGTAGGCAACGGAGGGCACCAAAGCTTTTTAAAACAGTCTTCGTCCACATGCAGCCACCTTGGTACGATACTAAAATCATGCTCAGTAAGGTGAACGTAGTATTTATCAGAAGCTTTTAGCTTTTCAGCCATCTTTTCTGGTGATAGTGTCTTGTTTGTTGAAAACGGTGTACATCGTGCGCCTTTCTCTCTTTCTTTAAAACCCAAATATCTTTCTTGCCATTCATCTGTCTTCCAGCCGTGGTGAAACGGATGCAAGCGGTTAGCTCCAAGAAGTCCGTGAACAACAGAGTCTACTACAAATCCAAAAAGCCTTGGGAATATGACAATTATACCAGCAACATTGGAGTCTTCTGCGATTTTCCGGCCCTTCTTTGTTAAAAGTGTAGGTTTAGAAGCCTCATAAACTCTAGGTGGACCGAGCAAGGCCTTGACACAGGCAACGAATTCAAAATAGGGCTGTAGGTTTGTCACAGGAGCCTCAAGGGCTCTGTACAAATCACGGCAGCTTTGGCGCCCTTTAAGAGCTAAAGCATCCACTATGGCCAGGTGAATAGCTCCATTATCTGTGGATGCACATCCCTTGGGATGAATGGTTTCTAAACTGCCCCAGTGATGCAAAAAAACCTGCTGAACGGAGAGTTTCGAACAATGTAGTTTCCAGAAGCCACTTCAAAGTTCCAAGATCGTTCGTAAAAAGCAAGGTCGAAACTCAAGTCGTACGGGTTTTCGATCCACTGGCGTAAAGATGAATTAGATGTGCCGCCAATGACATCGCCATCAAAAACTACAGCTCGGGAGTCTTCCAGCTGATTTAGAAGCCATTTCCCAACCGGGCACGGCTTTTGAAATTGGATCATCTGATACGTCTTGTAACATGCAGGAGCATGGATTCTCGGCTCCAAAGTGGCAAAATCATAACCATGCGTCTCTGCATAGCAGGCTATAGACCGCTCTTGTGACGCATACTTAACATGATGCTTGCGATCGGAAACGAGGACCAGAGTAACTCGGTTTTGAGTGATCAAAGAGTCCGTGCAAGAAGAAAACGATTATTGTTGAAAGAATCCGAGCGCCAGAAGTGCGAGTATTGCAACAAATGACACATAGAATGATAAGAGTTTCGTTTGACGACCTGTGAAAGCAGCCGGTGGATTTGTGAGGAAAAGTTTTGCGGATGTAAGCGCTTTGGAATCCATACGAGGCAAATCAAAGAAGCGACGGTAGGGTCGACTTGACCCTTCGCGTAATCTTCGGAACTCTTTCTGTTAGAGTACAAAAGGTGACTAGAGGGCCTTCTGCTGAATATATTGTGAAGCCTTTTCTCTGAACATAGTTATTCAGACGATGCACACTCTTATACTTATACTGTAGAGAAGAGGATTCTCCACCGTTCGTTTAACTTTTCTACTTTCCGCCGGCGCTCCACCTACTCTCATTAAGCAGATTTAAGCGATGCGGCATATTGTGTTAAACAGCAATCGATAGGCTTGGAAGCGAATATAACCAGAGAAACATCATGAGAATCACGCACCGACGAAGATGCTTACGCAGAACCAAGAAGAAGAATCATCCGATATGCAACGGTCACAAACGCTCAAGTCGCGCAGCGCGAATCGGGCTGCGCGCACGCCACGCAGTCGCGTCCGTCTTGAGCCGCGTCGTGAGTCCGCCTCTTAGAGACGAAAACGAGCGGTGACTGCTAGCTATCTACGCGCCATGAGTGGTTTGGTGCCTTGTTTAACTGTATCTACGATATAGAGTGCTCGAAAGAAGTTTTAGAACTCACTGCTCTGTGTGAATGTATTGGATGAGGTGCAAGACTATGAGAACCGGGATACAGTCATCTTGTAGGAGTACTTGTGCGAAATGGATTGTGTGTACACAACACTTGCTGCCGCTTCCATCCAACGGCAGAGGTTTCTTTTTCTACACCGTATTGTAAGACAAAGAATATTATTTGGCGCTTCACAGACAGCTTACGCTCGATCTTTATTTTTGGTCAGGTGTGAAGGGAAGAAAGTGCCGCCATCCCAAATATGGTGCTTCGTCATCATAAGCTCTGATGCCAATCGGCAGTATGCTATGTCTTCGAAAATCGTCTTGACGGTTTGTCCGCAATGTTCATGTCTGATGGTATGTGAATAAATGAGGGCCATATATTAAACTTTAGACAGATGGCAGATAGGCGTCTACACCGCAACAAAATTGGACCGAATGAAGACCTTCCTTTTTCCATAGCACAGCGGGTTACGTTGGAATCCATAAAGAGAAGAACTTTCGAGTCTCTCAATTTCTTTCGTGCGAGACATTCCAATTCAAGAACACCTGTTGCTGATTCCAAGACGTTCATATGATCCTTTCTCTTCCATTTCATGGCGCATGCCCACTCTCAATTTTCTTCGATACTTATCTTTCGCGACACTTCATCTACTTTGGAAGAGTTACTGTCTTCATTTTGATGGAGTGTGTAGTTGTTTTGGTACCTTTCCTAGAGGCACAAAGATTTCCAGCGTTCGATGGTTGCAAACATTCCCGCACCGCCAACAAGTGAGGCGTCAAAGGTAATAATTATGCGGCTTGTTAGTAAATTCAAAAGTGCGGCTCGTAAAGCTGCTAATCTGTAGATCATCTCTATTTCCTTGCGCACTGATGGGTGTGTACTTATGAAACCATCACTCTTCGGAGGAATTGGGACGCGGAACACATCCTTCATGATCGATAACAGGCGGCGGTTCCGAAGCGTTGACCAACTGGTGCGGCCAAGAAGGGAATCCTAATCATGGAATTGAATAGAGTAGGACTGTAAGAGCTCCTCTGCTTGTGTTGCCAGCTTAGCAGTTTTGGCAAGATCTGGTCGGAATTTATGTTCTACCAATTTCCAGATGCAATCGAATAACGGTATAGCGTCCATGACAACTTTTGATGGATCAGGAGATTTTAAGTGCTGAATTGGCGGCTTCGCGGCAAGGAAAGCGTTGCTCATTATGCGCTATAGCGCCAACATGGGCTCGTCGTCGTACCTGGCCACGATGACAGAAATGTAGTCAATAATATGCAGCAGCGCGGCGCAGGATCGCCCGGGGAGACACGGTTCACTTTTTTGTGTGAGCGGGAGAAGTTGCCGACGTGGGCACGGAGAGAAATGAGATTGCTTCAAAATATGGAGGGCTCCCTGCAGCAGTGAAGCTGCGAGAGTGTGGGAGATATGTATCTGTAGTGCAATACCCCGCGAGGGAAAAAGACACTCAAGTTGTTCGAAGCCTTGCTCCATTCTTAGGGGACCTCAACGTAGAGCCTTCCGTATCTCCCAGCTGTGGGCGTAACTCCACGGAGACTTCAGGATATACCACGGAAGTGGGAATAGAAACGAGTGTGAAGTGTACGATGACAGTGCCAATAACCCTTGGAACAGGGGTAATAAAGGGATAAATAAAGGAGAAACTCCAACGGAGTAGTAGAAATAACAAGAATCCAAGAAACAACCCAGTACTGGGGCGGAGAAGAAACCTGTAACACACAGTAAAATATAGGAATAAAAGAAACAGGAAAACACACAAATTGTAGTCAGAATCACTCATTAAGAGATATCGGTGGGATATCTGAACCGATGAAAATGCGGATACCCTTCAGAGAGAGTGGTAATCCTGCAAAGGCAGCCAAAATTAAAGCCGAACACACGATACCCATTTACTTGGTGATGGCGATGGCGAAATCGCCTGAGCCCAAGTACTATTCTACTGTGGCCACTAGACTAATTAATTAAATTAATTAACTAATCTAGTGCCGTTTATTATACTTCTCCAATTCTAATTAATGTTCTTCGCATGTGGGGACCCATTATAGCGGGGATCCCTGCCCTCTAAATATACCACGCTACCATAGCGCCAAAACCCTACAACTTTCCTCTCATAAGTAGAGCATCCCCCACGGAAGTATCAATATTAACTTATGAGTATCCGACACCGGAATATCGCTAAGGGCGTTGCACTACAGTACCGACCACTTGAATCCCACAGCGACGGTGTCATGGCAGGGCCCCAGCAGGATACTGGTGTTGGCGCATGAAATTGGTACATGCTGTCGTACAATCACCTCTGGGGTATGCTACTGTCTTGTCTCGGGAGCGTAGTAACGCTCAACCGTAGGGAGCGTGTTGACGCTTAACCTTAGAAGGTGGACGTAGTAAACCTCGATGATAACAGGGCACCGTGAAAACCCGCAGGGGCAAGCGGCGGGGAAACAAGCCTATACCGTGTAGGTGAACGATGGTATGCGTCGAAGCACGGGCAAGCCTGTGTGGTAGTTGAGAAAGGATACACCAAAAGGTATAGTCGTGACCCAAGGGGTACCTGTCTTTATCAGATAAGCATGAGGGAGTTGCACTTCCCTATATGCAGTGGACTGCACTCTCCAGATCACCCGGGAGGTGCCAGCAAGGCACGGTCTCTGACCTAGTGTCAGAGACCTGGCCAGCACTGGCTACAGTGCCAGGCGGCCACTCTACTAATGCACTAAAAACGATATAATTACAATTACAGGTACTAACAATTACTCAACCAGAAGGTACATGTCAACACTACACGTGGCTGACAACACCTAGATGGTAGCTCGCCCGGAGCTGCATGGCTGATGATTTCTCGCATCCATCATCTACAGGGTCAGTGTAGTATATTGACAACCTCAAAGGTCAGACCTTCTGCCACTATACGACAGACCCCCTTTCTACCCGTGAGGAACGCCCCGTGTCTCCTTCCATCTACCCATAGAAGTGTATCGAGCAACAGCGGCCCGGGCATCGGAGTGGTGTCTGCGTGCGGCGCGCGATCCCTTGAGGTTCAGAACTCGGCGCCAGTATCGGTTGGGGAGGGCGCGCGACGACGTCGGCGTACGAATTGAGCGACAACCATTCAGGTAGGGACTGTCATGAGGGCGATGCAGTGTAACTAGCGCACTCGCGGACACCGTTTCGGTAGTGGCCTTGCTTGCTTGCGATTCTGCTCAAACTTCAGTTCCCTCCTAGGTCCCTGCGCGCGCCGTCTTGTCTGGTTGTTCCCACGGCTCGACAACACTTCAGGTATTGCTGCCCTTAATTGGCGGCGTCGCGACCGTAACCGTGGTGTCCGGCTTTCCCTGAAGGTTTCCTGGCTTCTCGACCTTTCAGGTTTCTTCTACCTTGTTAGGTTTGACTCGTGGCGCCAGTGTGGCCTGAGCCTGCGTCGATAGAACCACTGAGGTGGTGGCCTGGGTCCGTGGTGGGAGCTTCCAGTTGTGAGACCTTATTGGTGTTGAGCGGCCCCGTCGGGAATTACGCCACCTTTTTCCGGTTTTGCATTCCGGTTTACCCTCAACTCGATGACAGGATCGTGCCGCCTCCACACACGCGTTCGAACCCATTAGGTACCACGTCGGTGCACCTCGCGCCGCATCATGGATTCGTCACCGATACCTCGAAGGGGTGGGTCGTCCCCACAAGCAGCACCAGCGCTCAAGAGACGTGAGATGCCGGTTATCATTGAGGTTGAAGAAGTCGGAGATTCCGAGGGGATTGACACCCCTGCAGTTATGCCTTTAAGATCGGATTGGTCCCGTTCCACGATACCTCAAAGGTCTGGACCCGCTCGCGACCGCACGCCGGCCACTGTTGTACCCGAAAGGTCAGTGTTGGTACTACAGGGAAGGTTGGGTCCGTTGGCCGTCTCCTCAGAACGGACCGAGGAGGCTCTACTTCAGAAGGATGAATACCTGCTGGTCTTCACCGCGGCGGTGGAGTTCGAGTCATCACCTCGTTCGTCGGGTCGAGCTACGGCCTTCCCAACCATGTCAGGTAGCGGCCCATGTCTTGGCCGTGGAAGCTGTGGCAATACCAAGAGGGTGACTCGTTCGACTTCGCGAACGTTTACCAACATTGGGTTTCGCAGCATGCCGGTCCCTGCGACTCAGTTCTCCCCTGGGACTCTGGCTGACCCGTACCAACGCAGTGGTGGACTTCCTTCGCCGACCCAAACCAATTGGGCTCATAATGTCGCGTTCGGTGCGGCGAACCGGACGACGAGTCAGGATGGACCTTTTGGTATTACCTTCGATCAGGTGACGAACAATGACCTGTTGAAGCACGATTGGCCTGTGGCTGTGGGGAATTCGTCATTGTTGGCAGCTCTTACCAGACCACAATTGGATACCTACTCGGGTTTGTCCCGTTGGGGCTGCGAACGCCTTCGCTCCGTTCCATTGCTTTTGAAGAAACGGAACCAAGAGTTTCAACCTCGTCAGTGTCGACTGGAATGTTACCAGAGTCGGCAGCGTCATACACCTTTGAAATATTTCATCCCGCCGATATATTCGAGCGACTTGCTGTATGTGAACATCGAACCGGAGCTGGATTATTACCGTCGATTGGTGGTGCAAGTGTGCCAGTACCCGTCCATTCCGGAGACTTACCTTATGGTTTCACCTGACTTGTTTTCCCTGAATCGGCCTTTCACCACTATCAATTGGGCTGACCGTAGTAGGTGGGGCGAAGATGCAGCGACGGAGGGTTGTGTTCGCACTCGCAACTCTTACAATCGCGTTATGCATATGTTTCATAACGTCGAGTACTTCTAACAACCAACGAGGGGCAGAAGCGATTGGTACGTGCCTCGAACAGAGTGGTAGGAGTCTTAAGAGGTTCCGTTATCGCTCAGCGTGCCCACTCCCCCGGTTTTGGCGTACTTCGGGAGTCAGATTTCCCCGAACCTAGAGCGGTATTACCTCATTTGGTTGATTGCCCTCTCGGAGTGGACCGTGTTGGTTGCCATCCTGGCTCTGGAGTTCGTCCGTTACGGTATCGATTGGGATTGTCGCAATCCCGACTCTGACATATACCGAGATGGTGTTCAACCTGTAGGTCGCATCTTCTTCATACCTCCGAGGGTTGCCCAGGATATTTCCCGATTTGGTTACGAGAACATCGTGGAGGGGACCGATTATAACGTGAAGGATTTGGACTCGTATCTCGAGCAGATCAAGAATTACCATTGGGATTCCCATCAAGGTTGGGAGGCATTCGATCCCGCAATTTGGAAGATTGTGCCTGGCCACGCCCAATATTATCCCGGGGAGCCTACTGTTTATGGAGCACCCGCGAGCCCCGAACCTTATCATGGTACTGTGGAGACAACAGTTGGTCGTTATACTGGTCCCTTCCCGTCCGAGCCGTTACCTCAAGGTCGTAAGTCGCCTATCCCTACGACTGTGACTCCTACTCAACAGAGCTCCTCGCGGGTTGCTGGTCCGGTTCGACCTCTGTTGGCGGGTATTGCTCGTTTTCCGCCTCAACCTACGATGGATTCTCCGGCCGTGGTCGGTTTGCTCGCTCGAATTCGTCAGGCTTGCGTCACCAACTTTCAAAGGGCTGGGCCTACCTCCGTGGTTGCTGCATTAACGCTCCTTGAAGGTTTGCTGCAGCCCCATGCGCAATACATGAAGGCGCTGAACCAACCTGGTGAGTTCCGGAATCAGTTCGAGTTGGACATGTACCAATTGGCCACCCGTCAAATTGCCAATCTGGCAAGCGTCCCTGCTGCTGCGCCATCTGATCCTTTGACAGATCCCCTTCTAGGTCCTAACTTGAACCCTGCTGTTTTGCAACCTGCTCCGGCGGTTCTTTTCGTTCATCCTCTTTTGGTTTCGACTCCTCTCCCCGGTGGCGGGGCTACCGCTCCTTCGCTAAATCTTAGGTCGATGGCTTCTAGCATTTCCGCAGATTTTCCTCCGTGGGTAGTCAATAACACGGGTCCTCCTGATTCCATTGCTCCTAAACCGACAGGTCTTTCTTAAAGTAAATTTTTATCTCTGCTTGTCTCCTCTACTGTTACATTTGGTTGTTCTTTCGTGCCCTCCCTTGTAGGTAATCGGACACGCATATGCGTCAACCTTCTGCGAAAAACGACGTCATTTCTCCCCCTTCCTTAGGCCTGAGTACCACGAAGGTCTAAAGTTAGCCCTCTGCAGGCATCGGCTCCTTGCGACGGCGCCAATACCTGATGCGGAAGTGTGGGGGTATTGCGGCTGGGGGTTCGAGGGTGTACCCTTCTGGGCCCCAGCAGTACCACCTGATGGTGTACTTCAGACCATCGTAGGTTCGCGTGTGGCCCACCAAACGGTCAACGGGAAATTCTCCTGAGGTTTTGTCCTGATCTTTCGGAGGAACGCTACCTCGAGGGTTCATATCTTCCGAGTTGGGAGCTTCGTGTGTAAGAGCCGGGTCGGGCCCTCCCGCTGTTACCGTGTGAGGTTCCATTTCCGTTCCTGTTAGAGAGTTGTAATCCAGATCATCCCGTTGTAGTTCATCATTCACCTCAACTGGGGTGGGGTCCTCCTAGGGTCGAGTGCGCAGAGCTACCGCTCTGGGCTCTCGGGCTGAGGTGCCCCCCTCAATGCGTTGTTAAACCGTTTCAGGTGCTACCGTAACACGGTCAATTGATATCGTATTCGGTATTCCATTTTGGTCAACCGTAACGGTGTGGTCTGATGCGTTCAATACCTTATAACGCCCCATTGATTTGGGTAGAAGCTTCGAATTGATATCTCTGTCAGTAGCTTCGTCGTCTGCTTCATCACCCGGTCGTGGTCTTTTACCTAAAGGTGGGTTGTCTATATAAATATATTGTCCCGAAGATACAGAGACCACTTTTGTTACCCTACGGTCGTAGTCGGCCTTGTAGCGCTTCTGGGCTGCAGTGATGCGGCTCTCTGCATGTTTGGGGGCCCTCGTCAACCTCACAAGGGTATTCCGCTTGACCTGGGCAGAGGTCAGTGCGCCCGCTGCAGTGCTGTTGGTATGATGTCCCTGCACTACAATACCTGGGGGGTGTCGCGAAAAAACCAAATCAAAGGGAGTGGTCTGCGTTGACGGGTGTACCTGAAGGTCATAGGAGTTGGTGAGCGGTCGCACCAGTTCATCCCACACAGTTTGGTGCTCTTCCGTAAAGTGTCGTAGCCTTGATACCAATGTGTGGTTAAAGCGCTCGACCTGTCCGTTCGTCTGCGGGTGGTAGGCAGTAGTGAAATAGTGCTTGATACCCAAGAGGTTACGGACCGCTTCGAAGAACTTCGATGCCAAGTTTGAACCAATATCGGTAAGTAGGTACAGTGGTGCACCATACGTATAGACCCAATTGTTGAGGAACGCGATCGCCAGCGTGGTTGACTTCGTCTCATTTAAAGGCATCGCTCTCGTGAGCTTCGAGAACCTGCCTGTGATCACTAGAATGTGCTGATACCCATTCTTGGTTTTGGGAAGTGGTCCTAGAAGGTCTATCGCAACAAATTCCAGTGGACCCGCTGCTGGGAACAGCCTGAGGTATTTTCGATGCTTTTGAATACCACCGCTGGTACGAACACAAGAATCGCATGAACCTACAAAGGTATAGACATCATGGGCCATATGAAGCCAATGGAACCGTTGCCTCAAAGTGTAATACATCCTGGTGGCACCGGGGTGTCCCGATTGTCGCGGGTAGTGTACGAGATACAAGACTCTCGGGCGCAGTGCCTTCGGAACCACCTTTTGAAGGCTACCATCCAAGGTTGACCTTCTCACGATGTACCCATTGTGGTCCACATCGAACGGTGATCCTTTGTAACCAATGTGGTCAGCCAGGGTTCTGCAGTACGCATCCTGTGCCTCTTCTCGTAGAAATTCCTCTCGGGTTACGGGCATGACGTTCGTTTCCTCTTGGGTCAGTATCTGCGTGGCCATCTCGGTGTTCCGCAAAGCACCTTCTTCAGGTAAGTCCCAACATCCTTCTAGGTGTTCGCCGGTACCATTTTGGTTTGATGACACCAATAAGCAAGAGATATCATCGTCCACCGGTTCTGTCTCTAACCCTGAGGTGTTTAAGCGTGACATAGCGTCGGCTATGTTGTGCTTGATACTTGGACGGTACTGTACGTCGTATTAAAACTACGAAAGTCTCAACCTCCAACGGGCAAGTCTACCAGACGCATCTGCGAGTCCGAGGATCCACCTTAAGGCGTTGTGGTCCGTGCGCAACGTAAAGCGCTTACCATAAAGGTATGGACGGAGCATCAACATGCTCCACACTACTGCTAGACATTCCTTCTCGGTTACCTTGTAGTTCTGCTCCGCCTCATTCATAGCGCGGCTCCAGTATCCTATAGGTAATTTGTCTCCGTTGTGCTGCTCCGGCATGAGACAACAACCAATTTGGGCATGGGATGCATCTGTATCCAGCGTGTACGATAGACCTGTTTTCGGTAACGCTAAGGTTGGCGGCGACAACAGCGCTCGTTTCAATTGCTCAAAGGTATCCATTTCGTCGTTCGATAGATTCTCAAACCGTTCAGGATCACCTTTCTGGAGCTTCTTGTTGAGGGGAGCCGCTATTTTCGCGAATCCCGTGACGAAGGGACGATAGACATTGCATAAACCTATAAAGGATCGTACGTCTGTCTGGAATCGTGGCACCTTGACATCCTGTACGGCTTTAATGTTGCTCGGCGCAACCTCTAGGGTACCAGGGCCTATGATGTGGCCCAGGTATTGAACCGTTCTGGTAAAGAAGACGCATTTGCGCAGCTTCAGCTTCACACCCGCCTCAGCTAGGAGGGTTAGTACGGTGCGCACGTGAGCAAAATGCTCTTCTACCGATCTGGAGTAGATGATTACATCATCGATGTATACCAAGGCGGTTGTTCACTTAACCTTCGAAAGGATGATGTCCAGCGCCCTTTGAAAGGTGGCTGGAGCATTGCGCAAGCCGAAAGGCATCCGCGTGACGCGAAACAAACCTGCATGGCACGTGAAGGTCGTTTTTTCTCGGTCTTCCTCACCTACAGGTACCTGCCAGTAACCACAACTGGCATCCAACGTGGTAAATATCTGCGCATCTCCGAAGGAGTCGATGCACTCATCCATTCTAAGTATCGGGTACAAATCCCTGACGGTCACGCTATTGAGCCTCCTGTAGTCCACACAGAACCTCATACGGTTATCTCCTTTCTTTTGAACCAGAACCACATGACTAGCCCAATCTCAGTTGGCTTGTTCAAGTACCCCTTCTTGGAGCATTTGCTCCACTTTGAGTTCTACCTCTCTCGCCTTCGAACCGGCAAGGTATTGTTGCTGATAAATCGGCTTCGTTTCAGGGCGGAGCTCGATGCGATGCTGTGTGGCCTTAATTTGGCCCAGATGGCCTGACCATATGGTTTCGAACTCCTCCAGAAGGTCGATAATACGGCCCCGCAGTTGGCCGCTTTCTTCACCGATCTGGACTGTATCTTGCCATTGCCTCTCAGGGTCAGGTTCCCCTTCTTTGTCTACCGATGCCTTATCGGTTAGCTTTGATTCCAAGTTGGTATTTATCGATACCTTTGTGGTTGTGGACGCATTTGCACACCCCCCTTCCTTATCGAAGGCCACCTCGCCGAGATCAGTGCGAGCTACGGTGAAGAACGCTTGTGAGGCCGGTAGTGCGATGCCAACATTGGTATTTTTCGGCAACTTTACGTCGTGACTGCTGAAGTTGCTGAGACACACCTTAAAGGGTTGATTTGGGATGTTTTCGACAATCCCGTTGGCCATCAAGGTGAGGTGCTGATGTGCTAACATCGGATGGTTTTGTAGTATGACCAGCCCTGGGGTCGCACACAACACCGGCACCAATATTGGGTGCATTGGCGGGATGACAACCTGTTTAGTAATGCGCACTTTGTTGGAGACCGTTTCGGTGGATATCGTCTTTTTCGGTTTGACAAACCATCCCCGTTTGGTTTCCGTATTAACTAAAATGGCAATTCGTCCCCCGTAACCTAGGGCGACGGTACGGGGACCAGGAAGGATTGCTTTGACATTTCTGTCAATGAAGTTCGTACCTAGTAGGCAGTCTGTTGGTAAACGGTCGACAACAAAGAATTGCAGTCCTACCTTGAGATGTCCGAGCTGCACCACAGTGGTGAGAGTACCTCGAAGGTTTAATGGGCGCTCATTTGCATCCACCAGCGGGTTGTTGTCGGGAGGTCGGCTCAAGTTCCGAAATACCGCCTCAGGTATGACGCGGGAGTTGAGGACGTTTGGGCTGGCCCCCGTATCCAGCGCGCAGGTGACCGGAACCGCAAGGCGATCGCGGAAACACATTGAAGCACGTACTTCATAGTTGTGGTACTTCATATGACAAACCGGACCTGGTTGTGACGTGTTATCTTCCACCTTCAAGGTTCTGGGTATCGATTGGACTTCCGATTGCAGGTTGGGTTCGGCCATTACGCCAACCGTTCGGTGTTTTTCTCCTGTACGGGAGGGGTTGAGTCCAAGTTTGGTGTTTCCTCGATGGTATTTACCTGTACCGGTGTACGGGGTTGGAATCCATTTGGTGCTTGCGTTGAAGACCCATAGAGGCGTTGGTGATTCTGCATGCGAGCCTGAATCAACTGGTCTCTCATCCCTGGAGGTAAGTTAGCGCAATTGTTTGCCAAATGGTCTTTCGCGAGACAGAACCAGCAAACGAGGCCTCCAGTTTGGGTGTCTCGCGTTACCATTGATAGGGGCTTCGAAACCTGGTTGGTAGGAGCAGTGGCGTGGGATGTGGGCGGCGAGTTATGGGAGCTCGCTCCCTGCATCCTATGCGAGCTCACCGAACTTGGCGGCGATTGTACCGAGTTTGGTGTAGGCGTTGGCGACCAATTTCCTACCGTCGAAGGTTTCGAGAACCGCCCCAGGGTCGCTACCGAGTGGATAGCGGTCCCTGTAGGTACTTCGAAGTGCGATCTACCCTCTGAGGTTGTGGTATCTTCAATTTCCAAGACCGAACTTTTCGTTTTATCCATCGAGGTTGGAGGCACAGCTGGTCTCTTTCCCAGCCGAAGGGTATCTCCAAGGCCCTGTGAGTATCGAGCCTGCCCATTGTAGTCTACCTTTCGGTTAGTGGCCAGGTAGTTGCGTACCTGGTAACGGATCGCTTCATCGACATTGTCGGCGAATAGCGACTTTAACCGAGAGGTAGTGAACACATTACCACAGCGGGTTGCCAGATTCCACAGCGCGAGCGAAAACTTCGATTCGGTTTGCCAAGAACTTTAATGGTAGGCGAGGACTTCCGAATAACCCTCTTGGATAACCTCATCTGTGGCGTATGTTTCCAAAAAGAAATTGACCACTTCTGGGTATGACTCCAACATCTCTGTGCCATCCTCATCCATCGCTAAGGTATGGCCGCGGAGCCTACCTTGCAGCAAGCAGTATGCGTGTCCTTTCAGGTAAAACTGAAATAGCCACATAGCAGCGCCCTCGGAAAACCCATTTCGGTCACATGCAATCTTGAACTTCTGTAGAAACTCAATCACCGCAATAGGATCCGTACCTGTGACGGTTGTGTCACCCATTTGGAAGCTGAGCTTCTTGTGGTGTTTAGTAATCTTCTGAGCAACCTCTTGGGTGTATTCAGACGATTTGTTGATCAACCGATAAGTCCTGTAATCAAATGCTTTGGTGAACATATCGTTCAACGATTGGTGCACCTCCAGGTCCATTTCGGTGTCCGTCTCAGAGTCGGGCGACTCATTGTATCGCTTTTTACGCTTTCGGTTCTTTTTCGACGACTTCTTCGTTGACCTGTTCGGTTTCTTCTTCTTCTTACCTTTACGGTCATCATCCGACGATGAACTCGTATGGTAACTGGAGTCTGACGAGTCGGGGTCTGAATCATCTTCTCGATTCTTTCCCCTCTTCGTCCTCTGCTTCTTCCCTTTTCGGTTTCTTCGTCGCACATCCAACGAGTCAGACGAATCGTCCTTGGGACCACCTCCATGGGTATCCTTTTGAACGAAACCAGTAATTGGTGGCAGATAAATGTCTTGAGGATCTACCTTCCCTGGGACCTCTTGACTCAGCCTTGGACCTTGTAGGTACTTACTATCAGTAGGTAAGTGTTTGGAATGGGTGGAATGACCAATTTGGAACCCTTGTGGTATGCGCTTTGCGATGTTCCCCTGTGAAGGTCGGGACTCTGCGAATCCCTCGGAAACCCAAAGGTCTTGCACAGCGCGGTAAACATACTCCCTAGCATCTGTGAAGAGATACTGTTTCACCATTTCAGGTATCCTGTCCGATAGCTCTTGAGCTGCTCGGTCAACCACAATACGGCTAAATGCATCGACGTCCATTGAGGGCGATACCATCCGGGTATCCGACTTCCCCTTTACGGTGAATGCATCCTCGACCGCGAGAGTGACGAGCGCTTTCGCTCGCTCTTCGAGCTGAGGCCATATCTACTCCGCTGCAACCTCAATTGGTACTTCCCTTTGAGGTTCCGTTGCCATAGGCGGCGGACCATGTACCTTTACGGTTTTGTCCCGAGGGTGCCGGAGCAGCTCCTCGGGGTTTTCTGGAATCGGTTGAGCCAATGGGGCTTCTTTAAGACTTTCATGGCTTGGCGAGGCGCTCGCACCACGCGTATTTCTTTTAGGTCGTGCCATTTGTGACCAAGAGTGGTATCCTGTATTGCTTTGGGGATTTCCTGAAACCAAATAGAAGTACGAGCGTCCAATCCTTCTCGGAATCTCGTGTGAACTGTGAATGTACAACGAAATCTAAAAAAACTTTCTAAGTCGGGAGACCAAAATGTCGTACAATCACCTCTGGGGTATGCTACTGTCTTGTCTCGGGAGCGTGGTGACGCTCAACCGTAGGGAGCGTGGTGACTCTCAAGTTTAGAAGGTAGACGTAGTAAATTTCGATGGTAATAGGGCACCGTGAAAACCCCCAGGGGCAAACGGCGGTGCAACTAGCCTATACCGTGTAGGTGAAAGATGGTAGGCGTCGACGCGCGGGAAAGCCTGTGTGGTGGTTGAGAAACGATGAAACAAAAGGTATAGTCACGACCCAAGTGGTGCCTGTCTTTATCAGGTTGGGATGGGGGAGGTGCAGTTCCCTATATGCAGTGGACTGCACTCTCCAGATCACCCGGCAGGTGCCAGCAGGGCACGGTCTGTGACCTAGTGTCAGAGACCTGGCCAGCACTGGGTACAGTGCCAGGTAGCCACTCCACTACTGTACTAAAATAAATATAATTACAATTACAAGTACTAACAATTACTCAACCAGAAGGTACATGTCAACACTACACGTGGCTGACAACACTTAGATGATAGCTCGCCCGGAGCTGCATGGCCGATGATTTCTCGCATCCATCCCCTACAGGGCCAGTGTAGTATATTGACGACCTCAAAGGTGAGACCTTCTGCCACTATACGACACATGCTCGCGGAGTTTTGAATGATGCCCTGAAGAGAACGCGGAAAGACAGATCTTCCGCATGGGAAATAATGGGGATAGATCGGAGGGAAGTGTGATGTTGTAGAACATGTTTTGGAGGTCTAAATAGAAACCTGAAAGATTCTCAGACCCTGTTGTGATGCGGTTGAAGATGCTTGGGTCCGGCAGAGGCGTGTGTGGCGGATCAGGCAGAGGGGCGTTCTATACGCGGGGCCACGAGATAAGACCGTCTTCCTTTGAGGACTTTGTCATCGAGAACAGAGTCATTTCGAGCATTTCGGCGAGCTCTGAGTACTCCGGGTCTTCATGTTCGACGACGGACCAGCGATGCATGCCAGACGAGTCATCCCTGCTCAATAGGTTCGCGAATTGGGACTTGGTTGCGTGCAATACAGGCTTGGGGAGCGGCTCTGGTGCGTTCGCGTTTAGCGACAAGCGCAGCTTGCTACGTAACGTTTCGTGGAATCCGTCTGGGTTGGTCTTCGGAAACACCGCGAGAGTTTCTTTGTCCAGCCGCGACATCAATGTGTTTGCCAGATGAGGAGAAGGGGGATCTCGTGGGGGCGGGAGTGATATGCGATCGGCGACGATGCCCTTAAAACTACCACAGCTGAAGGAAGCTGCTGGGTTTAGGGACAGGTGTTCCAGCTCTGAGTGGAGATGTAATAAGGTGCTGAGGGAAGGCATGGCACGAGTGAGCGATTCCTGTACGGCTTCGTTAGATTGCATATGGGAATTAAGGCTGCGAAGCCGTGCCAATACACATCCTTGTGCCCTTGTCTGCGACGAAATGGCTTCCATATAGATTTATGGTGAAGGATGGACGCTGCTGTTGTGGCCAAGGTAAAGAAATGATATCGTGTCGAAGACTTTGTTGGTCTGTTCATTGAGGGAGGAGAAAGAAGAGAGATGAGGAATGGGGAAGATGCGGTGCGTGGGCTTTGAAATCAAGGTCGTTAGTTGTGAGCTTTGCGCGGGTTGCTTGGAAATTGCGCTGCTTCGCGCGACTTCAGGCCCTTTCCGTTTCGATTCTTGCTCCTTGAGTAGTGAGTTGTTTTGATTGCAGTGAAAGCTTTATTCTTTTGATTCAAGTTCCTGACGATTTCGTCCAGCAGGTTGGCGGATTGGACAGTGCCTTGCGGAACGTTTTCTAGCAGCGGTAGGGTCTCTTCCGATGCCTTCCACTTGTTCGCGTAGTCTCCGCGCGACACTGATTCTTCCACGTGCAAAATCGCAATCAGGCGGCGGAAGGCGACTTCGAGGGATGGAAGAGTGTCCATGGCTTCCTTCGGAGTATTGTAGGTCAGCATGTCCAGGTGGATAATTCAGCCGAGAGTTGAGACCTCCATCTCGGCGGCTAGTGGTTGACCTGTTGCTGACCTTTTCCAATTCTGGAACTTGCTGAATAAGAAGTTTGGAATATCCGTACCCTGTGCTGTTAACATGGTGAGCACTGAAAAGCCGAGAAATTTGTCGACAAATAGGCTTGCGGACGAGGCTCCGTTTCCCGGTAGCGCACGACAGTTGCGTGTCCAGCTTCGTCGATGCCGATCGTATAATTTTGGGGAGCGATGAGTGCCTTCTCCACTTGGGGGTATTTAGTCAGCATTTCCGTCTTTTTATCATGCACCATAATTATATTGCCCTCTAAACGGTTGTGCAACATTTCAGCAGCTTGATTTATGAGAAAAAACTGAAATAAACACGTTAGGGCACCTTCTGAAAACCCATTTTGGTCATACACTATCTTCAACTTCGGAAAAAAGTCGATGATAACGATGGGGTCATCTCCTGAGAAATGCATATCCCCCATCTGAAAACAAAGCTTCCAGTGATGCTTGGTTATCTTCTGAGAAACCTCTTTCGTCAACTAAAAGTTCTTTTTTTCTCCAACCTGTAAGTGTGATAGTCGACCGCCTTTGTAAAAAGTCTTTCAACGGAAAGATCACCTGTAGGTAGAGATTGTTGTCAGAATATGGTTCTAAAGAGTCGTACTTTTTGGGCTTACCCTTGCGGTTAATTTTCGCTTCCTTTCGACGGGAATGTTTATTACGATTCCGCGAACCTCTCTGGTTGTCATCCGTTGACACAACAGATTCTGTTTTGGAGCTCGAAAAGTCAAGGTCCGACCTAAGCCCTTTTGTCTTTGCCTTTTTGGTGTTCTTCTTTTTTTACGAAATGGTCGTAGCTATAGCTCTTTTTCCGAGCTGCACTATCTCTCTTTACCACCAGAATCTCCGCCATTTGTTCTCTGTGCTGCTCTACCAACGGGTTTCGGTAGATAATAATAAACTGGGCCCTCAACCGCCGTAGACTCTACCTTTCTCCTAATTTGATCTGGCGGCTTCAAACTAGTTTTCAAAGTTGAGATGCTGGTTTGGGGATCACCGAAAATACCATGAAATTTCTGATAAGCGGCTTGGGCCTCCACCTTGAGGGTGTTTGCTTTCACTTTGACTTTGGGTTTGCATGTTGGCAGACACCATGATTTTGTAGGGATAGCGCTAGCAATTGCTCGATTGGGCGTTTTACCTCGTTCTTCATGTAATTGATGATATAGGCAAGCATGCAGTCCAATACTATTTGATAGACCTGATCCACCACCACACGGGTAATTAGATCGGTATCTAGACGGAGACCAGGGAACTCATCCTGTTGTCTTGTAGCTTATGTTTTATGGGCTGTAGAGAGAGATGCAAAGCCTCTCGATGGGATATAATTGTGTTTCAGTTGCAAAAGGCTGGTTCGTTTGTGATCGCGCTGGTACGATCTTAGCATGGCAGCTGCAGACGAAGAAACGATAATTGGGGCCTCCATAGCTCATCGATTTGATCCGATGCGACTAGGCCGACCTGCGCATCCACCCAAATTGACGTCATTTTGTGTTGTGTGATGCTATGTCAAAAGAGGATAACCTTCTCTACACAACTTGATGGCAGGTTCTACTGCAAGCCTGCAGGAGCAAATCAACAACAATTTGTATTCAAAGAAAAAATTCTTTTAATATCACGTGTTATGAACGGCAAATCGAACAAGAAAACCTCGTTGTACAACGCAAAACAGAAGAACTGTCTGATCGAGATACAATCGCTGCGCGGTGACGCGGTGCGGCTGCGCTTCCGAACCTCCGATGTTTTCGGTGCAAGAATTTGAGAGGCGATTCTCTGTGACACGAACAGTTTATGAGAAGCTTAGAACCTCTATTTGCGCCTTTGAAGCATTTTTTGTTGCGAAACCGGACGCTACCTGACTTCTCTGGGCTAGCACAGACCAAAAGATGTGTGTCGCTTTGATGCAGTTATAGCGACTGTCCGGCAGATCAGGTGGTCTCGTACATACGACTTCAAGAGGACCCTGCTTAAATAGCCTCAACGAAGTTTGCAAAAAAGGTGTTGAATGCTTTCAGGATACATATCTTCGCAGACCGGGAGAAGCTGACATTACAAGAATAGAAGAAATGTACGCTAGTATTCGCTTTCCGGGCTGTTTAGAAGCTGTTGAC
The DNA here is from genome assembly GCA_030374765.1 of Agarophyton chilense. Lineage (NCBI taxonomy): Eukaryota > Rhodophyta > Florideophyceae > Gracilariales > Gracilariaceae > Agarophyton > Agarophyton chilense. Next base: position 130,172 of record JARGXX010000138.1, read on the forward strand.
TGCTCTGGATGGGAGTGGTCCAATTGCACTATGGCAGGGCAAAGAAAATATAGAGGTAAGGATGGCACACCAATGTTTCTCATGGATGTGATTTGTGACGATAAGCTCTGGATATGGCACATCATGTTCGAATCCCCCGGAGCGAAGAACGATATTTCCATTATGAATCAAAGCTCTTGCTTTGCCGACATCCGTAACGGAACATGGCCAATCATTCATCCAAAGATCAACGTAGCGGGGTATGTAGCTTATTGGTTTTACTTCTTGGCTGACAGTATATACCCTCTCTATCGAATTTTTTTGAAACCACATCTCAACCTTAGACCAAGGAAAGAAATTCTGTACTCCAAAGGTCAATCATCAGCTCGAAAGGTGGGTGAAAGAATCTTTGCGTGTTTTTGCGATCAGTTTTAAATAATGGACAGACTTTCCCGACTTTCAAGATTCAGTGATCTCACTAACATAGTACTTTGTTGTTCTATACTGCACAATATGATTGCAGAGGATAGGGACTACTATGGAACTGCAAAGTTTGGAATTTCAGAAGAGCAGATGCAGACAGCTGGAGCTATTTACAACCAAGTCACTCATCCGAGCTGCACATATGAACAAGCTGACATGTGGCGGTCATTTCTTGATTTCACGGAACGCCTTGATGACCATACTCATTTTCTAGACGCCGTCATTGAGAACTTTTGGAAAAGTAATAGCACCAGTGAAGAGTGAAAGCGGATATATACAAGACACTCATTGAAGTGCTCCAGTAGACAAATAGATGAGGTTTCAACACGATGGAGGCACTTTACGTTCTCTCTGCAAATGTTGCTGAATGTTGCCGGCGCCATTTCTATACGGTAGTTTTTGGTAGATGAAAGGAACCCAATTCAATAGCAGGCCGACAATTAATAACTTTACGCAAGCTTCCAAGGCGAAATAGTTCGATTCAATTTGAATCGATGAATACTAGGGTGCGCTTTCAGCACTACAAAGTTTGAGGTAGCTAGTTCCCTCTAAACTTGAATCCAAAGCTTCTTCTTTGATCCCAATACATCCCGACGACATTTGCAGAAAGGGCTCAATAGGCTTCTGTTCATGTTTGCTCAGCAGTCTAGGAATGCTTCGGGATGACCCTTCTTGTCTCCCAGAATTAGCAAAACGAGATAATAGCCGTTTTCGAAAGAGCTGAGAGAGAATAGACTGCTGTTGCTGAGAAATATCCGATCCGGGAGCTAATAGAGTTTTAGCCATGTCCCATTCCATTCTTTCTCCTGCAAGCTCCAGCTGGCGTTTAGCAAGCCCCTGCTTCTTTCAAGCAGAATTCTGCAACATACTTTCCATGCGATTGATTGGAGAACCACCCGCTATCGCAGCCTTCTGCTTAGCCTTTTTAGCCGCTTTCGTACATACCGGTCGTTTTAAGTCCAAGCCTCCTTCTTCCTCTTCAATCACTCCCACCCGTTCAGTAAAGAGGTGTTGTTTCGAAGAAAGAAAAAAAGAGTATTTGTACTTGAACTTATCAGACACGTGATACTTGAAGCTTTGAATGCAGTCGTATACATGCCACATGGATTGGCTGCTTTAGCTCCAGAGCATCTCTGCGACGCAAAAGAGTGAATCATCACCTGGGTCGCTTGTCAGCTGCATACCCTAAGCACTTTGCTCTACGTCTTGCGGCAGACATCGCTCGAACGGCCTTTCCAGCGACGGGAATCAAGATCGGAACTTGTTTTCCGCAAAGTACAGGCCACTTGAGGTTTTGGTTTGCGCCGTCTTTGATAAAATCAGACCCGGACACCGCGACCCACCTCTGCATGTGAAATGTTCAACCCTTTAGTGGGGTTCAAAGCCGCAACGAGCGCTGCTTTCGAGAGAGCAACGAGCTGTACGTAATCTCAGGAGAGGCCTTTTTCGCCACGAACTCGCTTTTCTCCATCGGTCTGGGCAACCCCGTTGCTCCTCTCTGGCGCAACAGATGCCATGGTCAAATCTGAGAAGGTTTTACGATACAAAGCACCTGCTGCCCGGCGTCAGACGTTTGAGCTCGCCTTGCGATGCAAAGTTGGCGCCCAAACCTTCGCCGTCCAAACCTTGCGTTGGCTCCCGGCAGGAGGCGCGGTTGTTTTGGCGCCCAAGTTTGGGCAGCCGATCCCAAATTTTATGGGGCGTTTTAGGGCTTTGGGCAAACCGGTAGCGCAGCTGATTTGACCGGACGGGTAGGGATGCCTTATAAGATATCTTGGTTGTACGCCTGTCCAAAGTGCAAAAACAATTTTCCATCGGGCCAATAATGTTTGTCTCAAGATATTTATTAAAAAAACTCTTGTCCTATTGCCCAATTTTTAATTTTATGGTAGCTCAGTATTACATAATGATTTCATTTTTGTAGAAGCTTAAGAAACTGCTTGAAGCGAGGTCAATCAGATATTTATCCTATCTGCGCCAAAGAAAATAACAATTTTTAGTTCGAATCAAATCATCAAGGCTTTAGAAATTCTAGACCTTTCAATTTCCTTATCAAGCATTTGCACGGAGCTCCCTGTTCAGTCTACTCGAAAATTGGAATCTGCCATCGAATTAGCCATCGGGAATCAGCAGCACCACGTTTCCCAAAGGAATCCGTAGAACAAATCCATCTCTTGACAAGAAACGTGCACAGACTTGACAAATCTACTCAGTGCGAAATACTACACACTTGTTTTCAGATCTCGGAACTTGGTTCAGATTGAAATACGGGTCAACCAACTGAATCTCAGTGAAATAAATACGAAGGCAGCGGCCCTTAGCGAGTTCCCCTTGATCTGCATGGAACGTCTGATGGCCAATTCCGGAGCCTTGCTCCTGCCATATGTACAACGGCTTGAACTGAGTTGGTGCGAAACGCTGTGATCCAAAATCGGTGATTGGAAACGCGCCAGAATCGTCAATAAACTCTGGAACGATGTTGTTCGAGTTCAAAACACCAAGATTCACGTCTGGGTTCTTTGCAACTATCACGGGCGTGAAGCTCTTGTCTGCCGGTCCATCTGTTCTGAACGTCGCCAAGCCCGTCTCTCCCTTGAAAGTAAATTCGCATTCGTCGAACGCCATCTCACAGCTGTCCAATGGAATTGGACTTGGACTTGGAGCTGCAATTGTGCAATGCTCGACGGTTATAAGCTTGTGGCAGCTAGGGTCATGTGTGCTGGGACAGGAAGCGGCCACCGTTGATGTAACCAAAAGCGCCTCGGCCGCGCCCACGGCATTGGCAGTGCAGTTCACTTCACCTAGAAGGTCATGAACCCGACCGAGAAGCATAGTAGTCCATATTAGCGCCTCCTCGGGACTAACAGCTGATACCCTCGCCATTGTACCCCTGTCCACCGGACGATCAACTCCGCCCACACCAGATATATTGTAGCCGACTTGGATTGTAACATCGTTTCCCTCCTTCGTGACAATCAATCGTGCACGACAGAGCAACCATGCTCCGCAATCACGAGTTCCCACCCCTTCTTCGATGACCTGATCTTCAACCTCCTGAGCAGCATCTTGTCTGTTCAAGTATGCCATAGAGAGAGTGGAGAGAGGCCGAAAAGCGATATTGGGATAACGGCTGAACGAGCCAATGACACCCGGCCGATGAGATTGGTAATATGAGTATCCATTTGGAACTTTCCAAAGAACCCCTGATTGTCCATACGCAGCAAAGTTGTAAATACGGTTCTTGAAGTGAAGGAAATGACAAGAAATGCATTGACTGGAAAGAAAGAATACGGATGCGGCAATAAGAGTGAAAACGGAGACTGTTTTGAACAGCCGAGAGATTGAGGATGAGCGAGAAAGACGGGTCATTTGATGGTAAACTGCATTTCGAAGTGAAGCTTGACGAGGGGAACTCGTCGAGACCACTGGAATAGAGTAGTAGTAGGGACCGCCATGACTTAGAATGGAATCCATGCCGAGGTGAGAAAGCAACCTAACAACAGACTGCGTTGAACGGAAATAGCATAAATTCTCTACGGGATGGAAGCGAAATATACGCTTATAGTGTGGTCACACCGTTCGACGAAGAATCTCGCCGAAATGTGGATATTGTCTCAAGATGCACATCCGGCTAGAGTGGGCTCGAGATATGCTTCAATGGCTCATGGCTTCGATGGTTGAGGAGCATTGAAGCAATCTGCCGGAGAATGGAAGCAGATTCACAAAGCATAACACTCTTCTCCGGACAATAGGCCGTGCACATGTACGATGATCTTTGTGTAAGCAGCTGTGTCCCTTTCGCGGTTACTATTAAAAGTTTAAAACGCTCCTGCCAACACATTCAACTCGTGAGAGGCCACACGCCTTAGACGCGTTCTAACTGGACAAGGATCAAACACTGTGTAGATGGGGCGTTGTCCACACTCTCCCACGACCTGTTTGTAACGGAGATTTAGGTTTTGAGTGAGCTTTTTTTGGAGGGTTTTGTAGAGCATCTCCAACGCACAGAACACAACCGGTAAGAAAGAAAAGCATGGTGCCGTGTGCATCTCTTCTCCACTCGGGCGACAAAAGGGAGCAAGTTTTCGAACAGGTTCAGATTTCCGAACCAAATAGTGGTGATTTCTAGTAGGACAGGCTACGCTTTGAAGATTCACAATTGAATTCACTGAAATTAGAAGCTCATATCCGTGCGCAGTATGTTGACATTGAAACAATCGACGGTGGGTAGAGACTGTTTGACACGTGTCAGTGTGGTCGATGTATGCGGCGGCGGAACAAGTCAAAGTGGTGTAGACGGCGTAAAAGGCGGCGGTGCGGATGAATCGGCGTAAGAGGCGTAGACGGCGGCGGAGCGGAGGACCAGGGTGAAGTTGATGAAGCTGATGATGTTTGATTATTGATTATGGTGATGATAATGAAGAGAGAGAGAGAAATGAGCAAATCTCTTGTCTCAGTTCTCAAGTACCTCTTTGAACCTAACCATAATCGTTAACAGAATTATCTGTTTACAATTATGTCATAACTATCTACAATAGGTGTCACATGATTACAAATATCTAGCGTATGCATAGTTGTAACGTACAAAATCACAGCCTAACATTAGATTGCCCACGCAGTAGTTCCCTCGTTTCAATTTCTTTCGCGAGCCTAACCTCGCATTATCATGTGATTTTCTACAGTGGGCACACCCATGAATCGGACAGGTTGCCTGTCGCACATTAAAAGGCTCCGACCCCTTTGGGTATCAAAATTGAAATCGTTTTGCACTTTAATTCACTCCACTATCTTTTCTCCGCCATATTTCTCTTTGACGAGAATCAATGATTGAGCTGCGTTATGTTGTTGATTATTTACACTCGCACACGTTGCAAGAAGATGACGGAAACTCACAACCTTTTCACTATAAACGGACTCCTGATAGATTATTTTGAGAATAAGTACATGTTTCGTATGAGGATTGGAGTATATCTACTTATACAGTTCTTAACAAAAAAACAACACACAATTTCTCAAAAATGTTTTAGAGAGAACCGTGATAGGTTGAAAAAACGTTGCATAAAGTTGTATATATGTACGTACGCAAATGTAAATACAAAAGTAATACCAATAATGGTTAAAACGCTATGTTTGCGTTGTACTTCTACTTTTCATCAACCATCATTCAACACTCATAAAACAATAAAAATAAAAACGGTAGAGGACTAAATCTATCAGAAAAATAAATCTTTGAAAAGTCGGTACATTCTAAAAACAATTTCACAAAACTTAATGTTTTACCGCAATATGTTTGAGAGTAGATTTACAAAAACCGTAGACCATTTACGAAACTTCTTTTTTGATCGGCCTTAGCAATCATGGATATAAAACAGAAAGGGGCGTTATTAGATACTTAAACGTGAAGCACACTTTGTTGTTCTAGTTTCTAGTCTTTTTGCGGATGGTTGCTTGTGCTTGCCGGAACATCAATGCTCATAGGCAAGTGTTTCGGGCTTTTGTAGCACTCTGGATACGTTCCACCTAGTACAACTGCCACGCAACTGTTACACGCAATGAGCCTCTCCGACGCAGTAAATCATCTAACGCAACCCAACAATCACTGTGAGGCTTGCATCAACTGACTGCATTCAAGTTATGCATCGCTAATGCAACAATCTACTTTTGAACTTGACTTCTACAGTTGCATTAGATATATGCATCGCATTCCAGCACTAGCATTCCATAATGGAGTGAATGTTTTCCGTACATTTGTGACAATGATGTTATGATATGGTGCCACAAAAATACGTATGAGACTCTGCGACGAACACTTCGCAGAGTCTGTAACAAGCCATCTAGATATTGTAACGTAGTGATAACTTAAGAGTACAGGCAATTTTAATACCAAACCGCCTAAGATATTTTACAGTAGTTCTGATAAACCGTGACAACTAATGCTAGACAGCCTACAGTGTAGCAAACGAGCTACTACTTACGTACTAGGCCGATGAGGTTGCTCTCCAGCTTGGGAGGCCAAGCGCGGACGCTCGACGACGGTTTCCAAACGTTTTCCGAAAAACAATCCCGTTCATTCCAAATTACTGAATTTGTGCGCAGTTGCGCTGGCAGTATAACAATTGGTAGCAGCTTTCTACGTTCCTCACCGCTGAAACCAGTCAACCCCCCTCCTTCACTCACACAAGGCGGCTTGCGTGCCAGTCGAAACTGGAACGACGCACCGAAAGCACCGCGCAGTCGCCTTCCCAAAGTTCCTCTCACTGCTCGTCATCACCGTCCATGCAACCGCCCCCATCAACGGCGGACCACACCGATCCAACCTCGATTCCACCAACCCCTGCCGCCGCGCCCCCTCGCTTCTTTTCCCGCCGCCCGCCCATCGCACCTCAACCACTCCCTAGAACTGTTCGCCGATGTAGAAACCTCTAGAAAGTCCCAGAATGCGACTGGAAACTGCTTAAGGTAATAGACGTATGCAGAAGCATCTAGAAGTTTTTATAGAACTTTTGTAGAAAAGGCAAGAAATATCTTAGGTATGCGTCTAAAACAATTTAGAAGTGCTTAAAAGCAATATAAAAGAACAGAAGAACTGAGACTGAGTCGAGAAAAACGAACTCAAGTCAACACTTCACAGAATTATCCGCGTTCGAGTGTACTTTAATCTATCATTGGTTATGAGCCCGGACTACGTACACAATTAGTTCACTTACCATTTAAAAAGATATACTACAACGTGAGAAGATGTCTCAACGAGAAAGGAGACATTAACTGAAACGAAATATAGAATCGTTCTAAACCGTCACAAATGAAATACTAAAGACCAGAATTGTCAGTCGCCTTATTTTAAAAGGTCTAGGAACGCTACATCAAGACGAAAACAGAATTGAGAATGAATTTTCTATCCGCAAATGTACAGGGCGAGTTAGATCTTCTCCAGTTTGCTGAGTCGCTTGTTTAATGCTTGACTTGTCCGGGTTCGAAGATTTCGCTGTGAAGACAAAGGTGGCGCACAAAACAATGTTTATTTGCTGCTTCAGATCTCCCCAGATTCGAGCGCAAGCCTGCGTGTGAGCTTGACGTTTGTGAGCGCAAATAGTATGATGAATGGCAATCTACCGAAGTGGGTTGGTTACATCCACTACACTGGATTTTCCTATTTTGCAGTGTTGTTGTATGTGACGGGACCTGATTTGAAGATGATCTAGCTTAGAGCAATCCCTTTATTCTGTTCTACCATTGGTCGCCAGTACAAACTCTTTTTTATTGTCGACCCGTCAAAATTGGTTTTACAACAAACTACAATAACTTGGTGTTGGCTCTGAGCTGCAGGATGCTTCTCTGTCCAAAATGCAAGAACGATTTTCAAACTGCCATTGTAATGAATGCTCAATTTCTTTCACTTAACATCGTGCTTCTATACAATAAAATTCACCATCCGAAATCTTTGTGGCACTAAATGCACAAAATGTGTCTGGGGCTGTACGATAAAGCTAATTGTTTTTCAGATGGAGTTTAATAGAAAGCTTGCAATATCCTTGTCATTGCGTGTTTACTAAATACCAACACACTTAGCGCCAAAGGGTAGAAAGCCAAACGAAACCCTGCTTTTGGTAGCCATAACTTTTCCGAATAGTATATTGCGTTTGTTACGTCTAACAAAGTGTCGAACCAAACTATATGCAAATGCCCAAGATATCCGACAGAGCCTGCAGCGGGTCACCATGCTGGCCCAAATCGCATATGGTCTGGGAAACGGCGGGGTTTTCGTTTTCGTGAAGTACTACACAGCATCTCGTCTGTGCGGGAAGGCGTATGCAAGAAGGAAACCACTGCAAACGTTGTGACTTGCTTTCGCAGAAAAAACCGTTCCGGCATTTGGAGTAGTTCGTCTTTCTTTGTCGTGGGACACAGAGACAATATTGCACTCAAAGAGTAATACTTTTACAAATATATATTTACTGAACTACGAGCTTGTTTAAATATTGAACAAATTAGATTGAAACTCGGGCTATACTCTCGATGAGGTGAATGAGAGGCGAGAACATTATGAGAATCTGTTCGTTGATGCCTTTTCCGGAGATGATTTCGGTGATGAGGCCGATTACAAATCCGAGTTGCGCCAGCCTGCCGTTCACTTTTTCGGCGTAGGGAGTGAATCCTTGAGGCCCTCTGTACTCACTGTCGACCTTGGCGGCTCGATCTGCCTCGACGGTGCGGAACGGGGAGCTTGTCTCCGGTTTGGTCTCGGTCTCCAACCTCATGCGAGGAGTCGCAGAGAAGGGGCGCGGTTGGTTGGCCTCGACGGCTGGGCGGAAGGGCTTTGCGAGGAAGGATGGGGAGAAGGAGGAGACGAATGCGGACTGCGAGTTCATGGTGGGAGGTAGACGGGGATAACGTGAGAAGGACAGGGATTTCAGGAGAGTGCCGAGAGTTGTGGAAGCGGAGTAATCCAGAGAGCGGGCGTGATCGTGACAAGGGGAAGCGCGGGCTTTTAAAGAACTCAGGAACGTTTGAAGAAAGGCTTCGTAGGCTGCGACGACGGCAGTGCGCCCGCAAGAGCGGAAAGCGAATGGCCAAGACGCATCTGCAAATGCGGGCGGTCGTTCCGAGCCGCCCGCTCGAAAAGGCTGGGCGCTGATGGCTTCGCCCCCAAATTGTGAGGCGCCGCTCTGATTCGCCGGAAGCCATTCCGAAACGCGTGGCGGCGGCGTTTCGTGGAGGCGGAACGCGCGGCTGTGTGGCCCATGTTCGTTCACAGCATTTCCTCGGAGATCTCCGTCGCTTCACTTGCCATGGCCTTGGACTGGGCATGTGGCGCACCACTGGACATTGTGGAGGCTCTAATTGTGCAATCTCAGGGCGATAATTCGACGCCGGTCGAGGCTCCTCCCCCTTCCTCAGTCAACTCCGGTTTTTCTTCAGCAAAGAAAAAAAAACAGTTTCTAATGTAACTCCCAAAATCAGCATCTCACAAAAAGGCTAGCTGTAACAACCAAAGTACGGAAAGTGCAACGCTGTCTTTGCTGAACAGGTACACTCTGGTTTCGGATACAATATTCCACGAAAATAGTGGACAGCTGTGTCATATTACATGTAGTGATGTGATATGTCTATTATGGAGGAGAATTACCTAGAATATTTCACAATATTCAATTCTAGTCTGTTGGGAACAATAGTGTCTATTTAGTTTATTTTAGTTCGCTGTACCCTTGAAGTCTAATTAGTATAAAAGCCAACGTAGGATAGCTACTTCGGCCATCGACCGGGGACCAAGGAAAAAAAGAACTACTTAACCTACATCGGACACAACCGCTTCACTGGTAGCATCGCTTTAAAGCAGGGTCTTGGTAAAGTTTTGCTTGAAGCTGCGCCGAGTCGGCTTTGACAAGTATCACCTATGACTCTTTCTGTGATAACTGTTGTTGGGCTGCGGAGCAACTTAAAATTCTGTGAGGATTTTTGTGAGCAGAAACATTCCGTTTGTGCTCTAGGTTTTATTAGGGAGGCTGGGAGCTTCACAGCACATTCACTTGTTGCTTCTTAACAACAGTATCTCGAAATTACATGCTCGCATATTGGTAAGACGTGAGTAAGAAGATGATGTACACTCTAGGCTGTAACTTTCGAGGAGCCCAAGAAAAGTGAAACAAGAAAGAAGAATCAAGAGAAAAGGACTGAGCAGAGTCTTTAAATTGGATAAATTGGCCTTTAGACTTTTCTACGAGTTGTTTTCTTTGGACTGCCGTGTCAAGATTTTGACGAAGAAGATGGAGCAATGGAAAGCATGAAACCGAACAAACTGACCTCTTTTATAAAAAATTAGATGAGTATGCAGTTTAAACATCGTTATATCAAGTCAAGCAGTATCTTTCTCCAGCTGAAGTTACGAATTCATTGAACCTGGATGGTTCTAGTAAGATTTTATTCGCCGCAGGTTTTTTTCTGGTACGGCAGCCGGATGGTGGTATACCAAAGTGGCTCCTAATAAAGTTACTACATCTTTTTGATGCTTTCGAAGCAGACCTTGTTCAAGGAAGGGTTCTAGAATTACCTGCTTTTCTTGTTCTTATCCTCTTAGCTATATTTTGAAAAACACAAGCGCTGAATTTCATTCGATCGAAAGCCCAATCAACACAAACAATCCTTTTTGTTATAAATGTTGATATTTTTGCTTGTCGAGGATATGCTTTGCAATCGTACGGAAATACGATAGATGTTTTTTTTGGCTCGCCCGTATTTACAATGGTTGTGGCGAGTGGATTTACACACTTTCAAAGTCCATTGTACAGTTTAGTAATGGCTTCGGCTTGCTTTACTCACATTTTTGTCCATCGACTCAAAGACCCCCCTTCGCATTTTCCCTGTATTCAAAACCCAGCCCGAATCAGTGCCGAAAGCACCATTTCCTCCCCCCGACTGCTATACCGCGCCGCAAACGAACAATGGTAGAGCCCTCTCGTGTTAGAAGCCACAACCAGCCCCCGCCGGTATCGAGGACTGTTCACCTGCATTACGCGCTCCTCACAAGCTGTCGCTTCGCAATACGACTTCATCATCATCGCCCTGCCCTCGAACAGCACCATGTGTCCCCGCGTCGCACAACTTCCGTTGCTATCGCACACAACTCTTGCTCGCCGGTGCCTATCAAACACCAGCTCTTCCTTGCCAAACCCGTGCAGAGCGCCTGCATCAATGCACACGTCATCGTCTACCGACTCATCTGAGACCGATGACAAAGGAATTGAATCGGCACCGGAAGCCCCGTCTTCACTGCCCCCCACTGATGGCTCTGCGCTTGATGATGAGCCCGCAATCGTGCCTGAGGATGGCATCTCTGCGGCCGTGCTTGAAGATGCCGAATCTGTTGCAGAGCCTGAGGACGGCGCTTCTGCCGATTCTGTGCCCGAAGATGGCGCTTCCGCAACAGAGCTAGACGACGACGGCGGGGACAGCGCCCCCTCGTCCACAACTTTAAAGTCGTCGTATTTCTGTACTCCCATCCTTGACGCGCAAAAAGGCTCTTCAGACGATCTTCTTCCCACAAGCTCAACACAAACCTCACCATCGACACAATTCTCACTTTTCTTGCACCGCGTATGTCTCCTAGGGATACAAATACACCCTGATCTGCTTGCGCAGTATGTATATTTACCGTCGTCTCTGTTGAATGCCTTGCACTCTCTCGGCTTCTCACAATCTTTGCCGGTCAGACAGGGATCAAGCGTTAACATTCCCGCTACAGGCACCAGCGTAGATGAGTTGGAGACAATGAGCTCAGAGAAGCAATGATGATCTTCATTGTTATGATCAGTGGCGCACACTTCCCCAAATACACAATCTCGACTTAGAGTGCACTTCTGCAGTCTTTCTGGTAAACATACACACCCACTTCGACCGTTGCACTGTTCGCGATGATCGCCGTCAAATAAAACCTGACAACTTCTGGGGGGCTCGCAGTCATTAATGTCTTCACATATGTCCCATGTGAATCCATCTCGTGCAGGGCTTAAACGCAGATCATCTGCCCAAGATTCCGACTCACATCTCTGACTAATACCCGATGGTGGGCACACTTCTCCAGACTCGCAGTCCGCCGTCCTGGAACATGATGTGCTCGAATACGACGACGGAGTGCACCGACAATGAGCTTGACCTCTACAAATCGCGTCATTGTAAGAAAAATCTTTTACCTCACAACGTCTGTTTCCTTTGCAGTCAGTGTTCAATTGACAAAAGTCATAAGTCATACCACCACCAGACGGAACTCGCACTGTACGGCCAGTGATATCATACCGGCCCGAAAGATGGCGACTGAACTCCTGTGATATTATCTCTGATACTGACGGTGAGCGTGGAACTCTTTTTCTTATACTTTCGACTGGTGCGGATGATGCAAAGGCAAAAATGGCGAACGTAAAAGCGAAAGCAATTGGCTTCATTGTGATGTGCGCTCTAAAAAGAGAACAAAAACACCACTTACGTAGAGCAGAAAGATTCCAAAGCGTTGTCATTCCTGCTACTGACTTGTAACTCTGGCTACAAAGGTATGCAAACATGTTCGACCTCTTTTTATGCTCGGCATGTTGCAGCGACGAAAGCAGTAGCGGATTGTGCAGTGCCTGCTGTATGTGCATGAAATTGCTTATTCTGGGCAGAGGACGAACAATAAGCGATATTCGTGCACTTTTGTGTATTAGATAAGCCATCACATCGCATAACCTTTAGATGCGGGCAAGCCCCTGACATATCATCGGGCGCATCGAAGTCTTAGGCGAATGGAAATGAACGGCTTCTTCGCACCAAATTCATTTGCACATGAGCTATGTGCCAACAAGACTGGTATGAAACAAGACGGTGTTGCCCTCATTTCGCACCCGTTCCGTACCGAAAAATAAGTCAATAATTGCTAGCGTTCACGTCACAATATGTCCCAAGAGCTAGTGAATAACTATGAATTTAAGAAGACACCATGCATGACGAAGACGCTAAAAGCTGAAAATCTTGTGTAAGAGGTTTTTGCGGTAGCTCGGTTGTTGCGTGGGGACGTGAAAGATACGAGCCTAGAAAGTTGCAAGTCGACACTTGCGCAACATATTTGCAACTAAAATGCCTCTACCTGAAGCGAAACGAAACGATCCATTTACAACCGCAAATGACAACAATGCTTTCAATGCCTTTGGTTTAGGAAACGAAAACAATAAATGGATTCGCATTTTGTCATGCCTCCCGATTGGTCGGTTTTTCCGATAGGTTGACAAGGAAACTTTTTTTAACCAAGTCGATTTTTTCTGCGAGGACGCTACCCTTGCCTACTTGGCCGCTACCGGTATCCTGCCCGGGCTTACGCCTATATGTTCACACCTCTGCACTAACTCTTCATCTACTAGGAGCTCTAACGTCGGTCGCCCGCAACTCTGATGCTGCGCTGGAACGCCTTTTGAACAATTTTCTTCCCTTGCAGATCTCCGTTCTTTGCAACACTCATATTTGCCGGGAACCTTTGTGGGGACGTGATGGAGATAGTAGAGGGGTGGGGAAAATGCAAGGGCGTTTTTGTTGCGAAATGGGCAGTTGGCGCCAAGACTTTCCTACACTTTCCAATCACAAGAGCATCACTGACATCTCGATTCGTTCCATTAGATTCACTTCAGCAAAAATCTGACATAAAAAGAAAACCACAATGGAAAGAAGGGAAAATCATTTTAAGCGGTGGAGTTGCATTTTTGCCGCGCAGGCACAAGACGTGCAGCCTCGGGGCGCTGCGTGTTGGTTGCGGGAGCCTCATATAAGTATTTCTAGAGTAGCAACTAACTAATCGGCTCTTTGTTGCTGGGGGTTGGAATTCCAGCTCTTGGTTTGAACTGTTGTCTCTAGACACGCGAGAGTCTGAGTTCAGACTTATGATGAGAAATGTTTTCTCATCACACGGTTTAAGGTTAAAGATAGCCAGGGGAGAGATACGAAACATATAAAAGCTGCAATTTATGAAAAAGCTGGTTCAGGTTTTGTTGCATAGGGTTGGGTAGGGCACGAAAAACCCAGCGATATTCAGCTCGTAGCATTTCATGCGTAACTTTTGTCTCACACTACCAAGCCTTTTGTTTGAATACAGTTTCTTATTTCATCCAATAAATGCAGACTAATTGCTTGGCATTGTTGAAAAATAGTTTGAATATACTCTTTTCGCAATGCTTATTCAGTGTCGAGCAACTTACGCAATAGGCAAATCACATAGTAGCATGGAATGTGAAATGTCGTGATCAGGTTGGTTTAGAAATCTGATTTAGACTTTTGACTGCTTGTTTTGTGAACTAATCACTCGCATTTTTTCGAAAGCTTTGAACCAAATATCGAAAATACCATAACTTTCATATGCATTTCCGGCAGATAAATGTGAATCTGTACAAGCTTCTATATTAGAGAAAAAGTATTCTTATGACCTTCAAAAGAACTTTCGAAGTCTTTCAAATACTTTATTTGGTACACAGTTTCACCTAAAAGATATGATTGTAAATTCAAAGACCAAGTCCTAAAAAAAACAATAAACGAAAAACTGTGAAGACAAAACAAAGTCTTCGTTCAGATGATGCAACACAAGCGAACAGCTTGTGCACATCTTGTATTAGATGATGTTACCTCGGTCTAACCCATAGGTTTGATCGATAGTTCGTTTTCGCCCATAATGGCTTAGTTCTATAGGTCTAGCTTGACAAATATTTCGTTCATGGACATTTTAACAATGGTTAGTGTGACACACAGGAGAGACTTCAAAGAACTGAGGCTGAACACAGAAAGTCAATGTAACTCAGGCGCAAGTCCTCGACTTCAATTTACAAGCAGCTACCTACAGAGTAGACTTATATAGTCCTCAAAGCTGAGGTTAGACAAAAGTACATACATTACAAACAACATATAAAATACAAACTGCATGGCAACCATTCACGTGATATGAATCTGGCAAAGTCACAACCATTCAAATCTTATGACTCAGAATATCCGTGTTGGTCAAACATCATCAATACTCCTTTCTCTCTTTCAGCCGTAGTTCTTTTTTGTAGACTTGGTCTCGGCCATGTCTTCAAACGCAATGTTGAGTCGACCATTGTAAAGAGTAAGCTGTAAGGCATCAGTTAAAGGGCTATCCTTTTTCGTTAGCGCATCGGACAGGTTGATTTTGCCAGGGATCCAAGTGATCTTATCAACGTTTCCGACTTGAAACTCAAATCTGATAGACGCGACATCTCCACGAATTGAACGATCTACAGAGTTCCGTTGCGTAGATAGGGACGTAAACAAATCTTTTGAGTCCACACACAGGTGAACATGTACATCTACGTTGAGCACCTCAGAATAGGCATGCGCTATACATTTGGCCTCATCAATAGCCTCAGCTGAGGCAAGTATCTCTGCTGCAGGCACACTCTTCACTGGTCTCTTTGATTTGTGAGAGATCCAAGATATTGGGTGGTATATAGAGTTGTTTGCCAACTGGCCAACAAGGAGACCGGTAAGCACACCTAGTTGACCATTTTCATCTCTCTTGGACGCATCAGCAAAGACCAGTACTGAGAGCTCATACTGCGCATTATCCATTGAGTGGGGGTAGTTGATCCTAGTACCAAGCTTCTTGAGCTTGCGAGCAATATTTTGTTGCTCTATCAGATGACAAACTCTGCTTTCCGGTGATTTCTGCTGCAGATATGACGCATACAAAGAACAGAACGGGGAAGCAGCCGTGCCTATCCAGCCCAGTGAGCTATTGGTAGAAGCAAAGTAAGACTTCTCAGTTTCTTTGAGTGGTTGTTCAAACTCCTTACGACGAGTACGAGATAAGGGGTATTCGGTTAAGGCGATTAGCTTGTCATCAGCATTGGTTCAAACGGTAAGATCGTCCTCCTGGACTGTGTTGATGCCGAAGAATCTCAGTCGACCGGGTCCATTTGAAACAGTGCCAAGCTTGAACGATTCATTAAATCTCTCAACAAAGAGATTAGCACATTCCCCAATACCAGCAGCTTTGATATCATCAACAATCTTAGCTACAATGAGCACCAACTTCCCATCTTCAATCTTGTAGAACAGTTGCGGAACTTGTTGACATTGGGTCAATCCGAGATCAAAGAAGCACTTATCAGACTGCACTTGCCATTTTGCGTTAGCATTGACTAAGTCATACGCAGCAGATAGTAATAGCCAAAGGTGCGTAGACCTCATTCGACTTTCCTTGGGTGGCTTCACATACACATCACGACTAGCAGTGCCAGTCTGCAAAAAAGCCGCCTTAACGTCTGCTTTGTAAAGCTTCCAGCCAAACAAAGATGCGATAGACTCAACAATGCGGAGACCAGTTGGTGGACATGTCGTACAATCAGATGTAAGTACTTTCTTCAAGTCATCTTCATTTCCATGTGGTGCAATCCGTGCCTTCAGTTTGAGAGTAGAGTCATCGTTCTGTTTGACCTTGTATAAAACGTGACTGTTGATAACATTTGCGCCGTGCGGCACGTCACTGCTAGGAAAGGGACAGTCTTCAGAAAAGTCTCCTCTTCGATCCTATACGATTTCACAAGCGGAAACTGTTCAAATCCTTGTGCTTGGTGTTGCATAAAGGTTTTGTTCCCAAAGTGATCCAGCATTCGTTGCAGCTCAGTGGGTTCTTGGTTTATGTTCGTGACAGAGGATGAATTTGCAGTAACATGTGTACCTTCATACTGCCATTTTTCGTTGTCTAGGTTGAGGCGTTCTTTGTCACCATCATCGTAAAGGACAGTAACACAGCCGTCACGATGCATCGTCTTCACAGTTCCACTGTAGTGCACATTATCATCTGGCCAGTACACCATCACGCGATCACCACGATTAAGTGAACATGCATCTGGGTTCTCATGAGGATTGGCATTGGTATGCTCATCAGAAAAGTCTGCATCTTCATGAGTCGCACTCGACCGTCCTGAGGAAGCATTGCCATTGTCAACTTTTTTCCCATCATCCTTCTTTGTGGAAGGAGACATATCATCAATGGCATCATCGACAGCATCAATTGCCGATTGCACAGTGCTTGCAAAAGACTTTTCAGGTAGTGCTATGCGGATGTCTTCGAATGCAACAGTAGCACGTTTTCCTCCTTTCGCGGGTATGAGAACAGTACGAGCACTTGAATCAACAGCCAACACAATCTTGGGTGTAGACCATTTTCCTTTCTTTCCCATCTCAGTACTAGAGTAGACCTCAATTATATCGCCAGTTGCGACTTGAGGTTCGATTGTAGACTTAGACTTCAGTATGAGCGCCAATTTGCGCTTCGCTTGAAGTCTATTGTGTGCATCTACGACTTCATTGGGCATTGAACAGATAGGTCCATCGGTCAGGGGCTTCGTAAAACCTTTGGCAAGCTCAAATGACGACATCACATCGTTTCCGTATAGATCATTAGAAATAAAAACAGCACGCAGAGCTTGAAGTTCCGGAGATTTTTGAGGTTCAGCTGTCCAGAGCTTGAGAAAAATGCTGCGTATTACGCCATGCTTGCTCTCGAGAGGGTTCTCACTGTGTCGACGTGGAGGTACGGGACGAAATGAGATGTTGTGTTCATCGAGGAACTTACGAAATTCGCCCTTCCCGAAAGCATCATCGCCCTGTACGGAGGCAGGTAGCCAGAAATGTGAAGTCCAACAGGCTTCAAAGCCAATTACTGCCTGATTCAGAGAGGTAGAACTGACTATAAATGCAGCAGAAAACCTTGTTGCGACGTCCATACAGTGAAACAAACAGACAGACTCGAGGTAGAAATGGTCAACGCAGACGATGTCATTAAATTCACGCGACATGGATGATATGGACACCTTCCGGTTAGGTTGTGGCGGGGCAGTCGCGCGACATGAGACACAGTTCTGTATCATCTGTGAAACATAGTCTGACACAGCATCGCTCCATAGTCCGTTACGTTCCAAGAGTATTTTCATATCAGTCAGGTTAGCATGACCGCAGACATGCTTATGCACTTTGTCCACAATGGCCTTGACTTGACTCCATTGTCGGTCTTTCGACAGGTTGCCATTGAGGCAAGAGAGAGCGGATGTGTTACATGTCTCATTACAGAAGCTTGACATAGGGAGGTAACTCAAGAAGCCTTGGTTGATCATTGTAAATTGGTCAGTCATGCCATCAGCATGAAACTGCAAAGCATTGCAGGTGATATGGAGAATGTTTGATTGCTTCGTTACATTCTTCCCGATGACCCATTGACTAGAGCCATCCAGTACGAGATGGCGAATGAGCACTTTTCGTCCGCTGTCAGATACAGCAGGAGTCACAACAGATCCAAGAATAGAACGAGGAGCACTAGAATGGTCACCGATGCCGTACTGCCAGTACGTGTGCCCGTTAAGTGACACCGGAATAGGTTCCATCTCAGATCCGACATCATGTCCAATGTGAACTGACAACAGACGAAGCTCAACATTGCCAATGGCAGAGTACGGGGCTCCGTCATCTACGAGTGGCCCAATAGCCTCGTCGTCAAGAGAGTTACATGATCCATTAGTCTCATTTGTCGAACAGTTGTTGCTTGACAACACGGCCATATTAAAAGAAACAGTCTTTCCTTTGCCGTTTGCATTGTTATTACCGGAGCTTGATGAGCCGTCACCTGATCCAATTGACGAACTAAACTCAGCAGCAGTATCATAACACTTCACTCCAGGTTTCAACGAACCATCAGGGTTGTGGCTGTCCTTCCAGTGTCCAAATTTATTACAGGTGTGACAAGGATGACGTTTCAGTGCAGCATTTGAAGGACGACGAAAACCACTACTACGGCCACGTCTGGAGTGAGTCGTAGTACTTGCAGCACTGGCAGATAGTGCCGCACTAGAAGTGGTAGTCGAGGCCTTCTCACACTGTTTCACGACAGAGGCAAGTTGCTTGTACGTCACCGCTATTAGGTAATCATCATTGGAAGATTGGTCCGAGAACACAGTTCCATGAGAAGCAGCAGCTGTCAATGCAGAGATTCGTTGAGAGTGTTCGATGCTTGCGTTGCTTAAAAGCATTAAGGCAGTTATGCATTGGGGAAGTCTGGTAGTACTTGACAAAGAGTTGAATTTCGTAACTGCGGCAGAAAAACGGGTTTCGAAGGTCTTCAACGACTCATTCTGTGAGCGACGGGTATTCAATAGAGAGTTAAATCCATCAAATGCTTCACTAATAACTGATAAAAAGTCACGTTGATAAACTGCATCAACGATCAATTTGACACCATCTTCGCTCTTCAGCTGCTCGTTCGTCAGTTCAGCAATAAGGTCTGCAGCTTGACCATAAAGCTGTGACTTGAGCACAATAGCTTGAATTTGAGGAGGAAGCTTGTTTGAGCTGGTGTCTGGGAGAGAATCATGGTATTCTTTCCAATCATACACGGCGGTCTTAAACCTTTCTTGGTTTCCTTTGCCGTCTGTCCACGGTGGACTTTTCGAGTCCCAAGCAAACCGTGGGCGGGTTGGTAGCGAATTAGTAGGGACTGGGCCCATAACTAACAATGGTTAGTGTGACACACAGGAGAGACTTCAAAGAACTGAGGCTGAACACAGAAAGTCAATGTAACTCAGGCGCAAGTCCTCGACTTCAATTTACAAGCAGCTACCTACAGAGTAGACTTATATAGTCCTCAAAGCTGAGGTTAGACAAAAGTACATACATTACAAACAACATATAAAATACAAACTGCATGGCAACCATTCACGTGATATGAATCTGGCAAAGTCACAACCATTCAAATCTTATGACTCAGAATATCCGTGTTGGTCAAACATCATCAATACATTTTCTAACCTACACTGTGAATTTGTTATTTACCATTTTTGGCTTTTGTGACTTTATTAAGATCTTTCCGATGGCTGGAGTTCTTTTTGCAAAACTATAGAAAAACATCATGAATCTTTAAAGAGGCTTTGCCTTTTTGAACTCTTACCAATTTGAATTCTGAACAGTCGGAAAAGAGTTTATAGGTTTGATTCGTTGTAAAAGATGATTTTTATGAGTTTTGTTTTTGGTTCTGTGTGCTTGTCGGATGGGAGCGCGATAGAAAAGGCTACGAATGTCCGTAGTTTGATGCTTGAAGTTTATTGACATTGCTCTGATCAAAACGCATTAATGAGTGCTGAATGTTTCTTAGTAGAGAAACAGCTAAAATAAAGTGCTACCTAATGTAGATGCCACGAAGAAGTGGATCTTGGATGGCTGATGCGGGTATACCTACCAAAGTGGGTGGGTACCATCCACTACAGGTTCGTACCTTCATATGACCAACTCTGAGCTTTCTAACTACTCTTTTTCGTGACTTAAAGCGATTTCAAGCCACGATCATCACAACATGAACAAGTGCGTTCTCTTATCTTCCAAAAACGATACAGAAACAAACAAATGGGTTGAAAAGGGAACGGCAGGGGCTTTTCGTTAGAAGGGGAGGAAGTGTATCCTCGAGTGCTTTCATCGCTCGACTCAACGTGATTAACGATGTAGGAGAACATGCTTCAAAAATTCACGAATTGGTCAAATTTTGAATTGTTGCTCTGTGGCTGCTCTTCAGGTGTTTTCCACCTGCCGAAGGTATGACGTCAGTATCCTGCGTGTTCTCCCACTCACTACGCTTTTTCCAATCATACTTGTCACGCAGTCCATGATTACAGGATGCTAGAAGGGATCGCCATAGAAGCCTTGCTCTGTGTTTGGAGAACGTTCACTCTTGCTGGCGCCCTGCTTGTCCCCGTTAAACAGTTCTTCGGTCAGAACTTGAATTTGCGTCTCCAGCATTCGGATACGGCTTGCATTCATGTGCACGGTCTGGGTCATCTTCTCTTCCTCAGTTCGCTTCCGTTCACGGCTTCTTCTCGCATGTTCACGGTTCTGTTTTCGTTTAATGGCCGGGCGCAACTCAGCTGGAGCATCCTTCAAGCTGTACGGGATTTTGTCATCGTTCCTGTTTTGAGAAGTAGCAGATGAAGAAGATGTGGCACGAAGTTTTGCATGTGAGGATGATGAACCGGTCGGTGAGCTCCTTTTTGTAGATGCGGATGAAGAAGTGTTCTTAACGGTATCTTTTCTGTATTTTCTTTGTGTTTTGGGAAGTTCCCCTGGTATTTTTGGAGGCATTGACGACATTTTGAGAACCATTAAAGAGTTCGAATCGAGTGCAAATAGTGAAGCTGCGTTTATTGATTGAGATGAAAAAATATGTCTTCGATAGCAGCTGTAAGAATGGCGAGAAGAAAATGAGGAAGGAATCGGTAGAGGGCTGAGGAGAGAGGGTTTGTGAACACATCCGAGGACCTTTATAACAAAATTGAACCCATTCGATCTGCAGTTTTTTCTGCCAAAAGATCTTGGAACGCCTTTTTACTTCTTGAGGGATCCTCATCATCATTCAAGCACGATTCGACGGTGATTGTGTTACTCTCTACTGGAAATATCCTGACGCATACGGACGGAGGCGAAATCTGACGCGATGACTAGAAAGAACGTGTTCATTCTGATAAAGAAGGGCCCGTATGGAGGTTTCCAAGCGGACCGGTTTCTGGCAACAGGTTCTAATCACGCTGTACCGTGGCTGTCAACGCCGATACTGTTTTCGGTAGCACAGAATGCCCAAGGGTACATGGTAGAAGTGACAAGGAAATAAATGCACGGAAGCAGAGAACTAGTTGTCGAGGTGCATGCATTCCTTGAGGTGAACAGCAAACACTGGACGATCTGTTCGTGAGATGCGATTGTCGACCGGCTTGCACGCCGGTGCCAAAAAGAGGGAGCGTACACGGAGTGTGTGAGCAAGTGTTACGGTTTGTCTCAAACAAGCCTTGGTGGCGCACTTTTCATGTCCATTTGACGCCCGTTACAAGGTTGTAAAGCAGCCACACTGCGCGAAGGGGTAAGCATTGTTGGTATCTCATTGATTCATAGATATTCATGGGCTGGCTACATGGCTGTGTAGTGGCAATTCCCTAACTGTTCTGGTACTCCTTCCCTCCACAAAAAAAGGAACTCACTGAGTACATCGACAGAGAAGTAGCAGTTGTGCCGCCTGACAGTCATGGAAGTGATGGACGCAGCATTCCGGGATAGAAAAGGGATGTACTACAGAATTGGTGGAAAGAAAGAAAAGATAGAGGGTTCCCGTGGTTAACTTCGAAGTCACCATGCGCGGAAAAATTGCTGGCTGCCACTGCTGGCCCTCTGAGCGAAGGGTGACCGAAACGGGACGATTGCTGACGTGTGGCGATGCTTCTCGCGTTGTGGCGGCTTCTGTTTTCGCCCTGAACAAACGGTAAGTTTAGTGACATCATGTTCAAATGTCCTGTCACTCTAACGAGGGAGATAACCGAAGGCCGGGGCAGATATCACTCTCTACCGGTTGGGGAGGCAGGGAACTGCCAGCTCATCATTGTATGACGTCGCCCTGGCTAGGACAAGGCCAAATGTGGACAATTACGTTTGCATTGTTTTCAGAAAATTTTTTTTATTGTTTGCGGTTTCGTCGAGCAGGCTCAAGATCTTTTATTCTTGAGAAGGTTAGGTGACAGGCCAGGAACTCGGCCATTGTCGTTTAGATCGCATAGCGTACTGCACACAGCACACTCCAGAAGAGAGTGCTGCTCCCATCCCCAAAAACCATGATCGCCATCATGTTCGCTCTCTAGAAACAGCATCATGATGTCCATTCTGTGGGAACGAAACGGGACTCAAATTCTGGACCTCGAAGGCTTGTCTGCTGCATTGTGATCCGAGTCGATATGCAGAAGCGACACGCGAATGTTATAAGACAGACAAATGGCTGCAAAACGTTTGCAGCGGAGAAGAAGTGGTACAGAAGAAGATCTTCCTTTGTGCAGAGCACCAAGTGTAACCATCGAGTCCATGAAGAACAAAACTCGAGCGTTGTTTAAGCGATTTTTGACACTCCAACTAAGGGCTAGCACGGCAGTTGAGGCCTCGAGGTTGTTTATGTGCTCCTTTTTTTCCATTTGTGGACGAGTGCCGCCCTCCAGTAGATATCAGCGTATATTTTGCGGGCCTTGATTGTGGCCTCACAGGTAACCTCATCGTTATATTTGTACAGCTTTGCATAGTGCCAAAGGTGTTCTGCAGTTTGTACCGAAACATGTGCAAAGAGGACAGCTCCTGCTATCAGAGATGCATCAAATGTTATAAGTAGGTCTGATAGGGGTAACGAAGGTTGTGCCACAGCCAACGGTAGAAGTGTGACGAGAAGAGAAACTTCTCACCTGTTCTGCTCTGATATTGTTCTTATCTGCGTCTCAGAGTCCACATGTGTCTTGAACACAGAGTTCAAACAGGACAGGAGAGATCTGTTCAAGAGAGAGGGCCACACCAAGTTCCCGATGATGCTTTCCCATTCGCTTAATGCAATAGTTCGAGATACAAATAGTGTTTCATGAGAACAGTGTAACTTCGTGAGCTTTGCGGGTTGTTGATAGATCCTGTTCTTCTCCAGGTTCCAGACGTATCCGATGAAAGGTAGTTCATCAGAAACGACTACGTCAATATGACATGACTTCGACTCTTTGATCGCTAGCTTCGCAGCCGTAAACACTGTTCTCATAATTCGATGGAGCGTGATGAGACTCTTCGGATTCCATTGACTGGTGACGATAGCAATATCATCAATGATATGGAGAAGAAGGGCATCGTTCTTTGAAACAATAAAAGGAGAATTTTGTTTGGCGAAAGGCGTTAGGGTCACGTGTCGGCTGGGTAGCCGTCTCGATTGACCGAAAATAAGGAAAGGTTCTTGGAGTAAACGCCCGGCAAACGTGTGACTGATGTAGACCGACCATTTGAAGCTCATCGGAACGGATGCTTGACATGGGCGGAGAACATCTTCCATATTCAGTTCCACCTGTAAATGAGCTTCGATTTCAGCTCTCAGGGACTTCGAGATCTTCTTGCAGCTGATTCGGGGAAGTGGAAACAGTTATGATAGCGATGGGGGTAGGGTAATGTTATGAAACATGTTCGCCACATCAAAGTAGACTGCTAATAAGTTTCCATTCGTACGGATAGATTCGAAGAGCCCAGGGTTTGGGAGGGGCGTATGCGGAGGATCTGGAAGGAGTTCGTTCTGAACTCTTGGCCATGATATCAATCGATCTTGACCAGGCGATTTGGTCACCGAAAAAAGTGTCATTTGTAATGCAGTCGCCAGTGTAGAGTATGATTCGGGCTCTTCATGTACAATCGACCAAGTTAACATCTTGGACTTCTGTAACCGTTCGAGGAGAAGCACATACTGAGACGTAGACGCATGCAGAATAGGGCTCGGCAACGATGCACGACGTTGAGCAGCGTTTGTGTCAGTGAAGAGTTTTTCTTCCAGTATGCGCTGAAAGGCTGATTCTGTTTCGAGAGGGAACAAGTTCTGAATGGTTGATGGAAGCCTAGATATCCACTGTTGACAATCGTTTGGATTCGAGGACTGTTTAGGGACAGGAAGGGCAATACGTTGCGAAACAATGCGCTTGAAGATGCCACGAGCAAATGCTGTATGCGGGTTTTCGAAGTGAAGATAGAGGCCCTCTACAATAACCTTAGAAGATGTGAAGATGTAGTTTGGATTTGATTCACTGGTTCGATCAGCAGGCTGGGACTTTAGCAGGGGCATAAGCGTATGATATGCTGTGGTCTGTGCTGGGTGTGGCCGAACTTTGCTTCCGTCCGCCGTATTCATTGCAATATTTTCGGAGGAGGGACCGAGATAGAGATGTGATAGGGCGTGTATCACTGGGTTGACACGAGATGAGAAAGGATCATTGGAAGGGATATGCAGTATCGGGAATAAGGGGTAAGAGCGATGGTGTGAACTCAGTTCCGAGTAGTGCGATCCTTGTTGCTTTGTCCAGGTTCGGTTTGTCTGGACTGACGATACTGGCGCGCTGGGCGCTGCCTCGATCTCGCGTCTTGTATGGCTTTGATAGCAGCGATCTGTTTCTTCTGCATCGAGGTTTTCCTTGTGACAGTCTCCTCCAGGGTGTGTGCCCTGACTGTTCCTTGGGGAACAGTTTCCAATATGTGAACTACTTCCTCCCATGCATCTCTTCTGTCGTTCTGCATTCCGGTGGAAAGTGCTTCTTCTACGTGAAGCATGGCGTAGAGGCGTCGCAGTGCCACTTCCAGGGATGGTCGGAGCTCTAGAGCGATCTTTGGAGATTCGTGAGTAAGCATCTCGAGATGTACGATGCGTCCAAGAGTGATCGCTTCCAGTTCTGGAGCCATTGGCTGCCCGGTTGCCGTGCGCTTCCAATACTGGAAGTGATTCTGCAAGAAAGTTGGTATCGGTTCCGGAAAGGTAAGTAGGGAGAATACTGCCGGTCCCATTAGCTCCTCCACCTTGAGAGTGGTGGAGGTTATCCCCTTTCCCGGGTAATGATTGAGAGCAGCGTCATGGGAAGATGTCAGACCGAAGGAAAAGTTCTTGGGGGTTATGACTTGCTTGCTTTTCTTGGGACGCGCTTCATCCTCGTCGTCAGAAGAGTCCAAGGCACTTCGAGTGTGCTGGGGTTGGTGTTGGTGAGAGTGGAGCGCAAGGAGACCGGGAATTGGGTTGGGGGCTGAGTGAGTGGCTCGGTGTGTTGTGACATTTAGTCCATGGGCGCGCTGCACAGAGGACGGGTAATGCACTTGGCCGTGGGCTCCAAAAAGCCAAGAGATAGCGATTGATGCTGCTTCAAAGGGGTTGGCTTCCGGGATCGACCGAGGCTCCAGACTGCTATCGATGTTTGTGGCCGAGTTCATTAGCTTCCGTAGATGTTGCGGATCGTCTTGAGCAAGTTTTAGGACATCTGAAGGTGTAAGCTTCATTAACTTCTCAAGATTCGTACTGTCTTCAGAACTGTGGAATGTCTGGTTTGAGTTTTTGATGTCACGAAGTCTAAATATATCAGCAAGAAGCTGTTCCTTGGACGGGAATGGTCCAAGGCTTGTTCGAATACTGGCCGGCGCTGATTGGGCTTTGGAGCGCAGTCGTGCCGCTGAAATGTTCGATAGGAAGAAAACGGGATTATGGGATCGCAGGTTTCCGTACTTGGAGGGGGGAGGGGGAGGCTGTCGGAGGGTCATCATGTACTGGAACAGCTTGACCCGCGGGCATGAGCGGTGGTGCAGCATCAGGAGCAGTCTCACAGGTCTGCTGGTTGGTATTGTGGGGAAGATGCAGCGACGGTGCGGCCTGCTGAATCTGCGAATTCACGTTGGTTTCCATCTTGCGCCGGAGTGTGATCGAAGTACTTGATCTACCAAATAGTAAATGGTTCGAGTGGGACAGTGCATGGAGAGTTTAAATAGTGTCAGAAAGGGAAGAAGGATGAGTCTGTTCCTGTCAGATGTAATTGCTGTTGTTACCGTTGGAGCAAAGCACGGAGTAGGAGAAGGTAGTCAAGTGAGATGGGAGGCAGAACATAGTGCGCCGTGCTGAACGGACTCTCAAATGCGGTTCAGAAAGTCGTTCAGTGATCGAGCGCTTCTTCGGATGTGGTTCTGCTGATCGGAAGATATTCCAAGGTTCATGATCCAAGACTTTCTATTGTCGAGGTAGTAGCGTAGGGAATTCAGCGACTTCCAGCGCCCATTGATTGCAATTTGCTCTACAGAGAAACCTTTAATGTAATCTTCGGGCGCCTTGCCGATTCGCGCGGAGTGGGTGGTGAACTTTGCGTTACAGATCTTGAAGGAGGAGGCAGCATTCTTGATTGCTTTTTCGTAGGCTTTGTATCGTAACGTTGGGGAGAACCGGATCTGCAAGGGGTTTGCTAGGCGATAAGAGGTTAAGAATTTGATAGCATCAGCATCACGAATCGGAACAAACTGCAGACGACCCGTTTTCCTTGATGTTTTCGCATCGCGAATGTTTACGCCTGCTACTTCTGATCCATAGGCAGATAGTCGAACGTCTCCATAAAGTGCAATTTCTTCCCAAAGTAACTTCAGAGCTTCGGATACGCGCAGGTAGGCGCCGTGCGATATTAATAAAACAGCAGCAGCTTCACAGTTGTTCTGACTTAGAAAGAACCATGAGAATGCCATGGTCATTTGCTTTGACAGAGGTGCCGAGGAACAGGATGGCTTCATGTGCTTCCATCCCGATAAGCATCTGCGCGACAGTGACAATTCGTGCTTAAGCGATGGAAGCATTAAGAGTAACATACAGATTAGGTTGTCCATTTCCTGTTGCTTCCCGGGCCTGGGATCTTTCATGAACTCCTCTTGGATGTAAATAGAGATTCGTTGATCAAAACTCAGGTTTATCTGGTTACCTGTGCTTAAAGAGTCAAGAAATCTATCTAGCGCAGTCGCATACTTATGTTGCGTTGAGGGATTGATTGTAGTGGCAACCAGCGGATGATCTTCAAAGAATTGGTATCCACGAACAAGGAAGGAGCAATCCGTTGTGGTTCTGATAAAGGGTGCAGTGGAAAGGGAAACCAGAGACGAGTAACCGATTTCCGCGCTGGAATCGGTTTGTTGGCAAGTAGCAAGAGTGGCCTTTTGGCCGGTGTGATGAAGGAGTTGAGTTGTTGGGGACAAACAGGTACGATGTGGATTGTTCTGATAGGAACGCAGCATAGAGGTGGCGCATGGGTATAGGTTTGTTCTGTCCGTTCATAATAAAAACAACAGAGGTAGAACAAACAAGCCAAAGATTGGCTGCCCAAGATCCGATGTGTCGACTTCTCGGCGTGGCCAACTTGCGATCCTTAACAAGTCGAGGGCGGATTCTTGGGCTAGCTAGTATCCAAATCGCATAAATAAATATACTTCCACGGCGCGCTCGAAAAGCCATAACGACCAAAACGGGTTTTAACATTTCAGAATTTTCATGTGATCTTTCATTCACCTTCTTTAAGGGTCGTGGTCGATTTTGGTATTCTTGCCCGTGTGCACCGGTCAAGATGGGCGGTTCACAGTAGAAAAAAGCTTGCTCCCGAAAAAGCGACTCAAGCTACTAGCCTTCAGGCAAGAGGGAGGCGCCCCCAGTAGCAAGCGATAGCAGAGGTGAGTAAGTGTGGGAGTGAAAAAGGCTAGTTGTTATGAGCAATGTTTTATGATTTTTCCGCGCTCCGTCGGCGACGACCAGCTTTGATGGGGGCGATCGGAGGCCGCAGCGGGGACACCGGCTGTGGTGTAGGCAGCGCTCGACCAACTTGACTGGCCACTATGATATAGATTCTTTTCCTGTAGAAATCCTATTGTAACCTTTAAAGTAAACGAGAGATATAGTTCGTAGCACATCTACTTATCATGATAGTAAATATATCCCCAGCCAAAGCGGTAGGGGTCATGTGATGTGCTCGAGCTCTCATAGCTCAGTTGGATAGAGCGCCAGCCTATCACGCTGGAGGTCAGGACTTGGACCCTCCTCGACAG
The DNA here is from genome assembly GCA_030374765.1 of Agarophyton chilense. Classification (NCBI taxonomy): domain Eukaryota; phylum Rhodophyta; class Florideophyceae; order Gracilariales; family Gracilariaceae; genus Agarophyton; species Agarophyton chilense. The sequence continues at coordinate 158,558 of JARGXX010000138.1, forward strand.
TGATGCCAACGGCTTTTTGCAAGTGAAACTACCACAAGTTCTCAACTTCTGCAGTTCATTAACCTTAACTAATGCTAGAAAATCCTGGAGCTCGTCCCTCTGGAAAACTACCATGAAAGAGCATTACTTTAGTGCCGTGGTTGGTTTTGGTAGAAAACACTTTCTTGCGTTCTGGGCGCTACCGGGAACTTTCCAGTCGACAAGAGCTTCTGCTTTCCGAAAACGAAAGCAGAATTTGATGAGGTAGAAATGTAACGGCCAGTCTTTTAGAGCCATACTCCTCGCTTTTTCAGCGCTTGGCCAATTTTGACCCACCAGTCAATATATTTCGTTCGGTCAGCACTGCAGCTGGCGCACCTCCTGTTGTTCCGCCCTTACTAACAACAACACGTAGCGGTGCCTCCGATAATGTGGCGCTTCGAAGAACGCGATGGGCTGAGCGACTGCTTTGTAGAGCTTGCCCGGTGAAAGCAACACCAACGACTGGAAAATCTTCTTTGGCATCTATCTGTTTTATTCTGGAGTAAAACAAAGTGTCGCTTGTGCGCTTCGGCGTGCGCAGTGCCCTTTTGTTCGCACTTTCATCACCATTGGACATTATACGACTATTTTGCAGTCTTTCTCTGAGCATGTCCATGAACTCAAAACTCATTCTAGTGTCTATGAAGCTCTGCTTTACTACTTTGGACGTAAACTTTCGGAATCCTGCGGGACCAAATTTCAATCTGAATTCAATGTTGGGGTTACTTTACATACTTGAGTGTACTAACTGATATCTAACATGATGTGTGGTTTTCTTGAAGGTCTTTTTAATTCTGGAATCACAGAATTGTAAGAAATGAGAGGCATTTGCGGGAAGTTGTATAACAATTATATTACATTCCTGGCAGTAGAGGATCCATTCATCTCCATTCATCTCCATTCATCTCCATTCATCTCCATTCCTAAAACTGTGACCATCTAAAAGGAGAAAGACTTGTTTTTTCTGTTCGATAGTTTTCCTGCAAAAAACGGAAGTGCGATACCAAATGAGGCATCAGAGCCATAGTCATGGCTCATTTCTGAGAGCTCACAATTTTGGTTCCATTTTCGAGCCAATCTGCGTTTGTTAACCAGCGGAGAGTTGATGCAAATTCCTGTTGGTGTGCCGGGTCAATTGACATTTTCCAACGGGGCATAACTTTTATTCCAGTGGGAACGAAGAATGGTAGAAAAAAGAGACCTGATGCTGACGCAGTCACTACAGGTATAACTTGTGCTCCGTTGTCTTTGATATTATGTCTCCGACCTCCGAGACGAGAATATAATGAGGTGAAGACGTTGATGCATTTCCCATATGTGGCACTTACGGCTGTTTCGTCAAGATTCCGTATTCGGTTTGGATCTTTGAACATGTTGGGATGTTTTTTCTTGAAGTTTTCTAAATGGTCTGCCAGGGTGCGCCTTTGATCCATGTTTTTTCAGGCGAGGTACTTATGGCTATGATTCTAGGCGTTTTGAAACGTAGGTTCTCATTTTCGAGTCCGAAACCCTCTCACAGTGTCATCTGAAGGTATGTTTTTCTTGAACGTTTTGCAGTAATCGAGGGCAAGCTCTGAAATGTATTGTTTCATGTATTGTACATCAAATGCAAATTCCCGTTCTGTGGCATGCACAGCACGTTTCCAAACATTAATTGCTCATTTGGGGTCAAAATGGTAGGACGTCCTGGATATTACTTAACTGTTTTAAGCAGTTTAGATAATGATTTATTGTTCTTTGTCTTCCATGCTTTTGTAGGCGGTACATTGTAGACTGAAGGAGACCACACTCTGCAATGATGTTGAAAACTTTACAATTTTGTTGATGAAGTTGTAAAGACTTTTTGTGTGCCGTTTGCTGGTGTTCTCGCTTTTCTGCACTATGCGTGTGTCCAGCCGTCTGTAAACGCATAGACTTCGGAATATTTTTACTGTAAAACAGAAAGGGTCGGGGCTGGTCTTGAGAGTCAAGAAAGCGGAAGTAGGGAGCCCGGCTCTCTTCGTTCAGTGTAGGGACGGATGAGGTGTGCTTCTAAGTCATGGTCCTGACGCTTTCTCAAATATAGCCATTTCTCAAATTAAGTCTGTGCAATTTTTATCTCTACAAAAAGACCACAATGTCGCTCGCGTCTGATTTTATGTCAGTCTTTTTGAGCTTTCGACACGTTGGGGACACATCCGCCCAAATGGGCCTCACCACTCATGCTTTTTGTTCAACTTAACAAGTTGTTATAGCAAAACAAAGCTGTGACGGTCATTACATCATCATAAACCATTTTCCTCGCCGAGCCTACGAGCAATAGAAAATAAGCCTCCTTGTAGTCCGCTTGGTAGCATGGAGCCTGTTTTTGTCTCACTGAATTTATGCCTCTGTAGAGCTGAATAACAACTCTATTTATATTTTATTGTGATGACATGCCCCGCGGAAATTCAAGAGTCTTTTTCTCGCTCTTAAGCTCAATCAGTTCAAGATGATTCTACACTAGTGGTGCTGCATCCTCAAAGTCCATCGTCTTCAGTACAAATGTAGTATCCGCTTTGACGGAGAGAGAACAAATATCTGCGACAGCGTTTGGACGGCCGAAGGGAATGCTTGGGGCAAAGGCGAATAAGAGGTGATAGGGCTTCAGCACTAGCGAGCTAGAAGATGGGCGTTGTAAATCCCCACTCGCTAATGAGAGTGGTTCGTAGACTACGGTCGTTGTTGCATGGACAACTACTTGTTTTAGCTTATTCTGATTTTCTGTTAAGGAGTCTTGAACAAAGAAAACGTCAGTTGTGAACTCGTTGTTGTCTTCTTTACTTTGGAGTTGGCGCTCATTTCCTTACTATATATAATGTGCACAGAGCTGGGAGTCACAAATTGAAATCTAGGTATACAACTTGGTAACTCAATTAGCTCCATTACAGTACCGGGTAATCGGCTCTAACATAGCGGGCTCTAATGCGCTTTTGTCTACGAAGGATGTACTTACTTTCCACGTAGCCATCCACTACATGTGCCGTTCCAAGCCAACGCGCACGTGAATCAAAAAAAAACTCTGCGGGATGCCGCTCATAACTCAATGCACACTGTAGCAGCCTTGTATGAGTATCATCGTAAAGTCTGTTGCAAAATCATATCCCTCGCGCAAATTTTCCAAAAATCGACGTTTTGGTTACAGTAAAACTGACAAAATCAGTGTGAAAAAATTTTCAAGTAAAAAAACTGTTTCAAAATCATAACCTTTATTGCATCCTTTTTATTCTAACGCGAGTTCAGTAGTTTATTTTTGCTCTTCTAGCCTGTATAACACTTATACAACGCTTTGGCATTGATTCTATAAAAGGATTGATAGCATTACAGTCAATCTTTTCCCAGCAATCTTTGATACAATTTTTCAGATCAAAAACTGTATCAAATTGCCTTCCTTGCCCATAAACCATTTGGGCCAACATTCCCCAAATTTTTCGATAGGGTTGAGGTCAGGAGAGCGCGCAGGCCATTCCATAACCGACATATATAGACTATTGAACCACTGTTTCATAGAATTAGACTTATGCACAGGTGCATTATCTTGCTGAAAAATGAATTCTTCTCCGTGCATACAGTATGCAAAAGGTAAAAGATAGTTTTGTAGAACCTCAGCATACTTCTCAGAGTTCATTGTAGTTTCAACAAAAGCCATATCAGTTGCTCCTTTCGTGGAGATACCAGCCCAAACCACTACTGATGCGCCTCCTGAATGCCTAGTCACAAATTCCTTCTTTTCTTTTCGTAGATCATGCAAATAAAATTTATAGCAATCTGGACCATCAAGGTTAAACTTTTTTTCGTCTGAAAAGATAACATTATTCCATTCCGTTTTCCAATAAGCCTTTTGAGCACACCATTCAACTCGATTTTTCTTGTGATTATCTTTAAAAAAAATGTTTTCCTCATTTTTGTGTACTTGAACAAATTTTGACGGTTGACTTCACGCTATATTTTACATCTTGATAGACGCAAATTTAGATTTTTGAAAAATTTTCCGCAAGATGAAGTGTTGCGGCATAGTTTTCGCTTAATTACACGCTTATCGGCCGGGGATAGTGCCGTAGGAAGGCCGGTTGAACGCTTTGTTCCGTATGTAGCGGGGTTTTTGATGAAGTTGCTGATTGTTTTTGGGCTGCGCTTGAGTTTTCGGGCTATATCTGCTGGAATCATACCCTGACCTACTAATTCCATGATTTACAGCTGTTCAGAGCGTGTCAGAGGTGCGCCACGAGCCATAATTGAGCGAATGATTGTATAAAGGATATACTTTTGAAACAGTGTTATTGACTTATTGGTTTTTATTTGTTGTGAAATGTGCTCTACAGTACGTTAAATGCCTTTTTGGCGCAGTTTTTGTAAAGGGATATGTTTTTGAAACGCACTACATGGACGAAAACAAAGATGCATCGGCTATCCAAAGGTGTCGAATACTACAACAAACTTCCAGGCGATCCAAGCATACGCCACGTGCCACGCGAGCTGTGCGCCTAGTTGGTATTTTGAATACAAAGGGCGCGCCGTTGCAGGCACCAAACGTTGCCCGTTCTGTTCATGCAAAGCTGTTATTGGCTATTTATCCAACCGATCTTCAAGAACAAGCTGCGCCCTACACAACGCGTTTTTCGAAAGCTCACTATCGAAATTCTTTCACAGCAGCCTCCACATATATCACTAACACCATTCTCTTTGACAACTCAAAGCCATTGGAAGCTGTTTTGGAATTTTGTGGTATTCTGGCTCATGAGATTATCCCTGCGAAGGGCATTTGCGATCCTACCCCGGATGATGTTTTGACTTCATTATCTGAATCTCCCCTTTCCCAGATTGTCGAAATGGCCCATACTGACCTTTATTGTATTGCGTCGACTATCAAATCAGCGTGGGAGTCTGTTGATACTACGACCATTCTGGCATCTCGTGAAACCATCGCACCTGCATCGGGAACCCAGCGTTACCCGAAAAAGAACTACCAATTCACAGTAGAGGATGAATCGTGCTCGCCACCCACGCAGTCGTGAGTGGCCTTCAGAAGAGTAATAGCGCAACCCAGAAACACAATAAATAAGCCAACCTCCAGACAGAGCTGTCTGGAGGAAGGAGGCAACCTCAGAGTGAGAGACATCTCTGAGAACTTTCTGCCTGTTCTTTCCTTGCCTTTTGCGCGAACCGCCGCCAGCCGGTCGTCCGACCCTGCCTACGCATCGTACTCGATCAACAAAGCGCTTTGCGAGACGGTAAATCGTACAGATTCGTTGCGAGGGAAAATATGGACGTACGGGCTGGTTAACACCATACAGGCTCCAACTCTGGCGAAAGCAACACAGCCGGAACTGATACGAGTCGAGACAAATTATTCAGCTTACATTGAGCGTGTGAACGACATCAAGGCAGGCAGGCAGAACAATCAGAAGATCAAGGCTGCGTCCGTTCGACAGTGCATCAAGCCAAAACTCCTGCACAGCCTTTGCATCCTAGGTAGGATAGCAGGGCCTGCAAAGGTGGAAGAAGCAACAGAGGAAGCCGTCAAGGAGTGGTTTGACTCCCGCTTGGCTCATACCTCCCGAGCTCTGAACGATCGAGTTGAGGAAGCAATCGGTGGAGTCAAATACCAGTTGATCCCAAGGGATCCAGCTGGAACGGCCGAACAATTTGTGCTCGATGTCATAACTGCTCTGGAAGAACACAACACTTCGGAAGCTATTACAGAGAAAGACCGATGTAAGCAACTGGTGATGCAACTGGTACACAAACTCGAACCCCCCGAACTTAAACAGCTCGTTAGGGACCAAATGGGCATGTGGACCGCAGAACAGAAGGGAAATATTACTTTCTTCGCGAACACCTTGGCATCACTTGCAGATCAAGTGCACCCCTTCCAATCTGCTGCGTTGAAGCTCAAACGCAAACATGGTCACGGACACACAAGCGACACGCAGAGTGGTCGTGCACAGGAACCACCGGGGAAAACTCGGAAAACTGGCCGTTCTATCCACGATCGTCTTGGTAAGAGAGAGGAATCGGACACTTCAAAGAAGAAAAACATCCAAGGGGAGTGGGACAAACCATGTCTCAACGACGATTGTGATGACATCCATCCTATCAGAAAATGCCCCGTCACCCCGAAGGAGAAGTAAAACGAACTTTTGAACAAGCTGTTTGGCAACAAGAAGCGGCGAGAGAAGAAGACGAAGCTTGCGTCCGTACGTTCAGTTTCCCACACTAATTCGAAAGAATATGAGGGACGATACTCCATACTGCTCAACAATGTGGTAGAAGTGGCTCTCGGGGACTCCGGAGCCGATTTTTCTACAATCTCGCGAACAGTATTCGAGAGGATTCAGAAACAACGCCCCAGTACACCGTTCGAACGGTTCGAGAAGCCAATGATTCTCGAGCTAGCACTCATTGGAGAAAACCGGGCAAGTGTCCCCACAGCGTCGGGAAAAACTCAACTGGCGCTGACCATCGTGCTACAAAACACCGGCTTACCCGTACGCATTCGGGACGTGGAATTCCTGGTCGCGGATGAGGATATGGCAGAAGTACTGCTCGGAAGACCATTGCTCAAAGCCATTGGATTCGATCTCGGAAAACACCTCCAGGAGGTAGGAACAGCTACTGATGGTAGTCAGAGAAGGGATTGAGGGCAAAGACTGTCCGACTTTCCTCGACAGTATTCAAGGGGCTGAGCTACCAAGAGGCCGAAGACGATCCGATAGAGCCACCGGAGTGCCTGCAAGCCGGATTTGGAGTCGATTCAGATGAATCTATCAACAAGGCAATGCGAAAGGCAGTCGAAGAGACCAGGAGCAATGGAATCTCCTCAGAAGGAGCCGGAAGGCTTAAAACTCTTTTGGAAAGCCATCGTGATTGTTTTTTGATCAAGCTTGGCCCGGATCAACCTGCGACGGTACGCCCGCTTTCTGTGAAGTTAAGGCCAAACGCACAACCGTTTCGATGTGCACAGCGTCGCTATGGCCCAAACCAAAGGGGTTTTATTCGACACACAGCACAGCAACTGGAAAAAATTGGAGCTGTGTACAAGAATCGCAATGCACGTTGGGCCAGCCCAGCACTGGCGGTACCGAAGCCTGGAACAGACAAACTACGGTTCACCGTAGATCTGCGAGGAACAAATGCCAGAACGCTCCCTCTGCAGTCAGCGATGCCTCACCTGGAGTCCATGCTTCAAGACTGTAGCGAAAGCAAGTGCTTTGCGAACACTGATTTCACGCATGGCTATTGGCAAATACCGCTCGATACTTCTCAGGAAATCATGGCAATTGAAACCCCAGACGGGGTTTATGCCCCAACGAGGACAATGCAAGAGGGAACAGACTCTGGGAATCATTTCCTGTCTGTTACCAGTGAACACATCGCGGAGAGGGTGAAGCGTATGATACACAAGGTTAGACGATTTTCTGATGTACGCAAAATCAGAGGAAAACCTGCTCGAGGACATTGAAGCTTTCCTAACTGTCTGTAAGGAAGTAGGATTCAAGGTAAACCCCGCTAAGTCTTGTTCTTTTCTGCAAGGAAGTGAAGTTCTGTGGCAGGATCTTATCAGAAGTAGGGGTTCGTTTCGATCCACGAAATCTTGAGCCCCTCCTCAATATGCGGAGGCCAGAGATGGCAAGCGAACTACAGCAGCTTCTGTGTGCCGCTAACTGGATGCGGAATTCTATCCCCAGTTTTTCCCAGACAGTCCAACCACTTCATGGCTTACTGGAAAGAGCGTACAAAAAGGCCGGCAAACGAACAAAGAAAGCAGCAGAAAATATTCCCATCAGTGAATTTTGGGGGACCGATCTCACTGTCGCATTAGATACGGTAAAAGCTCAACTGGCAGCCGCTACCAAACTCGCTCTCCCGAAAGAAGGCTACAGGACATGTTTGTACACGGACGCTTCCGATTCTCACTGGGCGGCTATCCTGACGCAATCGTCTGAGGAGGATGCAAGCAAACCGATAGAAGATCAAAGGCACGAACCCATGTTTTTTTTTGTCTGGAGCTTTCACGGGTTTCTCTCAGAGATGGAGCGTCCCAGAGAAAGAAGGATACGCGATCGTCGAGGCCATGTGCCGAATGGACTACCTAACTGCCGGAAGAACTACTTCAATATTCACAGACCACGCCAATCTTGTGTACATCTACGACCCTTACGGACAGAACCCTGGCATCGTGCGACATACAGCGAACAAACTCATGCGTTGGGCTTTGAAACTTAGCGCATTCTGGCACATGATCGAACATGTTTCAGGAGAGAAGAACGTATGGGCCGACATGCTGACCCGATGGGCCGTTCAGTCTACAAGAACAGTAGCCCCGTCAAGAATAGGACGTATAAGCGCGCTAATGGTTACTCCAATCAGTCCTAGTATCAACGAGCACTTCGACTGGCCTACGGAGAAAGATATCATTTCGTCGCAGACAATCCACGCCGCCAAAGCCCCGAAAACGCTTTCAGAGGAAAATCGCCCATGGAGACTGGCTTCGGGGCGAATCTGGATACCGGAAACTGATCATGAACTTCGTTTTCGAATGTTAATAGCTGCACACACAGAAAGAGGAGGAAGTAGGGCATTCGAGCCAACCGTTGCATCCGTATCTGAGCACTTCTGGTGGAAGAAACTCCGTGAAGATATTCAGCAATTTGTTGGATCCTGTTTTCAATGCATTGCTACCGAGTCTTTTTCTAGAGTTCCCAGGCCCCTTGGACACACCATGCACGCTAGCAGACCAAACGAACTGATTCATTTCGACTACTGCTTTATGAAGAAAGGAGAGGGCGATCTTCTTTATGTTTTGATAGTCAAGGACGACTTGTCAGGATACGTATGGCTTAACGCCACAGCTGAAGCAGACGCGGAAACCACAGCAGCTATTTCGATGGAGTGGTTTGCATTTTTCGTAGTTCCAAAGTGCTGGGTATCGGACAAGGCAAGCCACTTTAAGAACCAGCTCGTGAAACAGATATCCGACGGTTTGAAGGCTCGTCACCATTTCACTTTGCTGTACTGCCCGTGTAGCAATGGATCCGTGGAGGTCGTTTGGCGTGAACTCTTGAGAACTGCACGGGCAACATTGTCCGAGTTTCAACTTCCGCTAACAGCTTGGCCATCAGTATTACCTCTCATACAGTCTGCCCTGAACAATTCACCGACACGTAGACTGAACGGAAATTGTCCCCTGACCGTCTTCACTGGACTTCAAAGGGACTCTCCGCTTTCGGTAATTGTCAAAAACCATCATGTCGAGAACGTCAAGTGTATGGAAAGCGAACGTAGAAAGGCAGTTATCGAGGTGAAAAGGCTACAAAGATCGCTCTCTAAGATGCATAGGGATTGCGCAGAGAGGGCTAGAAAGCAGAGGAAGGCATCTGTCGGCAACCTCAGAGTGAGAGAAATCTCTGAGAACTTTGTGCCTGTTCTTTCCTTGCCTTTTGCGCGAACCGCCGCCGGCCGGTCGTCCGACCCCGCCTACGCATCGTACTCGATCAACAGAGTCCCAAAAAGAGTTTCTGGAACTCCCTTGTAACGAAGAAAACAAACAAGAACTACTCTCGATCGCTCTTGTTGGCGATCGCAGTGTTATGAAGGGCTTTATAAAGACATGCATGTCGAGAATGACCACCTTAAAGTTGGCCCCTCCTCCATGACCCCAACCATTACTACTGCGCTACCTGGTAATATACAGACATTCTTGTATGCCTCGAAAACACGCAAAAGTGTCGTGTCGGAAACTGGTGAAGTTTCAGTTCCAAAACGCGTGTGCGAAAATCTCTCCCAAAAATTTAAACAATGTCGGGAAGCTATGCCTTCGTCTTTCTTCTTTTTTGTATTCGTATCACCTCGTTTCGACTGCCAACACATATTCGGGCCCAAAATCCTCCCCACGTTTATAAGAAGAGGTCATACCGTAGATTGATTTGTGGAGTGCTTGGATGACTGGCGTCATTCTCGAAAGTCACAAGCGCAACAATAAGCGCAACACATCGCACTATACATCCATCTTACAATCCTGCAGTATCAAGGAAGGGGCTGTCTCGCAGTTGCACACATTCTTTGGACTGAGATTGCACTTCAAAGACTTTACTGCCTCATCGGTGTATAGCAAGAGTTCTAAGAGAATCCGAACATGACACGCACCCAACACTGGTCAAATTACTAACACATACTATCAATATCTACCTCAGAGCACCTGAAGAGCCATTATATGAGCCAGTTTGTGCTCAAGCCAGCGGTACAAGACGCGAAGGGATCCCCAGCCATGAACGCGAATGATCGGTATCTTGGACAAAAGGATAGATCCAGGCTTTTCACAAAAGATACGAAAAACGATCATAAAAGCGATTAGTTGTGCATCATCGCACATTTCCCATTTCGATCTCCAATTCAAAACTGCCGCAAGTCCGCTTCACAGAATCAAAACTTTGCTCAACCTACTATACTCGGGTCTAGAACTGAGTTACTTTTCTCCTTCCCTGAGCTCCACAGATGCAAAAGTGACAAAAGCACTATCTGAGATAGTCCGGGCTTAAAAAAAATCTAATAATCCCGCTCTTCTTGAGAGTATGGAAATATCCGACATTCCAGCCCCCTCATCTTCGGATTCCTTTGAATTCGAAGCCTATGAAACAGTCCATCATCTTACGAAAGACTTCGATCTTGAGACACCACCACGGACGGGCCCTCTCAATCATCGATGCAGAACGAATTGACATGCCGGCTCCTCCGGATACTCTGAAGCCATCTTGGATCTCATGCATTTCACCTCATATTCACGAAAGTTTCGATAATGAATGCCTTCCTACACTTACAAAACCCCATGAGGCACTTTTGCATACAAAGTACCGCATGCCGAAACATCGAATTCACATCAAGCATGACCACTACCCAAGGTTTCCCCGTATGCTTAATCAGGCTAGACTGCTGCGTTTGTCTGCACTTAAGAGAAAATGTCCCACCCATTCGTTGCTTTCACATAGGTTGACCATTACAGTGTTTGCTGTATTCAAAAGCAACTCTTCTGACAGATTAATAAGCTAGGCACTAATTGTAAACGCCATGACACCAGAACCTCTTTACAGTGAACTTCCCACATCTGATTTGTTCTCCAAGATTTGCGATCGATCTACCCTTCAGAAGGCTTTATTCTTCTTCGACTTCAGCAATATGTTCCATTGCATCTGAATCCCCGATGACCTTTCGGATCTTCCCCCACCACAATCCATCTGCTTCTGAGATCTGGTTGTGACAGTGCAAAACTAGGTAAGGAACACCTGCGTTGGCGACATCTCTCCGGAAGACCTTCTTCGCCGACTTCAGGTGATTATGCCAATAGGGCTCAAATGTATCATTGCTATGGCCTACAGCCTGGCACACGCTTGTCATATTGACGCTTCCCAATCGAATTGCTCTCAATACCCGCTCCTTACTGACCTCCATCGGAATACAAGACCCTCTCAGGAAAAGAGGGTTATGTTGTTCTTCATAAAAAGGATCTTCTCATCTTGCACATTTTGGACGATTTCAATGCAGTAGTAATAAATTGGCCACACGTGTGAAGGAGCGATGATAGCAGTTGAGCCCTGTAAGCCGCCGGGCCCTGAACAATCATGCAGATGACACGTGGACGGGTCGACCTCAGGTGGACTCATGTGGATTATTATTTTATTTTAATAAATGTAAAAAATAAGATTACAGTGCCAGGGAGATCTCAGCGCCTCACCAGTACTCTTTACTTGGCTCGAGTGACGCTTCTCTCTTAGAGTACGGTAGGCACCGTTAGGATACTAAATAACCCCCTTTGGTATATTAGTTCCACCCTTTGGTCTTCAAGCCATCGTTTCCGTAGCTTCAACCTGTAGGACTACGCAGTAGACGCCAGTCCATTGCACCAAGTACTCTGAGAGTGCCGCCGTCAAGGATTCGAACCTTAGGACCCGCTCTACCACGCTCCCACCTGTCGAGACCCGTACGTTGACCCAACATTCATTGCCATACAACTCGTATTCCTGATACTTTTCAACCAGGAGTGTAATGAAGCCTCCCTGCTCCATGGGATACGACACAAACCTTCCAAGTCGAGCCCGACTAACAGAGTAGTTGACGCACAGCTGCCTTTCATTGGGTGTGTCTAGGACCTTCGAACGAACACGATTTATCCTGACCCGACCAAGCTTGCACGCTACACATGAATTGCTTGTGATCCTGTCACATACACCCAAAGAACTCTTGCACGAGTCAGGTCACTAGTTGGAAAACTAATATGGGTGGCCTTCGCAATCCACCCGGCTCTGTCCTTTTTGTGTAGGATATTCTTCGTCACCCATCGTGAACAACCATGGACACGCGCACTACAGCTAATACCGCGTTTGAAGATTTCGGCTCTAGCAGGCGTTACTGTTTTCAAGTAATATGAAACACGAGACATACTTACTTGGCACATTCAATGACGCGCTTTTGGAGATACTGTGTTACATTTAAGTTAGCTTTATTACATGTAATCTAGTCTATATACGACCACTGGCCTCATATGCGGCCAAAATTACAACATCGGTAATTTTTGTAAACTTCGTCAATCTCCTTTAACTTTTGGGCCCGGATGTTTTGAACGCTCTCTTCTTATCTGGCGTGAACCTCAAAGATTACGAAATATGTTCCACAATCTGTAAACAACATCATCTTTATTCCATTCTTTCATAATTTATCAAATATGTCATCATCTATGGATCCTCGACGTGTAGTGGGAAACAGAATAAACACCCTCGCCAATCTCGTCAAATCAGAAAGCCACTTGAAAGGCTTCTCTGGCACGCAATGGAAGACGAAATTGTTCAGCAGAAGTGTTACAAAAGTAGACGTTGTCGTCAAGAATAATCGGAGACACACTTTTGTCACCATAAACGTCAAGCTACCTGGTCGCGGGAAAATGTGCACTTTCAAAATTTGCAATTAGAAAGACTTCGATCATGTCACTGTTCAAGAAACCGTTCAGAAAGTCATCAATTCGAACGTGGAGATGATTGGTGCTGCTATTACTAACGAAGTTTAGAACAATGAAGAGCAGCCTTATGTCACGGATGGCGATGACAGGCACACAAATAATTCGTGAAGCCCTCTTCCTGTGACAAACATTGACACGCAAGACAGCTTTGTAGAAGTTCATTCGACGAAATGGACAACGGAAAATGTATCCTTGACTCTGAATGTTCCACTGCAAATGCATCAATGAAAAGTGACGGGACCTGGTGGAGATTTTTTCTCCGTCATTCATGCACCTTCGGGACTCTCTGCATACGATGTCCTCATGTGGATGTGCCCTGTAGCTCATTTGGAAAAAAAAGTTTGATCTACCAACTCTCCGCTGGAAGAAAAAGGCTTAAAGCAGACTACAGGAGTTGAAATTTTGAAGTTTTTCGTGTTGATGGTGTTAATGACAGGCTTTGAGTTTTAAAATAGGAGATCAATTTGGTCTTAAGACACGTTTTCTGAATATAATGAATCTCCGCAGCTCGGAAAGATCATGTCACCCAATCGGTTTTAACATAAACGACAATTTATCGTTTTCAGTGGCTCTGAAAACGATAAAAAATCAGAGGAATGCATGCAGGTGATCACGCGTTTCGGAGTTTGTGAAAACTATAAATGACCGTCGGAGAGCTTTCGAAACTCCGTCACACACTCTGTGCGTGGAAGAACGTATGTAACTGTTGACGTGTCGCGATTCGCGCTCGTCGCACGTGAAAAAAAAGGTTGGGCACCAAGACAAGTTCCGCGCTGTGTCGGATGCCCCCAGACACTTTGGCAGAGTCTGGTATTCTTTATTATATAGTAGTCTGTGGTGCTCCAGTACCAGCTCGTGGGTTGCGCTTCTGGGTTTTCTATGATGCGTGCGCTGCGTAGGTGTCGCTGTCATCCAGCAGCTGTCTGTGGAGCAAAACCCGGCAACGGGAAGTGCTCTCAAGGTGTTCGAAGCCTTGCTCCCTGGGGGAGGCAGACTCAGAGACAGAGCCCTCCGTTCCACCCGTAGTGTGGGGTGTAACTCCCACGGGGGATTCCGGCAGTACTGACGGAGGTGAGGGGTAGAAACCGTTGGATCAGGAATGGGTATGGGTATCCCAAAGAATGGGGGAAAATCCGGCGAAGAGGAAAAACGGGACGAGGGTCGGGCACTAACAGGCACCGGACCCGAGAACCAGAAAAGGGGCGAAACAACAAAAGAAACCCAATACAGGGGCGAAAACCTGTCCTCGAAAGGAAACAAAAAAAGCACGCAACAAGTAAGCAGAACCCCTACGGGGTATCGTGCACGCAGGTCGTCTGAGCGGTCCCAAGGGGGTGGTTGCACGGAACCCAAACGTGGGCACTCTCCAAGTGGAGTCGTGTCCCTACGCAGGCGTTGCTAACCAGAGCCCGTTCCGGGTTGTAAGGCCGAAACGATGGCGGCGAAGAACCTCTAAAGGTATCGAAGACCTACCTTGGTTCTCCTTTACTCTGAGCTCGGACTGTCAGATCTCGCCTCCCTAAGTAGGGCCCACTAACTAAACTCTACAGTAGTGCACACCTGCTCAGGGCCATACACGTGGAGATCCCACTGCCAGGGCCCAAAAGTCCAACGTTCTACAAATATCCGAAAATCGGTGCCAAAACTAAGCCACGTGTATCACGGGGCCAATCCAACCATGGGCCATCCGAATCTTCCCTTTATAGGCGAAATATAACCGGAAAACAGTGCCACCTCAGCACACCTTAGAGGGGATCATAATCATAACCCTGGGAGGGTTCAATCCTCATCCTATGAGTTGCATCTTCAAGTATCCCCTAACTGGGCGTTGCTCTACACTGTCTACTTCGAAGTTCTACGCAGTCCAAACGCCCGCATCTCAATCCAGACTACAGTCCACTCTGGGCTGCAGATGCGCTATTTCATCCCAGTTCCGCAGAACCCTGCTTTGGGATGCACCTACGCATCCCAGGTGTGCTCGTGGGTGGTCAACAGTCCCCCTATGACCAATTCTGCGAAAGAAATATGGAAGGTTGGTCATAAAAATTTGACTATTCTCTTCTGTCGTGTTGTACCGTCTTTCCTGACGTGTTCCAGATATTCCTTTACCAAGTCTAGTACGTCGTACTGTAGGCTTTCCAATGAGACCCAGTCGGTTTCGTTGTCCTCAAAGCCTTTCCATTTTACCAAGATGTCCAGTTTTCCGTCTTCTTTTCTGATATCCTGGAACTCTTCGACCACCAGTAGCTCGTTGTCTTGATAGGAGAGGTAATTTTGAAGATCTTTGGTGATTTGAAAATTCTTGTTTCGGAAAAACTTCAACCGACGGCCGTGCACTACTTCCTTCTTTCCTGAAAGTAAATGTTCAACTTCGAAGATGTATTCGCCATTGCAGATTGTCACTCGATACGGACCTGTCCAGTGTAGCCAGAGTTTCTTTTTCATTTTCTTCTGTAGCAATCCTTTCAACACAAAATCGCCCTCAGAAAAGTTCACCTTTCGTACTCCCGTTTTCCGGTTGTGTGATTCTGCCGCTGCTTTTCGTTTCTTGCTAGAAGCCGTGGCGACGTCTCGGTGCATGCGTTCCATTGCTTCTCTGCACCGGTCAAATTCTCGCAATTGCCTAATCTCTGCCTCGGTGATGGACACAGTTTCCAACTCTCCTTTGCGTTCAGTGAGTCCGGCGAATGGGCCGTCCTGCTTCAGCCCGGTAAATACTTCGAGTGGACATCGATTCTTCAATCGCTTCAATGGAGAGTTGTTCAGTGCTGACTGCACCAGTGACATCACACTGGGCCATGAGGCGAATGGAAGCTGAAACTCTGACAGTAGTGCTCTTGCCGCTCTTGCAAGCTCTCTGCACACTACCTCGACTGTACCGTTGCTCTATGGTGCGTAGGCCAGTGTGAAATGATGCTGAGTGTGCAAATGATCCTTGAGACTACGCGTCACTGTGTTCTTAAAATGGCTGGCTTGATCGGACACCCATATCCTCGACGTTCCGAAGGCGGCGAACCATTTTGTAAGGAGTTCAGCAGTTACTTCAGCCGTGGCTTCGGTTGTCGGTACGAGCCAAAAGTAGCCAGAAAAGTCGTCTTCGATCACCAGAACGTAGATGTGATGCTTCTCTTCTTTTCCAATATAGCAGTAGTCGAAATGGATTACTTCGTTGGGTTTCGTAGCATGGATCGCAGACCCAAGAGGCCTTGGCACGATAAATCCTGGGTGACTAGCGAGGCAGTGGATACAGGATGCCACGAAGTCCTTAACATCTTTGTCCATACAGTCCCACCAGAAATGTCTTTCGATGTTTGCCTTCGTAACTTTCTTTGCTCGGTGTCCTGTGTATCCGGTGTGTGCTGCGATCAAAACTCTTAGCTTGCACAGTGTGTCTGACTTCGGTACCCATATAAGCCCTGAACTGTTTCGCCAAATGCCTTGATTCTGCTTGAAACTGCTGGGTGGCTTCTCTGGACTGCTACGTTGTGAGTTCTCCAGGTCTTTGAGGTTGGGCCAGTCGAGTTCCAGCTTCAGTTCGGGGCTTATTGGCGCCATGAGAACAGTCTTGCATGCCCTCATAGTGGCTACTTTGACTTTGTCAGGACTTTTTACGGCCCAGCGTGTCATCATATCAGCCCAAACATTCCGTTCCCCCGGTAGGTGCTGTATGATGTACCTGAAACCGTTGAGCTTCATTGTCCATCTCATCAGCTTGCTAGCCGTGTGGCGTGGTGTGCCAGGGTTTCTTCCGTACGGGTCGTACATGTTGACGAGGTTTGCCTGGTCCGTGAAAATCGAGACATCAGCTTGCTAGCCGTGTGGCGTGGTGTGCGAGGGTTTCTTCCGTACGGGTCGTCCATGTTGACGAGGTTTGCCTGGTCCGTGAAAATCGAGACATCAGCTTGCTAGCCGTGTGGCGTGGTGTGCGAGGGTTTCTTCCGTACGGGTCGTCCATGTTGACGAGGTTTGCCTGGTCCGTGAAAATCGAGACATCAGCTTGCTAGCCATGTGGCGTGGTGTGCCAGGGTTTCTTCCGTACGGGTCGTACATGTTGACGAGGTTTGCCTGGTCCGTGAAAATCGAGACATCAGCTTGCTAGCCATGTGGCGTGGTGTGCCAGGGTTTCTTCCGTACGGGTCGTACATGTTGACGAGGTTTGCCTGGTCCGTGAAAATCGAGACCATCCGACCGGATACGAGATAGTCCAGCTTACTCATAGCCTCGACGATGGCGTATTCTTCCATTTCTGGGGTGCTCCAGTGCTCTGCGGCGCCACGGAACGCTCCAGAAAGGAATGCGAGGGGCCCATGGTTCTGTTCCCCGAGGTCGAGTTTGCGATGCTCTTCCGGGATCTGGGTGAGAATTGCGGCCCAATGGGTTTCAGAAGCGTCGGTGAACAGGCAGAGAATGTGTCCTTCTTTTGGGTAGGACAGTTTTGTTGCAGAGATTAGATGGCGTTTGATATCGTCAAGCGCGACCTGGTGCGTGGGGTTCCATTTTTCAACTACGCCAAAATTTCCTTACTGCACTCTTCTTTCGTGACCCTGCTTCCTTGTACATCTCTTCCATGAGATCGTGCAATGGCTCTACTTTCTTGGCGTAGTCTGGGATAGACGTACGCATCAAATTAGTAGCGCAGAGCAGTTGCTGTAGCTCACTTGCGGTGTTCGGAGCTTTCATGTCGAGGAGAACCTTGAATGAACGTGGGTCATACTGTACTCCGTCCTCTGAGATGATACGTCCACAGAACTTCACTGTTCTTTGAAAAAAATGACTCTTCTTTGGGTTTAGTTGGAAACCAAATCGGTGGCATACTGCTAAAAACACCTCGATGGCGACCAAAAGTTCGCCCTCGTCTTTTGCGTGTAACAGAAATTCATCTATCCATTGAATGAGGTTGGGCACTTCTTTCGCAAAGGCAGTCTGGGTGCAAGCTTGGAAATGGTTTCCCGAGTCTGTACCTGCCTGCAGCATACGTCGCTGCGAATATATGCCCAGCGGTGTCTGGATAGACATGAGTTCCTGCGAGTCAGGAGATAGTGCGAACTGCCAATATCCGTGGCAGAAATCGATGTTGGCGAACACTTTCGAGCCTCCGCACTCCTGTAACTTTGAATGGAGATGTGACATTGCAGACTGCATGGGTATGGTCTTGGAGTTTACGGAGTGGAGGTCGACTGTGAAGCGCAGTTTGTCAGTCCCGGGCTTTGGTACAGTCAGGGCGGGACTGGTCCACTTGGCTGCTAGGTTCCTATACACTGCGCCGTTTTTTCCCAGCTGATTGATCATGTGACTGATGAAATCGCTGATTCTGCGCGTACCAGCTCTGACAGCAGCGGATTGGTTTGGCTCCAGGACGCAGTTCGATTTCTAATGGGGACACTTTTGGTGGTTGGATCAGGACCGAGCTCTATGCGGAAAATTGATCGATAATCGCATAGTATTCTCCTCAGCTCGCGAAGTCCCTCATTACCCATCCCGTTCTTCCGGGCTTCATACTGCAGGGAAGCGAGAGCTTTATCGATTTCAGTGGGGTCATCAATTCCGAATCCGGCCGTGAGGTATTCCGGGGGTTCAATTGGGTCGTCCTCTGTGTCTTTGTAGGATACACCACGGTAGCTACCCTTCCCAGTAGGTACACCGTCGCGGCTAATACGCATACCGTTGATCGCCGGGCCCACCGTCTCGAGGTGGTCGTCTAGATTGAATCCTATTGCATTGAGCAGGGGGCGTCCAAGAATCACCTCTTTCATACTCTGATCCGTATTGAAGAACTCTACGCCATGTAGAAGTATAGATATCTTCGTCCTGGGCAGGGTTAGAACTAGCGACATGGCCACCTTCTGCTTTGAGGTGAACACGATTGGGGCTTCTTCAGTGCTCTCAACAGCAGTCTCGAGTTCGATGGTTTCAGGGAGATCGATGACTTCCAAGTTGCCTCCGGTATTGACTTGCTTAATCAAGTCCCTTGATATAGCACTACAGTCGGCGCCAGAGTCTCCAATTGCGACTGCTGCGACTCGTTCGTCGAGTGAAATGTTGTACCTTCCATTGCTGCTCGAATGGCTTGATAAACGAGCGACTTTGATGCTTCTCTTCCCCCACTTCTCTGCAAAGAAATCGTCCAGGAGCTGCTTCCGTTCGTCGGCGGAGGTAATAATACAGTCTCGGATTCGGTGTTTCTTGCCGCATTTCTTGTTCAGGCAAGGCCTCGTCCACATAGTACCGTCTATGGCGGTTTTCTGTGGTCCTGAGTTCGAGGAATCTCGTTTCGAACGTTTGCGGCCGCGCTCCATATCTTCGGGTTCACTCTTCTTCGAAAGTTTTCCTCCGTCGCGCTCATTTCTTCGTTTTATCTGCTCTCGTGCAGCTTCGCCATCATGCACTTCGACGGTAAAAACGCTGGAGCGTTTCACAAAATGGGATATGCTTGTTTTCTGTGCAGCTGTCCAGTATGACTTCTCGTTCAGTAGACGAATACGTAGCTCGGCGGGTTCCACGCGATTGATTAGCTTAGGGACGATCGTCTTGCAGATTTCTTGATCTTTCACGACATCTGATGCATTTTTTCTATCTAAATTCATGACTATGTTCACGAAAAATTCTCTAACAGCTCCACCTGGGTCCCTGGGACATGTTCGGTACTTCACTGCATCCAATGATGTCTGTACGCCTTGTGCCAGGTTCTTCGGAGCTTCTTTGAGAGCATTCTCAAACCAGTTCTTTACCACTTCGTCAGTTGCGTCCTCGAGTGTTTTCGCGCCATCTATTTCTCCCAGGATGCACAGACTGTGTAGCATTTCCGGTTTGACGCACTGTCGAATCGTGGCTGGTTGAATGTGCTCTGCAGTAGCGCGAATCTGGTTAAGGTCAGCGATATATCCCTTATACGCGGCATACTCCACTTCAAATTTGATCATGTTCGGCTGTGTAGGACTCTCCAGCCTAAACGCCGAAATGGTTGACACAACTCCGTACTCCGACATCACGTTAAGCGCAAAAAGCAAACATTGTACTCTTTAGAGGCAAAGCAATTGGTTGACGTGTCGCGATTTGCGCTCGTCGCACCTGAAACAAAAGGTTGGGCACCAATAGAAGTTCCGCGCTGTGTCGGATGCCCCCAGACTCTTTGGCAGAGTCTGGTATTCTTTATTATATAGTAGTCTGTGGTGCTCCAGTTCCAGCTCGTGGGTTGCGCTTCTGGTTTTCCTATGATGCGTGCGCTGCGTAGGTGTCGCTGTCGTCCAGCAGCTGTCTACTTCGAAGTCCTACGCAGTCCAAACGCCCGCATCTCAATCCAGACTACAGTCTACTCTGGGCTGCAGATGCGCTATTTCATCCCAGTTCCGCAGCACCCTGCTTTGGGATGCACCTACGCATCCCAGGTGTGCTCGTGGGTGGTCAACAGTAACGTTGGTTTGGACTTGGAGGGAACTGGATTGAAATTGGACTTCCTCATTACACTCTTTTTGATAGCGCATCATATCGTCAACGCAACAACCGTATTTGAAGGCATACAACCTCTTCCGCGAACAGCAACCTTCGCCGCCAAGAACAATACATCAGCAAGACGAACACCTGCACCAATATGTCAATTCAGTTTTTCACAAAGAAACTACTCCGGGATAACAACAAGAACTGTCCAATCTATTGTATCACCTCCAAATCGTGGTCCCTTCGCTTCGGACCGCACTTTCGCTTTCGAAAAGAGCAATTGGACCCAGGAAAAAATCATTGTCTCACTCCCACTCTTTGCCGCTCACTCTACATTTTCTTCTACCTATTGTATCTCGTCTCAATAACAGAGACCGGCACGCCATGGCCGTCGCACTTGCTGTGACATAGGCCGGATACCTCATAGCCAATGAAACTATCAATCTGCAATACGAAGATATTGCACTTACCGGAGATTCTAGGGTACGACGTTTTGGGAAAGATGTCATCGCCGGCGTAGCGATCAAGAAAGAAAAAACAAGGAAGAACCAGTTTACAATGCTTCGTGACCTGGATGTCATATTACTCCAGCATTATGTACCACACCACTCTAGCCAGAGTCTTTTTCCACTTTCATAAGCTTCTCATCTTTCAAATATGTGAGCCGCAACCAAATTTCTCGGAATGCCTGGCCCAATCACACTGCACTCGGCCAGAATTGGTAGTGCTCTGCACGACTTCTGTAATGATGTTGACGCCCGAACAATTGCTCTACATGGACGCTGGAGATCTTTAGATTCACTGTCCTACTACTTGGGAAACGGAAGATCCATTCTTCACAGACACACAACCAGCGAAGCAAGCGACGTACGATTTAACGGTTACGCTGCTTGCGAGCATCGTCTTCTTAACGCTGCAAGGAACCAGTACGCTACTGATTTGAAAGAACTCTAAGCTGTTGGATGGAATGAACGGAATATGCTGTCTGCGAACGCAAAGGATCTCACTCTTCTTTGGCCAGCGAGGATCTCATTCCTCGATTCCAAGCTCCCCTGGCGCTACCTCAACTCGACTCACTGATTCCTGGAGAAGCACACATGTCTGAATCTGTCAATAAAGCCCACTTTATTTAGTTATCAACATTTGTTCTGGCACCACTTCCAGTTTCGTCACGATAATTCCTATTCTTGTGGAAATCTTATTTTTGATTTGGATTCGTTTTATCACTGGAACTATTGCACCCCGTAGACGTATCTGCGTTTGTGTTCACCAGATACTACTTCAAAAGCGATTGTTCATTCCACGCTTGACGAGTGTGTTATCTTACTGCTACTGCAAGCGGTTCACTACACTTTTATCGTCGTCCTCCAGCTTTTGTTGCCAACATATTTCTGTATCGGCAAATCAATTTTGGTAAGACTCCAGAAAGAATCACATCTTGTTCCCCAATCTTGGGGAATAACGATTTAACCTCAAAGCGATCTCTCATTGCAGTCTCCAGCCCAAAATCCGGTACAGAAAACTGCAGTTCTTCAACCATCTCCCGTCCCATCGTCCGGTTAAGCGTCACACCTAATATGCCGACATATCGATGCTGCTTGTTAGGGTCTCCAAGTAGAATTATATCGATGTCTCGATGGCATCGCTCTTTGTTGCCTATCTGCTCTGCAGATAGAACATATTCGTTTTCAGAGCTTCCCACGGTGCTTGCACCACCCTCTCCGGCAAAGAGCACATGTGAGTTGCCGAAATTCTCATCAGCCGAAGGAAACTCTCCGTTCAGTGCCACTTCAGTCTTCCATTTCCCACTCTCTGCATCGTCTTCCACCAGGGAAACAGCTACGTCATTCTTTCCACAGTTTAATTGCAGGCCAAATTCATCGGAGCACATATTTTCGATCCCAGTTTTAACCAAGCGTTCGGCCAATTGGATTATAGTCACGACAAACTCACCCCCAAAACGTCCAGGCAATGCATAGAATTTGTTCTCGACGCCGTGAAAATCAAATCTCTTCCCATCAAACCCAACAAGATGTGGATCATCTCTTCCGCATGGCCTCACACGCGAGCCGTACCTATCTGACTTTCACACCACGTTGAATCGGAATTGAACTATCTTTCGCACGACATCTCGACGAACAAGATTGTCGTGCTTCATTTTCCACACAGTCTTGCGCTTAGGATTGATACTTTTGTTCACTGTTTTCCGAGCAATGCTGCAGTTTGGTTTTCCAGCCCCACCTTTACAAACATAACCTCGAAAGAACTTGTCCTTGACTAGACAACTCTTCATAGATTTCGTGCACGCTTAGGCAGCCGTCGCACATTTTCCAGACGCTCTTGCTCCTTGTTTGCAGACTCATGATCCGTAATCGGCGCCGGAGATATTCTCGAAGAGACAAAGGCCAAAGAGCAAAGCTGCAAGTATTCGAGTACATATTGAAACCCAGATGTATATAAGACTCGCAAAGAATGATGAAAGAGGATAAAATACACTTTTGGACGACGAAAACGATATGAAGACTGTGGATTCAATTGGGTTTTGCGACAGTTCGGCCCAGGTTTTAAGGCGAATCGTTCTCAATCACATGAAAGCAGAAGTGTCTACTGTTCATGTTGACCCCTAAAGCTGTTGAGTCCCTGCAATGATGTTTACGGTGTGATCTAAGGGGAGGTCAAGAAGACAAGCTTGTATCGTGATCTCGCCACTCACAGCAGTACACATCTGATGCAGGCAAGAAAGTGATCCACATACATCCAACCGAAATGAACGCCTGTCTGAGGAAAGCAGCGGAGCCGTTAGAGTCGATAAACTCGGGGATAAGGAGGGGGGGGGTTGGTTATGTGCTTACCGAAGAACGCAGGTTCTCCGGGTGTCTGCGGGACAGGCGAAGAGGACTGAGCGCTAGCGTACTGACCCTGGTCAATAGCATACACAGTTTGATGTCGCATAAAACAAATCCTACCGATCAAGAGAAAGAACCATGACTATCTCTATCAGAAATAAGTGGAAAAGATGCTGCGTAGACGAATGGGCGTGTCGACAGTCTAGTTCGTAGACGAAAGGACGTATCGATAGTGTAGTGGTACAAGTCAGCGATATAAGGCTTTTGATAACAGTTAGTGCCGAATGTGTTTTGGCAAGGCCGAATAGGACTCAACGCATAATGAAATACTGGGAGGTGTTGGAGCCCGACTGTTTTGGAATGAACGTCGTCGCATTTGCCTTTGAATTGAAGTGAGCGCTTTTTTGTGTTGGATTACACTGCAATCAAAATGACATGCCATGGACATCCACGCTTCAAACAATCAGTAGGTCTGTAAACCAAATACTGCCAAAATACGCAAATAAAAAGCCATATCACAATAGCTGAGTTAGATCCAAGAAAGCTTTGCTCGCAGTAAACGAAGTTACGAAATGAATTTGAAATAATCGTATTCAATTAAAGTGGTCTATTTACTGAAAAACATTTGTTGCTTTTGAAAATTCTGACAAAAATCAACCATTTGTTTCGCAAAAAATTATGTAACAGTTGATCCACAAATTGATATCCACATGCGATAACTCTTGGCTTGGAGAAGACCGCTCTTGTTAGCGGCGCGACCAGACGTGCCGCCGTCATTGAGGCGATCGCCCTGCTGATATCTCTTATTTGGGCATCCCTTAGCGCCGCATCTGCGCTTGCATCAAGGTTCTTCGCAGTTGTTGTGTCTGGATCTGTGTCTTTGTCCGCTACTGCTGCTTTTCTATGTACGGTACAAAGTGGCGTCGTATTCTATCTGCAACTTGCCCATTGTGCGCTGCTTTCTATCAAGGACGTTTGCATATGCCGTTCTATGTTCTGACGCCCTGATTTGGCCTTTTACGTTGTAATCTTGTGCACGCAGTTCATCATGTCTTTCTAAAGAGCGCTCGCCATTTACTAACCCTTCAGCTTTGCATGGAAATCATGGCATGCTAAAGAGCACAGCATGCCAAAAGGCAAAAATTCCGATGTGACCTCCCTCCATTACGATTTCCAAACATGCTAATACGCACAGCTTGGTTGTAATATGCGACTCTTTCAGACACACCTGCACAACTCTAAGACCACTCGCTCCCTTTCTGTGCGCGCAACTGATTACGATTCTTTCGTCCGACACAGAGCGCATCAATCAGAGGACATAAGCACTTGTGAAGGAACAAAGCTATTGAGCGATGGTACCAAATAATGCGTCTTGGCTCTCAATCACAACGTTCTTTCCTTAACTACAGACAAGGGCATGCCTTCCTTGGCTTCGCGATACACCAACAGTCTTCACTATCATATATAATGTTATCAAGCGTAGCAGGATTAGAGTGCATTGTGGAGCAGTATAAAGCCTACCTTATTGCATACCTCGAAATCCTCCTCATCGGACATTCCACTCACATAATATGTCCCAAATCGCTGAAAAAATGTCGTCTCGGACACTTTCAGACGCGGTCGCTTCAAGCATCGTGATGAAAACAGTCGCATTCACCGCGTGATCCCTCATTCAATTCTAGCCATGGGGAGACCATCTCGAACTGCTCCGAATAAGCCGGAGAAGGACCATTACTTCGAACAGAAAAAGATTTTCTGTATATATAATTCTCTACGTTTAGCATTGCATCTTCTGAGTAGCACGAAGGCATTCCAGGCAGATGGCCCTCTTCTCAAAAAACTCCTCAAAGCATCGTCAGAATCAGGATTTAAATCTAATTCTTTGACACCAACCTCTCTTAAGGCGATATCTGATCTTATATTAGATAAAGTTACTCTATGTACGCGACCCGCATTGGAAACTATCGATATTTTTATCTCTTCTATCACTGGCGTACCATGAATTCTTCCGTCGTATTCACAATGGCGTTGGCACAAGTCACACTGATGTAAATTTGATATTCTACAGTATCGTTCATACAATCGTGGTTTTCTAGTAGAAGCTTCAGCAGTGAAAAACGTGGAACCTGGTAGTCGGTGGAAGTTAACCCACAAGATTCGTCTTTGTTACCTCTAAAACGTTCTTAATTCATTTGACTAGTGCTCTTTCACCTTGGAAATGCTCTAGAACTTGTCCAAACTGAATATGTGTCATGCCGTATTGGAAAGCGGCGTAGTGGTCAAGGCCCTTCGTAAGATAATCTGTTACTGCATTTCGATTTCTCTGACTTTTACTGTGACTTCCGCTCTAGCGGATGTGCGTGTTACATAAGACTGCTTAAGGCTTTCGGACACCGGCTTGGAGATGAGCGAATGACAAACAAGGTGTTATTCGATGGAAAAGGACCTTGACAATTGGCAGAAAAAAACACCCTGGACGATCAGTATGGCGAGTGGAAGTCGATTATAGAAACTGCCTTTTCTTCGGAGACTCTGACCGATTTCATAACTCGGGAAGCGCACAACTTGAACCGTGTCGCCGCCAATGCACATGGAGATGTGCTGCTTTACGTGGATATTGAAGACCCATGGCGCTGGCCGAGGGATCTCGTTATTCGCTTGAAGACATATCAAGAGATCATGAAGGAAACTTTACAAGGTTATCATATTGAGAATCCAGTTTGATTTAAATTCTGTGGGCCGAAGAGCAAAAAGTATTCGAAACCTGTCGACAAAGCTCGCACTGACACTATGTCTGCTTTTAGCGAGCTGTTCATCGTGGAAGATTTTGAAGATTCGACGTCCAAGTGAAAAACGTTTAATGCCGCAATCGTGAAACACTCCACATGTGGTGGGAAAAACGACAACGGTAGTCTCCGACGGATTAATCCAATTCACGAGGCTTCGGTGTGAGCAGCATCTAGATCATTTATCAAGAGTTCTTGCTGCGAAGTCTACGTAAAGATGAAGCTTTCGATCTATAAACGATTTCCGTAAAGCTACAAGCTGCTCCTTGAATTAAATAACCTCCGTGTGGGCGTTGGGATACGAATGAAGGTGGTCTCGAGCAGCTGCAATGGGTCGAAACTCCACCTCGGGGCGAAGGCTCTTCCGCTCATGGTAGAGTCTTTGCGACGTTTTGCGTTTCTGTAATACTTCATTTTCTATTGAATAAAGACGAGATTTGTAGTTACCATAGAAATTAACAAGCTCGGCGCGGAGAGGATGGAATTTCACGTGTTTGTTTTTCACACTAAAAGCCAGGTGAAAAAATTAGTCCTAGTGTTCCTCTTTCAGGCATTATTTCGACGAAAAGACTGACCACAAAGAACAACAACGCCAGAAAACGTTCTCGGCGATGATTCTGTCACTAAAAATATCTTGATTGTTGCCTCGTTCTTGCGCAGTTAAATTACCACTTCGGGGTTTTCTGGGGTGAATTGCTCGTACCATTTCAATTGTCCCCCGATGACCTCTATCTAGAAGAATTGCCCAGCTATGAGGGTATGTTTTAGAGCGTAGCACTTCATCCAAAATTTTGTTTTCCTGATCTAATTTTTCAACGCATTTCTGTGATGCTCCATGTTTTTGGAAAAATTATCAATATCCGCAAGTGACCCAGGCACATTTTTTGTGCAATTCGTAGCCAATCCATTTGGTAGAACACTAACTTAAACCTTGAAGCTGTACAGTTTGTGTATGCCACTGTAGTATAATTTCGGTTCCTGTAGATTCCCGGAAGGCCTATTCGTTTGTTGAAAAGTAACATTAATAGCATAAAGAGAGTACGGGTAAATTTTAAATCGCTAATTTTTCTCATTCAAAAGTTCGATAGTATACTCCTTCGTCAATTCATCAACAAAAAGTCCATAAAAATTGTCTGAACTTTTTTTAACGAACAATATAATAATTTTTTCAAAAGTAGGACCCTTTATCCCAAACATTGCCTACATATAGACTAATTGACCGGTATGTATTTGAACTGACAATTTCAAAACGAAAACATCTTTTTCCCCATAATTACATTTTTTACGTCGTCGAATATTCCAATTTTTGTTATTGTGTGTGATGGGAAATCCAAAATTTTGTTGGAATTCAAAACCAGTAAAAGTGGTCATAGTTAAAATTCTTTGATTATTACCGTTGTTTTAAAATGAATCAAACAATGGAGAAGCGATTTGTCCTTCATCATCAGTTCTCTCTGCAGTTTTGTACTTTTCAATTTCAGCACTTTGCTCGGCTGCCTTGTCAGCTAGCATTCGCAAAGCAGCAGTAGTCTCATCGAGAGTCAGTACCATGATGAAGCGAAAGCAAAGATGTCTTGAGACCGGCATATCTAAAAAAGACTTGCTGTTTTTTTTAATTACTGTGTCTTTTTTAAGGGTTTAGAGTGCTTTGATAACGATGCATTTGGCGCCATTTTTTGAATATCTGTTGAACACATGTTTAGCTTATTTACTTTTTGTTTTTTAGAAATGCTTAGATAACCGTTTTGCGACAGCCTTTTTTCTAACAACAATGCATCACTTTCCCTTTGTTGTGATCTGCTTACTTGGAAGTAAAGAACTGACAGAAAGTGTAGTATTCTACTACTGTTGGAATGGCGATGGAATTTTTTTTGTCTAACTACGATGATACTCATAGGTGAGTGCAACGGCTGGGATGAAGTTATGAAGCGGCATCCCGCAGATAGCCAGCGAGGTGGTATGTTACAAGTGGGACCTCGTTCTGCAACGGCGCATCCGATTCGACCCTTTGTAAGGAAATACCGGATTGACAACGGCGTATATAATGGGTAGCCACGTGGCAACCAAGGCTACCCTTCGTAGGGGGAAGCCCATTTAGAGCTAGTTACCCCGTACTGTAGAGTGATTAATTGGCTAACCAAGTTTATATCTAGATATCATTATGTGCGGCGCTCACCCCTGTGCCCAGTATAAATGGTACAGAGTGGAGCGCCGACTCAAAAGAAAAGGTGACTACAACGGGTTTACAAACTATCTTGTTACTTTTTCAGGAATCCTTAACAGGAGATCCAGACTAGCTACAACAAGAAGTTGTACGTTCCATAGTACTAACAACCCTCATTGGCGAGTGGGGCCTTACAACCCCCATTTAAGCTCGCTAGTGTTGTGCTCTACCACATATTCACCTTAGCGGCAAGCACCCATTCGGCAGTCCCGAACACTGTCGCAGGTGTCTGCTCTCTCCGTTAGAGAGGATAGTACCAGTGGTCTTCCGACTTAGAAACACAATGGTTGGCTACTCCTGTGGAGCAAAACCCGGCGACGGGAAGTGCTCTCAAGGTGTTCGAAGCCCTGCTCCCTGGTGGAGGCAGACTCAGAGACAGAGCCCTCCGTTCCAACCGTAGTGTGGGGTGTAACTTTCACGGGGATTCCGGCAGTACTGACGGAGGTGAGGGGTAGAAACCGTTGGATCGAGAATGGGTATTGTAGAGAAACGCCCATTTAGGAGATACTTGAAGATGCAACTCATAGAATGAGGATTGAACCCTCCGAGGGTTATGATTATGATCCCCTCTAAGGAGTGCTGAGGTGGCACTGTTTTCTGGTTATATTTCGCCTATAAGGGAAAATTCGGATGGCCCATGGTTGGATTGGCCCCGTGATACACGTGGCTTAATTTTGGCACCGAATTTCGGATATTTGTTAGAACGTTGGATTTTTGGGCCCTGGCAGTGGGATCTCCACGTGTATGGCCCTGAACAGGTGTGCACTACTGTAGGGTTTAGTTAGTGGGCCCTACTTAGGGAGGCGAGATCTGACAGTCCGAGCTCAGAGTAAATGGTAACCAAGGTTGGTCTTTCATACCTTTAGAGGTTCTTCGTCGCCATCGTTTCGGCCTTACAACCCGGAACGGGCTCTGGTTAGCAACGCCTGCGTAAGGACACGACTCCACTTGGAGAGTGCCCACGTTTGGGTTCCGTGCAACCATCCCCTTTGGGACCGCTCAGACGACCTGCGTGCACGATACCCCGTGGGGGTTCTGCTTACTTGTTGCGTGCTTTTTGTGTTTCCTTTCGAGGACAGGTTTTCGCCCCTGTATTGGGTTTCTTTTGTTTTTTCGCCCCTTTTATGGTTCTCGGGTCCGGTGCCTGTTGGTGCCCGACCCTCGCCCCGTTTTTCCTCTTCGCCGGATTTTCCCCCATTCTTTGGGATACCCATACCCATTCCCGATCCAACGGTTTCTACCCCTCACCTCCGTCGGTACTGCCGGAATCCCCCGTGGGAGTTACACCCCACACTACGGGTGGAACGGAGGGCTCTGTCTCTGAGTCTGCCTCCCCCCAGGGAGCAAGGCTTCGAACATTTTGAGAGCACTTCCCGTCGCCGGGTTTTGCTCCACAAGTGGGCTCCCGACTTAGAATCCGTTCTCGGACTTTTGGGTTGGTCATCCACGTGTTGGAATATCTCTTGGAAGAGGAAGCACCGTCGTGAAGATTTGTTGTAGTGGTCCCCTTTGGAAAGGGTGGAATTGGTTTTTATTTTTGTTTTGTGTTACGTCATCCGTTCTCCGGGAATCTCGTGATCGAATTCATCGTTACCCCGAATTGTCCGTGTCGTGTCTGCAGCATGTCGCCGCCTACCCGTGGTTCCAGGACTGGATCGAACCGTCAAGCGGATTCAGTGCCCCAGGCCCCGCCTAGGTCGAGGAGCTCTATTCCCGAAGGTCGGAACGATTCCAGTATCGATCCGGACACTCGGAGAGCACCCTCAGTGGTTTCAGGTCCTCGAGAGGTCGTGGCTTTGGGCCCAGCTCCAGTGGTGGAGACCCCCTCAGCAGCACCCCGAAGTCGGGCCGACCCTGAATTACAGCGCCTGGAGACTCGAATCGATATCGCCAACGCGGCTCACGTCGAGCTCCTTCAGGAGGTTACTACCCTCCGCCTCAAGGTGGAGGACGCCCAGGTGCGGGGAGTCGCCGACGACCTTCGTACCCTGAGGAGGGATGTGAACTCCCTTTTGGAAAGCTTTGGTACCCCTGGGGTCTTTATCCAGGAGTACCGGAGCCTCGTGGAGGAACACCGCGTGCAAGCGGAACGCTTCCGAGCTCGGCTGGACACCCTCGAGGCCATTATCCGTATGGACGAAGACACAGAAGCCTCGAAGGATAAACCCGACGTTTCGGAAGACGAAGAACACCGCTCCGCTAAACGGGACCGCCGTAAGTCAAAGAAGAGGGTTTACCTCCAAGAGGATTTATCGGATTCCGATCCCAATCGCTCGCCATCGAGTTCGTCCTCCGAATCTTCGGAAAGTGAAGATGAACGCCGGTCATCCCGGGCGACTCGGTCGAAGGCTACTTACACCTCTCAAGGGGCAATCCGTACCCGGAAGAAGGGTAGGAAACACCTTGGATTAAGGGAGCTGAAGCCGACGAATCCTCTCTATCGGAAGCTGCTATCGTACCGCTATTACCGGTTGGATAACCCTTCGGGAGATCGAACATCCCGCGGAACGGGTAAGGTCAAGGACTACATCAAAAGGCTGAGCATCACCCTACAGAAGAGGGAGTTCACAGGAACAGACCCAATTCTGGTGCTCGATTTCCTTGCGAGGTTCGTCCAGGAGGCTGACATCCTCGGTATGAGTGAAGCGCAAGCGTATCTTGCATTACCCTATTTCTTAAAGGGGATGGCTGAAGACCAGTTCAACTCCGTCCGTGGATCATCCCGAGCCTCGGAAGGGGAAGTCACGTGCTGGCCCGAAGCGGTGCAGTACCTCTTGAGGTCATACGCTACTGGAAATGCGATTCAGGAAGCAATCCTTGCATTAAGGGATACGCGGCAGAAGCCGATGGAAACCGAAACGGTGTATTCAACTCGCTTGAATAAAGCGTTTCACCGATGCGGGAATGTATTCCCCGCCTACGAGAGATGCTCCATGTTTGTGGATGGTTTGGACCCCTCGATAAGGGCATTGGTTGCCCGACATCGGGAAGAGAAGCGCAAGCTGACCTACTTGGAATTGGTTCAGTACGCCCAGGCTGAGGGGGATACTCTCCGTGCCCGGCAGAACCGAAAGAGTCGGCCAACACGTGCACCCCTCGCCGATGGAGGTAACTCGTCTTTATCACTCGCAGGAGGCCCTGCCCCTGTGGGGGTCAATGATAACATTCACTTCATGGGAAGTAAACCCGAATCTATGGGTACGTCTGAGTTGCCGTCGACATCCGCTCCGACTACGGATGAAGACTCCGCGCTCTATACCCACGGACGGAGGGTGCCAGCCGCATCGCTACCTTTTGCAAATACCGCTGCTCGGTTCTCTCGCCCCGGATGGAGGGATACAGCACCACGTCGCGTGGATTCACGTCCACAACCGAACCCGGTAGAACTGATTTGCTATTTGTGTTACCTTCGTGGTCACAAAGCACCAGACTGCACATTTTTCCTGCGAGAGGGTTCACGAATTATCGCTCAGTACGAGGCTCTGACCCCTGAGGAGAAAGCTCGAGTCCCGAGTAGGTCCTATGAGGAACAAAGGATACTCCGAGCTCACCTTGCTGACAGGGATACAGAACTTGTACCCGCGAACGGGGAACAACCGGTCCCCTTCGAGGCGGCTGCACCGAATTCGGTGGGGTCCGCTTCGAAAAACTAAACTTGGGAGTCTCCCCTGCGGGAGGGGCGTCTTCTAAGCCGGAGTTGA
Source organism: Agarophyton chilense (assembly GCA_030374765.1). Classification (NCBI taxonomy): domain Eukaryota; phylum Rhodophyta; class Florideophyceae; order Gracilariales; family Gracilariaceae; genus Agarophyton; species Agarophyton chilense. Next base: position 190,594 of record JARGXX010000138.1, read on the forward strand.
AGACGCCCGAGGCGCTCCAGCTTCGCTCCCCAGCTGTGACTATCCTTTCAAGAAAAACGGCTGACACCGACGTTAACTCGGGATACTTTAGTGTCCTCCGTCGCCCGTGGATACGGTCCCGTAATTTCCGTATTCCGGATCGAGTTATGGTAATGGCCAAGCGGAATTATAAAGTATTCGCCGACTTCGGCCTGTCCAACCAGTTTATGGTTCGTCAAATATCTGTCCTGGATACAGGAGCCGCTCCTAACTTAATTCATGTGGAATTGTTACCCCCGCTGCTCCGGGTCCAAGTTCGTACCGGTCCACGTTTGGGTATCGCCGATGCCAACAACAACCCGCTACGGACACTGGGTACTATTTCCCTCATGGTGAGGTTAGGCTCCTATCTCGTTCAACTGGAGTTTATTGTATGCAAGTCACTTGCAGCACCAGTCATACTGGGTTGTGACTTTTGCGACCGCTTCGTTGAAGCCATCCGTCCTCGGAATAGAACTGTGGAACTCGAAGACGGGTCTACGATCCCAATCGTTCGTAAACCCTTACAGGGAGCAGCGCGAACACGCGTTCCTCTCCCCGTCGCGCAGAAATCTGTGAAGAAGGACCCGGTGTCTACACGGGTAAAGGTTGCGAAGTCAGTGGCTATCCCGCCAGAAACCCAGGTTTGGGTCACAGTTGTTACCAAGCAAATTGGTGTGCATGTGGTACAACCGAACCCGTCTCTGTATACGCGGCGTCAATTCGCCCTTGCGAATGGGGTTGTCTCCGTGAAACCGGATAAACCTTTCAAGGTTTTGGTAGCCAACTTTGGAAAGACAACGCAGCATTTGGTCAAACACCAGATCCTGGGTTCTGTTCTTCCACACCCGCATGCCGTCGTACCTACAAAGATCTCTATCGCAGAGGTCCTCGGTGTGGCGGACCCTAAGGAGGGGGAGGACACTGCCGAAATCGCGGAAGACGGTGAGCATACGACTGCAGCTCCACACGCTGAACACTTTAAACCTCAGAAGGTTACGGCCCCTATCACTGGAGCAGACCAGACGGATCCTGTTCAGATATTGGAAAAATGGGATCTCAATCATGTACCCGCATCTCATCGGGAGAAGCTGAGGCACATGCTTCGTGAATTTACCCCCATGTGGGATGGTTCCCTTGGAACTATTGGGATTACAGAACACCGCATCGACTTGTTACCGAGCACTCGGCCTATTGCCCAACACCCTTACAGGGCTGGACCGAAAGCTCGGGAAGAGGAGAAATCTCAGATGGAGAAGATGCTTAAAGCGGGCGTAATTGAACCTGCCCAGTCCGCTTGGGCCTCACCAGTGGTGTTAGTTCCGAAACCGGATGGATCGTGGCGTTTCTGCATCTATTACAGACGCCTGTACGAGGTAACCATTAAGAATGTGTACCCGATCCCTCGGATGGACGAATACATCGACTCCCTTGGGAGCGCTACTGTTTTCTCTACCCTCGACGCCAATTCGGGCTACTGGCAAGTCCCTATTAGGGAGGAAGATCGAGAAAAAATGGCTTTCGTGTGTCATCAAGGACTTTTCCGATTCCAGAGGATGCCTTTTGGGTTGACAAATGCCCCCGCAACGTTTCAACGGGCGATAGACATTCTGTTGGCTCCCTTCAAGTGGAGGACGTGTCTAGTGTATTTAGACGACATTATTGTCTTCTCCAACAACCTGGATGACCACCTCGAACACGTCAGGGACGTAATGAAGATACTCCGCGACGCGGGAATCACCTTGAAACTCAAGAAGTGCGAGTTTTTCACCGATTCGGTTAAGTATCTGGGTCATATCATCCGTCCCGGACAGCTTTCAATCGATGAAGTACGAGTGAAATCCTTGAAGGAAGCAAAACACCCGAAAACTCAAACGGAGTTGCGATCCTTCTTAGGTCTGTGAAACGTGTATCGCCGATTCGTCCCGAACTTTGCGGATATTGCCACCCCCCTCAACAGGCTCCTGACGAAGGGACAGCCAGTTGAACTGGAACCTTTTGGCGACGCGGAAACGTCTGCCTTCACGGCACTGGTGAATGCCGTAACATCACCGCCAATCTTGGCTCTACCCAATCCTGGGCTCCCTTACGAAGTGGACACCGATGCTAGTGCAAACCAAGTAGGGGGTGCACTGTTCCAATCCTCTAAGGATGGTGAACGTCACTCTATTGGGTACTGGTCACGTTCGCTGAATGTCAATGAAAGGAACTACTCGGTCTCCGAGAAAGAATGTTTAGCCGTTGTGTGGGCCTTAGCTACACTTCGCCCCTATCTGATGGGTACTCGTTTCAAAGTCCATACGGACCACGCATGCTTGCGTTGGCGCCTGGAGATCTCCGAACCCTCGGGCCGCCTTATGCGCTGGCGTCTCCGACTGTCGGAATTCGACTTTGAGATCCTGTACAAGAAAGGGAAGCTGAACACTCAGGCTGATGCACTATCCCGCTTGGGAACCACAGCGGAAACGGGACCCTACGAGGACGATGACATCCCACGTTTTATGGTATCGGACCTCGAGGGAGGAGCTCAACCGCTGACGGATGATGTTTGTGACGATATACTCGTCAACGAGAGTCTGGATTCGCCGACTGGCTCTCCGCCTAAGGAGGGGGAGGAGGACTTAGTTCCTTCGCAGAACGATGTTTCGGCGTCAGCCAGTCGCCCTAACAGGGAATCTAGTTCTCATAGTGAGACGGCGAGCCCGACCGAGCCGGCGACAGAGAAGTCACAACCCCAGCGTATGGGTAGCAACATCACCGCCGACCCAGCCGAGCACGACGTCAGAAAAGATGACGAAAACCCGCCTAGGGAGAGTCGTGTGGAGAACTCCGCACCCGGAACGCCTACAGAGCCGACGATCACCCGCCGCCGCGGAAGAGACACTGAAGTGTCGCACACTCAAACCCCGCTTTCTCGGGAACGAGCTGTATCAGCGGACCCGCACGGGGATGATCTCGACGACGAGGTTGACCAAATTTGGCTCTCCGTTATGGAATGGGAATAGGAACTCCTATGGAGACACTGGAACCCTCAGGAATGGGAAAGAAATGAGTGAGACCCGTCGGGGACAGCTCAGGAGAGTGCTAGCGCGTGTCGAAAGCGCCACCTCACATCCGCTTGCGGAGTGGCAACCGGCGCCCGTGCATTTATGTGGCACACGTCGAATGGCACCGAGCCAATCGAAAGGCTCTGACGACCAACCGTCGCGCAACCCGCCTCATTGAGCCAATCAAAAGGCTCTGACGACCAACCGTCGCGCAACCCGCCTCACTGAGCCAATCAAAAGGCTCTGACGACCAACCGTCGCGCAAACCGCCTCCGTCGCACGGCGCGTTGCACAAGAGCAACCTTCGTCCCCGTAGCTCGGGTTGACGTTGAAGTCTTACCCCCCTGAGATTGGAGACGCTACGGCGTCGCAGTTTCTCAACCGTCACGAAATCTAAGAACACCGGTGTTATCGGGATAATCTCAGCTTTAAGAAGAACTCAAAACTGGGCCGTTTTGACTCCGTAGACGGAAGTTACAACGTAGCCCACAGGCCACTCGGCGCCGTTTGGACAAAGTGCTGAGACCCGCTCGCAACACGGAAAAGAACCCACCGGGGTGTGTCTAGATCCTACGTTGACACCCTCAAGGGAACTAGATCGTTCCAAGATGGAAGAGAAGCCCGAACAGGGAAAAGTGTACCCGCTGGAATTCGTTATCGATCGCATCGTGCGTCACATCTACACCCCCGAGGGAGAAGTTCGCCACCAAGTCCGATGGTACGGATTCTCGCCTGAGGAGGATACAGTGGAACCCATTGAGCACCTTCCGAGGTCTAAGGTTTTATCCTATCACCGACGCGCTCGGGTAACCTTGCCTCCAGGTCTGGATCGTGCCCAAGTCGGGTAAGCCACCACGGGAACTGTTGTGGATGGGACCTCGAAGTGAGGAAAATGTTGGACCTCTGAAGAGGAATTGAGGAGAGTATCCCGAAGAACACGTATTGAGAGGGAAGGTCTACTGGCTCTCGGCCTAGCGCCGTTAACCGGGGAACACAACACCGGTTATCGAGACAGTTTATAATGAAAAAGGAAAAGAAGACCCACGAAGTGGAGAAGAAGATTAGGAAGAAGATTGGACCCTAGGAAGGGAAGAAGTCGAAGACGAGGATGAAGAAGATCCTAAGAAGGAAGAAGATGAAGTAGAAGTTAAGATCCTAGGAAGGAAGAAGAAAAGAAGTTATGCAAATATCAGAAGTTTACTATTGTCGCCAAGCTATGGACTCTACCATTGCCCGAAGGCGGAACTACGGAAAGCCCGAGGAGGGACCCGCCCCACCGTTGGGATTCTGACCCTGATGGTACGCCGAGGCGAAAGCCAACATCTGGCTCACATCCGTCATACCCAGGGGAATCGGAATGCCTGCGTTCACGAGGCCTTGTCGCACACTATCCGCTTGCGGAGTGGCAACCGGCGCCTGCGCAAGGGTGTTCACACCCCACCCGGGGGGAGCAGATGAACCGCCACCGGATGCATTCGCCGCCGCAGCTGAGGTCGCTCCCACTGGTTGGAAGGGTGCAGATGGCTCCACAGGGAGTACTCCACTAGGAGCTGGCATGTCGTTATCCAACGCTGGATCGTCCAGGTCTACTGGAGGCTCCTACTCGTAATCGTCGTTATAAATGAACTCCGTCGGGTGTCCCACTGGCATCGGTGGAGGCGAGTCCATCAGCCCCCGTGCTTGCGTCGCGCTGATGCGAACCCCTTCTAAGGGATTGTAATAGACCCAGTTACCGGAGCCCGGATCGTACCGGCCAGGAGACTTGTCTCGCGCGGATCCTTCCCCTGCGGGCTGATTTTCCACTGGAACTCGATCCCATTGGGTGTTGTCGATCACGTCCAAGATTGGATACAGATCCTGCACGTGGCTGGCCGAACCCAACGCTGGGACAAGGTCGATCTGACGCACGATGGTCCGTAGCATCGGAGAAATCTCCACCCTGTTGGGGAGCTTCGTTGTCCGCCGGCGCGGAGACCGATGGCCCCGAGAGTGGGTCGATAACGTATGGGTTCATTCCCTTGAGAGGGCTAGTCGAAACCGCTGCTGCGGGAAGTTGCTTATCGCCGAAAGTCGGAGGAGTAGAAGAAAGTTGTACCGATGTGCCGGTTTTGTGGCGATCCTCAGAAGTGGTGAAGGACCCCATTGGGAGAGAAGTATGTATAGTGATCGGAAAGCTAGACACCCGCGGCTCGGAATGTTCTTCCTCGTCTTAAGGAGGGGGAGATGTAGAGCAACGCCCAGTCAGGGGATACTTGAAGATGCAACTCATAGAATGAGGATTGAACCCTCCGAGGTTTATGATTATGATCCCCTCTAAGGTGTGCTGAGGTGGCACTGTTTTCCGGTTATATTTCGCCTATAAGGGAAAATTCGGATGGCCCATGGTTGGATTGGCCCCGTGATACACGTGGCTTAGTTTTGGCACCGAATTTCGGATATTTGTAGAACGTTGGACTTTTGGGCCCTGACAGTTGGATCTCCACGTGTATGGCCCTGAGCAGGTGTGCACTACTGTAGAGTTTAGTTAGTGGGCCCTACTTAGGAAGATGAGATCTGACAGTCCGAAGCTCAGAGTAAATGGTAACCAAGGTTGGTCTTCGATACATTTAGAGGTTCTTCGTCGCCATCGTTGCGGCCTTACAACCCGGAACGGGCTCTGGTTAGCAACGCCTGCGTAGGGACACGACTCCACTTGGAGAGTGCCCACGTTTGGGTTCCGTGCAACCACCCCCTTGGGACCGCTCAGACGACCTGCGTGCACGATACCCCGTGGGGTTTCTGCTTACTTGTTGCGTGCTTTTTGTGTTTCCTTTCTAGGACAGGTTTTCTCCCCTGTATTGGGTTTCTTTTGTTGTTTCGTCCCTTTTCTGGTTCTCGGGTCCGGTGCCTGTTGGTGCCCGACCCTCGCCCCGTTTTTCCTCTTCGCCGGATTTTCCCCCATTCTTTGGGATACCCATACCCATTCCCGATCCAACGGTTTCTACCCCTCACCTCCGTCGGTACTGCCGGAATCCCCCGTGGGAGTTACATCCCACACTACGGGTGGAACGGAGGGCTCTGTCTCTGAGTCTGCCTCCCCCAGGGAGCAAGGCTTCGAACACCTTGAGAGCACTTCCCGTCGCCGGGTTTTGCTCCACACCTTGTTCATCGATGGGCTCGAGCCCACTATCATACATCTAGTGGCTCAATTTCGAGAGAAGCATGAAAGAACCCCATTTCTGGAGTTGGTTCAGTTTGCACAAGCTGAAGGTGACGCGGTAAGAGCTCGCGGAGTTACGCGGAATACCACAACGCTTGGTGCATCCAAAGAAGAGGAAAGACGAAAACAAGCCGCGAAACCCACTCGAAAGGTGTTCTGTTAAGAAAGTCCAGCGTGAAAGGATCCTCAATGTAGAAGAACTGAAGAACCGACTGGTTGAATTATACCCTGTTGTTCAGAATACCGTACGGACTAATCGTGAGCGTCACCGTTTGCCTTCTGCACAAGAGCAGTTACCGAACTTCACAGAAGGTGATCACGTTCTGGTTGCGAGAGAAGAATTCTTTGCTGGTGAAAAATAAGCTCTATGCTGGCGCGGGCCGCGACGAATTATCAAAGCAGTGAACGACTACGTTTACCAAGTAAAAGGTCTCCGTAACAGATTAGTTGAGAACGTGCACTATACACGACTGAAGCTCTACCATAACAGTTCTCTCGAAATAGAATCTGTAGTGTCTCATGTAATCTTTTCTGAAACCGGAATGGTGGTAGCTAGACTTCTGAACCTGAAAGAAATCGATAACGGCCTATTTGCCGCCGTCCGTTGAAACGGCCTACCTAATTCAGAAGATTCTCTAGAACCCATTGAAAGGGTTTATAAAGACGGACCCCAAGTGGTGGAATGTCCACTTTGTCCTAAGAATACACCATCTGGTCTTGCCGACACGCTGCATTCTCGCTCTTTAAAAGAGGGGAGTGTAACCGCTATTTCTGTTTTACAGTAGGTACCTTATCGGTTTATATATGACAGATGCATATGCGTTTGCTTTCGACATAACCACTAGGTTTACTCATTGAACTACTATACCGAACGGGTGGCTGAGCGTGCCTATAAGGGAGAGAGAGCAGCTCTGAGACCCTACGGTTGGGTTATAAGCTTGGTAGCTACCGTCCGCCACAGTCTGGAGTAAACTATCGAACTATCGGTCAACTTTCCCTTTCTTTGTTCCCTGAACCTGCCATAAGTGTGAATGGATTGTGATGATTGTCGTGGTCTTTTGTGGTTCCAAGTCACTTTAGCATTACACGTTGACTACACTACTGCCTGTCGTATTTTCCTCCGAATGAAACGCAGGTCAATCTAGACCACCATCCAGAACGAGACATTTGCAGTGCCATCTTCTGGTGAGAACGACGCATGTAGTATAAAGTCCCCCTTGAGCGCGTAGAATCTCTACAGAGTGGGCATGTCCTTAAAGTATATTCGTTTATGATATCGATCAGGTTCCTTTTTTTCAGTGTCAGGCAAGAAGGTAAAGCACATTCTGAGCAGCAATCGATTTCTCCCAGTTTTTTCAGAAGGTTCGCCTTAAAACACGTCTGTCAGTTCACGGATGGTCTGATTTTTTAGCGAGCGCCCAACGAGAGGGCTGCTGTGACTCTAAAAGAAGGCGTGCGCACCTGGCCTTTACTTTCCTATGGGAACGAGGACACAGACAACGTTACTACAGAACAGCCACAAAAACTTGAAGGTTCTAATAGACGTCGTTTATCGCTTTTTGGTTCTAGAAGAATCTCATGTCATTCTCTAATGCCTAGACAAGCGGGCAATGAATTGAGAACAAAAGAAAAATTTCTATTGGAAATGACAAGTTTACTGGTGTGCTTGCATCATCTAGCGGAGGAAAGGTCAATGCACACTCGGCGGTGATAAATCAGCTCATATGACCTGGAGTACCTTCGAAGGCAGTGTTCACATTGAAACACTCTGGTGACAACACTAACCGGGTTCGTCCCGTGCCTCGTCTCGCAATGCCTGAGCATATTGTGGTTCACATTGGTTACATAGGGGCAGTAATCACATGGGAAATATGCATTTTCATTCTCAGACAGCTTAGGCGTCGTTGGCTGACTTGATCTGGCGCTACGATGGAAAGATCGATTATGGAATCGATCGGAACTACTCTTATTGAACTCTGACCCACACGTCTCGCATTGAAATCTCTCGTTTCCTTCTTGAACATTTCGAATATGATTAGCTTTGAAGATACATTCTTCAGCTGCATAGGGCACACTGGCGTTTGCTGTACTGTAGTACACCGCACTGGCGAACGCTGCAGTACGGTACAGTCACCAGGCGTGGCTGTCATTAGGAGGGAATTCTGTATTATATTGAGCTACACCGATGAGGATATTATGCGATGTGGTGGACCTTGATGGTTGCCTGCTTGCATCGTGTACTACAGCAGTTTATTTAGCAATAAGCTCATATTTTCGCTCATTTAGTATTACTTATAAAAGAGTTAGTGTATAGGGAGGCCCCGCTCAAGTGCACCTCCTTTTGGGCACGTGGTGAGGAGCGCCACAGCAGATCGGGGGGCTGGTGAGGTATATGTTCATCGAGCACAGCCATCCCTGTGACTATTGTAGAGACAAGAACCTATTAGACTACTTTTACCCCTTTCCGTTTCTATTGTCGACCATAAAGGAAAGTCTAGTATCCTCAAGGTTTTCCGGACCCGCGTGCGCTGTACAGCATCGTCTACAAGCGTGGTATCAGTGAGCCCGCCGTTCCTGTTGCACTCTTCAGTGGCTAGTGCTACCACAACTTACAGGTATCTTCAATCTCCTCTTTCTAGGTCGTACACATCCCGTGCTTCATAGAACGGTCAGGTCTGATACCCCTTGCTACCGTTTTGGTTTATACCACAGCTTTTTACTTTATCCAACACCCGAAAGAGCTTGGGAGCACAGTCGATCAAACCTCAACAGCCTCTTTTAGGGTGGGTTCGTAGTTGTTCATTACTCTGATTTGAAGAGTACACTGAGCAGATCCAGCAGTGAACCACCTTCGCGGTGCATGACGTGTGCGACAAAATTACCGGGGATTCATATCGGAGTTATGAGGAGCTTTTAAGTGATTTAAGAACAATTTCTCATTACTTCCGGAGCCTACCACGTGTTCTTCATCATCTACAGATTTAGACTGGGGTTTGGCAACCGCCAGTGTGAAACTACCTTCTGCGTGGAAAACTTCTTTGTCTACAATGCCATTGATTGAGACCGCACGGGATGCATAATCCATTGCTTCATCACAGCCAACGTCATCGTTGTAATCATCGTTTGAACTGAGTTCAAATTTCATATAATGAATACCAGAGGGCGCACCTGGAACTTATATTCATCGAAAGTGACATGCCGAGACTCAACAATGCGTGGAGTACCATCGTTATTCATAACTAGTACTTTGTTCACACCACGCTGAAGATTATCAAAGCGCATTCACTCAAGTGCAAGAGCCTCGAACTTGAATCCACTTGAAGTCCTCAGCACAAATACGGTGCATACAAACACACGCACACATTAAAGTGATGGCCGGTGGCAAGTAACAAAAAGTTAAGGAATATTGTCAACAGTGTAATGCGTCACTCGGTTAGGCACATCGATGAAATGCTTCAATTCAAATGGCCACAAACACTCCGGTAAAATGCCTGAAGCAGTGAGAATGTGGCAGCCTCCTACATTGTACGTTTGATGCTTTCTGAATTCTCGATATGCTGGGGGGTGCAGGGTGTAGAGAAAGAGGTGATGATGCAGTTCAGCCAGGTTTTGTTGTAGGGCTTTGTACTCTTCAGCTCCATCGGAATACAATCTATTGATACCCACTCCTCTAAGCTGGTTCAACTTCACATTAACTCCGTAAAACACATCGCTAATGCCACTGCGATGCGTAATCAAACCAATAAAAGCATATCGGGAATGGTCATCAAGAAAAGTACATGGATACCGACACCCATCTGGAAAGCACATAACCAGGGGACCAACAATGTCCGAGTGGACAACGTCGCCAGCTGCAGCTGCATGCTCAAAGTAACCTGGGAACGAAAGCTTATTCCCTTTACCAAGTCGACTTTCCCGGCCCACCTCCTCCATTTCAGACAGCAGCAGCACTCCTTTAGTATACTTGTGCACCTTTTTCAGGTCTTGTGGGTTGATGTGAGCAAGTAGTGGTTGTTAGAGTTGTTTCTTCGCGGAGTTCGAAGTTAACAGAAGACCAGGTGTTGCGTGCACAATTGGTTCAGGTAATATGTACATGCCAGATTTTTTAGGGCGGAATCCAAAGATGATCTCAAACACGTTCGATTCAAATATCAAACGTACAGTGTGGCGAGAAAAAGGCGATTCGATACCTTTGTCTGCCAGGCACCTTGTAGACACCAAGTTGTATTAAACACTGGGAAGAAGCAACACAACGGTGAGACGCAAGTTCGCACCTTCAAACGAGATTATCACCTCTCTGCATGGTGTGGCTTCAACCGATGTATCGTCCGCAAGTTCACTGTTTTTTCTCGCATGGGTGCACTGATCCAAGTAGGAATGCAGAAGATGAGTGGAAGCAATTTGCTGTGGCAACAGTATCTGCATAGATGCTAAGATCCTTTGGGGGAGTAATGGCGGTTCTGTCCACAGTCAAAACTGCAATTTCAATCTTTTCAGACTTCCCAGATGACTTACTTAAACCACTTTTGTTGTCACTATTGCTCGTTTTCCTTGCTCGTGTTTTAAGCTTATCCATAATACTTTGAGGCAAGTAGTCAGGATTATCTGGGTTGATGTAGTATCGATCTTTCGTGTGTCTATCACGGTCACAAAAATCACAATGATGGCCATTGTTCATTTCAGAACGTCCGAAAGTGAAGGATCGAAGTGCGGAAGCAAATGCACGGGCTGTAGATTCTGTATATGATTTATAATTTGAATCATTGCCAACATTACCCACATTGCTTCAACCAAGATAATTAGACTCGTAATTACCACTGAATTTGATCCGGCCTGGCTTCTTACGACGTAATAAGCTGTTTTAAGAACCAAGCTCTTTCTACTTTGTTTGGAACAAATATTTGCGGTTTTTAAGTACATATCGTTGCTGCAGAGGAACCGGTGGGCACCGTATGGGAATGGGGATGAGCTGTAGCTGGGTGACTTGGTGTGTTTGATGGACTCATGGGTGGGTCAGACTTGTTCTGTTCTCATGATGATTTTTGGGATTGTACTCCATTTCTGATCGAATTGGAATGGTTGCGCGTGAATAAATGACAGATTTAGTGTCAGAAGACTCATACAAGTCTCAAATTTAACACTACACTGCACTGTTTCAATATAGCAGAATATTCTACAGAAATTTGGTTTCCGAACTAAAATCTGCCATGATGCAGTTCTCTAAAAAATCCAATCTAGCTTTCGTTTTCTTTAGTTAAAACGGCTATTATGATGAATGCAACAAAAAATCAAGAACAGCTGTGCAATTCGTGACCAGTGAAGATACGACCTCTCTTTGAACTCACCGCTTGAGAGTCAAGCTATGACAACTTTTCGACACCTGTACTTGCTACCAAAATCTTGCACTAAACTTTACTTTGTTCTGCATAGAAGCACAAATCTATAATTAAAACAGCAATCGATGATACGACAACAAAACTTCAGCTCCTGCTTTTCAATCGACTGTTATCAACTCAACTACCAATAGTGCAATTAAAGTATTTCACCTTACGTACTCCGTGGACAACGAGTGAGTGCAATTTATCCATTGTTCTCAAACTAATGTCAAACATTTCGGACCCTGACATGCTTGTACGTGTGATGCTACGCAAGGCTTTGGAAGAAACCCCTGGTTTTGTCCATATAAGGGCCTCCATGGGCAAAATACTTTGAATAAATAAGTATGGCCCATATGTGCCCAGGCACATATAAAACTTTTTGCGATTTTCTATATTAGCATTTTCTCCTGCTTTTAATGCCATAAACGTTATACTTGAATCTTAAGAAGAAAGATGAGGTGAATCTCTTGTGACGCTATTTACATACGATTTTAAGATTTTTTCACAGCTCTCGCGTTGCTGAAATTTTTTGGACTAGCGAACTTTGAAACAAATCGTAATGTGGAAATATTTCGTCATAACTATTTTTATAATGTGCAACAGTTTTATATTGGTAGTGGTTGTTTTGGTGCTTTAAACGCTGCTACCATCGATTAGAGTTACTTACTTTCAAGCATACAGTAGTAATGACAGAGTATTAATGCGTTTCATCTCCGCTTTGGAAGTTGACAATCTCTAAAAAAGAGGCCCTGATGTCTCCAAATTCTCTCTAAGGCGATTGTGACCAACACGTGACACCAATAACAACACTATTGTCTCGGCTTCGAGCCCTTCACCTTTATCAAAAGTTGAAGCGTTTGCTGCCTGGTTTCCAGTGAAGTGACCGCAGCTGGAAGAGAAACCAAATCTAATAAAAAGCTCTTTAAGGTCTTTGCTGCATAACAAGGAACCAATGAGGCCTTACTTGCTGTATAAAGCACCCCCTGACAGCCTATTGTACCCTTTGAAGCGTTTTCGACATGGAAAGAAAACCATCTGTGTGTACTGATAGTGCTGGGTCTGTCAAGACATATCCCGCAGAGTGAGTAGTTTGTGGCAGTCGTAGGAACTTGAGAACAATCTGGGATCTAAAACTGAACCGGAATCTGCTGAAAATGGTACCAGGTATTCATTTCCACAAATCTCTAGCTTCAGTTATAGAATAAAAACATATGTTTTGTTTTTACTTCTTCTAGAGAGGCATTGTATAGATTTGACATGTTTACTTCTGTTCAACGCAGAATTGTGAAGGTTGAAGAATTTTTGACATATCTTACATGTTTGACTAAAAACCAGGATATTATACATCTTCTGATTACTGACAGAAGTATTTTCTTTTGTTTGTTTAAGAAGATCAAGAAAAAAAAGTTTATATCGGAATATTTATATTATATTCATGTATTTGGGCCACTCAGTAACGGAAAAGGCTTATTTTTGTCAAATATTACTGTAAAACATTTCCCACAGCGTCACACTCAAAAATGAGGCCAACAATGTTTGTATGAAATTGCATATGGTGAAACTCATTGTTATTATATATGGCTTTAGTAAGCTCTCTGTTATGTTTATAAAGCTAACAAATGTCTTAGGGTTCTGTTATCGTCACTGTTTTGCTCAACATGTGGGTTTGTCAACTGCATAGAGCAAGAAGTTACCAAAGGATGTTTTGTGTCTCCAAAAACTAGTGCCAAAAACAGCTTTTAAGTTTTGCAGGATATAATGGAACAGTTCTGCGTCATAAATATATTCTAAACTTACATTTCTGAAAACTACAAACCCAATTTCTTCTCGTTTAAGCAGATTCTTGCTTAACTCTGACTCTCTGCCTCGGTATTAGCGTTACGAACAACGAAACACAGAAGTTTTTCTTAAAAGTACGCGAAAACTAGAAAAACTGTACAGCAATGTACCAAATATGCAATTTTCAAATAGTTTTGAGGGGTTTTTCTCCAATTTACTCTGCCCGGGAAGGGCACTTGTATTGTATTGGCGTAGCACCGTTGCCCAGAGGAGTGGCAGCGCTCATGCGGGTGTATACGTGTACCGGCTCCGTGGCCCCGATTGGGGAACACGTGTTGGAGGGGTTAGCCTGGAAGAAGTTGGCCCAGCGTTGCTGCCTAGTTGGTATATTTATTTGGAATATTTGTACCAAGGTAGAGGATTTACAACAGTAGTATCTTTACGTTGGAAGTTTTACTGAGTGCTTTGGACACTTTCTATCTTCCCAAACCAAGGTTTCTGGCTGTGAGTCCTTTCTGCTTTTGGGTGCAGCAACTCTTTTTGCGGACTAGAACGCGTCACGTGTGGTAGAATTATCCGCTCTGCATTTTCAACAAGACTGTCTCCGTTCTATTTTGTAAAGTTTATTACTATTTATGTTCTTGCCCTGTTTAAAGCGTTCTTAGCAGGCAGGCATCTCTGTTTATTCTTTTTCATTCCTGCGGTATTTTTCCCGTTTTCAGTTGATAGATGTTTCCATAGCAACGTGTCGCGCACGCTGGCTTATCGCCTTGTGTCTTTCACCACTTTGCACTCGTATTCTCTGCAGTGGACGCACTTACTCACACTGGAACCATTTTACGCTTGACATATTCCTCTTTACCCTCTGTTACCTATCTGTGTCAGTCTACCTCGAGCTCTCATTTGGACTCTCTTGTGCATTTTCAAAGAGACTTCAATGCTGTGGTGGCCTTCAGAAGGAAAAAAACCGAACTTTATGTTTGGCTTGGCCTCCGAATAGTGCACCACACTCACCTACAGTCCGTGCTCGCGGAGATATTCACGAAGAAGCTACGCAAACGTATTCCGTACTCGCTTGACAACATTTTACTACTCAGCAACACAGTATCCACATTTTCATAAAAAGCTTCAGAAAGTTTTTTGAAAGTGTGTCGTGAGTACTCCGTCCCCCTGCATCCAAAAAAGCATTTTGTCCACAAAGTCTTTCAGTTGTTGCGGATGAATTATTCCCGCAGCTGGAGTGCAATGCGACCCACTGCAGCTCGAAGGTCTGCTTTGAATGGAACTACCGGGCAATTAAGCGCACGCGCAACAGGGTTTTTGTGCAGTTCAGCAATGCGTTTTGATGATCATTCCGCATTTCTCCACAATCATCTACAGCCTACACCAATTCTTTGAGAAGTTGTATACTGAAGCAGCAAAACGCATGCAGACTGTTACACCAAAAGTGGATTTGATAACTCTCGGTTACACCACGATCAGATGCGTAGTCCCTTGGCTTTGAATTCTGTCCTGTTCAACGCAACACAGTTTGGCTGGTCTATATGGGGGAAAGAAGTCTTCATCATTCTAGCTACTCTTGCAAGAGCGCACTTATTTAATAGAAGGGTCTGATATAAGATGAGCGAAGCACTTCTATTCTGAATGCATTCGTTTTTTGTACTGATCAGTTTCTTGTGCTTGTCTAACAGTTCTGGACTCTCCGCCACAAGCTTTTGCTCTTTTATACGCGAATTTCTAGTTGCTGCGCCGATGTTGCACCGATACTGCGCCTCTCGAGCCACTCTTGATTATCAGCCTGACACTCACGAACACACACAGACAGCTTCCACTGTCAGTGCAACCATCCAAGCTCGGCGCGCCCTAAACACGTCAAGTGTCTGCATTTGCGTTCCATTACATCACTTGCTTTTGAGCAACTGCACTAAAAATTGTTGCAGCATCTGCCAGAATCCGCCAGCTAGTAGCAACCACATTACATAGAAATGGCTCGTCGCGACTTTATTTGGTCTTTATCCACACACTGACCATAACAATTTTATTTTTTGAATCTTCGATCCACTCTCAAACATCCCTGACCTCAGCCATCCGCCAATTAGGAAGGTACTTCGTTGGGCCTTGAAGCTTAGAGCACACAATTTTATCTGCTCAAATATTTAAGGAAGCGGCAACGTGTGGTCAGACATGCTCACGCAATGGGCCGCATCACCATCAGTCAAACGACTGGTAACGGTGCCTCATCTGTCCTTGAGATGCGCTGATGACTTTGTATTGCCGAAGGCTGAAGAAATCCGATTGGAGCTGCCTTTGAAAAAAGAATTGCGACCAAAAGACCTGAACAGTCTGAGAAAGTCCAAAAATTGGAGCTGTACGGGTTCCTCAAACATCCGAGTCACTATGACTTCGTCTTGGCGTCATCGCACACACTGGACCAGACGGGCATAGAAGTTGCCTGGTTATTGCAAACATCGTACAAAGACAGTATGTATGGGAGACACAAAAGAAATACATTCACGCAATCGTGCAGTATTTCACTCACTACATCTCTACCACTGGCGGGGAAACTGTGCCCAGAGCGATTGGCCCTGCCGTACATAAGACGTTCTCCAATGATCTTCTAGAATTCTAGTTTGTTTAGACAAATATATCGTGATGTTGCCTGACGATCATTCGGACAAAAAGCGGTTGTTCGCATTTTCGAACAGGGCGGTAGAGCACCGCATCTGAAGTCTCTTCCCGTCGCGTGCAGACTACCGCGCACGGCCAAGAAGTGACCACGCACCACATCGATTTCGCGCCTTTCATCGGCGACTGCTTAGCTGTATCTCCTCGTCACAAAAATTGTTGCAGTTACGCCCGCGTTTTTGGAAAAGCCATGCGTTCATCGCTTTACTTGAGCTCAAGCGGCTCTTGCAAGGGTGCAGAGAAGGTGAAGCGGCGACAGCGTATCCACTGTCACCACGCCCCGCCGGAGAGCGCGCCGACGCCAGGAAGCGCCGTCGCCGTCTCGCGCGAAAGCGGTGCGGCACCTGGGCACACGGCGTTCCGGCCGGCGACGCCGCGAGCCGCGCACGACACTGCGACGCGCGAAAGCGTGAAGAGCGAGCAAAGCAAAACAAAGCAAAGCCAAGCAAAGAAGAGAAAAGTTTAATGTGAGGGGGGTGGCAGTTCACCGCACGCAAGGCTTAGGCAGTAGGACGCAACTCACGCGCGACGCAGCGTGAAGCGCGAGTGCGAGTCGCCGTGGAAGTACTCGACGGTGGCAACAGTGGTGGCCGCGCACGTGGTGCCGACGCCGGGGTACACCGTCGTCGCCAGAATGGAACCCTTCTCCACGGCGCCGCCGTTCTTTTCGCGCAGATACACGGTCACGCGCGCCGCACCCAGGTTGCGGTCGCCGTTCCACGCGGCGCGCGCCTGCACCACGGCGTTGTCGTCAAAGTAGCCGCCGTTTGCGCCGTATATGTCCACCACGGCCACCTCCGCGCCGCCGAAATCGGTGTCATCTCCGTCGAACCTCACGTACGGCGCGGTATCATTGCAGTCAAAGCCCACGCTGGGTTCTCCGACGCCGAGCGACGTGCTCGTGTCTAGGTCCTTCTGCTCGGGCGACCACGCGTACTCCACGACCATTTCCAGCTGCGCCAGCCGGTCGTACGGCACGAGGATCGAGTTTGGCGGCAGCACGCACGAGTGTCCGCCGTTGCAGCGCTGCACGCGGCACAGCGCGTAGATCTGGTCATCGGAGCTGTCGCAATCCTGCTGCGCGAGGCGCCAGTCGGACCGGCACCGGCTAGGACAGATCTGTCCGTCGCCCACGTCGGCCGCGGCGCGCGCGGCTACGGCCAGCAGACAGGTGGCGAGGATCCAGTTCATGGGGTGCGATGTCAAAGAGAAGCGGTTGAAAACACGACGTTGGGGAGTGAGACGCTCCCGGTGAAATGTGGCGACGAAGAAGGCCACGCCGCACCCCCCCCCCGCCGCGCTCCGCTTAAGTACGCGGCGCGCGGAAGGCCGGCCGCTGGTCGTCGGCGCCAGACGCGGCGCAGTCTGTCCGCCTCGCGCGCGCAGAACAGGGCGCGGTCGGCTGGCGGCGGGTGCGCGAGCCGGGGCGACGGCCGCGGAGGGGGACGCGGAGGCGCCGAAAACGATGGGCACTGTTTTCGCCACGCGGCGGAGCAGCTGTCGGGGATGTGTCTGCCGGAGTGTCGCCCTTCCTCCGGCCAGCAAGTCCGGAAGTTGCCGTTTTAAGCGCGTTGTCGGGTTGCGCGAGCTCTCCGTTGCGGGCTCGCGCTGCCTCCGGGGTGCCGTGCCCGCGTGGCTCCTTCACGAACATGCCAGAGTTGACAGTTGTGGCAACCCGGAGTGACGCATTCACAACGTGCCCGTTGGCCGCATGCGTGTGTCCACTACGGTTTGCCCTCCTTCAAAAAAGCGCTCGGCGCGCACACCAAAAGGAATCAAACGTTTCGTCACTCCAGAATACCGGACATGGAACTGAAGCAGTTGCGTGAAGCTTTTCCTTGACTGCTTTGGAAATGAAAAAACTGTAGGGAGTTGGAAGAATGCATCTCGTAGCTATGGGTCTATCGTCTGCAATCACACGCCCCTGCAAAGAAAAACAATACTTGCTACCCGGCTCATATTAATATGACGACCGGTCATATTTGAATTGCTTTGTATTTCTTGTCTTTGGGTTGCTTCATGATGCAACCTTCTGTTTTGTCTTAGTATTTGACATGGCACTCAGTTACGTCTCTTGGGGTGCTTCAGTTTGTATGTCTATGTTTCGCCTGTATAGTTGTTTGCTACTTAATGTCAGTCGAGGTCTTGATTGTAAAACGAACGACCGCGAGCTCGGTGCAACGGTGTACGCTGTTCTACACCTTGTTTGTGATATCGATTCTACCGATTTCAGGTTGCACCCTAACTATTCTTGGCTCAAATACTGTAATCTCTGACATTTGTCGGCGAGGAAACGGTTGAACCCATATAATATTCCCTGATTTGACGCATGGTTCTATCTCATACGCGGTCTAGTCCGGCTCACTCAAATCTTTGGAAGGTGGTTCCAGTGTATATGAGACCGTTGGCCTCATATGGGGCAATAATTACAGCATTGATACATTTTATAAACTCAGCCAATCTTCCTAAATTTTTTCGCCTATGTGTTCTCAACACTCTTCTTCTCTGGCATCAACCTCCGACACCACAAAAAAGATCGTCTAAAACCTGTACAAAACATGATTTTCCCCCGATCTGTCAACATTTGAGCAAAATATCAACATCTACAGATACCCGACGTGTGGTGTGAAACAAAGTTCACACCCTGACACGCCTTGTTTTGTCAAAGAGCGATTGAAAATGCTTCGTTAGCAAAATATAGAGAATAAAACTGGTCATTAAGAGTGTGAAAAATGTTTTGCTTGTTGTCAAAGAGAATCGTCGACACACTTTTGTCACCACAAACTTCCATATTTACCTGGTACAAAGCAGTTGTGCAGTCAAAAAATTTACCATTTTAAACCTGGTGGTCCAGTCTCGTTTTAAAATTTTTCAAAGAACCGTTTATCTCAACCTATAGATACATGGTGCTTTTATTACTTATGGAGTTCCGAACTATAGCAAACAACATACTTTCACGAATCGCGACTAAACTCAAACTATTACTGCAACTAGGCCTTTTAGTACGACAAAAAGTGGCACGCAATGCATTATTGTCAAAGTTCATTCAAACAGGTGAACAAAGAAAAACTTTTCCTTGTCTCTAAATCACCGAGTACGAATTCATCAATTAAAAGTCCCTGGATCGGTAGTACATTTTATCTCGGACATGAAAGCTTTTTAAGGACCCTTCTTGTATAATTTCTTTAAGTGGTTGTTTGTTGTCGCTCATTTGGAACAAATTGTTCGATTTAAAGCTTTTCGATGGATAAAAAAGTTCTAAAGCAGACTGTTGGATGAAGATTAAAGATGTTTGGCTTGATAGTTTAATTATAGGCTTTGAATTTTCGAGTAGCAGATCACTATGATCTAAAGAAATATCTTCTAAATTTATCAACTCTTCACAGCTCGGAAATATTATGTCACCCAAGGAGTGTGAACATATATGAAAACATATGGCTTTCAAAGGATCTAAAAGCGATCAAAATTCCGGAGGAGCAAGGTGATTATGCATTCCTGACTTCTGGAAATCTATAAATGACCACAGAAAAGCTGTCGTAACGCCGTCACTTTCATTTTGTGTGGAAAAAAGTATGTGATGTTGGAATGGACTTGATAAAAATTGAATTGGAGTCTGTGTTCCACACTACATTGTTCTAGATTAAAGACCTGAAAGTGGTTGGGAATTGAAAACAATTTGTTGCAGAAGGAGTGTAATAATTCTTAAAATCGTAATGACCATCGAATCTTCAAAACCAACTGTCCAGAATTATAGTTTCGAACATGCAAACGGCCTAGTTGTTCTAATTAGTAAAAAACAGTTTTGAAACGGATCGCATCGTTTGCACTGGTTCATTTTCGGCATCTGTTACACCACCGCATAACTTTTAAGAAGAAGAATGAGATTTATTGAAGTTAAAAAAAGCTGTTACCAGAACGCTTGCTTTGAAACAAATTTCCAAACTTAAAATGACTTGACGAGGCTAGCATGTTTAAATAGAGGCTAGCGGTTCTGATTTAGACCGAAAGCTGATGTCTTTACTCTGGTTGGACCTCGATAGGATACATGTTTCCAGTACTTGCAGCAGCACACAACCAAAATATCTTATGTTTCGTGAATAATAGAAGACCAAAGATTGAGTACAGAATATCCCACTGTAGACTCAAAAGATTCTATAGGACAATGACTGTGTGAATTACATTTTCCGAACCAGACACACTAAACTGAAAGAAACACAAAAGAGGTTCTACGACGGTGTTTTGCTTTGTTTTGGGATTTACCTGCTATTTATGAATCCGTTTAGCATGTCCATTTAGCAAAGTACTAGTATCACAGGAACAGATACAAACGTTTTTTCATGGTTTCTTTTTCATGACATCGGACGTCAAAGGATCGCAAAAAAGGTTTAATACTGGGTTGTAGCTGTGACAAAACAAAAACTAGATCAAATTTCTGTTTTTCTGACTGCAATATTGCATTAAAAAGTCTGTTAACTGTTTTGAACTGCACTGTTGTGAAACTGTGAAACGTACGATGTTGCAGAGCACGCAATGCTCGCAAGTTGAAGAAGGGCTTACGCGCCCAATGTAGCATTCGCATAATACAAGTTGAACCAGGGCTTGCGCGCCCAATGACGATTGTCAGCACGAACGACGCTAGAGAGTGCCCACGCGAACGGGCACAAGCAGAGAGCTACAAAGGCCCAGCCTGAGGCCGAGTAAACGAGATGGCGTCGGTCGTGCAGAGACGAGCCCAGCGTTGTGCTGAACATATTCCGTGAACCTACGACTTTGTAGACGCAGCCCTACGTAATGAATCAGAACAGTAACCCTGTTGTTACAGTTATGGGCCCAGAAGGGTCTGTATCTACAGAGTCCAGCGGTAGTCTTAACCGCGCACCTAAGTTCATCACAAATGTCACTTCCAAAGTCCGCTATCGAGATGCGTTACGAAGATGGATGCGCATGATGACGAAGTTCGCCCAAGTGGACAACAAATGGAAAGCCTTGTGTGATGGCGCAGGTCACATCATCTATATGGCTTGCGATGAAACAGCACAAGATATGCTCACGAAGGCAGAAACCTCAGGACTTCTTTCTCTTGACGGTAACCCGGATGATCCGAATAATGAGCGCTTGGTTGAGACAATCCTTGAAGTTATTGCTAAAGATAGCCCCACAGAATCTATCAAGAGAGAAGTCGACCTGCTGACAGCAATCCAGAAATGTGAACGTAACCCTGATGAGAGGGTATCATCTTTTGCTAGCAGATTCTCTGGAGCAGTGGCACGCTATGCAAACCACACTGCAGGTATCAGCGACGCGATAAGCAGACAGTTTGCTATCCTCATGCTTCGTAACGCCAACCTTACACCGGATACAATGAATGCTCTTGTGTTCCAACTTACCTCGTCAAGCAATTCCTCAAACGTACAACACTCTGCCCAACTCCCTGTCGTATTATCTGAACTAAAGTCGTTGTCAGAGCTGTTGTCATCTGCGGACAAAAACAAGTACTCCAATTGTGAGGTACTTGCAATCAAAGTGACTGAAGCGGAAAAGAGAATTCAAAACCAACGCTCATGTAATGTCCCTATGTTTACACAGGACGTCGCATCGGAATACCTATCACACGTAGATGACACGCAGCAGCTACCTTTCAATGCGAGCCACACCAGAGTTCAGAACACCATGCTTGGAAAGAGGACGACAAACAATCAACACGGGCGAGGACAGTTTATCAAGAAGCTTAAAGAAGAGAGTGCATGCCGTGTATGCGGCGAGATCGGGCACTGGTACAAAGACAAGGAAAAATGCTTCGAGGAAATGAAGAGACGACGTTCTCGAAGCAAAATGACCACAGCAAAGCCAGTTCCTGACCATGAGCCACCTCAAGCTGACGAGGTGAAACCCGAAACCGTTTCAAAATCGTCCCACATCACGCATCTACTATGCATTCGCTACTCGGCAATTCAAACAGGAATATGGATAAGAATGCAATAAAGAAGATACACAGATTTACGCAAGCGACTTCCGATGAGATGAAGACGTTATTGGAAGACGCAGATGAGCTGAACGACAACCTAGCTAACATTTGTGATGCAGTTTACGACGCATGCGACGTTTGCGCGTCAACTGGAAGACCTGCGCTCCGTAAGAAGATATCAGTCAGCCATGTGAACGAAGCATTTAACGAATCCGTGCAAGCCGACTTTCTCGTCGTTTATGTCGGTGAAGATAAATACGAAGTCCTGAATATAATTGACGCTGGTACAAACTACGGAGAACGCGTAATCGTGGCCAAGAAGAATGCAGAAGAGCTGTCGAACAAGCTGGAATCGGTATGGATATATAATCATGGAGCGCCCCAGTATTTCAGTGCGGACCCTGAGTTTACGAGGCCAGTTTTGACTAGGTTGTTATCCTCGCATGGTATCGTAATTGAAGAACGGCCATCTCGGTGCTCTTCTAAGAACGGAAAAGTCGAGCGCAACAATGGTCTGTTCAAATCCGTATTTTCACGCATCGCGAAGGAGAAGAGTACCCATTCACCCAACACACTAGTAGCCCGCGCATCTTTCCTTAGCAATCTTTTTCATGGAAACTCTACACTCAGCGCGTTCCAACTGGCACGAGGATACTCACCATCGCTTTTAGGGATCCCTTCAGCCCTAGTTCCAGAAGAGCTGCTCAAAGCTCACAAACGCACCATGGCAACGAGAGCGCTTCAGAAGGTTCTTAAGGCACATGATAACCACCTTCTTCCCCCTCACTGCGTCAAGACAGGGGCTGACATTTGGGTCTATTATAATACATCTAAGCAAAATGATCCTGTCCGATGGATCAAGGCCACAGTGATAGACTCGGCACCTTTCTATGTACGCTGCAGACGATCTAGTCGGGGTCCGCCTATGAAAGTTGCGTACGAACATGTCAGACTTGTACCAGACAGCGAGCTTGCCAAAGAGCTGCAAGAAGGAATACTGGAAGACGTACTCGCCGACGATACGCCAATAGAAGATATACCACCAGCCGCCACTAATGAAGAATTTGTCCAACGTACAGAATCTGAGCAGATAATGTACGATGTGTTTGGTCCAGAAAGTCCTACTGATGATGCCGGAGTAACGAACATGCCCGCCCGTTCATCGTTTTTCACCACTAAATTTGTCGGAGACCCCTCACGGGACATAGGACAACCTGATGCTAAAGGTCCTAGTGACGAGAAGGATGTATTCCTCAAAACGAATGAACAATGCGTGTTGAATGAGATCTATAATGCGATTGGTAATACACAGGTGAACCGGAAGAAGATGGATTGCGCTCCACAATGGATACTAGATAAGGCAGTTAACGAGGAGCTGAAGAAGGCCTGGAAAGGCGCTTACATCGAGGTTACCGAACAAACGGTACCACGGAATGCTAACGTTATTAGCTCACATGTGATTTACAAGGTGAAGAGCGAAGAGAAAGACCGGAAACGCATGAAAGCCAGGCTCTGCCCCCACGGAAATCGTGACAGAGAAAAAGGGAACATTCGCAACGATTCTGCCAATGCCCAGTTTGACATCATTCGTACACTCTTGTCACTCTCTACGATTATGAAATTTCGTCTCGGATGCATCGATATAAAAGGGGCCTATCTACAGAGTGGACCTATCAAGCGTGACCTGTACGTAAGACCCCCACCAGAATGGAATGGGAAGCGCGGCATGTTGTGGAAGCTCGTCAAGCTCCCATACGGGATCAGTGAAGCTGGAAGGCAGTGGGCCACAGTAATCGAAAACTGGCTGTTATCTGAGGCTAACTTCTCACGTGCATTTGGAGTGAGTCAGCTGTATATTAGACGGAAGCGGAATGGCGATATCAAGATGCTCCTCGCCAAAATCACAGACGACCTTCTCATTTCAGGGTCTGTTCAAGACATGCAAGATTTCTCAGACGAAATTCAGAAAAGGTTCAGGATCAGCAAGGCAGTCATCGATGAAGATATTAAGTTCAACGGCTGTACGATCTCGCAAACCGAACAGTTCACCACACAGCTCTCCATGGAAGAGTATGCCAGTAATATCAAGCCGATAAACCGTAGTAGGGCAAGAAAAGTCATGCAAAAAGACAAGACACTCCCACACGAAATTGGATCGTACCGCACGATGGCAGGAGCGCTCATCTGGCTCGGTTGCGGAGCACTTCCGCAAGCAGCATACTTTGGTTCCCTCATGCAGCAAAGGCTTTCCCGCCTGACAGTGGAACAACTGCTTGAAGCCAACCGCACTCTTTCAGAGCTTCGAAACCTGCGACCTGTTGTTACATTTCGACTTCCTCCAGGGAAAATCGAATCTGCCGAAGTAGTTTCGTTTTCGGATGCTTCATTTAACATCTCAGCTAATCAACAATATGGCCAGACCGGGTATGTTAGTGGGATTCGTTATAGGACAACAACAGGTGATGCTACTACCTACCATCTGATTGATTGGGCAAGCGTGAAGCAAAGAAGAGTATCGCACTCATCGTACGGCGCCGAGATCATTGCATGCACCGATGCAGACGATAGAGGGTTTAACATTAAGGGCACGCTGAAATCGATCTCTCCTGCAGACGAGTTCCCGCATGTCTTGAACGTAGATTCGAAAGGACTTTTTGACACCATTACCACACTGCACGATGGCAAAGAATACAGGCTTCGCCAGACCGTTCAAAGGATCAGGGACTCATTTGAGGCAAAAGAACTGGACTCTTTACGCTGGATTCAAGGTAAGGCCAATATTGCAGATGCTCTAACGAAGAACAACCCAACATCTCACCGTTTGCTTAATCGGATTGCTGCAAGCGGCAAACTACTGCTCCCCGATCACAAGTCATTCTCCCTAAACAGTAATACTTGGACGTAGTTGCAGCAAGAGCTTGCTGCAACTGGGGGGAATGTGAAACTGTGAAACGTACGATGTTGCAGAGCACGCAATGCTCGCAAGTTGAAGAAGGGCTTACGCGCCCAATGTAGCATTCGCATAATACAAGTTGAACCAGGGCTTGCGCGCCCAATGACGATTGTCAGCACGAACGACGCTAGAGAGTGCCCACGCGAACGGGCACAAGCAGAGAGCTACAAAGGCCCAGCCTGAGGCCGAGTAAACGAGATGGCGTCGGTCGTGCAGAGACGAGCCCAGCGTTGTGCTGAACCTATTCCGTGAACCTACGACTTTGTAGACGCAGCCCTACGTAATGAATCAGAACAGTAACCCTGTTGTTACAACTGTAGAGTTGATGAGCGCCAGGTACGCATATATTGCTAGAGTTTTGTAAAATTTTCTACACATAACTGATATACGGTGATTTTATGGCTTGCAAGATAAAAATCGATAGAATGTTTTTGAAAATATTAGATTAAAAATATGAATTAGACTTATGGATGGAACATTTTTAAGAGCGTACCTTGAGAGTTTTTCTCGAGAGTTTTTCATAAAGGAAGAACCAATAATGCTACTAATGATGGATTTGTTGGAGGTAGAGGTGAGTTATTGGAGGTGAGAGAGATGAGGACGAGAGTTATACCTGAATGATGCTGACGCGTCGCGCTGGCACTTTTTCATCGAAAGTTTCGGCTCCAAAAATTTCGAATTTTGGCTGGACCAAGCATATCTTCTACACTGGCGCACATGAGCCTCTACTTGGCGCGAGACTGCTCGTGGGGTGGGAATTTGAAATGGGAACTAGAGAGGATTGGCGCAGAAGGGCGAAAAGACGTTCCAATTCGCGTCCGGAAGATGTGGCCGGAAGTGCGCTCTGAAATGGGTAACACGGCGCATTCTGCGCTCCGTGAGCTCGGTAACCTATTCGTATTGGTCAATATTTAATCATTCTGCTACGTGTTGTAAGTGGTATGTATTCGCCCTTCGCCGAGTTTGCTACCTGAGCTGCAAATCGAGACTTGATGAAGCGAAAATATTCGGTTGAACGCTGACGCTCAGAAAGAAGATCGTTGAAATTCTTGAAAACCTCACCGACAATTGAAAGAGAATCAAGTCGATAGACTGCACTAAACATTGCATCAGCCTCGTCAGCAGACTGTATCAAGGTGTCTCCGAAGCCCATGCATTGGTCAATAGCACGTTCAAATAACTGTGAGTTGAGACAGATCCCTCCCAATTCAGTAGGTATTTTGTTGAAATTGTTACCATTGAGCCTCTCATGAAAAGCACTTATCAATCTGAAAACATTCGAAAACCCTTCTTGGGTTCAGGGAACGTCGGTTGGTGGAACAGTTTTGATGTCCCATGAGAACTTGGGACGACTTGGAAGATTAAAACTAGACGCTGGGCCTATAAGTGAGGGAAGATAATAGAAGAAACAAAAAGAAACAGTACCACGTAAGGAATGGTACTTGGCTCGACCTCATATGGAAAGCCAGGAGACGACGGGCGCCGGGCGCCTTTTTCGTTGCAGATTCGGGTGAACACGGGCAAATGCCATGGTGCCGTGCCAAGCGGCGGCCCGGGAGGTGTCATGCACCGTTCACATGAATGTGTTGGAACGTGGGACATCGGTGCAGCGCACAGGGCAAAACGACAGGGGGAAGGATTGTCAGCGGTCGGGGAACCGTTGTCGTCGAGTGTCGCTGTCCCCCGCTACAATAAAATCTGGAGTTTTATTGTAGGCTCATAGAACGCTGCCGCTGCGATCTCCGCTAGGAAGGTACGCAAGTTGGGGGGCTTGCGTCAGCCTTTCAACAGAATCAAGCCATTTTTTTGTCTCGAGTGACAAGTAAGGGTTATAGCGTCGCTGTGAGGGGGCGATTTTAGCCGCAGATTTTTAACCCGAGATTTTCTTCCCGGGGTGCTTAAATATCTTCCTTACAGCCACACAAATAATCAGGAGCCATGCCCATCGCGTGTAGACGCATTTCCTTTATTGCACAATGACGACCGTTTTTAATGAAACAGTCCGTAAAACGTATCACAGAAAGACTAGACCGATTTCTTCTACCAAGTCCAATGGATTCGCGGCGACGCCATGCGATACTGTTCTAATACTAGACATTTTGTAGAGAGGTTGCTTTGCTAATCTTCCCAGAAACGCTCCACGTCGTCTCCGAGCCATTCAATCCATGTAACGGACGGTTCACCTCGGACAAGTTTATCCATTACATCCTGTGCCCTCACTCCGAGTCCTTTACACAGCTGCACCCCAGCAGCGATGGCCGGCTGAAAATGCACCCCAGCCCACAGTCTAGACTCACCACACAGCTTCGCCCAGTCCGAGAGCCGATTGATAGATATCATCACATTCCTCGAAGGCACTTGATCGGGGTAAAACTTGCTTGAACCCTTGATAAACGTCAAGTTGAAAGGAAAGTAGTCACGTCCCCCAACAAACAAGCTCGCATGTTCGATGAAAGCGGAACATAGACAAGCAGAAGCCGACGGAAACTCGCTGTGGGGCATGGTGCGCAGATACGGCCTCCACTCACCCGCGCTGATACTGGTTGTCTGGCGCTTTGGTCCCCCCCAAACGTCGAACGATTCATTCCCAAACAACAAGTGCATGGTCTGTGCGGTGGGTCGAACGGCATCCTGCCGTATCTTCTCGCGCCAGACAATCTTCGTCGCGTCGTACGTAACGATGTTGGAAGCCATTCCGTAAATCAGTTCGTCGTCATAAGACAGGTCCAGCCCATCACCGAAGACAAACAACCGCAGCACAGCAGCCAAACTTGGCGTGCCGAGCGGACGGTCTGGCGTGCGGAACGCTGCCACTTTATTATCGAAAAGCTCGGCTAACAGGCGCTGCTCTTCGGTCAACCCTGCAGAACGACGGAACACATCCCGCGCGTGCCGACGCAGGGTGGAGACATCCTTGGAACGGGCATTCGAAACCGTTGCTCGCGGATTTCGATACGGTGAGTTTATCTTGCGACGGGCTGCCTGCCTCGGCGTTTCACTGAACGAAATTCCTTGGCCGGCGAACGGCGTGACATGTTCCTGACGGAAGAAGAACCCGAAACCATCAGTTTCAAGCAGCGGCTGCCAGCGGAAAGGAAACGAGATACGCCAGGGCGTGTTCACCGGGGTGTAAGAGGTGTAGTCCGAAAAAGGCTGTGCGTAGAACTGGTCGGTGGAGGTGACAGAGCCGTCAGAGTTCCAGCCATCGATCAGCATGAGGCGGACAGTGTCGCGCCCGGCGCGGTTGCCGATGCCTATAGGAGTAGACATGTTGAGGCTCATGTCATCAGGATCAAGTCCCCGTAACCTCATGCG
Organism: Agarophyton chilense; assembly: GCA_030374765.1. NCBI lineage: Eukaryota > Rhodophyta > Florideophyceae > Gracilariales > Gracilariaceae > Agarophyton > Agarophyton chilense. The sequence goes on from JARGXX010000138.1 coordinate 218,933, forward strand.
TTCGCGGAACTCTGAAAGTTTCGAGGGTCCCCCAAAGCTCGCTGGGTTCGTCTGGTAGAGTCGATATAGAGCATAGTAGATTGCTACATTTTTGTTTTCGACGGTATGCTCTGATTTCGGTCGTCTAAAACGTGATCGACCAAAGATGTCGACAGCGGTAGGGTGGTAACTTGTCCATGCGTTGAAAACGGCGAGATTGAGGTAAAAGAAGGCTCGAATTTGTATCGGTGTTTCGACACCATCAGTGGTTATGTCGTTGAAAACATTTGGGAAGAGATCATACACGTAGGCTTGACCTCGACGCTCTATCGTGTTCTGCGTGCGTTGAGCTTTGACATGGAATATCTGCGCAAACGTGACGCACAGTGCAACACAGCACCAAATTGCTCTATGTTCCATGGCCGGTAGTATTTGAGAGTGCAGGGCTTGATATTGTCGAGCGGACTGCAGCAGATCAGTTCGCAAAAATCATGCGGTTATGCTAACAGCGAGTGATGAATGGACGATATATATATCGGGTCTCGTCAAACGCGCAAAGAACAAATGGGTCCATCGGAAAAACCCTATTTCCCTGTTCGCAGAACCTGTTTGTGGGGAATATGTATGAATTCTATTGAAGACCGAGCGGAGTACAGATACCGGGGCACGAGCCAGCACCAAATCGGTCCCAAGCCGTGTCTGCACAGGCTTTTCGAAACAACTTGCTTACCGCACTGCCTTGGGCATATATGCTTCGCAGTAGCTTTTGCGTTCTTGCGAATATGAATAAAGGCCAGATTTCATATCACAATCGCCCTGATTGCACATCACAGTCAAAGAGTGGGATATCAATGGACCGCTCAGATATCAGCATTTACACATTGCAATAAATGGTAAAGGACCGTTTTTGTGTAAGTTTCGAAGGTAATGAAAACCATCTCGAATACAAATTCATATTTATCAAACATGATGAATGCCGACATCTCAGCGGTTCTTGGATATCACCCTCCAACCAGAGTGAAATCTTAGTGGTCGGCTGTCGGCATACTTAATATTGGCAAAACTTTGCCAGACGAATGTCACAGAGACAATAGCGAGATGTCACAGACGAGTCTTGCCATATCAGAGAGCACTACAAAGAACAATCCCTCTCACTGTATGACGGAACTCACAAATGCTAGTGATATAGCAAAACTCACTCGTTGTGTTTTTCTATATCAACAGGGTACTCAATGGCCAATCAGCGTTCGATAATCTACAACCAAGTGCTGATACAACTCCTACGCATTTAGTTTTGAGTGTATTCAGTGTATTCAGTGAAGAATTTGGCACTGGGACTCGGCCATACAAAATGAAACAGTATGGGTTTGTTTGAAATTAGGAAAGAAGAGACACATTTCGGGCACCCCACCTTTTCTCTGACAGTGTGATTTCGGGACACGACGCACACCTTTGGCTCAAGATGAGTATAAAGCTATATTCCAGACCATGAATCCTTTCAGATGCGCGAGCGTTACTCTAGCCCTTATTCATACACGACAGTGTGGATATTTGTGGACCGCAAGCGCTAGCTACCGTCACGTGCACCTCCACATTGCAAGAGATGTTGTCAAACCCCGATATTCATGCCCAATACACGATTGCCACCTGGCACTATGCCGCCGGTGCTGCATACTAAATCTCAGCCTTGCTCCGCCCGAGACATTGGTAGACGGAGAGAGCAAGAAGGGGCCTTGTGCCCGCTCGATTTTCCCCGATTCAACCGCGCGTTTTACGAGCGCATACTGCACTTAACACCAATAGCCCTGCCGCTATGTGTACAACTTTCAACAATAGATATGGAGCCAGCGTCCGTAGCTGTTGTGTTTTTCAATTCAACAAACCCGCCAAAGATTCATCCTAACAAATATATACGAAAATGACGCTGCAACGTTTGTCGATAAATCGAAAATTTTTTTACTGCTTCAAAAAAAGGACCAAGCATCGTATCCAAACAATATTTGCATCTTTATTGTATTACAAGTTTTTACTTAAAGCGAACAAATCTATGGTCAGAACAGCCCAACAAACCAATATACACTACAAGCAGTAGGAAGAAGTGAATGGGTCATTCCAAATCGTTAGATTTGTCGCAGTCGATCTTTCAATTGCTGTTTTTCCTCGTTCGATTTTTTCCTGCAATCGTGTGACAAATTTCCGTCTTCACAAGAATAAGCCTCTGTCCAGCTTCGTTTCGGGGTTTTCGGCTCAGATGCCGATCATCTCATGCATTGTGGATACTCGTCTTCTTTCTAAGTGGGAATCTTTCTGCAAAATTAGGTACTCAACCTTTTTTGAGAGTGTAGAAATTTAGTAATTTTAAACTAGAAATAATCTATCTCTTCGATGGCTGCATGATAAATGAAAATCAAACTAAGGATACAAAGAACCAAGTACATCTTGAAAGATTTCAAGAGTTCGAGAGTCACCTTTCAGGCATTTTCTTATAAATCCGCTTAACTTCCTTTATCTACAAGCACGTTTAACCTTCCCGCAGATGTCGTAAAAAGCTGAATGACGCCAAAAGAGTCATACAGAATCTTTCTTCAACCTGTTAGAGCTCTGCTGCTCATTGTAAGAGGAAGAACCTTGAAAACGATCTGGGTCAAAAATTCCAAACTACCCTATGCGCAATTTCTGAATCCAACCATAGCATACTATCTGGTTTGGGAAATAAGAAGGAGAATATACATCAATCGTGTCTTTCAAACCGGGGGATTAAAAGAGAAACCGCACCAATGTTATGGCTGGGAAAGGTGTAAAGTGGCCTTTCTAACAATGGTTAGTGTGACACACAGGAGAAACTTCAAAGAACTGAGGCTGAACACAGAAAGTCAATGTAACTCAGGCGCAAGTCCTGACTTCAATTTACAAGCAGCTACCTACAGAGTAGACTTATATAGTCCTCAAAGCTGAGGTTAGACAAAAGTACATACATTACAAACAACATATAAAATACAAACTGCATGGCAACCATTCACGTGATATGAATCTGGCAAAGTCACAACCATTCAAATCTTATGACTCAGAATATCCGTGTTGGTCAAACATCATCAATACTTTCTCTTTCGATTGGGATGATATCTAGCACATGGCGTGAAATGAAATTTGCCCTGGTCTCTAAGTTCTGACGAAGAAGAGAAAGCTCTAACGCCAACAAGACATCCGAGAAATGATACCTCCAGAAAGAAAAAACGTGGATCTAACGCGTATTTTACACCAGTCGCCGCTCCATCGAAGCGCTATCATGCCTAAAGTAGCGGATTGAGGCGCCTTCTGATGTGGTCAGTGAAGCGAAAGATCGTTACCCCATCATTGACATTGGCTGTCCCCGTGGTTTGGGAGGAATGCAGTCCGCCGCTGCACTATCAATCGCAATGGGGATCCAATTTCACGTTGAAAAGCTCGACTGTGACCCTTTCGATCACGGATTTGGTCCAGAATTTTCGAAGCCAAAACTGGTATTTCGATCTTCGATATTGAGTATCAAAGCACTTAACGATGTGAAAGCAATCATAAAGTTCGACGTACCGAAGGTGACAGTCTTCTGCTACTGGGGAATGACATATTGTCACGTTTAGACCTCATTAGCTCATAAAACACGCTCACATTACCCATTTTGGTCGTAATCACCCAGTTTGACGCATTTCTGTCAAAGTAAATTCTATGAGAAGACAATGACCACCTAACACACTTATCCCTGGTTCACTTATTGGAAACGTCGTTCCAATCTTTCTTCTCCTCTCATTCTTCTTTTCTCTCTAAGAACCCTACACTGATTGCCAAACTACGTGGCAAAAACGATAAGGATCCAACCTATTCCCACCGCTTTGTAAAACCGCTTCACTGTCAGTCCCACCTCTCCATGAAGGACATGAAAAAGCTTTGCGTTCCATCCGGGATACTCAATGAACTCTTGCTGGTGAGCTCGAACAAGCCTACAATTCCTGCACTTTGTGCAAGCTTTCTGGCCCCCAATTACATGTTCGGAAGTTTTCACTGAAGAGAATACGGTGTGAGTTCAACGACCACCTTCAAGTCGACTTTCTGTTTATTCAATAGCTTAGAAACCTCCCCATTCTGCAAATGAAAGATGTATTTACTAGTTGCTCCGTCAATGTGTGGATAAATCCAAAATTTTTGACTGCTACCGCTAGCATGATTGTCTTTCATTGGATTGATTTCTTCGGGCTTCCATCAAATTTATCAAGAGGTCCAGAGTTCAACGATGAGTCCATTCCGAAAATGTGTGCTGAGACTCACAGATCACTCGAACCGCGCCCTCTTTGACGCCACAATAGAATTGGAAGTGTCGATTCGAGCAACGAGACCATCCTAACAATTGTCTAAACTCTGCTTCTCGAAGAACTCCATCTGCGGAAAACTCATCAAGTTTATCGCACGGACTTTGAGGTCCTTACAAAATATACATTTCTAAAGAATGTGCTGTTTGTTTACAAGTCAGTCAGCACCTTTGAGTTTGTTCACGGCTACACTCTTTCTGTTTCTAGGTTACCCAAACAGATGCTACCAGAGAAGCATCTCACTTCCTACTACAAAAAATTTTCCAGGCGTGCCGCACAAACCCTAATCTATACCAAGCCATCGAATCCTTTTTAACAACACCATCTGACATCAACCACTTTGGTGTACGTCTTCAAGAGGGTCGGAAAATATGGTGCTTGGTACAAGGCATTTGTGGTAACTACTACTGACCACATATTGTCGGTCTCTTCGAGTAAAAATCTCCAGGGAACGAAGCTTCAGATCGCCTACGAGGACATACGGTTAGTCCCGCGTTCATTCTTTCTACAAGAACTAGACTAACAGGAGCTCGGATACTCGTTCGTCTCGGAAACTACCGCCTAAGAAGAACAGGTCCCAGTCCCTGAAAAAAGGAATGATGCCGATCGTTCTTCTCTTTCACCTCTTTTAGATTGAGAACTCACAAATGTTCATGTTCCCAACATACAAGACCCTTTGAGTTTGGACCCAGACATATTGGACGAACCAAACTTGTTGTCTCTCCATCCGTTCCGTTCATCCTTCTTTGCGTCACAGGAAGAAGAAACGGCTGTGAATGTACCCTCAATGGACGTCGGGAACCTCAACTTGGCAGAGATGTTCGTGAGACCATGCTTAGGTTCCCTACCACAGGCGAAAATCTATTCTCTTCAGAGCACAGGATTATCGAGCTGATCAAGAAGGTCATTGGAGACCAACCAGCAACAGAAGCTAGTTTTCAGTACGCCCCGCGATGGATAATCGACAAGGCCATCGAAGCAGAGAAAGGAAATTACTCCATAGCTGAGGCGTACAAGCCGGTCTCTATCAAAGGACTCCCGCGAAATGAAAATACTATCCCACCCCATCAATTATTCGTGACGAAAATCGATGGAGAGAGTGGTAAGCTTAAGATCAAGTGCCGTCTGGTACCCCATGGGAATCGAGATTACCCAAAAAGATAGCATTCGATCTGACTCTTCCCTGGCTCAGTTCCCCTGCATCAGAAATCTGTTTTCCCTTGCAACTTTGCTACACTTTACCCTTGTAAGCATTAACATCTCTAGAGCGTATTTGCAATCAGGCGACCTCAAACGAGATGTATACATGCAGCCTCCAAAGATATAGACACAGTTCGTAGACGAAGTATGGAAGTTACTCAAGCCTGCGTATGGCCTCGTATACTCCGGCTGTCTTAAACAGCTGTGTATCGAGGAATCTTTGTGCGACTACGGATTCCGTACTGTCCCTGGTATGCCACAGGTGTTCATATTGTGGGCCGATCGCGGACGTATATTATACTCCTACCCAAATTGGTGGACGATTTTCTCCTTTCCGGATCAAATAGTGAGATGAACACCTTCTACAACGCTCTATCAGCTCACTTCAAGGTTGACAGAGCACCCTTCAAGAACGAGATTATCTACAACCGCCTTTAGATTCAGCAATACAAAGAATTGTTGATCGAGATCTCTATGGCAGACTTTATGGAAAAGCTCGACCCCATTATGATCTCGATGGATAGTAGAAAGCAGTCCGAAGATCTATGCACCCAACAAAAAGTCCGATAAATCCAGTCTCTTTCTGGAAAACTCAACTACCGGCCATGGTGTGCTGCCTCAAACCGCGTACGCTGCTAGCTTCATGGAGCAGCTGGTCCCAGAGATGCGCGTTAGGCATCTTTTGCAGGCAAACCGGATCCTCAACCTCGTCCTTTAGCTCCGTCTGGTCGTTAAGTACATGGCTCCGAGATCCCCGATGGTATCGGACAACATGAACGCTTGCCACATAGTGACGTTCTCTGACGCCAGCACTAAAAAATCATCCTACGGTCAAACTGGTTGCATCAGTGGCATTGCCTTCTGCCAAGGTGAAAACGTTCTGTATCACATCTTCGAATGGCATAGCGCGAAGGAAATACGCATATCCTTTAGATCAATTCGTGCCGAAATTCTTGCGGCAGCACAATCTGTAGGACAACGCTTGGAGCGGAGACACCACGAAGATGTTCGGGACCTTCCTCTCTTGAGAAACACGCCTCAGGCGGAGGAGACGCGCTCCAGCAGAGCACAGGAACAGAGCCACTCTGGAAAGGCACGACGGAGTCGGATATAAGACCGCAGCCAATCTGGCGGGATATACCTAGAGTGTTTAGGTGAGCACGGCACAGTCCGGGGTGTGACCAATCCTAGGCGGAGCGATACCACGGCGATTGTCGGAAAAGAAGCGAGGAAACAATCGTATGAGGTGGACGAGCGGGGTCAGTGGAGCGGCCACTCACGAGAGCCAAAAAGGAGAACAAGAGGAAACGGGGGCGAAACCCTATACAGGGGCGAGACTACGAACAGTGTCGGCGATTAAATATGAACCCACGGTGGTGGTAGCACTCTGGTCGACAGAGGGGTGGATGAACTAACTTGCGACGGGCGCTCACGCAGTATGCAGTGAAGACGCGCCGAAGGCGAAGAGTTCAGAGCCAAGAATCCCTCCTTGGGATCCCCCAAGAGGGTGTTTACTGGGGAGCAGTGCTCAACCTCCTAAGTAGTGTGGTGCACGGCCCCTGAAAGTGGGCGCGCGCCCGAAAATTAGACACTAAATAGCGATAGCGTAGCTAAATAAATACTGAAAATTACTAAATAATACTAACCATAAAGTAGAATCCGGGCCACGTGTGGCACGCCTCGCACTCGAGCGTCGGCATCCGTGCAGTTCACGTGTTCCACCAGTGTGCACCTCCGGTCCTAACCGGCCGTCGGCACGCAATGGTGGGATAGCTTGTCATAGGCCAAGCTAGTTCTCAAGCGAATTGCCCTTCATATCCCCCTCCTTAGGTGACAAACACGCCGTCGACATGGCGGGGAGGCAACGGTCCAACCGGCATAAAAGCGAGCCGCTTAACGCGTCCAGCAACGACTCGACTGTCGAAGGCAGAGCTGCACAACCGAACGACAAACGCACCAACGTGGTAATCACTCCTCGAACTTCGAGCGTTCTTCTGCATCGTACACCAACTTCCAGCGAACACATTCCGATACCTGGGCGACCAGTATTCTTGATGAACGGTGGTAACAATTCCCGCCGGGGTTACTTCTCCGGTTTCCATTCGGCTCCCCTTCCGCGGGGGAGTGCCTCGTCAACCGCGCCGAGCCGATCCCGGGGTCCCGTTGAAGCTTCAAGCCACATCACTCCTGCGGAGGACACCTGGCCGACTTACGACGAACTCGTCGGGTTAAACCCGCGTCAACATGCGGCGATTCTCCGGATAGCTCCGTGGTTCCATCCGACAGCGGTCTTCGACGAAGAACTCGCGTGGCGTTCTATGCTGATGGCAATGCGCGTCTCCCGGGCGAGCTGCTGGCTTTGATCACCACCTCGTGGGATTGGCGACGCCGTGTGGCGGTTCCCGTTCACGCGATTCTGAGGCGGAGGCGCGAGTCGGCGGAGGGGGCGCATTGCGTATTCGTCCGCATTGGCTATTTACGGATCAACCGGGCGAACTTTCAATACCCCATCCCCGACGAATTCGGCTTCGACCTACAGATGTACCGGACTCAGGGTGAGATCGGCTATTGTGACCGCCTTGCGGCGTTGGAAACTTACGCATGGCGCGGTCAACCGCGAGCGCGTCAAGAAGCAATCTGCTATCATTCGTGCCGAGTTCCGTCACCTTCGTCGTGAGTCCCGATATCGGTGGTTACAAAACTTCATCTGCGAGGAGCGTCGGGGCAGATCCCGCTTTGGGTTCTTTGTCCCTTATCAGAAAACGTAGATAAACCGGATTAGTCCCTTCTATCAGTTCGGGCGATACGTTCCCTTGCCTGGGTGGTGGTCCTCCGTCGATGTGTGCCGGGGATGTTACGTGGAGTTGCCTCCAGTCGTCTCCTATCTGGGCTCGTACCTCATCGAGGATCCGCACTCCGGCTTATGGTGCGTGGTCCTAACCGAATGGGCAGTCCGCGCCGTGGCGTACATCTTGTGGGAAGCCTACGACCGGTATCGACTGTGGTATCTTCCTCCGCGTTTTCGTGGTTACATCCGGCAGCTGGACCTTCAACTCTCTCTTGGAGGTTTCAATAACGCTGATGAAGCTCAGGAGCTCATCGACATCATTGGGCGTGTCGACTGGGCTGTCGTGCCTGTCCGACAGAGCGGCCGTGGTCAAGAAGCCCGTGGGGCTGATCGGTCTCCGGGGCGTCGCACGCCGTTGGCGGGAGATTTCATCTTCTTTAACCCATGAGAGAAGCAAGAGATCTCCGAGGCGGAGGCGTCGGCACTCCGGATGGCTCCGCGAGGCATACCATACGGGCACCCCGTGGGGTTTATCAACTCGGATGACTTCTAGTACGCCTATGGCGGTGATCTCCCGGAGGAGTCGGGCGAATACCGTGGCGACGAGGTCATGGAAGACGTGGGAGACCCCGATGGTGCCGATACTACGGCGTAGCCGGCGCAGGGAGCTACTCATGCAGGTGCAGTGGTCGATCCAGTGGCGGAGGCGTTGCCGGACGAACCGGAAGTTGTCGAGGTTCCCATGTGCCCAGAGGCGGCCGTGATCTCCCAGTTCCTTCGGGGTGTTGAACTGAACGCGCAAGCGGCGATCGGCGACATCGGTACGATGAGAGACGCCCTCGTGGCACTCCTGGCCGGCGGGAGTAACTCCGCTAGCGATTCTACTGGCGCGCACGGTAATCCGGGTTCTTCCAACTGATCCCTTGGGAACTTGGTTAATATATCCCGCTGTGCGGTAGTTTTTGCAGCAACTTCGAAAATAGTACAACTGCTTCCGTCCATGACGTATTTGTTATCTTTCCTCTCTTCCACTTCTTCTGAGTTTCTTTCTCCAGGTTTTCTGTGCATCTTCTCCTTCTTCCGAGGGTCTTTATCCAGATCTTCTGTTCCTTTATCCCCATCTGGTGTCTTCTTAGCCCACTTGGGCTCGGTCTATGGTAGCCGGCAAAGCCGTGACAGTAAGACGATGATACTGTACCACCTTTGACCGAGGTAGGTGCTCTATCGGTTCGTCTGAATCCCATTCGGGGCCGTACCCGTGCCAACGGACCAAGTATTGGATATATCCCTTTGGGTGGTAGGAGTGCTCCAAAATGCGTCCGACCACGAACTCTTGTCGGTAAACTTCCCGGCCATCCCGTGTCGCTATTTCCGGGTGGTACCCATCCTGAGCCAGGGGGTACCGAAGTGATCACGCGTTGGGTGGCTTCGCTCCGGTCGGAACGTGTAGCGCGCAAGGCAGTCCTCGGCTGAGTGGAATGTCGACCCGACTTCGGCGGTTCATCTTCCCCAAGTGCCTGGTTTGCTTCGGCGTTTCCCACTCTGGTTGGAAGGCCCACACCGGCGGGTAACCCGGGTGGTCGTTCCGCTAATCGGCGTGGTGAAGCTCGCTTCGGCGGTGAGATTTGCGCGGGCGGTGGCGCATTGTCGCACCTCTCTGTGTCACGGCGAGGTTCCGTGTAGTCACGTGAGGGTTCTGATGGCTGGCTGTCCGGCGTCGGCGCCGTGGATGGGTCCGCCTCCCTGTGCGGGGTACTTGGCGGTGCGTCGTCCACTCGTACCGTATCAGGCTGCAGTGCGTCGAGCGCATTTGCATTCTGTGTTGCACGTGTGGTGACACCTCGGCGAGTGTTGGTGGCGTTATCCGCAGCTGCGTTTTGAGGCTTGGATAGCGGCTGCGTCGAGTCGTGCAGGACATCGGTATCAGGCACCCCTGATGGGCGAAGAATGACACGCGACGGTGCGGCGTTTCCAGCGACGATATCGACCGGATTATGACGGCTGTCGGGCGCCTCCCCCTCCTTCGACGATGCACCTGGGTTGTTGTCTGTCAGGTGGACCAGGGAGGAGCGACGAATGCGCGACACGATTTCTTGCGGGTTGGGCGCCGTGGGTAGCGGGAGGTCAGAAAAACCCCCGACATGGGTGGGGTAAGGCGTAGGGACGTGGATGGACCTGGGGTAAGGGTGTCGAGGAATCCGTTTTAACGGGAGCAGTAACACCAGTAGGTTGGGTGGTTAACGGCGGAGGAGCCGATACCACGCGATCGCGGGAGATGCAGTCGTGATTACCAGCGACGTCAACAACGACAGTGTCGGGAGCCACCGAAATAACCCGAAAGGGGCCGTCGGCAACGGGTGACGGCTTGTGGCGTTTCTTCTTCTCTGGGTTCCCATACTCCTTGCGGATGAATACAAAACCGTCGGGGGCGAGACGTGGCGGCGAGCGAGGGGCTTTGGTATAAAAGTCACGCTTGTAAGCGGCCTGGGCTCGACCCATTGAACGCCGTGCGGCGGGAACGAGCTTCGTGAGCCAAGTTTTCCACGCTTCGCGGTAAGCAGTCGGTGACGGAAAGGTATCCAGCGTGGGCTGTGGTTCCAGCGCCACGGGCGGTGGGGTACGGGACAGTACCAACTCGAAGGGCGTCAATCCAGTTGTCCTGTGCACCTGCGTATTGTACGCAAAGGTGAGCGCATCAGTGAACAAGTCCCAATCTTTGGGGTGGTCTGCAACGTATGAACGGAGTGTCGCAAGTAATGTCCGGTTGAACCGTTCGGCCTGCCCATTAGTTTGGGGGTGGTAAGTGGTCGTGAACAGCTTCTTTATGTCCAAGATGCGATATACATCCTCGAAGAAACGAGAGGCGAACTGTTTCCCGTTATCGGAGAGGAGATTGACCGGTGGACCGTAGACGAAGACCCATTGTAGGACAAAGACTTGAGCCACGCTCATAGCGGAGATCTTCCGTAACGGTACGGTCCGGACCAGCTTTGAGAAGGGATCCATAATTACGAGTAAGAACTTGTAATTCTGCTTAGTGATAAGGAAGGGACCGAGTATATCGATGGCCACAAACTCTAATGGAGCGCGAGCTGGAAACAGATTCAACTTCGTCGCGTGACGGCGGAGCTTGACACGGTTCCGAGCCCAATCGGTACAAATTCGCGCCGTTGGGTAGCAGTCCACCGACATGGCTGGCCAGTAGAAGTTATGACGTAGGGTGAGGTAAAGTTTCCGTCTCCCGACTTGGCCACTCAGTTTGGAGTAGTGCAACAACTGCAAGACTTTCGACTGGAGGTTATGTGGTGCCACGATTTTTGGGTGCGATCCGACGGTCCGTACCAGGTATCCGGCGTCATTCACCTGAAAGGGGAGAGTACTTCCTCCATTGATTTGAGCGCGGAACTTCGCACAGAACGGGTCAGTGAATTGCTCCCGTATCATCTACTCCGGAGTAATAGGCACGAAGTTCCCTGGTAAGGGTTTCTCGGAATATTTCGAGAGAAGAAAGTCGTCTAATTCGGAACCCGAATCTGAAGAGTCCGTGTCTCGTTCCTCGTCCTCGATGGTAGCTTCGTCGCCATTCACTGCAAAGCAGGGTATTTCGTCGTCTTTGACGGGTAGTGCTTCGCCAGTAGTGACCACGCGGGAGATAGCATCGGCTTCGGTGTTGCACGATCCTCTTCGGTACTGCACGTCAAAGTCAAATTCCGCTAGACGGAGACGCCAACGCATCAAGCGGCCTGAAAACTCCGAGATGGAGAGTAGCCATCGAAATGATGCGTGGTCCGTAAAAACGGTGAAATGATTACCCATGAGATGGAAGCGCAACGTTTCTAATGTCCACACTACTGCAAGGCATTCCTTCTCCAAGACGGATTAATTCTTCTCGTGGACGTTTAGCGATCGGGACCAGTACGCTACGGAGCGTCTTTCCCCATTGTGTGCAGTTTGAAACAGTGCACAACCTACTTGGTAGTCGCTGGCGTCCGTATCTACGGTGAAGGGCCTTCCAGGCTTGGGCAACGAGAAAATCGGGGCGGAGACGAGAGGATCCTTAAGAGAGTTGAAAGATTCCGATTGAACGGGGGTTAAGGGGTCCAGTTTTGGTGGTGGGTCTTTCCGCAAAAGCGCGTTTAACGGTGCAGCTTTGTCCGCAAAGTGCGGGATGAATCGTCGGTAGACGTCTGCGTGTCCCAGTAAGGAACTAAGCTCGGTTCGCGTCCTCGGTTCTTTAGCCTCTTTGAGTGACTTAACACGAGTCTCCTCGATCGTAACACGTCCTGGACGGATAACATGGCCGAGATACTTCACGGTGTCCGTGAAGAAGTCACATTTCTTCAACTTAACAGTGACACCCGCATCTCGAAGCGTGGTCATGATATCCCTCACATGAGTGAGATGTTTGTCCAGATAATCTGAGAAGACGATTATGTCATCCAGGTAGACCAGGCAGGTACGCCATTTGAAGCGATCCAATAGGATGTCGATGGCTCGCTGTAAAGTAGCGGGGGCGTTGGTAAGACCAAAAGGCATCCGTTTGAAACGGTAGAGACCGGAGTGACACGCGAAAGCAGTTTTACCCTGGTCTTGCTTCCTTACCAGAACTTGCCAGTATCCCCAATTAACGTCCAGGGTTGTAGAGACGGTGGCGGTGCCCAGCGAGTCAATGTGCTCGTCCATTCTTGGGACTGGATACACGTCCTTGACGGTGACGGCTTTCAACCGACAGTAGTCGACGCAAAACCTCCATGAACCATCCTGCTTTGGAGCCAGTACTACTAGAGAAGCCCACGGCGACTGAGCCGGTTCAATGACTCTTGCTCCAAGCATTTTATCCACTTGTGCCTTTTCCGCCGCGCGTGCGGCGGGTCCGGCACGGTATGGGGGCTGAGAGATGGCTCGGGTGTCCGGTAGCAAATCAATCCGGTGTTTCGTAGTGGCAATCTCAGCAAGGGAGCCGTCCCACATAGTGTTGAAGTCCCTTAAAAGTACTCGCAATCGATGGCGGTATGACTCCGGGACGTGGCTGAGATCCAGGTCCTCGAGTTCTTGGACTGGATCGGGGCGGTCACCACTCGTTGAAACGGGCTGCATCCCTGATGTTACAGGTTGAACCCCGGGTACCGGCGGTGAAACGGGTTCCGGGCTGTCCCCCTTCTTAAATTGAACGAGTCCAAGAACGTCAGATGCATTCAGCTTTGTCGGCACCATAGCGATGGGGTGCGGCATGACGGACCCTATCACTTGTTACTTCACCAGATACTGGGGTACAGTCCCTAGATTGGCGATCAGCACGTGAAACGGTTTGTTTGGCTCCACATGCACGATTCCATTCGCAATTGCGAGGCTGTGCCTGTCGTACAGTGACGACAATGGTGGCAAGACCCGGATTTCGTGTTGACGGGAGGTTACTTTCACAATCATTTGGGACTCAGGCGGGACGCACAACGACGCTGTGACGCAAAGCTTATTAGATTCACGGTTATCTGGTCCAGGTTCCTGTGCTGCCGCTAGCGGGACATGCTTCTTCGTGGCACGTTTAAACGGACGACGAACGATCGAAGTGAGCGATCCATCCTCCATCTCGACACGCCGTTGGCGGGGGAAGATCGCTTCGACGAAGCGGTCGCAAAAGTCGCAACCCAAGATGACTGGGGCGGCTAGTTTTTGATATAGGACGAAGTCGAGTTTCACCACGCGAGCGCCGACGCGGACTACCAGTTCTATGAACCCCACCGTATCCAACGGTTTGTTGTTTGCGTCAGCGACCTCCGGGACGTGGTCGCGGCGGATCCTAGACTGCAAAGCAGGCGGTAACACTTCCTCCACGACAAAGTTCGGACCGACATCGGTGTCTAAGACGGTAAGGTGTCGCACCATAAACTGGGGTGATAGGCCAAGGTCAGCATAGACCTTGTGTTTTCTTATGGCCATCACCAGAACTCTATCCGAGAATCGGTTATGGGAAACACGTTTCCACGGACGACGGAGAACGCTAAAGTGTTCCGAGTTCACCTCATTGACGGCCTCTTTCCTTGAAAGGATTTTGACCAGGGATCGAAGCTTGGACACCTCGGGCGCCGTCGACCTCGACTCTGAGGGCGCCCCTCCTTGAGAGGAGACTCCCACATTTAGTTTTTCTGGGCCTGCTCCGCCGGAGGCGGCTGCTCAGAGCGTTGAGCGGGCAACGCCTGGACATCAGGTCCAGAAGGTACCGCAGAAGCGGTGCGGTGACCGACCACGTCAGTGACACGGGACTCCGTTGCAGGTACCACCCGAGCGCGGGGAACTGACACGTGACGTGGAACATCCATTCGAGCACGGGTATACGATGCAATCGGAACCGCTGCTTTGCCCTCCGGGGATAGGCCCTCGTCATTGACTACGATTTGTGCCCATTCTCGGAGAGACAACACACATTGTGGAGAAGTATGGCCTGCTTTGTAGCAGAGATGACAAATCAGACCAGAAGCCGGTGTTGGGTGGCGAGGCTCGGCGAACTTCACCGCGGGGCGGGTATCTCTCCAACCAGGACGCGAAAAGTGGACATAACCACTCTCGTGTGGGAGGCGTGGCGCACGAACGCGACCATTATCCGCATAGAGTAGCGTTTCATCCTCAATCACGTATTGTGACTCGTCCAAGGTTGAGGGTAACTCCGTTGTCGGGATGGAATGAACGTCGCTATGGGCCAGCTGCATGTTATCATAATCCCTTCGAGAGGCCTGTTCGTCGATCATCGAAGCTGTATTATCAACGCTTTTGCGGACCTAACCCTGGATCCAGGAGTGCGTGCGCGCAGTGTTTCACCTTCTGTGCGAGCGAACTGCACTCGTTCCAAATACGTGGTTTAAGGTCTATCTTCTCGACGTCAAGCAACGAGAGTCCGTGTCGCCGGGTCCAAACCATCGACAAACATGGTACAACGCTCTTCAGCAAGGTAAACATTGCCACAGCGGCGGAAGGCTTTGTTAAGGTGCGACGAATAATCGGTTTCCGACTCGCCTGGACGTTGGCGAGTCTCCCACAGGGCTAGCATAGCCTGCTGAATGGCAGAGGTAGTAGCATACGACCTCAAAAGGTATTGAACTGCTTCAGGCCAGCATGTGACCCCTCCTTCGGAGGCGCGTGATAAACCTCTGACAGAGTTATACTGGTCTTCTGCAAGCCCACGTAAGAAGTACGGTAAGGCAATGTAGGCCTGTCCCTCGTTCATTCCAAGGATGTTAGCTTCCGCGACAAAGCGTGCCAAGAAATCCAACACCAATATTGGGTCTTCTCCAGAAAACAACTCGTTGCGAAGTGAGAGCTGCATTCGCTTAATGCAGTCCTTCACTCTTCCCGTACCACGGGGTGTACGAGCCGAAGAGGAGTCCTCCAAACGGTAGTACCGGTATGATAAGAGCTTCTTAAAGAGCGAATTGGTATGTTTAAGCTCCTTTAAACTTGTGTGCTTCCTTCCCTTCGGGCGGGCGCGGATCATACCATGGGTGGCTGTTGACCGCTTAGAGCGTGAGGAACGCTCACGGCGAGCTACTTCCAACGATCAGTCAGAAGAGTCGGACTCCGAGGATGAGGAGTCTGACGGTTCGGGATCCGTGTTCCTTCGCTTCTTTCGAGCCTGGTGGTTCTCTTCCTCACTTCCCTTGTGGGATACTGCAACCGGCTCGGCCGGATCATCCCCCGACTTTAGGGTTTGTTCCAACGTCTCGAGACGGCTTCGGACGCGCGAGAACTTGTCCGCGACGTCCTTGACAAAGGCTGAGGGTCCACCAAGGGACTCTAGAATCGAGTTCACATCCGCCCGGAGGACACGGAGGTCCTCAGAAAAATACTGCGTAGCAGTGTCATCCACCTCCTTGCGAAGGGAATCGAACTCCTCTGCAAGGATGACTTGAGCTTCCCGCATAGAGCGGAGTGGCTGTAGTATTTTACTATGTCGGGGAATCCGATAGGTTGGTTTTTCGCGAAGTCGCGGTTGGAACTCATAAGTGAGTGTTATCATCAGCATTGTGACATGAAACGGCATCCCGAATAGGATGCCTAGAGGCAGAATGTCTTATTGGAACACGTGGCGTCATGGGTCGAGTGGCTTACCACGGCGCGCGCATAGTTGCGACCCTTCCTAGGGGAATTCCATATTGGCAACGGCGCATGTAGTGGCGATCCACGTGGAGGGCTTAACTACCCGTTGTAGCTAGACTTCCATTAGGGACCATACCCCCATACAGTGGTTTGGCTAAGTGGCTGACCATTTGGTATTATTTATATATTTATTTGGGCACTCACCCTGGTACACAGTGTATAGTGTACCAGACGTGAGCACCGACTCCAAGTAAAGGAGACAACATGGGCATCATGAGTATTCTGTTCCTCCCTTGGGATTCCTTAACCGGAGCTCCGGAAGAGCTATAATAGATAGTCAGCCCCCAACCACTTCACGAGCCGTCTCATACCTACGTTACATCAACGTTTTACAGTTGCACTGTTCACCCTCGCTGGCGAGTAGTGGCCTTACACCCCACTTCCAGCTCGTTGGTGTTGTAGCTCTACCACCCCTTTTCCTTCGCCGCAAGCGACCCATCGGCATTCCGAACGCTGTCGCAGGTGTCTGCTCTCTCCGTTAGCGCGGATATTACAAGTGGTCTCCCGACTTAGAACCACTGTGGTCAGCTGCACTGAACAATTCGTTCCTGGAACGTGGATTCGATATCGATACTTGGAAGAAGTGGAATCACTACAGTTATTGTTTATCGACCCACCTCCGGCCATTGTGGAATTCTTCGTGATTGAACACGTGGTCGAGAAGTCGAAGACACCATTTGGTTCGCACCTGGACTCAGGTTTGGTCTAGGATGCCGAAGACCCGAAGCCAGTCGAGTACTGGTCGCCCCAGTCCTGCGGGACCACCCCCGAAACCGAGGCTCGCCTCATCTGTTGAAGCCGGAGAGCGGCTGTATCGTCAAGCGATGTTGCGCTCACGCTCGGTGAATGATGAACGAAATCTCTCGGATGTATCGGCCCCTGTGGCAGCGGCAGTCGCGCCCAGCACAGAAGCCGTAGTTGACCCTGAGGTCGTAGGACCTCAAGAAGAGGATGATTTGCGCAGGGAAGTGTGTCGTCTCAAGTCTGAGTCAAGCGCTTCACGTGTGCGCATGGTTGCGTTGGAATCGCAGATCGCTGCTCTTATCGCTGATGTCGAACAATTACGCAGTGCGCATCAAGCACTCATTCGTCAAGACGATGGGAAGCAGGTCTCTTCATCAGTTAAAACACTACGTGAGGGTTTGAACCATCTACTGGAGAGGTACGGGAATACGCCCGATGCGCTACCCGGCTTAACCGTGTATGTATAGGAAGTCTTCACTCGAGTTAACCCTCGTCTAGAACGCCTGGAGGTGGCAGTTCATGCGCAGACTGCTGCTAAACCAGTCGTGCTGGAAGAGGAAGGAGCTCCTTTGAAGGAAGCTCGTTCGAAGAAGTCGAAGTCACGACGTAAGAAGCGGAAGTCCGCACGTGAGTCGAGTGATTAATCGTCAAGTACGGAGGGTTTCAGTTCCAGTACTGATGATTCTGATGATTCAGGTACGTCAGATGACTACGACAGTGATGATGGTCATCGAAGGTCCCGATCTCGGAAGAAGAACACGTCTTCGTGGTTAATGAGAAAAAAGACTCACCTTACAGAGGAGTGAAGGTGCTCCCGGGCACGAATCCGCTTTATCGGAAGGTCCTGAATTAGATGTACTACCGTCTTAAGGTGAAGAGCAAGAAGCGCTCAGGACGCGAAACCGCGAAGGTGAAGGATCACATCAAACGATTGAAGATCGGCATTAATGAATCAACATTTGATTGGAAAACTCCCATTCTCGTTATCGAGTTTCTCACTCGATTAGTTGCCGAAGCAGACACTCTAGAGATGAGTGAACCACAAACATTTGTGTCTTTACCACACTTTTTGAAGGGTTTTGCTTTAGAGCAATATCGTTCCGTATGCGGATCATTGACAGCCAATGAAGGCGGCGTTACCTCATGGCCAGAGGCGGTGCAGTATTTGTTGCGCAGTTACGCGACTTCAATCGCGATACGTCAGGCGATCCTGGACTTAAGGGATGTGACCCAAAACCCTGAGGAGGGCGAACCTGAGTACAGCTCAAGGCTTAGCAAAGCTTCAGTCCGTTGTGGAAACGTCCACTCGACGGAGGACAAGATTACCTTGTACATCGACGGGCTGGACCCGAGCATCAAGTCGTTGGTAGCTCGATATCGAGAGAAGCATGGGAGAGTCTCCTTTTTGGAGTTAGTTCAGTTTGCGAAAGCTGAAGGAAACGCGGCCAGAGCGCGTGGTAGCCACAGTCGTTCAGTGGCTTTTGGAATCTCAATGGGTAAGGAGAAGATCTCCGCCAGAGTTAATCAGCGCAGCAAACTGTTACATCTGGAATCTCCAGTGCACTCACGAGATTCGTCGTTGGCACCCAAAGGGAGTGATTCGCATGAGGAGGCGGTCCATTTAATGGAATATACGGACTCTTCTGTACCTACAGTGTATTTCCCACACTCGGAGTCTTAGGACGAGGAAGCCCTAATGGCTATGGAGGGCCGTCGCCCTATACACCGTCCCTACACGGTGCCTCCACAAGGAGGTTTTAAGAAGGGGAAACCCGGATGGGTGGATACTCGCACGGCATACCGTTCACAACCTATGTTGACCAACGGTCGTGACGGTTTGATATGTTATTCATGTTATGGAAAATACCATTTGAGTGCAGAATGCACGCTCCCTGCAAAGGATCTGAGTCTTATTATGACGAATTATGAAGCACTCTCAGAAGAGGAAAGGAGGTGCGTACCGGCGGGCATGTATTGGAAAGCCAAAAGTTGGTTTTCTCAGACACCAATGCCCCGGACGGATAAGCCGGTTGCTCAAAATGCTAAAGTGTTACAACCTGGAACCCCTGTAGGAAGAGGTGCCTTTGAGGCGAATAAGCCTGTGCAACCAGAAAACTAAGTGAGAGAGCCCCTAGGGGGTCGGCACTAGTCGATCCCGTAGTGCTGACCAGGGAAAACTCGCCTCCCTGCTCCCGCGCTTGGAAGCCCAAGATTCTCTTGAGGCCTCCCAAATTTCCGCCGTACGGAATCAATCCGCCGGACGGAAAGCGATTACAGTTTGACTGTGAGTTACATCGTCCTTGGAGACGTTATGCTTGTCCGTCAAAACGGGAAAGTTACCTCATGGTAGTGTCTAAAAGAAACTATAAGGTCTATGCCGACATCGGCTTTGACAGGAATATGTTGTCTCGTCGATTGACAATCCTGGACACAGGTACTGGTCCGAACTTTATACGGGAATCGGAGCTCGCTCCTGCTGACTTAGAACGTATTCGATACGGTCCTTTACAGGACATCCGGGATGCCAACAAAAATGCTGTGAAGACACTGGGAACAGTTTGACTCGTGGTGTGTTTGGGACGCTTTGTAGTACTAGTCAACTTCATCGTCTGTAAGACGTTAGCTGCACCAGTGGTACTGGGATGTGATTATTGCGACAAGTTTGTCGAAGCCATTCGCCCGCGAAAAAAACTAGTGGAACTAGATGATGAATCAATGGTACCAACTGTTCGCAAGCCCATGCGTCGTTGCTCTGAAGCATCTCCACTTACACCATCTCTGGAATACGGGAAATCCCGAGGACGTGTCTCGCCGAGGATTCGAGTAGCGAAGAGTGTCATTCTGAAGGCGCAAACCCAAACTTGGGTTCAAGTAAGAACAGAACGACACGGACTGGTGGTAATTCTACCGAATACTCGGATGTACGAATCCCGTGGATTGCTAGTCGCTAACGGCATGGTTCAGGTTGATACTGGTAGCCCCTTTTGGATACTAGTGAGTAACTTCACCGATAACGATTATCAGATACCGAAGAATCAGGTTGTTGCAACAGCTTTGCCTCATCCCACAGTGGTGGTACCTACTCATATTTCTACTGCAGAAGTATTGGGATTAACCCATGTCGGTGACACAGACGAAGAACTGCAAACTCCGTCTGGAGATCAATTGCAAACGGCAAAGGATCCAGAGAGCCTGGTCGATGAGCTAGACTTTGCACATGTGTCGGAACACTACAGAACGAAGATCAGGTCTATTATGAAGAAGTATACATCCATGTGGAGTGGAAAAATAGGAGAGATCTCCGCTACGGAACACCACATTGATTTGGTCCCAAGGTCACGACCCATCTCCCAACCACCCTACAGAGCGGGACCCCGAACTCGCCAAATCGAGGAGGAGAATGTCAGCCAAATGCTGGAAGAAGGAGTAATCGAAGCAGCTCACTCTGCTTGGGCCTCACCAATGGTGCTGGTTCCAAAACCTGATGGTTCTTTACGATTCTGTATCGATTATCGAAAACTGAACGCAGTTACAGTTTGGGATACATACCCGTTGCCTCGAATGGACGAATATATTGACAGCTTAGGAGAAGCGAACGTGTTCACCACGTTGGACGCCAATTCTGGCTATTGACAGGTGCCTGTAGCGGAAGAAGACCAAGACAAAACCGCATTTGTGTGTCACGCCGGTCTCTACCGTTTCAAAAGGATGCCCTTTGGCTTAACGAATTCACCGGCTACTTTCCAGCGTACTCTGGACATCTTGCTCTCAAGATACAAGTGGAAGACTTGTTTAGTCTATTTGGACGATGTGATCATCTTTTCCCAGGATGTGGAAAGCCATTTACGGCATGTCGATCCTCAAAGCCCTACAGAGCGCAGGTATCACCTTCAAGTTCAAGAAATGCGAATGGTTCGCTGGCACCGTCCGGTAGTTAGGACATGTGATCAAGCCGGGACAGCTTGCCATTCAAGAGGCACAAACAGCGGTTCTCCGCGAAGTACAACCTCCGTCGACACAGAAGCGATTGCGTTCTTTCCTGGGCTTGTGCAACGTCTACAGACGATTCGTGCCACGATACTCGCATATAGCGGCACCGCTCAACGCAAAGCTGCGTAAAGGACAAACAGTACAGCTGGAACAATTCAGACAAGCTGAAGCGGAAGCGTTCTACACGCTGAAGACAAAGATTATTACAGCCCCAGTCTTGGCGCTGTCCATCCCCAACCTGCCACACTCAGTGGATCCCGACTCTAGCTAGTACCAAGTAGGGTGTGCCCTTTTTCAAACACACCCTGATGGTGAACGCAAACCCATTGGTTACTGGTCAAGATCGCTGAACGCAGCTGAGAAGAAGTATTCAGTTTCAGAAAAGCAATGCCTTGCAGTCGTTTGGGCTCTAACCACATTGCGACCGTATCTCCAAGGAGAACGTTTTACCGTCAACACGGATCATTCGTTTCTACGATGCTTACTGTCCATTACAGACCCGTCTGGTCGTCTCACAGGATGGCGCTTACGCCTTTCTGAATTCGATTTCGAAGTGAAGTGTAAGAAGGGATTGGCCAATGTCCAAGCTGACGCGCTATCGCGACTCAAAACACTGGGCGAAACCCAAGGCGAAATCGATGAAGAGATACCTTGCTTCTACATGGAGACCAATTCACCATCTTTTGAAGAAGAGGAACAAGAGACCCTTGATGATTATTCGGATGCAGACCCATTCCTTGCATTTGCAGACACTGACCCTTCAGTTCAACTCGAGCGAATCTCGTGCACTGAGCTCCTCAATGAGCAACACGCCGCTCCGTTTTGTGCGTCGATACGCTCTCGTTGTAACGGGGGGGAGGAGCTCCCCTTTTCAATCGATTCACGAGGAATACTGTTAAGACATGTCGAAAAGCATGATCAAATCGTGATTCCACACGTCTGGAAGAGTCGAGTACTCCATCTGGCACACTACAGCAGGCTGTCTGGTCATCCAGTAGGAACGAAGTTGTTCATGACTCTAAGAAGAGATATTTACTGGCCTACTTTGGCAATGGACTGCCATGCTACAGTGAGGTTGTGTACAACATGTGCGAAGAATCGCGTGAAGCTTTACAGGAAGCGGAAACCGATGACGTTATTCCAGGCGAAAGTGCCTTTACAATACGTCAGTATCGACATCCTATGGGAATTGATTCGCTCAAGGCGAGGTTATCGATACCTATTGGTAATCACCGACCGCTTCTCGAATCTAGTGCGGACTGTGTTGCTGAAGCGGATAACCGCCGCCGTAATCGCACAAGCGTTCATCAAACATTGGGTGTTTATATACGGACCACCAGAAGTTCTGTTATCAGATAATGGGAAGCGATTCGTTGCGAAGTTCTTTCAGAATGTTTGCCGCATTATGGGCATTCGAAACGTGTTTACCACGACCTATCATCCGAAATGCAACGGTCAGGTGGAGCACTTCAACCGCATGCTGATAGCAGCATTACGACACTACATCGCGGACCACCCGAAAGAATGGGACATGTTTACAGATACTCTGTGATACGCGTACAATACCCAAGTGCATACCTCTACAAAGACGGCACCGTTCGACCTCGTGCTCTCACGTAACCCTCCTGCTTTACCTGTTGCGCTCGACGACGAGACAGAATTGGACGCGCCGACCCCCGGCTAAGTACCATCTGAAATGGAGGAATGACCTGAAGGCCAGAGCGGAAGAAGCTGCTAAGGAGTTATCAAAGACGCAAGCTCGCTATAAGCGAAACTATGACGCCAGAAGGCGAAGAGGAAATCCAGAAATCCGAGTAGGAGGTCACGTCTTCGTGCTAGTCCAAAGACCTGACAAACAGTAAGAATCTCGTCATAAGTTGTTGCCGATAGCGGCTGGACCCTTCAAACTGGTAGACCTTAATGAAGACACAGTGGTCATCAAGACAGGTGAGGACGTTGAACGTGTATCGCGCGATCGCGTTGAAGTCGCGCCTGACCCGCAAGTGGAAGTCTAGGTATCTGGTAGAACTAAGGAGGCAAGTGCCACGGAACGTCACGGCCAAAGCCCAAGTGACTCTGGAGAGAGTGAACCGCCACCAATGGCTCGAGCGGAGTAGAAAGCTCTTGATCTCCCACCGCCGGCAGTTGCGTACGCCAATCACGGACAGCTTTCGAAGTATCGGGATATGCTCCGTGGCACGTGCACACCCATAAGTACAGAAATGGAACCTGAAAGCAGGAAAGATGTTTTGGACTTTGGCCCCAAGGACTTGGAAACGAGTGCACGCGAAAACGCGCCGTTGCCGCTTCAGGCTGAACCGTCAGGTGAAGCGCCACTCGCTGTTCCGCCGATATCGGCTCCCATCCCTCGCGGGCAGGAAGAGGAAGAGGTATGGCCTCCTGTCGTGGTGCAAGCACCATCGTCCACCGAACAGCGGTCAGAATCGGATAAACCGAAGAAAGTTCATCGACCAATGGAATTGAGAAATAGCAAGAAGTACGCTTCTATGGAACCTGGAAAACAGGATAGATCTTTATCAGAGAAATGTTCTCAAGGAATGAGTACACTGCCCCTGCGGGCAGAACGACAGTTAGTCGACGAGCGAACGCTTAGCGACGCTGAGACTGCTAACACAGAGACGCTTGGGTCAGCCCTAAGGCATTTCGAACCTGTTAAAAGGAGTATCGCGCCAACAGCGAAAGAATTGGGAAACGCCCAGGAATATGTTATGGATCGCATATGTGAACATGGCGAGCAAGAAGATACTAGAGAATTACTGTATCGAGTCCGTTGGTACGGTTTTCCTCCGGAAGCGGATACGTGGGAACCTATAGCTCATATCCCCCGTTCGCAGCTCGTGCGATATCATCGACGCATGCGATTACTACTCCCCAGGGAGATCCACTCCTCGATAGTCGGGCTCATTGGAACATCCCATTTCTAAGTATGAGCTACAAAGGTAGTAAAAACTCGAAAGGCGAGAAGAAAACAAGAAGTCATGAAGAAGAAACGTGAAAACACGCAAGCACAGGACATTTACTGATTATCACTTATGAAGAACTCGAGAAGCGAGAAGAAGAATTGAAGAACTCGAGAAGCGAGACAAGAATTCAGGCACTCATTAGGCCGGGAACAACCAGTATCATTGGTATTGCTTTATGGCTCGGGTGTGGCGTTTGTTAAGATCGGCAGACACCATATGATGGAGTGGACTGCTTGCTGAAGCCACACTGGCTGAAGGAACCCTGAAGGCACGACTTAGCCGTCAAGTTTGACGGGCTGTGACCATTGCGGTTCATCGCAGGATGTGGAAAGGCGGCTGGCGCCCGAACATTAGAGGACTGGGTGTGCTAAAAGAAGTCCTGAGAACGATGAGTACCCGGAAAGCCGGTCGTCGCACGTGTGGCGCACCTGTCTTGCGCCCGATACGGTTCGCGCTTAGCGAGGGGGGTATGTAGTACTCTACTACTTCGGCGTTCCGATGGTTTTTTGTCGCAAAGTGGCGTTTGGAACTGATTACTGAGTGGCCTGGTCAGTGCTAGGATAAGAAGCAACACCCCGCACCGCGTAGGATGCCAGGAGGCAGGGTACATTGTTGGAACACGTGGTATCACGAGTGGAGTGGCTTGCAACGGCGCATGTAGTGGCGATCCACGTGCCTGGTTTTACTACCCTTTGTAGGTGTAAGTCTATTTGGAACCATACCCATACAGTGGTTTGGCTAAGTGGTTGACCACGTGGTATTATTTACGTATTGTTTGGGCACTCACCCTGGCACACAGTATATAGTGCACCAGAGGTGAGCGCCGACTCCAAGTAAAGGAGACAACATGGGCATCATGACTATTCTGTTCCTCCCTTAGGATTCCTTAACCAGAGATCCGGACGAGCTATTATAGATAGTCAGCCCCCAACCAGTTCACGAGCCGTCTCGTACCTACATTTCATCAACGTTTTACAGTTGCACTGTTCACCCTCGCTGGCGAGTAGTGGCCTTACAACCCACTTCCAGCTCGCTGGTGTTGTAGCTCTACCACTTCTTTTCCTTCGCCGCAAGCGACCCATCGGCAGTCCGAACGCTGTCGCAGGCGTCTGCTCTCTCCGTTAGAGCGGATTCTACAGTTGCTCTTCCACAGCTGCAATTCTGGGATGGAGAGTGACCTCCCTAGCAGGGGAGAGCATCTGGGCGGCGGCAGACACCGGTTCTGCTCCACTTGCTGGGGGTGTCGAATCAGAGACAGGAGGTCTCGAGGTCCTTCCGCCTGGCACGCCAGTCGATCCACCGGTATGAGCCCGTGAACGGACCGGGATACGGGATGGTTGCGATGGTTCCAGTGCACCGGTTTGACTCCGCGTCCTCGGACGGTCTTTGGAAAACATGAGATCAGAATCCGTTACACGTGAGTATCCAAACCCGATCGGCTAGTGGGGCCAAGAAACTTCCTCAAAGAGGGCAACTGAGATCAACCTCAATTTGTGAGTCCTTTTTCCGATTAATCGTGACTGAGTGTGCCCGATTCAAACTTCTAAGTCGGGAGACCAGTTTGTAGGACAACGCTTGGAGCGGAGACACCACGAAGATGTTCGGGATCTTCCTCTCTTGAGAGACACGCCTCAGGCGGAGGAGACGCGCTCCAGCAGAGCAAAGGAACAGAGCCATTCTGGAAAGGCACGACGGAGTCGGATATAAGACCGCAGCCAATCTGGCGGGATATACCTAGAGTGTTTAGGTGAGCACGGCACAGTCCGGGGTGTGCCCAATCATAGGCGGAGTGTACTACGGCGATTGCCGGAAAAGGAGCGAGGAAACACTCGTATGAGGTGGACGAGCGGGGTGAGTGGGGCGGCCACTCACGAGAGCTAAAAAGCAGAACAAGAGAAAACGGGGGCAAAACCCTATACAGGGGCGAGACTACGAACAGTGTCGGCGATTAAATATGAACCCACGGTGGTGGTAGCACTCTGGTCGACAGAGGGGTGGATGAACTAATATGCGACGGGCGCTCACGCAGTATGCGTTGAACACGCGCCGAAGGCGAAGAGTTCAGAGCCAAGACTCCCTCCTTGGGATCCCCCAAGAGGGTGTTTACTGGGGAGCAGTGCTCAACCTCCTAAGTATTGTGACGCGCGCCCCCTGACAGTGGGCGCGCGCCCGAAAATTAGACACTAAATAGCGATAGCGTAGCTAAATAAATACTGAAAATTACTAAATAATACTAACCATTAGGTAGAATCCGGGCCACGTGTGGCACGCCTCGCCCTCGAGCGTCGGCCCTTCACAATCTGCAGAGAGATTCATACTACTTAAGGAATGCATGGAAGTTCTTGTATCGGGTTTCGGTTCGCTCATCCTTTACGTCGACTCATTTGGTTTTTACTCAACGATAACTTCCCTTCACAAATGCCAAGACTACCGATTGGGCCCTAACGTGTCACGCTTCCGTGAATTATTCGAAGCTGGAGACATATATTCCATGCGTTGTATAGCAAAAAGTCCGAACTTACGCCGACACGTTGACAAAGGGCAATCATCATTAATTTACTGAATTGAACCGAGCTTTGGCTCGAGGTATACCCAGCAAATGTATCATACCTACTATGTGCCACCATCTTGGAGCATGAAACCCTAAAACTTAGGATCTAATGGCCAAGCTTTCAAACTCTGTTTGAGGAACCTTCTTGGTGACGACCTTTTCTCCCGCAGCGAGCGCGTTTACCATCCTTCCTCTCCGAGATCAAAGGCACCACGCAATAGTCCGCAATATGACTGAAAGAACGGTCTGTTTCAACACAGGACTGGAGGGCAACCTGCCTGATATCCATGTGATACTTCTCTACTGGATCAATATTTATGTTGCGCTCCCCATCTATGCAAATCGCATGAAATTATCCGTCAATCGTCTGAAGACTGACAAGGAAGACCTTTCCCCTATCGATAACGTTATCCAAATCGAAGATTTCTTCTCGATGTCCAGTCCCATCGCGAATGTATTCGAGGCTAATGACACAGAACTTTTCCCGAACAATCCTCTGCATATCTTTCAGGTCCTGAAACAGTCCTCGGACCTCCCTTCGCGCTTTCCGGTTCCAATGTTCAAGCTCAATAGCATCACCAAACACAAGATCTGCGACGGCGTTCAATTATATTTTTTTATCGTCTGCATTCTTACTGAGGCGATTGATGGGCTATGCCCAACATTCAGTAGCCTTTTCAGACCAATTAATGATATTCAATGCATAATTCCACTAAATTGCAACGCACAGGAACGATTCCCCGCAAAACTACAGAAACGTATAGCCGAGAGGAAAACTTTGGATACGAGACGATGGCTTGCGCGCTTTAAATTAAAGCGAAGTGAATCTTTAACTTCAATTTGCGCTTCTAGTAGCTAAAAAGTTCTCGATCGTTTCATATCAGCCCTTGACCCTGCAATGAAAGGTTGTTTCAGCTCCTGTGCCACCACATATCACTTTAGTTCTCTACAAACCACCTCTAATTGCTTGAACTTACTCAATGCAAAAAGAATGCATATTCATGAGACACAATATGTTCATGTTATGTCTTAGAGCATGTACTTTGTTCTAAATCTCACCCAGAACTGCTATCGACCATCCCACCTTCTTTACCATCCAATCCTTATCCTAAATTCTCATATTTTGACCTTTTTCGTCATGCAAGGCCTCGGTAAGGCCTTATTGGAACGGTATTAACTCTTAGAACTGAGTGCCACGAGACTGCTGGATGAAATGCGCTATCCTTCGCCCAAGCAAAATAATGGCTTTGGTTTTGCTAAAACGCACAAAATTGTTGCTTTCTTTGAAGGTTATGGCGTAGATCTTTAGCACGCTGCGCCGTGGTTTGAATATAAAAGCATGACAATAGTCTTGTTCATAGATTGGTGAAGATAAGTTCTGCGTGTAACTATCACCGCTTAGCCGGCGAGCTGCCGCCTAGGAGCTTGTTAACCATCAAATTTGCGAGACATTTTTTTAGTACGAGCCATCAAAGAAGTCACCTGAGCATAAGTCGTCCACGCTGATGGAAAAGTGTTGTAACGTCGAGTTTCGCGTCAAGGTTTGACGTATATAGATAGAAGCAGTTGACGTTTCAAATGTGACGTTTTTGCGCGTGCGCGGTGCTCGAGAGGAAACAAGGGGGGTTACAGCAAAACGCAGAGGGCACGCAGAAGAGATTTGCTAGGCAAACTGGCCCGCGATAAAGATGCACCAAAAAATAATAACTCGTTGAAGGTCAGAAGGCGAGGGGTTGTGCATTTGGCTGCACTCCAAAAACTCTAACTTTATTGTATGGCGCCAATGCGGGGGGAATGCAGTACACGAACGCCACATTGAAAAAAACCGCCGGCGCTGCATACTAAACCTCACCCTTGCTCCGCACCGAGACACTGGGAACGGAGAAAACCAGGGGCGACACATTTTGTTCGCTTGATTCTACCCGATTTTGCCGCTCGCTTTACGAGGGCATGCAAAAGTTAAGACCAACAGCCCTGCCACTCTGCGTACGACTGCGTACAATAGTGCGACAGCGCTGCTCGAGCAATCTGTACAATCAGATTGCTGGTTATGGACAGCGCGTTAGATGAGTAGCGCAGCTCCCTGTACTGTGGCCTTTAGCACGTAAAATGGACTGAGATCTTTAATCTTTCCTCCGTGGACATTCCGTAGGGCAATATCGCTTCTTCAGCAATGCTACCCTGGGCTGAAAAATCGTTCCCTTCTGTTTTTGCGAGCGATTCTCACCAGCACAAAGCGCATGATTTTCAAAAACCTTACCACAGATGCAAATCAGTGCTGTAGTCCAGCGCAACAGATAAAACACCCGCAATGAATTGTGTGTTCGCAAAAACTGCAATTCGTTTCTGAACCTTTTTTTAAAGCGTAGAACGGTATTTACGCCATCAGAATTCCAAAATACCCTTCTCTACTACTACTACAAAACAGTTTAGGCTAGTTTTCAAGACGTTTATGATCACTTTCGTTTACCACAATCAACACTGCAAACGTACGGAGACGAATAATGTGATATTCGCTCTTAAAACAAGGCACCATGCCCTCGTGATATGCACATAGACTCTGAGCAACTCAACAGACCTGCAGTGCTCACAAAAAAGAAGAAGAGACTATATCACTCCTCATTCAGCACTTCGCCCTTCAACATACTCTTTGAACGTGGATGTGTCTTCCGCAAGTTGTGAAGCACTTTGTCGAACTTCTCTCCCCCACCCCCCCACCCCCCCCTCCAAACAGATGCCGTTTGGGAACTGTACACCAAGATCATCAGGGGTGCTGTACTTCCTTCGACGCCATCCTGATCTGAAATACAAAGCCGTGCAGATAATTGAAAACAAAAGAGTTGAAACTGTCACAAAAGGGAATATTTCTACACACATTGCACGTTTTAATTGCCTGATGGAACGATACATCATTATCGATCCAAGTCTTATTTTCATCGTGGATCAAAGCGTAATAAGGCTGCACCGCATGGGCAGACGCTGTTTGCGGAGAGAAGTTGGTCCAAAACACAAGAAGTTAGTCCAGGTTAGTCAAGTCATGACAAAGCTAAGAAAAAAATTGACCACATTACTATCATGCCTTTCATTTCAGCTGCAGGGAAAACAATGAAACCGATGGTCATGCTTCCATGGCAAAAGTCTCACTATCCGAAGGTCAAAGGTCGCTACCGCACCTTCCACAAGGTTCTTCTACACTGCTATTTCTAGTAAAGAGACCTTAAAGGAGTTGACAGAAGACTTTTCATGGACATGGCCAAGCAATTCGTCGAAGAGGTCAAACCAATTCAGGATCGAAAAGAATGCATACTGATACTGCTCGACGGACATAGTGCTCATGTTCAGCTCGAACATCTCTTGTTTTTCAAGACAGACAGTATATT
Source organism: Agarophyton chilense (assembly GCA_030374765.1). NCBI lineage: Eukaryota > Rhodophyta > Florideophyceae > Gracilariales > Gracilariaceae > Agarophyton > Agarophyton chilense. The sequence continues at coordinate 249,040 of JARGXX010000138.1, forward strand.
TGCCATAGACATTCCAGCACACTGCTCAAACGTGTTACAACAGCTTGATGGGTTGTCTCCGCTGAAATCTCATCTTATGCAAAGTGTCTATCTGAGGACTAGAAAAAAGAAATATTTGACGCCTTTGACGCACCCAGAGCCATAACTATAGCGTACCGTGCGTTTGTACCTTCCAGATACATTGTCGATGGCTTTGAGCTTTCCGGTGCGTACGTGTCGGAGGAAGGAAGGGCATCAATCGCACCATTAAAAGGCTTGAACTACGTGGATTCAGTCTACAATATTGTAAGTGAGGACACCCTGGTAATCGCGTACATGCGTGGATGGCGTAGACTGCTGAACGATATTGTGGATCAGGTCAATTGAGTTATAAGTGTCAGGTCATATCGGGACCGATACCTTACAAGCCAAGAGGTATTGAGTGCGCTAGAAATGCGCAACGAAAAGCGAAGGAACAATGTAAAGAAGAAAGCTGGGACCATTGATGCTCGACAAACTGAAACTCAAGCCTACAAAGAGTTGGTGGATGATCTCCGGCGATTATAAGATTTGGAACCACGTCTAGACGCCTGCAAGGAGGCTGCTCTTGCGCAAAGACGGAGTCAAGAAACGGTTTCATGGAATGGTGGAAGTTAGGAGAGTGTTTCTCTGGGTTGCAGCTTAAACAGGTCGCGGGATGGAGACCATGGTCGTAGTTGTAGGCGTCGTGGTGTTTCATTGCGGTGCAGTGATCTCGTTTTGATTGGAGGTGCACCACGAGCTCGGATTTTTAGATATTTTATTTATTTTGAGTCACACGTTTCGCCTTGCCAATTAGTGGCAAAGCGCTCTCGCGACGTCGTTATAATGTAGCAGCGCTAACGCCGTAGACACGAAAAAAGGGGGCCAAGAGCAATAATAGTAAAGAACGGTCTTGCGACATCTTTACTAACAAACGCGAAGAGACGAGTTTACCTCTGTCTGCCCATCACCGTTGGATTGCCTTCACAAATTCACGTAAGTTGTGTTACGTGCGAAGCGCAATCTTTCGCAACACACGCGTTCAAACGACAATCCGGATTCTTGAGCGCTGTTTGTTGTGATCATTTAACAAATGGCTTCTACTCGATCGAGTACTATGTCGCGCTATGAGCGCCTTCGACGTTCGACTACTATTGTTGAGCCAACTACCGAGACAGGCAAGGTCTTACGTGATTGTGCACTTTACACGTTGACCCTTTTTCTGGTTGCTGAAGAGGATGGTTCCTCGATCACTCTGACTCCAACACGCAAACGAGATGTTGAGGTAACGCTGAAGAGCTTTCTGCCATCTCCAGAAACAATCTTGGATATGGATTTCTTCAACATGCCACTGTTTCCAGTTCAGCTTCTCAGAGACGTCGCTGAGATATACGATTTGAGTGGCATACCAGAAGGACTTACTACTACCCTTCACTTGGAATCACGAGAGACCACCAACCGCTCGTTGATGACTCATGTCTGGTTTTTGTATTTCTTGGAAGCATCCACTGAAACCATGGAGCAAGAAGTCGCACTTTACCGCCGCAGTAGATTTGCCTCCCGTTTAGCTCACTCTAGTGAGCTGTGAAACCTTGCTCATCCTCGCTCTACAGCTGCCCAACAGATGAGCGAAGAAAGGAACCAGACACCAATCGAACATGAGCAGGATCCTGTAATCGTTCCTGGCGGAGAAGCCGGAAGCCAGCCTGTCGGAAACAATGCGTCATTATTAGGAAATAACCAGCATGGTTCGCGCCCATCGTATCGTTCGAGCGAGGACAACTTGGCTAGGAAATCTGGTATTTCAGAGGATACGAGAAAGGCGAGTTATGTTTTCCAGCATTTCAAGGACAATAGGTTCAAAGGAGAGTTAACTCAGGTAATCGAGCTGACGTTACGCGACTTTAATGTGTGCGCCCGTCAACATCGACTGACACCGTCACAGAAGACCGACTACTTTGTCAATATACTGGATGGTCCAGCACGTACATTCTTCTTCAATAACGCAAGAGATGATATGACTTTCGAAGATATGGCTAATCTTATGATTGAAGAGTAAAATAGTAGCTCACGCTAGCTTCAAGTTTATGGTATCCTCAACAATCTTCGAATCGAGAAAGTTATGGTCGAGAATGAACTCAGTACTGCTTCAAACGGATTAACTAAGGTAGTAAGTACTAAAGAAGAGCTGGCACCGCAATGTCCCCCTCACTTCCGCTTCGAGCCCCATAAGATTGGATACCTTCGAAATGCAGTTCTTGGATCTTCATGGGCAAGGCTACCAGTAAGCAACATTGTATCTCTAAAATACACGTTCAATGGCTTCATCACCGCCCTAAGAGAAAGTCTTCAACTTGAAGAAGAAATCAGGGAAATCAATAAGACTCCTGGGACGCATATTGTGAGTGAAGAGATGTTGTATCAGCAGTATTGACGGAACCCGAAATTCCGCAAACATCCACCTCAAAGGAACCCCCGTATCAATCAGAAGCTTACCAATGGTGGCGCACCTCCTCGTTCCCCCCCACGAACCTTTGAAGGAAGTCGCCGACGAAATGAATGCCATAAATGTCAAAGACAATGGCAACCAGGCCACCGCTGTAAACCTGGTGCCATCCGCAACCTTGTGCGTGAAAGAATGACGAGTGGTGAGTCCGCAGTACACATTGTGTCGGACCTTGTATTGGCAATGGAGGGAGAGACTGAAGAGGTCTCTGAAAGCAATGATGGTGACGATGCCCAGCACGGACCATGTTACGATGTTGAGGAAGTCCGCCTGTTTGACAAACTCACAAACAACGATGAGCCTTCAGCCACGAGATACATCGAGAGGGCCGATGCAGAGTAGTTCACTAACCATGTGGCGGCTACCATGGGCCAAGAAGAAACACACCCATTATCAAAGTCTTTTCAGTAGGGCGACGAGAGTTAGTGCCTCAACACCGTCGCCCTTGTCAATGGGCAGATTCGTATAGAACTGCTCTACCGAGGCGCAAGTCTATGGGTGAGCCAGTAGAACTTAACGTCACCCACATCTTTGTGACAAAACTTGCGAAGAAGCGTAACCGCTCCCGAGCAGAAGGATTCTGTGTCGACATTGGAGCACCGGAATCAGTCATTGGAGTTAAGGAACTAAGGCGTGTTCTCTCTCATCACAAGCTTCGACTACCGAAACTTCGCCAGCTACAGTCTCACACACGCTATAAGTTTGCTGACGCAACGTATGAGTCACTCGGACAGGCAGACATTCACCTCGCTACACCCCCGAATGTTAGTCCCATTATGGTTACTATGGACATCGTGCAAGCGGACATTCCAGCTCTGCTTGTAATGGACATACTTGACCGCGAGTCTCTTATAGCGGACACCGTAGCCAACAGGCTCACACACAGGGTATGTGTGGACGATAATCAGGGCTCGCAACGTTTCGTTGACACTTGGTCTGTTCCTCTGCGCCGATCTAGGAGTGGGCACGTTTTTGCTGATATGTATTTCCCATCGCAAATCTACTTCACAAGGGCGCAGCTAAACAAAATACATCGGTAATTCTTTCACCCAGCTGACAAACTCTTTGCACTGATAAAGAGGGCAAGGCCCGAAGAAGCTACACCACAAACATTAGAAGTTTTGAAAGACCTTAGCAGACGATGTGATCCATGTCAGAGAATACAGAATGCACCGAAGCGATTTCGGGTATCGTTCGGAGATGAAAGCGTTCAGTTCAACGAAAGAGTTCTTATAGACATAATGTACATAAACGGTAAGCCTGTTCTGCATATCGTCGATGAAGGTACCCGCTTTTCCGCTGCCACGTTCCTGCCGGACGTATCTACAAGGACCATACGGAAGAAGACTCTCACATGCTGGATAGCTATCTACACCGGAATCCCGAATCGAATGTTAGTAGACCAAGGTAGCGCTTTTGGTCAGCTTTTCATAGATATTGCTGCGATATCCAACATTCAAGTCGACAGAACTGGCGTGGAACCTCACTCTAGTCTAGGACTTGGCGAACGCCACCACCAACCTCTAAGACAAACGTACCGAAAAATCATGGTACAGAATCCCTCCACAGAGCCAGAAGTTGCCCTCCCTGCATCAGTGAAGGCCATGAACGACACGCTTGGACCTGAAGAATTGGTACCATCCGCTTTGGTTTTCGGAGAGTTCCCCTCGGTTCAAACCATAAGCGAGCCTCAGAAGAGCAAAGCTACCCTTCCAAGTAGGGCAGATGTAGCTAACACGGCTCGCGGCGAGATGGAAAGCTGTATGGCGAAATTGAGAATCGCTCGAGCTCTGAAGCACAAGGTGCCCCCAGCCTCACATACAGCTTATCAAGTTGGACATAAGGTCCTGGTATGGAGGGAGAAAATTGTAGACAGCAGAATCGGCGAGTGGATGGGCCCGTTCACTATCAGCGCAGTAGATGAATCGAAGAAACTGGTGTATGTCCAGGACGTTCAGATTGGAGCAGCAAAGCCGTTCAATTTAGCTCAAGTGAAGCGCTATTACGAACCTGAAATGATAGCGAACTCATTCCTCTCCAGTCTAAAGAAGAGCTTCGAACCATTCCGATCCGGTGAGGAAGAGAAAGATGGCATCTACTTGACCGAAATTATTGACAAGAATGACCCAAAAGCAGGCACAAAGGAGATGAATGACGCTAAGAAAACCGAAATCAAGAACCTTTTGGACCGTGGAACCTTCAAAGTAATTCTGAAAGAAGATGTGCCTATCGATGGTAACATACTAACCGGTCGTTTTGTCTTGGCCATCAAGTCTACGGGTGATAGGCGGATAAAGCATAAGGCTCGTTTTGTAATTGGAGGACATCGAGATAAGCTGAAGCATATGATGGTACACTCGACGACAACACTGCAGCCTTCATCTATCCGGCTCCTCTTGTCGCTTGCTATGATTCATGGTTTTGATGTCTGGACATCCAATGTGCGACAGGCATATTTACAAGCTGCCGAACCCATCCTTCGGGACGTTTTCATCACCAAGCCTGTTCCAGAGTTTGAACTGCATCCGTCGCAATGCCTTCAGCTGCTGGAGCCCCTGTACGGTCTCTGCGAATCAGGTGACCTATGGCAATAAACTATAGATCAACATCACGTCAAGGATTTGGGCATGACCCTACTACGATCTGACCCTGCACTGTACATCCAAATGAAGGATGGACTTCTGAAGGGTATATCTGGTGGTTATGTGGACGATTTGTTGAGAGCAGGTGATAATGGGTTCAAAAAGCTCTGCATAAGAACCAACGAGATATTTGACATGGGGGAGGAGCAAAGTTTACCTTGCAGCTTCACTGGGTTTTCCTTGGATAGAAAGCCAGACACAACTATTGTGCAGGAGCAACACTCGTATCTCAAGAAGTTGAAGGAACTCCCATCAGATGCAAAGTTCTCCTTGTTTCGGTCTATGCGTATGAAGCTGGCCTGGCTCGCCAACACTAGACCTGATTGTCTTTTTCAGATTTCACAACTTGCACAGGTGACCGAAACGATCTTCGAGAATGATCAGAAAGGAGTTATACGACAATTAAATCGAGCTGTTAAATATGCAAGGCAGAATACACTTTCTCTTCGAATCCCGAGAATGAACCGTGAAACACTAAGAGTCATAGGCTACTCAGACTCTTCTTTTGCAAATAAAAGAGACATGTCCTCGCAGCTTGGTCACATAGTTTTCCTTGGAGACGGTAAGGATAATGTCGTGCCGATACACTTCAAGTCTTATAAGGCTAAGCGAGTAACGAGATCGGCAAAGGACGGTGAAGTAATTGCTTTCAGCGATCTTTTTGATGTTACAACCACGCTATCAGCCGAGATGAGCCTCATTATGAATCGAGATATTTCAGTACAAATCTTCACGGACAGTAAATCACTCTTTGATGTAATATCAAAAGGATCCAGAACTTCTGAGAAGCGACTCATGCTGGACATCGCCGCAGCTAGACAGGGATTCAAAACCAAGGCCATTTCGGATATTGGCTTCGTACGAAGCTCACACAATGTGGCGGACGGACTAGCGAAGACAATGCACCAAGCTGCTCTGAAGAACATCTTGAAGACTGCAAGTCTACAGATACAACCGGAACAATGGGTCATTAGAAACTAGAGATGAACTGAGTCTATATTTGGTAAGAGTCAACTCACGGACCTCAGCAACATATACTTTTTTGTCAGTTGTTCCGACGCAAGAGCGTAAAGCTTCAACACAAAGGCGCATGGGTTTCTTCTCTTTGCTATCAAGTATTTCATTTTGATTGCCGTCAACCAAAACGCAATGATCGACTTCATTGCCAGCATGTATGCGAGTTATCCACAATCCTTGGTAACGGCTGCAAAGCCATTTCATTTTGTCCTTTTGAAACTCTGGGTCTGATACTTTTCGAAAGATAAGCTGTTTGTGCACCGTGTGCAAGAATCGTTGACTGCTACCAATCGAGCAAAATGTGAAACTTTCTTTCAAAAACGCTTTCATCAAGGTGTCACCCAACTCTGCTCCACCTAGCTGAGAAGCCGCATTAGATATGGCGAATGAAAGACAGTGCCCATACTTCTTGTTTCGGATCGTTGGGGCCGAAGATTCAATGAGGTACTTCTTGTTTTCCTCGCTGCAATTTCTGGCACCTGGACCCCTTTTGGTGAGCGAAAAACCGGGGTTGTCAAGGCACCACCTTTTGATCTTTGATTGGATGATGACGCTAGCGCGACGATAATTGGCTTTTGTTATACGCGGTTGCGGTGGTGCCGGAAGAGGTAGTCGTTTTCCATTAGGTGTCTCGGCAGTGACGCGAAATGTCATGTTTTTCCAGGCAGGCCAGTTCAGAGAAGACACGTCTATGGAAAACATGTCATCGATGCCATTTTGAGCACTCGAAGCAGCGCATATGCGCCCCACTGCCAGCACCCCGGAATGTCTGAGAGTGCAGTCACCTTCCATCAGTTTTTCAACTGTATAGGCCTTTGTTTTGACAATCGGAATCGAATAGGAATGACTTGAATCTCACGTTCGAATCCTACGGCACTGCACGTTGGGACTGCACCTTCACCGTGAGGTCTAGGTCGTGCCTAGCAGTGCCGCAGGACAAAGACGCGAGTCGCCGTTACGGTACGCACCGTCGCGAGATGTGCGACTGGAGGGAATGTTGGCGTCGTGGTGTTTCATTGCGCTGCAGTGATCTCGTTTTCATTGGAGGTGCATCACGAGGTCGGATTTTTAGATATTTTATTTATTTTGAGTCACACATTTCGCCTTGCCAATTTGTGGCAAAGCGCTCTGGCAACGTCGTTATAACTTAGCGGCGCTAACGCCGTAGACAATAAAAAAGGGAGACAATAGTAATAATAGTAAAAAACGGTCTTGCGACATCTTTACTAACAAACGCGAAGAGACGCGTTTACCTCTGTCTGCCCATCACCGTTGGATTGCCTTCACAAATTCACGTAAATTGTGTTACGTGCAATGCGCAATCTTTCGCAACACACGCGTTCAAACGACACTAGTTATGGTCTCTCGCTGTCATTTGATATGAGGACAGCTCTGTGACTGAGAGTTGTCCGTTCTGAAATGCTGCTTTTTGATTGGGGCGCAGCCAAAAGATTCAATCTAAGTGGAATCTGTGTTTAGAGAATATTTTAAGACATTTTTGTTTACATTCGTAGCTTGGCTCTTCGTTCCTGGTTCTATTTGAGTTTTTGATTGAGCATAGAAGTAAAGTTTGTGATTTCACTTGCAGCAGAAAGAACTGAGTTTGGGCAAAGGTAATCAGAATTACAAGCGCTTCTTCGTATCAAACCCTTGGTTTTTTTGCTGTGTTCAACTTACAAATACCTGCATTAGATGTTACGAGTTGATATTGTAGGAGAACAACGTCTCTTCGCACTCCATTACGACTTGTGTGGAAGTTTCTTGTAATACTCCAAATAAATATCTTGCTCCACAACGGTTTTACCACTATAGATCGTAGCGAGACATTTATTCAACGCTGTGGTGCAGTTTGCTCGCCAGCGCTCTTCACCGGCCTGTAAAAGGGAAATAGTTTAAAAAGATTAAATTATTACCACACGCATCTCCCGAGATGCTTGGGACTTCACAGTAAATTTCAACTTGGCGCCTGCATCCCAATGCCAAAAGCCATGCCTTTCTTGAAATGAAAACAAAGCGTTTTGCTGTTAGAATCGCATGAACATTGTAGCATAAGTGTCTATTAGAAACACTAGCAGATCTTAACGTTTCGGAGTGACTAGCACAGTATATATCGAATAGATCCCGCTAAAAACTTGCCATTTTGTGCCTTGTGTGCATGCAAAATGTAGCGTTTTTGACTTCCTCTATGCAACGCATTGATTGCCAAACCGGTGCCCATTTTAAAAAGTGTACCCTCGACTTCCAATACCTTTTGAACGTTTTATTATGTACTTGTTCTCTAAATGTACCCCAGGGATGTTTGATAATAAAAGACATCTTGATAATATTCTCATGTAGTAATTGAAGAAAAATGTATTTCTTCCTTAATTCCGAAACCAAATTCTAATTAACATGAAGTAGCTACAAGATACTAATAGATTGAAGCAGTATATATACTTCGTTTTATGTCAACTTAGCATTTTTGAGAAGCTTGAAAAATCGTTCAAAATGAGTATCTCGCTAATATTCTTAGTTTGTACTAGTCAATATGGCATTTCCTCTCATTGACCATTGACTACAGTTACAGCTTGCTACGCTCGTAGTATAATGCTTCGCATCCTAACAAAGCAATATTGGCAAGGTAAAAAATAATTCTTGATAACAACAATTCAATTAATAATACGAAGCTCTATTGTTTTAATCTACACACCATGGCTTCCGAGCGACTTGACTAAAAAATAAAGTTTCAACCAGCTCATTTTCACTCCCTAAAAACCAATCCTATACCAAAAACCCTTTAATTTCCAACAACGAGATCCACTTCTACATTCCAAACTAAACTTTATCTTTTATCATAGGTTTTAAGCTCAAAGTTGATATTCCAAGAGAAAGTTTCCTGTTGTAACGAATATTTTAGAGAACTTTTCTGGAGCGTCAGAATTCTGCATACCAGTGCAGAATTTTGACTATCTGACTTAAATGATTTTTGGCTTAAATTTTCACATGATGATCCAAACCCCCAGCCCAATCTGGCAGCGGCACGTTAAAAAATATGAATGCAACAAATTGTGTAAACTGCTTCCCATGACTGACGTTGGACCAGAGATATTTCGTTCAGTTCTTGTTACAGTTTATGTGGTTGAATACATCTCTTAACGTTCTTATCCCTTTACCAACGTCCTCATAATTCGATTTCATGCTGAGTGAGGCGGACGCAACGCTTGTGGATAGTCGCCCTGCCATACATTAGCATGTTAGGAGTTATTGCAAACAAAATTTCTAGACGATCGACGGCTGTTCTGAGTCCAGCTCGATAGCGGGCCGGTTAACAAGGGAAAAGCACCTCTGCTTAAGCCAAATTCCTTCTGCTTACCCATTTCTTAACCAAAAGCTCCAAAAATACGGCCTTATCGTGACGGTTTCGTTCCGAGCACGCTTTTTTGAAATTCTCAGCAGACAGAAATGCGAAAGCCTTCGTTTAGCAGCAACACGGCTACATCTGGGGAAACATTTATCCACGTTTCCTGGGCTTCTACATCGACAGCAAGGGACAGGTTGTTGCGCCAGCTACTCCGCAGAATAACAAATATTCTTAGCTTGTCATTGCAACGTAGCCGCTTTTGCCCGCCGGTGACCTAGATCATAACTCCCATGATGGTTCATCGGCTGGATTGTGCCCACTTAGGACATAGAAATAATTTAGTGTCCGATCCCCGTGAAGAACTAAAGCGGAAACTCGTCTCCAAATCCGGTTAAAGCTTCGCTCTCTGCTACGTCTTTTCAGAAAACTCCCAAGAAGCAATTGATCATCAATAAACATTATTACCCGTATTTGATAATTGTTTCGATTTCTGAGAAGCCAATGCAGACCAGAAATATCTGCCTCGCCTTTTAGAAGAAATGTCAGCTGCCTTTCTTCTATCGATGACGCTTTTAAATTTTCCACTTCTGACCTTCAATTCTTCCAATCTGATCTGATCACTCACAAATTTGTAGGGGACCTCGGTACTCTGTATACACTACTTCTCTACCTATTAAGCTTCCGTTTGTATAAATACCTGTCTTTCTGAGCGGGGTAGCCATATTCATCTGGATCAAAGATGCTAGTTGTAGAATTAATTTCAGCTCTTTCCTGATAACCACATCGCCTCCAACAAAATCTATGGTCTAGGATGTAGTGCTATACATCCTTTAGAGGACTGGAAAGAATGACTTTCTTTAGAGCATAAACCACGCCGATTTTTAACTATGATTTGTACTTCTTGCACCTTACATATCTTCTTCTTTGGCTGTTTGTGTGTAGTTATTATCTTTGGTTTCATTTTTTCTCGCTTGGGCATCAATATGCCCTTGTCCTCAACTTCAGTTCCCAAAACGTCTGTACTCTCTCTCTTCCTCAGCAGGCCATAACACTTTGGTCGTCTTCGAAGCCAAAGATTTACGCTCAGATTCCTTATCCACGGCTCGCAAGTTTCTTTGAAATATTTCTTTGCCTGTTCCAAACGGAGAATTATCATCTACATACGCTCCAAACTTGGATTCGCCATCGGATGTGGAATTTGCCACCCAGTCTGTCATAGAGAGTTTAGCGCGAGCCTTATTTTTTAAATGGATTTTCTGAGTCAGAAAAAGAGGTTCACAACCCATGGGCATTGAAAGCATAACGGGGAATATGTTTTTCCGTCCGACTTCGATTGGTGGCAAACCAAAATACGTACCCCTCCATCTGGGCAATTTCATTCGATGATATTGGTTAACCATATCTGATTTTCCAACGTAGAGCGATTGGCCTGCCGGGATGTGTAATCTCGCTAGATGTCCCAGATTCGGTAGGTCAATCTTTGGTGGGTCAATAAGCTGAGGTTAGTGTTCAGAGCGAGGATTAAGAGCATTTGTTTTCTCTTTTTTTCAGGGACCGCAAAAATACCGTTCACAAATTTCGGATTTTTTCCCTCAGATGTATTAGCCCGCTTTCAACCAATTCCCTAATCACTGTACGATAATTTTCCGCCTTCACTCCTCAAAATGGCTTCTTAGTTCTTGAATCCTCTTCATCATTTCGCATATTTTCTTTTGTCATATATAATAGGTCTATATCCCCCATTAGTAATGAGTTAATATCATCCGAGGCTTTCAAATTATTCTATGGAAATGATACTCGATCCGGATTCATCCAGACCAATTGATGTGTGTCACTGTTTTCGTATTTGAAAAAAACATCTGCTACAGACTCCTCCACAACGAAATAATCCCGGCGAAATTATTTCTAACCTTTTTACGAAGTTTCGTCGAATTGTGAAACTTGCTCTTTCTTAACTTGTTTTTCAAATGGTGGAGCTCTTCTTCGAGTTCTCTAACCGCTTCCCAGTTTCCAGTCTTATCAATTATTGTCTCTGCTGCCAGTCCACGAATTGGCAACTCCACTGCAAACTTGTTTTTGGCGCTCATAACTCCCAACGAGCTGATAAAGCACTCAATAACCCGAGCCAATGTTGCAGCTTCCCGGCGGTTCCGATTTCCCATCCACAGACGAGCTTCTACCAACGTAGAGACCGTCAGATAGTTTATCAGAGCTTTGCGGAGCATAGATTTCCCTTCGAGACTTTCAACAGACACATAGTTTTAAGGAGATGGTTTTCTGACGCAAGCAGCCCAGAACTTCTTGTTCGCCTTCTGTTGCTTCCAAATCAAAGCCTTGCTTACGAGGCTAGAAACACCTCCGTGGCCATCGTCGAACTCTGAGCTAGAATCATCGACGGAATCGACAAATAATACTTCCATCTCCTGTCTAACGTCGACAATAAACTACTTCTCCTTTTATTTTTTCTTTGAATCCTTCCAGGTTTCCTTCAATTACTTAATGCCTTTGTTCATGTGCTTCTACGCCTTCTCCAATCCCTCCATGAGAGAAGGAATCCTCTAAATTTTTCTGGGGCGGGTAGTAGTTTTTTCTTCCGGGTCGGAATCTGGAGCGGAATCGGACTCGTACTTACTGGAGGATTCACACTCTGCGCCTCCATTGTGTGCTTAGAACGACTTCCGGGTTTGTGAACCGAGACTGTTACAACTCGAATACACATCATTTCCCTCAAATATTTAGTCCTCGGCGTACTTCCTCCGACACTGAGTGAGTAAGTTTTAACTTCAATTTCACGGAATAAGATATCCTCTTCATCGTCTTTAGGAATCCCTCGTATCTCATTTCTTATTATGCGAAGGCGAGCATTTTTTATCTTCGACTTTTCTTCAAGGTAAACTGAAAACGTAGCCCGAAAAGCTTCTTTAAAGATATCCCAGGGCATCCTCCACCAAGCCCTCATTTTTCTGCCCGAGAGCCCTGCAGTTTGAATCGTTATTCGTAGCAGGTCCATCACGTCTGAGAACTGTCAACCCCTTCCGTTCTAGGGACCAATTTGACACGTAGAACAGGTTTGGCCTTTTAGAAGGGCTGCTTCCAACTAAGCGCGCGACCTAAATAGTTCCAGCCTTCATTCGACGCCCATACAAGTGGAACTAGGTCTGGGCCTCGTATCGGCCAGGTCCCTGAGATTCGCGCCTCCACAACACTACCCGCAGTCACTACTGGTGAGATCTTCGTGCTTTAAACACCCCGCCCTGCGTCATTACGAAGGGCGCATGGTGAAGAAATTTGAACAACATTTTTTCAGAAAACCCTTCAAAAACCAGACAAAAATATCACAAAAAACCTTTATGACGATATACAATTTCAAAAAACCTTATAAGACTTGATTAAATGACACGCAAAACCACCATCTAGATACCTTCACACGACCTCCAGGATTGCACGGACGATGAACTTGTGCACGTGGGAAAAACCCCTGATCACCCAATTAAGAAAAGACCTTACATAACTCTGTTTCCGGGGTCCAACACAAGCAACGCCAGTAAAGCCCAATAGACAGCAATCCATACGATAACTCACTTCAGCGGTGCATTTCGTCGGGCACAGCCTTAAAAAATAGTTTTCTCCAGTAAACCGCAACGCCGGGCCATGTAACACCGGTAAATTAGTTTTCTCAGAAGATTGAGACAAGTCTCGAGATTTCTGAAAAACAAACCAACAAAATAGGAGTTACTGGCCATAAGAGGCATGATCACTTTCCCCTCCTACAGGGATTCCTCGCTGACATACTCCGTTACCCAGCTTAGGCTGCCCAGTCGACACCACGAGAAGGTCGAGTAAAGCTTTAATCGCCCAAACGCAGAAACGTCAATTTTTAGTCAAGTATCCGGAAATAAGAATCCCTGCGCAGCCTCCGGATTAATTTCTAGCTGTTAGACAAAGTAGAATTTATAAAAACCCGTTTCATTTCAAATATTGAGAGCATCAAATTTTACAGTTCAAAATCCTTCGAAGACGTTAATGGATATTTGGGGACGTGCACGACAGAATTTGGTAAAAGTATATTACAAGGTTGTCAAAAAGACATCCGTAAAATTTTGTTGCCATATCGAGCACCGAAAAAAGTGAAGTTGTGTTTGGAACTTTTGCGGCTTTCTTGACTTGGATATTAGTCAAAAAAGAGGTTTACAACATTCTTGTGTTTGTTACTCGCGAGTGCTACGGAAGACGAGATCGTACGCGCACAGAAGGATCAGGAAAATCAAAAGCACAAAAGTCCTTGGAAGAGTACTCCCAAGGCTGACTCCTGCTATCAAAGGTCTGCCATGGAGAGCAGGCTTTTGTCGTGTAGTTTCCCGCAGCGCGGGAACCGTCGACTTCAACAGCGGAGGTTGCGCTCCAGGCGACTGCGCCTTTTTCGATCTAGTTGGGTCTGATCTATTAATCATCATTTTAGGTCTCATTTAAAGCCAGAGAAATAAATCAATCTACTAAGTAAAACTACTGAATTTTCTACCTCCGATATCGTGGGTGGCCCGAAAATATAGATATGATACTGTAACAGAAAGAATTGCTCGCATGATTAACAGTCCTTCTTAAACAAATGCGTTGCTCCATCTTTTGGATATTACATCTCAATGGTTCCATCAATTCGACGCCGACGTTTCGTACCCAAACTTTTCTCGTCTACAAGATACTCACGTACCAAGTCGGGCACGTCCAGGCTTTGCGATACAAGATTCGTCCAGTTCGCTTTGCTTTTTCTGGAGATGTTTTCTCAAGTCCTAACCAATGACTTAAAACAGCGGACGCCCCAGTAGAACCTCTTCCATATCCTCGTCAGCAACAAAGAGTTCCATGTCACGAATACGCACTTGAAGTCTGGTCTTTGGCGGAATTATAGTCAACGATAGCTGAGTTTTGTTAGAATCTGTTGCCTTCCTATGCTCTATATCACCCTTGACTGCGAGCTATAGCACCATTGGCTTCTTGAAACGTTCGTAAGGAGTGAATGGGTGTTTAACACTCATAGCTCCAAAGAAATAAGTTGATTTTGCTCAAAAGTCGGCGACGGAGTAATCCAGAGTTACTTCTTCAACTTCGTTCAATATTACTGTATGTCGTCTCTCTTTCTTGTCGGGGGTTGATTATGAGCCTGACCGGTTGTCTAGGATCTTCGTGTTCTTCTTCCCGGTCTTCTTCTCTGACTAGTGCTTGCCCAGCAGTTCCCGTTGCTTCCCCTTGAAGTAACCGAACTCTTTCGTATAAGGGGACACCTTTAAACTTTTCCATGTTGAGACATGGCTTCTTGCGTTCTTTGCTGGCTTCGTCTCAAAGGTTTACATCTCTTGAAGAATTTGGCTGGATCTTTTGCGGTATGCGCAATCTGTCCTATGTTTCTTGTTTAAATACTTTTTGGCGGTGTTAAGTGTCGCTGCGGTGATTCTGAGGCTGTGATTTTTTGCTTCCATCTGATCTTGAATGTGGCGTTCTGGACTGCATGCACCTGATCGGCAAGATTCGCTAGCGTATTCGCAAAGAACGTCAAAACAATCTACTGGGGCGGACGTCTGCATGCCCATCTGATCTCGGAGGAGCTGCTTGAGGTCTGAAAGCTGTAACTTTTATGCCAGTTTGATGATCAGCTGCTTGCATCTGTCTGATTCAGTAACAACTTCAGACGCATTGTGCTCGTCGAGGACAGTAATGATCTCCAACACAAACCATGAGGCTGCTCTTGATGGGTTCTTAGGCAAAAGAGTATATCTTACCGCGGAAATCGCTTCCTGGACACGTTCGTGGAGATTTCAGGACCATCGCTGCAGACGGGAGTGTACCCAGTTTTCTACGACTTCATCTGTCGCGTTTCTGCTGTTCGTGACTCCCTCTATTCGATTCAAGATGAAAAACCTTTAGAGCAATTTCTGGTTGACACATTGTCGGTACTTGCAGACATTATCTTCTGATTTGATGTCCTACGAATGTTGACATAGTTTACACGCTCCACAAAAACGACCTACTTGGTCTCAAACTTGATCAGCTTTGGCAGATTTGTACTCGATAGTGTGAGTTTCTGGATTGTGTTCACCGGCTCATACGTATACATCTTGTGTACGTGCGACTTGCAAAAACAAAGCTAGTTGTTGCTCGCTAACGCTACGAAAGACGAGATTGTACGCGCGCACTTATGTAAAGGAAAACAGAAGGCACAAAAGTCCTTGTAAGACTGCTCCGTTGGATGCTTCTCGCTCGCAAAGTTCGGCCAGGAAGAGCAGGCTTTTATCCTGTTGTTTCCCGCAGCGCGGGAGCCGTCGACTTCAACGATGTGGGTTTCGTTCCAGGCGACTGCATCGTTGTAGTTCTCTTGTAAGGCTAGAGACAGCAATCAATCTACTAATTGAAATTACTTAATATGCTACCTACAACCTCGTGGGTTGCCAGAAATGATAGATATGGCCATGTGACAGATAGAATGACTCGCATAGTTAACAATGGTACTATTGAAACCATCACTCTTCAGCGATGGTTTTGCATCGTGATTACATGCTTTGATCCACGAGTCACAGAGCTGCTATGCTAGGAGTCGCAGTAGAGTGTTTGTGGCGGAAAAAAGAGGCAAAACTCAAACTTAAGCTTCTGCTTCAAACTTTCTATCAGTAGTGCCGTGCCCAAATATTAAACGTGTTTTGTAGACGTCCGGGATTTTTCACTCTCGAAGGAAACCAAGCTGAAGAGCTTTTTAAAGATAAACCGACGAGGTCGTTTAGTAAAGACTTGTCCTGAAACAAGTCGCAGATGACTTTTCACATGTCAGAAGAACTTTCAAGGCCTTTCACTTGATTCAAATGATCGTTGCTAAACCTCAGACCAATGATAGCTCTAACTTTCAAATATTACTTTCTCTACTTTGATTTCTCCTATTCATCCGTAGTTCTCGTTGAGTTCAAATTCTTTTCAAAGTTTTTTGTGCGAATATAACAGAACTATTTTTTCTTTTGTCAGACATAAAGGAGATCCTCACTAAGTCTTTTGATTTTGACCTCACTCATCCATTCTATTTCAAGCCTCAATGTTTGCAGGTTACTGATACTGAATGATGAGACACGGTGTCTCCGAAGGTTTGTGGAGCATACCCCAGCAGAGCTAGTTGTCAATAGTGATACATTCCAAGCGGATTATTTCAAGTCCTCAATCCATTTGCGACGCTTTTTTAACCGTGACAGTCACAACCTTCCGTAAAAGTCCAAAATGTCTCAGGTACTCTCGGAATTTTGTGAGTTCCCTGATCTTTTCACCTGAGTTATGTAAGCATCTCTCCGCAGCCTGGTCGCTGAGGCCCCAAACAGGGGTAGGAAAAACTTCCCACCACCCCTGATTCAACTCTCCTCGAAGATTCTGGAATAAATTGAAGGACTTCATTCTCTACCCCGAAACGGAGGGATTTTTTCGACCTGTAAGAGAACAGGAAAAAGAAAGTTATCCACTGAATTCATCTCTTTCCAGAGAGATGGATGCAAACAAGGCGACATTCCGTGGCGCAAGACGCAGCTGACGAAGGCGATAGCCCAAAAGAAATGGAGCGCCAGCCAAGGAAGCGCGAAAGTAAAAGCCGAGGAATCGTGGAGGCAAAAGTTGGGGATGCGTGGAGGCTAGAGCCGAGATAGCTCAGAGAAAACAACCGAGAGAGCATGGAGGCAACAGTCGAGAAAGCGCAGAGACAACAGCCAAGAAGGCTTGAAGAGAGGAACGAATCGAGGAAGCGCCGAGGCGAGAGCAAGCCGAGGAAGCGCCGAGGCGAGAGCGTGCTGAGGAAGCGCCGAAATGACAGCAATCCGTAGAAGCACGTCGCAGTTGTGTGCCGATCCATGCGATGCTACAATGTTGGAACCGAGATGTCTGTGACGGATACTGCGGTTTTACAGTAGATACATTATCGGTTTAGATATGACACATGCATGTGCATTTGTTTTCGACATAACCATTAGGTTCACTCTTTGAACTACTATACCGAACGGATGGCTGAGCGTGCCTCTAAGAGAGAGCGAGCAGCTCTGAGACCGCACGGTTGGGTTATAAGCTTGGTAGCTACCGTCTGCTACAATCTTGTGTAAACCATCGAACTATTGGTCAACTTTCCCTTTCATTGTTCCCTGAACTTGCGACAGCGATCACTTCTATTTGTTGAGATTCAACAGGAAGTTGTTGAACCAGCCCGGTCATTTCTACTCTAACCGAAGAAGACATTGATTCCGCTGAGTCAATATGTCACAGTCGCAAACCTCACCGGTTGAGATGCACGCTGCATCTTTTGTCACCTCTTCGGTTAATCACCGAACGCTGGTCCGCATGGGCGCCTACTCCGATCGGGTGTCCCTTCATAAGTACGATCAGTACTGCAAGGAGATTACAGCTCGCGCAAGTCAACTGACCGCATCGGGTATTACCACGACAAAACCTATCCGTCTGGTCAGTCTCAAATTCTGTATTGACCCAGAAACTCTGGATTCCGCTTTGAAACTTGGTTTCATCCCGGATGCTGATGATTATGACACCCTTACCAATACGATTCTACGCCCTTATCTTAAAAATAAGGCGGAATATTCTGAAGTTAGAGTAACTTTAGATTCTTTGAACTCTCTGGTCCGTATCGATCTGTTAATGGACATGAAGGACAATTCTGCAATGTCCCGCATGGAAACACTGATTTCTTCCTATCACAAACTACTTCGCCGAAACGGTTTAAAATGAATACTGGAGAACAACCAGAAGGTTGCTGTTTATCAAGTCCAATCCGCTGTTAAGCCTAAGGTACTTCGGGACTGACTCCGTACTGATTTAGAAATCGCCAACTGCGACTGTGGCAAGGACTTCAAGAAGTTTATGGCAAACTCTCTGAAAGTTTCAAAAGCTTTCCAGTTTTTCGATAACGCTCCACAGTCTCGAAAAAACACAACAGCATCAGAAAGCAGTCACCATCGCAGTGGTGATTCTGACAGGTCAAGGACGACCTCTACCGGAAGCAGTCGTCAACCATCTGGTTGAAAGGGAGGAAGCGGTGTTCGTCCTCCACCTCCATGTCCGCACGTTCCGTGAAAATAAAAGGGGTTGCGCCACTGGATTCAAGATTGCGAGGATTCAACCGATTTGGAAAAGACAGCAATGCACGCAGCAATTGCAGACGCAAAAATGAGAGACGGTCCGTCGAAGTCGACTGGCAGCCAGGCATCTGGTTCCAGTTCACAGGTATCCGCCACCGGAAAGGTTAGGTTTCGTCGCTTGGCCAATCAGCAGCCCACTAAAAATCAAATGGTAAATCTGGGCGGCCCAGCATGTTCAATCACAATCACAGATGGATCGACTACAGTTGATAGTATCGGACGGTGTGATGACGGCAGCGATGACAGTCTAGCGTCTTGTCGACTCGCTGAGCGAGCGGCGCTCAAGGGCACTGGAAAAATCAGTGCCACCGAGTCGGTTGGGATTCAAGTTGCACTGAAATCTGGCGAAGACGCACAGTCTTTCTCCTTCTCCCGCACGTGGACTATACCGAGAATGGTTCTTCACTTAGCCTCAGGGCAGCTCGCTTTGGCCAATGTCACGTTCCTCGGTGCGGACGATGAATTGGAACGCGAAGACCTCATCATTGGCCTCCCAGTTCTTCAACACCTCAAGGTTGACACGAGAACTCTTCTGGAAAATAACCGAAGGGTACTTGATGGGTCGGACTGTTCCCTGGTAGATATTTGTGGGCGCCATCTTGGGAGTGTGACGCGGTGGGCCAACTTGACAGTAAAAGTCAATGTAAATGGGAGTCCCTCGTAGCCAAAAAAAGGCCCGTACAGATAAGTGTAGTTCGGTTTCGCAAAGAGATAAGTAGAACGGCAAGACAGGGAGAATACTCAACCCGTCAGATAAAAATAGATAAAATAACAAGGGGAGAACGAAGCTCAACCTAGCGATAATTCTCCAAAATCTTCTTAGGACGATACGCAACGAAAGACTTATGTCAATGGTCACTAGGAGTCAGACTCCCGACTTCCGATAAGACACTCCGGATGTGAGACGATTTCTGCAGCCTACGTACTTCTGCGACAACCAGAAGCACGCGTATACAATCCCTACAAGGCTTCCCGAGGAGAGCTAATGACAGCGAGATATGCCTTCACTCATATACCCAAGCTGGCCTTTTACAGGAAAGGTTACGCGGCACCACTTGCGGCAGCTTCCCGTCCAGTGCTGAATCCCAGGAATCCTCCAGGTCTTACCGACCGACACAGGCTTTTCACTCTGTGGGGGACCCCTTGCCAGACGCAGTACCGTTGGTACACACAAGCCGTCTCCCGTCCACGCCAAAGGCGCTTCAACCGGTACAGTGGGCTGATAGAGGGTGCACCTTCCAGCGGCAAACGCCTCACTGGTCCTCTATACGGCGGCAAACGCCTCACCGATTTTAGATAATTATAGGGTTGCTCCTCCAGCGGCAAGCGCCTCACTGGACCCTTGGCGGCAAACGCCTCACCTTTTGTTATAGTTGAAGGGCTCGAAGCCAAAGGAAATAGTTGAATTGGGTGTTTGTTGCCTTGAGGTCGTCCGAGATGGTGTTCGGAGACTTCAGAGGCCCTTTTATAGAGATCTAGAACCCACAGAATGGGCTGCAACGCATTGATACTCACTTATTACTACGGTGTGCTTCTAGGTTACTCTATTGGCTTCTAGAAGCCAGTACAGCAGCACACTAACCAATTAAAATGTAACAACTACGCCTGACATCACCAGAATACCACTGCAACGTCGGCGTCAACAAAGATGTAGGAACTCCCGGCGCTGCTGGCACATCCTACACGTGTGTTACAGCAGTGCCGGAACATTCCACACGTTCCGCGACCCACAATATTCCAACTACTCGTAACCGCGGCGGTGTTGTCAGCCGCATTATGGTCGCACGAATGAATCGGGTTACGAAAACCGATGTGGTCGACTCGAATACTGTACAAGTACCGGAAGGCAGATCTTGTGTAATTTTTTACGTAACCCGGTCGGAAGAAGATCCGTTTCCAGACCCGTGTTTGTTGGATCCTATAAATGAGGAACAGCACGAAGATATCCGCTCGGGGGTACAGAAGATGAAGACTACCGCACGAGATAATGGAATACGATCCAAACATGCAGACTGCCTTTACGGATTGAACTGACGCCAGATGCCCGTCCAGCTGAGATTCGGTTGCGTAACTACTCTCAAGAGCAGACTAAGTTTCTGACCGAAATGGTTGACGATCTCATTCGTCACGGTATGGCGTATGCAAATCCCACATCGCCGTGGGCATGTGCACCGCTTTTGGTTCCCTAGCCTGGTCCTGCTTGTTTTCGGTTTACAGTAGACCTCCGTCCGGTTAACAAATTTACCGTCAAGCATCAATACCTAATCCAAAATATTGACCCCGAGCTTGGCAAGCTGGCTACTGCGCGGTATTTTGCGACATTGAACCTCTCGCATGGGTACTGGCAGTTGGAACTTGACAAAGAATCCAGGACTTCACAGTCCCTCATTACACCGAACGGTATATACTCACCTACGAGGGTCCTTCATGGTATCAAAAATGCCGTGACATATCTTCGGTCAGAACTGGCTGAAGTTTTACCGCAAGGTTTGCACGGGAAACTTCTCGCTTGGTTGGATGATATACTGCTTTACGCAACAACCGTTGATGGTTTGCTGGACGCAGTCGAAGAGATGCTTTTCTTCTGTACAGAACGTTATCTAAAGTTACACCCGGGCAAATGCATTTTATTTTCCAAGAACATTCGGTGGTGCGGACGTACCATCTCTGCGGATGGTATCCGTTTTGATCCTCGGCGGTTGGACGGTTTGCTCAACATGGAGCCCCCGACAACAGGTTCGCATCTACAGCAATTTATTTGCGCTCTACAGTGAGGGAAGAATGCAATTCCCCGCTTTATCGAACTGGTTCCTCCTCTCCATGAGTTGCTGGAGAGGATTTATGACCATGCTGTTAAGCGTACGAGAGCTGCAGCCTCTCGCTACACTTTAACCTCTTTCGGTTGGGGTTTTTCAGAATTGCAAGCTTTCGTGGATTGCTAGACCGCATTGGCCCATCAAGTCACTCTTGGTCATCGTAATGACAACAAACGTCTATGTGTGTACACAGAAGCGTCCGATTCGGTTTGGTCAGGTATTATAAACCAGGTCCGTTTTGAGGACCTGAAACTACCGCATAATGTCCAGCGCCATGAGCATCTGGCGTTTTATCCGGTTGGTTCAATTCAACACAGTTGGGGTGGTCTACTCTCGGGAAGGAAGCTTTCAAAATCCTTGCAACTTGATTGTTGCAACACCGAGTGGTTTTGATCTGTACACGGATCACAATAATCTCATTTTCTTTTTCGATCCGCTTTCGGTTGTGCCAGACCTAACACAGACCTCTCTGCGTAAAGTCCTACGTTGGGTTGTACGGTTGAGCATGTACGAGTACACTTGCTTCCACATCAAACGATTTGACAACGTCTGGGCTGATCTACTTGGTAGATGGTCTGTACCTACAACCGTTCGGAGATTTTTTCGTAGTCCCCCACTTCCCTCATCGTCTTCTGAGAATTTTCAGTGGTGTACAGCAATGGTCATTCACACTGCGCAGTCCTCTGCTGCGTCTACATGCCCTGAAGATCTTGTCGAGACCGACGTTCTTTGGTGTAAACCTGACAGTCCTATTTCAATACCCGATACAGCTGCGGACTTACAACTTCGTTTGTGTTTCATCGCACATATCGGTCCTAGCGGTCATCGTGGACGCGATCCAATCGAACGGTGTTTGAAGAAAGCTTTCTTTTGGTCTACGTTGTCTACCGACATCCGGTCCTTTGTTCGCTTTTGCATCCACTGTCTATCGACAGTAGGAGGGGCGGAACGTACCACGTCCATTCGGTTCGGCTGTCCATGGTACAATACCGAACGACCCTCTGCAGTTCGACTACATCGAGGTTAAACCAAGTACCGCCGGTGGAAAATATGTCCTGATGCCTCGGGACGATCATTCAGACTACCACTGGGTTTTCCCGTTCGGTGACACAACGGCTGAGAACTCTGTCGTGGCAATCATAGACTGGTGCGCTGCATTTTGGGGTACCGAAAGGTCTAATGTCCGATGGTCCCACGCACTCTGGGAATGAGACCGTACTGTTAGTCGCCAAGGGATTGAAAGACCCCCATCATTTTACGCTTCCGTATACTTCGTGGAGTAACGGAGCAGTTGAACGACTCGGAAAAGAACTGCTTCGAGTCTTCCGATCGGTCGTGTCTGAGCTAAAACTCCCTCTCTAGGAGTTGCCAGCAATTCTGCCGCTGGTACAGAGCGCATTGAACAACACCGTCTTACCGCAAAGGGGTAACGTTGCACCTATCACGGCATTCCTTGGTCATGAGCCCACGACACCCATATCCACCTTTGTACGGTCAGATACTGTTGCACCTGTAACGGTTGGGGACGCCCAGCGTCAAAGCGTCTTCAATTTAGAGGAACTGAGGAACCGAATGGTTGAATTACACCCTGTTGTACAGAATACCGTACGGTCTAACCGTGAGCGTCACCGCTCGTTTTCTGCACAGGCACAGTTACCCAACTTCACAGAAGGGGACTACGTTTTGGTTGCGAGAGAAGAATTTTCTGCTGGTGAAAAACTAGCTCTACCCTGGCGCGGGCCGCCACGAATTATCAAAATTGTGAACGACTACGTTTACCAAGTGGAAGATCTCCGTAACGTTTTAGTTGAGGACGTGCACTGTACTCGACTTAAGTTCTACCGTGACGGTTCTCTCGAAAAAGAAGCTGTAATAACTAATGTGATCTCTTCTGGAACTGGAATGGTGGTAGCTAAACTTCTGAACCTGGATAAAATCGATAACGGCCTATTTGTTACCGTCCGTTGGAAGGGCCTACCGATTTTGGAAGATCATCTAGAACCCATTGCAATGGTTTATGAAGACGTACCACAAATAGTGGAACGACTACTTTGTCGCAAGAATGCACCGTCTGGTCTTTGCCGACAAATCACATCGCAATCTCCCTCTTTAAAAGAGGGTAGTGTAACCGAAAATGCGGTTTAACAGTAGGTACCTTATCTGGTTAGATATCACACATGCATTTGCGTTTGCTTTCGCCAAAACCACTCGGTTTATTCTTTGAACTACTATACCGAACGGGTGGCTGAGCGTGCCTCTAAGAGAGAGAGAGCAGCTCTGAGACCGTACGGTTGGGTTATAAGGTTGGTAGCTACCGTACGCTACAGTCTGGAGTAAACCATCGAACTATCGGTCAACTTTCCCTGTCATTGTTCCCTGAAGTTGCCGCGCGGTCGGAGCTTTCCGGGCGCACCTCCTGCGTCTGTGTTCTCGGAAGTGCAAATTTGGTTCCCAAAAATCTAGTATTTTAATGGTAGGAGGTCAGTTCTTAAACTGCGAATGTGCTAGTACGAAAGTGCTAGAAAATCTAGCAAATTAGCAAACGTCTAGGATGAGGTGAAGAATTTCGTAGCCAGGTTCTCCCTTCTAGCACCAGAGAATAGCAGAAATGAATGTCAGTTACGACATGTATTTTACCACACTCATACTAGCAAACTAGCAAACAAGAGAAATTAGTGGATGTTTTTGTCTAGAATAAACCGACTTTCTAGGTTAGAAAGGGTCGCTACACCACCCTCTGGAACAGCTTTTCTGGCCCATCCTGAGCATGGCTAATAACACTCAAACCACATAGAATTCATCCCAAATTGGTACCTACCACCCCACCCCAAAAATACATTACAAATTACCGCTCAAAAACTAGATACACCCAAAAATCGAAACAAGCACGCCTAGAAATGCAACGAAATACAGGACAACGAAACACAGTCAGACACAGTCTGCCATTCAAGCATTGCAGAAAGCAAACGAACCTCTTTCACCCTTCCATGTTTCCATCTTTCACGCGTTACCCAACGTACTTCACATACACACACACACACAAGCAAGCCAAAACCAGATCATTGGATCACATCTTCAACACCATCACTGCAGATAAAACTTCCCACTTCCTGAATCCACTCCGAGAAGAAATTGAGTAACAAACCAACTCCTCATAAATCGCTAAGCACCGCACACACGTTCAACAGTTAGAAAACGAATAGAACAAGAAAAAAATGTCCGTTACGTACTCCGCTTTTCACTGCCGGTCTCTACACACACGACGACGTGGAGAACAGCAGCACCGATCGCTCCCATAGCGCCAAAGGCGTAAACCGCACAGCCGAACAGTATCGAAGACATGAAGCACCCATGAGCCACGCACACCACCCAATCCCTCTGAACCCCCTCGCCGCCGGTCCCGGTTTCTCCTAATTTTTCCGCCCAAAATCAAAATCAAGCTCCCACGATTAACACGAGTTCTCCCTCAGTGCATCTTTGCACACCACGAAAGCTTTCACGCAAACTTTCCGCCTGCCATGCATCGTAGCGAGGTGGAGAGTATAGCTTTCACTAAAAGTTCCCCTCGTGAAGTATCATTCAAAACTATAATTTCCACTTCACCTTTTCACATCCTCCCATCTCCATCTCAGCCCTCTCCCTTCATGCCATCTTGCTGCTTTCCCGGTTGCTTCTATCGCACAAACTCCCTCTATTCCCTCTCTCAGCATCAAAAACGCTGTCGACTCGGCAAAACTTCTAGCCCCTACGTCTTCCAAACCACCCAGAGTGGTTTCCCGCTCGCTCCACGCACAAAAAAGCCATCCATCCCAACCTCCCAAACTGCCTCCGTCCGTGTCTCAAACCGCCCCTCCGATAACGTATCCTTCCAAGACGACGACCAGTATCACTCCAACCAAATCGCTCTCGCTACACGTTCCGGAGATGCAGCTGATATGCTCCACACCGCTTCCCCGTCCCCATCTCTCCTGAAACTCACCCTCGCCTCCTCGGTGAATCACACCCTTCATCAGATGCTTATTTCCATCTCCTTCATCGCCACCAAACTCGGAAAGCGACTCGCAGACGAACTCATCGACATCCTCAAGAACCCCTCCATCTCACTCTTAGACTTCCAGCAGTCTATCTCCTTGGCGTCCCAACGCCTACAGCTCCACTCTAAACTATTTAAGCACACCTTAGGCTTTATTGGATTCAAAACCTCCATCATCTCAGAGAAATTCAACAAATTCTCCGCAACTTTGTAGCTCAAAGATCCCATAGAAGTCCGACGCCAGCAACTCCAAATCACTTCCCACCACACCTCCTTCTTCCACCCAATCAGGCAATCTTCCACCACCGGCATCCCCGCCTTCGCCCACTCCATGGCTTGCGAACTCGACTCACACGTCTTCCCCGCAATGAAAGAACACATCCTCCACTCCCAAGGCGTAGACGTCATCTGGCGCGAGCCCAGCACCACTGGCAACAACTCCTTCATCGGATTCGTACAACTCTCCTCAGACAAGACCTTCACCACTTTCAAAAGCTCCTCTCTCACCTCCTACCCCTTGCACATCCCCCTTCTCAGCTTTTCAGACTCCTTTCGCCGCCACTGCACCTCCCGCCACTACACCGTCGTCAGTTACATCCCCACTTCATTCAACCACACTTCCTCCCCTCCAGACGACGATTCCATCGACATCAACCTTTCCTCCTACTCCATGGACGGCGCAGCGCGTAGGAACTCGTCTAGAAGTCTTTCAACACAATCCTCGACCCCCTCTGCTCCGCCGGTCTAAAAGAATCTCCCTTCTGTGACGTTGACAGCGCCATCCGTCAATGCCATCCAGTCATTGCAAACTATAGCGCAGACATCCCGAAAGCAAAGAACATACTCGCCATTCGCCATAGCACAAATCCAATAAAGCCTTGCCACAGATGCTTCGTTCCTCGCTCAGACCTCAACCTCTACACTCTCACCCTCATTCCCCGAACTGTCTCCTACACCACTCAAACAAGGTCTCGGCATAAGCAACTGCTCCACAACTCCGAGGCAGCCCTTCTCTCCCGCAAACCACGCGTCGCCAGAATGCTAAGAAACCAAAACACAGAACTCCTCCATTCCACCTCCCTCTCCTCTTACACCTTCTTCCTCGCGTCATACCCACTCCTCAACGTCTCCCCACTTCTCACTCCCTACTCGATCCTCTCCTTCGAACCACCTTTGCATCTCAAAGCTCATCAAGCTCACCACCATCGAAAGACTCAAATCCGAAGATAAACTCTCCAACGTTGGTCCGTCACCCTCCACCAAATTATTCAAGACCATCTGCACCTCTCTTCTGAACCACGCCAACACCATCCTCGTGGATATCGAACTTCACTTCCCCGCTTCGGGTCTTCATATCGACTTCTCATCTCCCGAAAAGGGTAACTCACTCAAATTCTTCTTCACCCCCGACGGTTTGAAAAGAATGCTAGAAGCAAAGGACTACAGAGCACTGGATATGGTCTTCTCCTTCATCTACGCCTTCTTTAAGCGGTGCTGCAATGAAGTTGACACAGCACCCATCACCTCCATCTTCATGTCCTACACTGACCTCGTCAACAACGTGCTCCACTACCATAACTTCCCAGAATGTACACATATCCGCATTCGCTCCTTGGAGATTCTCATCAAAAACTTCAAGTCAAATGCCTTCTAAGTCCTCAGCCCGTTCCAGGTGTCGAACTTCGGAACATTTAAGTTCCATCTCCTCGATCAAATCATGCCAGACATCAGAAGATACGGAGACCTCCACTTCGGTGACGCAGGATTCTATGAACATGCACACCTCCTCTTCAAAAACCACTGCCGCCGCCTCTCCCGCAGAAGATTAACAGCTCACAGAGAAATAATCGACGCCATCCAACAGTATGAAAACATTCGCCACTCCATCCACACCTCCACCTCAAACTGAAAATACTTCCCTTCTCCTCCACCTCGAAAGCCCTGCATGGTTGGCGATGGAATCACTATCCTCCTGCGCAACGTCATCACCGCTGACAAGTACCTTCGCTCCCATCCTCATTCCACAACCTCATCCTTCTCACACATCTTCCTCCCTTCCACCCTATCCTTCATCAACCAAATCTCTCTAGACGCCCTCTCCGCTTTCCATGACCTATGCCTCGAAACCGTCGGCCTCTCCTCATCCTCTTCTCATCTTCACAATCTCAAGTTCAAAGTCGTCAACTCAGCTTTCGTTCGCGGCGATTTCAACCCTTCCTTACGTGATTACAACTCCCACTTCAATTTCATTCGTTCATCAGAGCCAAACGCCCCTCTCCCCAGCGCATCTTCAGGACCTCCTCTTTCTGTCCATCCAAATATCCCAAATTCTCCTACATCTTGGTTTCCTCTACCCCCCTAAAACACTGCACCTTCCCCACCACTTGGACCTGCCAACTTCTAGCCCTTATCCGGTTCGACTTCAAAGAAAACGGCTCAAACGATGAATAGTATGCCTTGGTATGCTTCTTCGAGGTCACCAAGCCAGTCGATCTCGTCGACGGCACCGTCAATTGCTTCTCCTTTCGTTCGGCCACAGATGATGAACTCCACCACCCCCTCCCCTCCAATCACACCAACCCCTCTCATAACGTCTCTCCGTGGTTTGGTCTCATCCCCTTCTGTTCCATCAAAGGTTCAGTTCTCGTCGTCCGCCAAAACTATCCCGCCAAGTCCTTCTTCCCTTCCCTCCACTGGTAATTCCACCACTTCTACGTTAACAGATTTTACAGAGACCCACGTGCTCGCGCATACTTCTCCACCCAAAGTGAACACGTTTGAAATTCACATCCATAACACTGAGCATCGTCTCAGAAGTATTTAGCTCATATTCTGCCCAGTCTCATTCACTCACTCTCCAATTCTCCTCCTACCCCCTCTTCTCCTTCTTGTAGCATTGCATGATCCTCTCCTCCATGAACAGAACTTGCAAGAACCTCCGGATTGCATCGTCTTGGCTTAAACCCCATTTCATTCGGCCTGAAACTCCCAACGTAACAGTGCGCCATGCATCCCAGGCGGTCCGTGAACTCGCTCATGAACACTCCTTCGCGAATTGCCAAACCTACCATTTGCTTCGAAGGCATCCATAGTGCAACAGTCCCGACCCGCTCCGAATTGCCAAACACATGCTTCCGTTTTTCCCTAATCCCTCCCCTGTGCTCCAGTTCCTCCCTGTATATCTCCTTCACCTTCCCCCTCGCCGTCTCTAAAATACTTCTACAGCCAGCGGAAGGTACTTTGAAAACAAATTCGTGAACAGTATCTGCCGTTTCGCACCTCTTCCACCATCACAATCCATCGGCCGCACCACATACGCAATCCACGCATCCAGGCGCCCCAGCTGCACAACACTCCCGTCCACATACATATATCTTTCCTCCGCTTCCCGCGACCTTTTCTGCACGTCGTACCCAAGAAACTCCCTCAGCACTTGCAAACTCACTGGGTTCCGGAAGTACATGTCATCAGGCTCATCCTCATACTTCTCCGCCGACACACGAAACCCAGAGAAACATATCTCTTCTACTTTCCTCATCCTTTATGTCGACAACACTTCATTCCCACCAATATCCTTCGGTAGTTGCTTCTGAAGTGCCTCCTGCACCTGCAACACGTACCTCCTCTACAAGTCGTTGTCCTCTCCTTGCTCCTTGTCTAGGACGCCTAGCTATCAAATTATATCCCAGTCATAAAAACAGCTTCCCCCTCACATTCCGCTGTCGTGCGCCCAAAGCATCGCTCAAAGCCTGCTTCGCCATCATCTGTAAACACGAATCCTTCATCAAATTTTGCACACTCTCCTCCTCCTTTCCCAACGATTGTAATGATGCCCACATCGGCCTCTCCAACTACATACTCACCACATCGTACAACCAAGCCTCACTTCCTCCCTTCACCGACGGCGTATACGGTTTCATCTCTCGTGCTACCTCCATCGGACATCGATGAACAATCTCTTCCCCATCCATAACCACTACTCTTTCCTCCCTCTCCTCTCCCACAACCTCACACTTATTCACCCAGTTCCTCGCCACAGCACCCGACAGACACAGCTCCGACGTCACACTCTTCGCATTCTGAAGCACACTGTCCTACACATTCTTCGCCACCCAATAGAACATTTCATCCATTTCTATCTCGTGTCGCATTCTCCCACCCCTCTCCATTATATTCGACTTCTCTTATTTGTTCTTCAACGACTGCAGTAACGATTGTATGAGAAGCTGGTGATCTCTCCCCTCCTTCCCAAGCCGTTGGATCCCTTCCTGGCCCATCCTCAGACTTATCTTCAAGCTCTTCCAATCATCCCCCGCACTATGTAGCTCCCCCTTCAGCCTACCCATCTTCGTTAGCAGTTCATCCCGTGCGGCATTCGGCTCTTCTACACAATGCACTCCGCCAGTCTCTTCATAAGCGTCCCCAAACCCACTTTTCTCCTTGGAATCATCACCCTGGTCCAGTTCCCTTCTCATACCCCATGAAAACCGTCCATCTACTCTTTTCCTTCTTCACCGCAGCTCCCTTTTCATCGCCTCTCCCCTCTCTCCAGGCCTCTGTGCAACGGGATGCACGCAGTCCCCATATTCTATCGGTATCTCGATTTCGTTTTCTCCATCTCCCTGTTCTTCCACTCTCTTTGTAAACCCGTCACTCCGATCCAGTGGTCGATAAACCCATCAAATACGCCCTGTCTTCACCTTATCGCTCGCCATTGACGCTCGCTCAGGGAGTTCTGAACCTCTACTAGAAAACCTCACGTCCACCGGCACATCCTTTTTTTGAGACGCTGTTTTCACAGTTCTTGGTCCAGGCGATTCTCTCGTCGCTATCGTCGCCTCTTGCGCGGCCCGTCGCGAAACTTTCGGCAGCTCGCTGATGTTGTCTATAGCAGTTCTGCCCGTACAATCTAGTACGAAGTCCTGCTCCCTCTCCTCTTCATAATCATCCTGCCTACGCTTATATGACGCATTATTAGACGGTTTTCCGCGCTCCACATGAGTACCTTTTGCAGAATCCCTCTGCTCCGGCTTCGGCTTCGCGCTCGGCTTCTCCTTCACCTTCGACTTCTTCTTCGGCTTCGACTTCAGCTTAGAGGTTTTTAGAGTGAGGGGTTCGTCTCCCTGCTTTGCGTGTTTCGCGGCGAGAAGCTCACTCTTAGTGGTTTCCGTGGCCGCGGAGGACGTTTTTGCGTGCGTTCCAGGTTTATCTCTGGCACGCACTGTACGTCGCGGAGTCTTCGAAGATACTTAACTTCGCTGCGGCCGCCGTTGACTCCGGCCCGACCCAGTTCTTGTCCTCTTCGTAATATCGGGTTCCTGTACCCGAGTCGTCCCCCTGCCCAAACCGGTTCGGGTAGTCCGCTTCGTTGTACGCGTAAGAGGGGCCATAGACAACGTCTAGGTATACAAAGAGACGGAGACGGGATGAGAGAAAGAGAGAGGAACACGGCAAAGAAGAGAGCGACGAGACGGACAACGAGACGGACAACGAGACGGACAACGAGACTTAGAGTGTGGATGTTAGAGAGAGAGAAAAGGTCTTGCGACGGCGTCGCCTAGAGGGATTGAGAACCGTGGGGTGGAAGCTCGCTTTCGCCGTTTCTGAAAATTTGGGATATTTATTTTCATCTCCCGCTTTGTTTTCCATAGCGCCATTCAAGCACAGAATACCCAATACGCTTATCTCGGTTAGATCTCCATCATCCGTTGGTGTTACTTCTTGCATCACTTCTTCCTAATACCGAGTACTAGTGCCTCGTCGACAGGAAGTGTGCTACCGAGTCCGAGTCCATCGCGATCGATGAGCCCGGTACCGATCTTTAGTGTGAGAGACAGTGTGAGTGTGCCACCGAGTTCAAATGCGTCAATGTCCGGGAGCGTGGTACCAAGTTCGAATGCGTTTACATCTGGAATTATGGTACCAAGTTCAGATTTCTCTGTGTTTAAGAGTGTTTTTCCCAGTCCATCATCACTCGTGAGTATTCCCCAAGCAACTTCTACATCCAACATTCTGCTGAAACCAAGCGCTTCATTCATTGAGAGTATCTATTTCTACCCAAGTCAATCCATGGGGCTGATGGAGGTAGATGGAAAGTTGAGGTTTGAAAGGGAAGGTCGCTAGCTCTGGCTAGAATTTACTTGGAAGTTGTCGATCTTTGACTTATATTCTACTTAACTCTGACACCCGTTTAACCTCCAGCTAACTTAAGCCCTAGACTACAAACTGGGGACATTCAATACTACCAATCATATTCAAACATGACAATAAACCCTAACCCAAATTCACTTCAACATACTACAGCAAGGTACAACAGTGCATAATACACCATTACACTGACGTGAGCACAAATTCAACGTTCCAGAAGATATTAAGTGTAATCCGCCTCCATGACGATCCTGTTCCAGCAAAGCACTGCATGCCTTCTGTAATACACAAGACAGAGTGTCTATTCTTCCAGATCATTCTATACAGCCTGTACTATATGTAAAACATCAGATCTGAACAGTGTGAACACTTTGCACACTAGTACAACTAATAGATGTGGGCATGTGTAAACGGCAGACTCCTACTTTCTTTCCACCAATTACAGTGACAGCACTCATCACTCATCCGATATCTAAAAGGGTGTGAAGGAGCGATGATGACGGTGGAGCCATGTAAGCTGCCGGGCCCTGAAGGATCTTGCAGATGACACATGGACGGGTCGACCTCAGGTGGACTCATGTAGATTATTCATTTATTTTAATTAGTGTAATAGATTATCATTACAGTGCCAGGGAGATCTCAGCGCCTCGCCAGTACTATTTACTTGGCTCGAGTGACGCTTCTCTCTTAGAGTACGGTAGGCACCGTTAGGATACTTTATAACCCCCTTTTGTATATTAGTTCCACCCTTTGGTCTTCAAGCCATCGTTTCCGTAGCTCCAACCTGCAGGACTAGGCAGTAAACGCCAGCCCATTGCACCAAGTACTCTGGGAGTGCCGCCGTCAAGGAATCGAACCTTAGGACCCGCTCTAC
Source organism: Agarophyton chilense (assembly GCA_030374765.1). Taxonomy (NCBI): domain Eukaryota; phylum Rhodophyta; class Florideophyceae; order Gracilariales; family Gracilariaceae; genus Agarophyton; species Agarophyton chilense. The sequence goes on from JARGXX010000138.1 coordinate 281,576, forward strand.
CACGCTACCACCGGTCGCGACCCGTACGCTGACCCACCCATCATTGCGTTACACAGGGGCCGAGTTTCACACTAGTACGTCGGTGGTTTCGGATGCGAGTGGGGCGGATACTTCCCCTTCCTCACCTGGTTAATGTCACAACGCCGAGCTTCTCGGCGGTGAGCCCTGGTGTGGAACTGAGTGCGGTCGTTGAAGCCAGCGAGGGACCACAAGCAGATGTGGATACGAATAGGGCAACGATCACCGCTGCGGCGTCTTGTTCTTTGGTCTCAAGGGGCTTCTTGGTTGTGAGTCCTTGTGTAGAACCAAGTGTTGGTGTGGATGCAATTGTGGTGCCCTCATCAGATGTTGATACGAACGCAGTAGGTTCCACCGCTACGGCGTCTGGGTCTGTTGTCTCCCCGAGAGTTTTGGTGGTGAGCCCTGGTTTCGAAACGAGTGCTGGTGCTCAAGCAAGCGATGGGCTAACTGCAGATGTGGATAAAAATGGGTTGCAGACTACTGCTGCGGCGTCTGATTCTTCTGAATCGCCAGGTTCGTTGGTAGTGAGCCCTGTTGCGGAATCGAGTTCCGTTGTTGAAGCAAGCGAGGGACCTCCAGCAGATGTTGATAAGAATGGGGCGGCGACTACCGATTCAGCGTCTGGGTTTTTGGCCTCACCGAGCTTCTTGTTTGTGAGTCCTGATGTAGAACCGTGTGTTGGTGTGTATAGAAATATGGTGCCATCATCAGATGTTGATATGATTGCAGTACGTACCACTGCTGCAACGTCTGTTTCTTTTGCCTCACCGAGCTTCTTGGTGGTGAGTCCTGATGTAGAAGCGATTTCTGGTGTTGGAGCAAGTTCAAGGTTTTCACTTGGTTCGAGTAATAAAGGTTTTTCGAATTCTACATTGGACTCGGGTTCGTTAGTTTCGAGCCCGGACACGCTGACCAGCCCGTCTCTGGAATTGAACGCAAATGGGATTGCATGTTTGGATGTTTCAATGGGCTCGAGCAATGATGGAAAATTAAGCTCTGCTGATGTCTTTGAGTCTTCTGCGGATCCTAGTTTTTCCTTTTCTTTTACTTCACCATCTTTTCTCCGCCGCCTAATAGCGTTGGGTCCACTCCGGTACCCAGTACTCTTGTCACTCGTCCAGGTTGGGAACCCGGTGCAAATATGAATGTTGATCCAATCGTATCTCAAAGTGTTCATGTCAGCAGTGCTTCGAGTTCTACCGTTTTCTCAGACTCTGAGATTTCACCCAGCGCTTCTGTCGATAGCAGCTTTACACCTCTATTTCTGTCTGGTGGAGTGTCATCAGGAACTAGTGAAACAGTCTGCGCATTTCTGTCTTCTGGTTTCGGTGGCAGGGCACTTTCGACTCTGGCTAACCTGTTGGAGACCATTGCATCTCCGAACGATATTCAGCTGAGTGGATCAGAAGTTGTTTCTGGCGCTACTGTGGAACCAAGCATCAGTGGAGGAATTCATCCCGAGGCATCTGCTAACATCTACCAAAATATGATAACAACTGGTGCATGACAGTCTTTAATCTCGCCGAGCGTCATTTGGTCTGGTGCAGCGGTGATTGGGGGTGATTCTGGAATTCTCGTCCCATCGATCCAAACAACGTCGCCCAGCTCCTCAACTAGCTCCCCCTCGTTCAGAGATGGTACCATGGGTAGTACTATGTATCCAATATTTGCTCTGCATGCGAGCTTGAGAGTATTTCCCAGTCCGACGGCCGAAGCAGGCCATTTTGCAGGATCGAGTCCAAGCTTAGCAGCTAACCAAGGTGATGCGACCACGTTCTCTGGTTGGACGAGACCTTTTGCACTGCCCATCGCGTCGCCCACCGCTGATGTGCAGAGTCCAGGCTTTGTTTCACTCTCTAGCCCTTTACAAAGTGACGAGTCGCCTGCTTCTACTTTCGCTAGCTTGCAGCTTTGGGTACACTGAACTACCTCGTTCAGTGTATCTGCTCCTCTCGTGCTATCCATTGATAATTCCGGTACAGATAACGGTAGCTCTCCCAGCCACTTGCCTGCTGTTGGTATTGGCGAAAATGAAAATATCGCTCCTCATTCGGATTGTTCCTAAGGGGTGGGTTCGTTCCCGGGTGGCATCGGTGGCATGAGTGGGGTCTCCATTGCACCTCTTGCTGCCGTTTTCGTTGTTGGTGCTTTGATGTACAGGTCGTGTGCTATATTTCCCGACCTGGGAAAAGCCCTAGCACTCTCTGCATATGAGAGCTCGAACCATGATGGTAACATTATGTCGAGCATGATTAGTTTTGAATCAAGCCGATATGTTGAAGACTCGCCACGGCGCCAAATGTGGAAAAGTGCTTCTGAACATTCGAATGCGGCCGTGGAAATGGAGCAGGAGGCTGCTGCTGCAGTACGGGGTCAGTTTGCCACAGTTTTGAAGCCAGGTGCTGCTCGAGTCCGTCCGCCTGATGTGATGACAAGGCTAACCATACTGGGAATTTGCATGTCTTTGGAGCAAGGTATCCTCTGATTCTGTCGGATCAGATGTGACGTCGTCGACATCAGCTCATTTTTCTGATCACCCGTCTTTCCCATCATTAGAGGCTTCGTCTTCGAAGGAGAAATTTAACTCTGAAGTAGGAATGGAACATGTGCAACAGGCGAGGAGGGGCACTGCTATTATTGAGAAAATCATGGTTGATCTTTCATTTGTATTTGATGCGTCTGGTGCTCCTTCGTGGAGAAATTTCAGAAGAATGAGGGAAATTCTTTGCACACAAGGTGGTGTGATTGACAATGTACAGAAACAAGTTCATGAAGGATCTACAGTCGGATTTTTGGAGTAGGCCTATGATTCCATGATGGTTTCGGAACTGGACAGGGATTTGGATGCCGTCAGGAAGCGAATCCTGAGTTCATTTCAAGGTGATGAAAAAAACTGGGACACTGACGACATGTACAAATATGAGGGAAATGATGAATTCTGGGTAAATGCCTTGAGAAAAGTCGATAGCTTGGTGTAACGCAATGACGGGTGGGTCAGAGTACGGGTCTCGACCGGTGATAGCGTGGTAGAGCAGGTCCCGAGGTTCGAATCCTTGACGGAGGCACTCCCAAAGTACTTGGAGCAATGGGCTGGCGTTTACTGCGTAGTCCTACAGGTTAGATCTACGGAAAAGATGGCTTGAAGAACAATTTGTAGAACTAATATACCAAAGGGGGATATTTAGGATCCTAACGGTGTCTTCCTTACTCTAAGGGAGAAGCGTCGCTCGAGCCAAGTAAATACTACTGGCGAGGGGCTGGGATCTCCCTGGCACTGTAATGCTAATCTACTACACTAATTAAAATAAATTAATAGTCTACACTAGTCCAGCTGAGGTCGGCCAGTCCACGTGGCGTCTGAAAGATCCCTCAGGGCCCGGCGGCTTACAGGGCCCAACCGTTATCGTTGCTCCTTCACAGAATGTACGGATGGTGTCGTTGCTAGATTCGGCACTTCCAATTTTAGTGTGTCGTCGAGCAGGGCGCCGTTCGAATGATATCTGATTTTCGGCACACAATCGCTGAATGGAGTCGTTATTGAACTCTGGGTCTCCTGATAAATTTGATGGAGGCCCAAAGACATCAAATCAACAAGCGAAAATCATGCAAGCGGTATCAGTCATATCCCTTGAAGTCACCACGACAGTGACCGAGAGACCGGTTGATACATCCTTCTTATGCAGAGTGAGGAGGTTTCCAAACTCTCGAATGAATAGTAAATAGACTTGAAGGTGCTCGTTGAACTCACCCAATATCTTCTTGAGTGATATCTTTCGAGAACGTAATGGGCGGCCAGACCTTTTGCATGAAGTGCAGGAATTGTAGGCCTGTTTGAGCTAACCAGCAAGTGTTCGATTTAGTACCCCGCCTCGCCTACAAAGCTTTTTCATGTCCTTTGTGGAGAGATGGGACTGACAGTGAAGCTTTGTGGCGAAGCGGCGAGCATGAGTTTGATCTGTGCCGTCCTTGCCAGAAAGTTTGGTGATCGGATGAGGATTTTTAGAGAGAAAAGAAGAATGAGAAGAGAAGAAGCATTTGAACGACGTTATTATCGAAGGAACGATGGATAAGTGTGTTCGGCATTCATCGTCTTCTCCTAGGACGTACGTTGACAGAACTGCGTCATCCTGAGAGATTCCGACCCAAACGGGCACTACGAGCGTGCTGTCCGAACCGATGAGGTCCGAACGTGACACTATGTCGTTCTCCAGTAGCAGAGGACCGTCGCCTTCCGTAATGTACAACTTAATGTCTGCTTCTACATCGTTAAGTCTTTTGATATTCAACCTCCAAATTCCAAATACCAGTTTTGGATTTGAACATTCTGGACCAAAACCGTGATAAAAGGGGTTACAGTCGAGGTCTTTAACGTGAAATTGGATGCCCATTTCGATTGATAGTGCAGCGGCAGACTCTATTCCTCCCACACTACAGACACAACCAATGTAAATGATGGGGTCAGGATCTCTCATTTAACTAACCAAATCAGAAGGCGCCCCAACCCAGGACTTATGGCATGATTGCGCTTCGATGTGGCAACGTATGGCCTAATATCCGCGTTAGATTCACGATTTTGTTCTCTGGAGGCATCTTTCATGGGATGTCTTCCTCCACGACGAAGAACTGTGGACCTATTGTCGGAGTCGTTGCGTTGGCGTTCGAACTTCCTCTTATTTGTCAGAAATGAAAAACTAGTGCACAAATCATTTCCAGCTCTGTGCTCGGTATCACCACAATCAAAACAGAAAGACGAAGTTTTACCATTCCCGGCCTTAACATCCGTGCGTTTCCTCTTCGCATTGACCGGTTCGAAATACACGGTTGATGCATTTCCCTCCTTCCTATTTCCCAAGCGAGTTAGTACTCTGTGGTTGGATTGGAAAATTGCATACCAGGCAGTTTGGACTTTCTGACCCACGATGTTTTCAAGTTCCTCCCTTATTTAGTGAGCAGCTGAGCTCGAAGGGGTAAAAGAGAGATTCCGTATGACTGTAACGGTGTCATCTATGTTTAGACGGCATTTGCGGGAAGGTTGAAGGAGCTTGTTGATAGAAAGAGTTGGGCAGGTCTGTAAGATATCTCTCGAACTCAACGACTGCTTCATTGATCTTTCTCCTGATTACCAAAAGCTTTGCCTTCGTCATATTGTGATTATCATGCCTCGAAATCTTAAGCTTAGGCTTCGATAGCATTTCACGGAGACCATTTACGGACTCCTGAACCTTCACAAGATCAATGTGGTGCTGGGTATCCCTAGTGTAACTTCCACTTCTCAAGCGAGCTTTGGCGAGAGAGATGAGTTCTAGTTTGGCATTTGCCAACGTCTCCTCACTCAGATATGCAATTTGGAGGAAACGTATTGCCAGAACTTCTCCAACCTGCGACAAAGATGAGAGTCCACCATGAATGAGATGGTCGGCAGCCGAGCCGCGGAAACGGGATATAAAGCTAGCCAAAGGCTCATTCTTGCATTGTCGGCAGTTTCTAACACAATTAAAGGAAGAACTCAATCGAAATAGAGCAGTTGGATGGTCGACTGAGACAAGTTCCAAGATGTCGCAAACTGATTTTACTTGGTTTCCGTGCTTGCAATCGACAATTCTTTTTCCCTGGGCGTTGTCAACAATGGATTTCTGAGCACTAAGTAAAGCTCTGTCAAACAGCTGTAGACCTACAGGAGCAACGATGTTTTGGTAACGACGATTGGTGCCTTTTTTCGCAGCAGTAGAAAAAGTATCAACTAATCTATAAACGTTACGGCGCCTTTTTGTTCATTTGTGGTTGTATCAAACTTTGGCGGGTCTTACAGATTGAATGAAACAGCAGCTCCAGACGCTGGACTCATAACTTTGGGAAGCAGTCGTACGCAAAGCGAGAGGGCTGTCAGTTTAGTGTCTAGTATGCGCTTGTAACCCGCGGTGGGAACCAGGAAGATGGAATGAGCACAAGGTGTCCTCCTTTGCTCATCCGTCTCCAGTGTTTTGAGGTTGAGCAAGCGTGAGGTTTAGTATGCAGCGCCGGCGGCATGGTGCCAGGTGAAAACCGTGTATTGCACAGTCCTGCTGAAAATTAGAAACCGTAGAGACGTGTTACGCGTGTAAAACGCACGCTTGTAACGTTTGTTGCATCATATAAACTAACGAAAACAACGTGCATTACGATTTGGGAGAGAATTCTTCCAGTTTTATCAAAAAATTGGTACCAATAAAAAATAATCAAAATCCCAAGAGTTCTCAGAGAGTGCATGAGAAACTTTGAAATACAACCCTTAAATACCCCTAAAAGGCTAAAACGGAACTGAATTGGAACCTTACTCTAAATCAAAAGGGTTTTTAGCGAGAAATAATCCACTATTGGGCGTACAGTATCACTAAACAAAACTTGTAAGAAAAAAGTTCTGTACGCACAATTAGCAATGGGCATCCAACGACCGATTAGAAAGAGATTTATTTTTTTGGAAACAATTTTGTGCCCATGCACTTGTCTGCTCTAAACGGTTGTTGTCGTCGACCATCAAAGCCAAGTTTGTGTGTAGTAAATGTGTTTTCAGGAACCGTCCAGTAAAAAAAGATCCCCCTGAATTGTGACCACCCGCGATGTGTCCCCTTTCTTTTTAAGGATATGACGTTTAAAGTTTTCTAGGCGTGGGTAACTTAAATAAACAGTGTAAGCCTGGAAGCATCTTAGATAAACAGTGTAAGCTCGGAAGCAACTTTGACAAACGGTGTGAGCTCGGAAGCAACTGAGAAAAACGGTGTAAGCTTGGAAGCAACTTTGACGGATTATGAGTGGCTATGAAGGGCTAGAAGTAGTTTTCGGAGGTGAGACACCACACGTTTGGAATGCGCCATTTCCATTGGTGTATCCTATTTTTTCACCATCATTGGATCACCGTCTTGAAGACCTAGATAGAACAAAGATTAGGGTTTCACTCCTCCAGCCCGCCAAGTGGCAAACGGAGCCTAGCGCCCACTGACCACTCTACTCTACTATCTAGACCGCCGGGAAGCGAGTGCTGCTTTCAAACATTGTGTATATAACAAAAGTCTCATCACCGCACTCAACCCTTCATCCTCCGCGCTGTCTACTTTGACGCTAAACCAGTGCTTGCGCCACACTCAAGCAATCATGAATAAGGCCCACTATGAATCCATGCCGCGCAGTTCCGAATCTGCCAAACTTTTGACCACTTCCTCCCACGCACCCGTCTCGGAGCGTCATGTGCCGCGCCGTTTCCGTGTCTCCTTGGGCTTCGCCAATGTGAGAGCGGTATTGGCGATTGCTGCGCTAGTGGCAACCGTGCTGTTGGTCACTGATTCATCGCAATTCGACCGTATTTATCGCCGATCTCGCGTAAGCCGTGTGTTACCGAACTTGCCCACATTCTGGCACCCCGCTTCGCTATACGCCGACACCCAGTTCCCCGTTCGTGACTTCTACAACGACTTTGGTACAGGCGCTCCACGCATCCCATATTTCCCGTCTCGAAGCTTCATTCGCACGGATTCGAGCGACGAGAACTACTCCATAGAGCAATCTACTCCGACGTACGACTGCAGCGTAAATCTGTACTGTCGAGCACGATTGGTGTTGACCAAGAATGGGACTTTGACCACTGTCCAGGTGGGTTATTACATCTACTCAGTTGATGGCGATCGTTCAGTTGTAGATGCAACACAGCAACGGGTGTCTGCGGTAACAGAGGCGGAAGCCACTGCATGGGCCACTCAACTTCTCGGTAAGGTCAATGAAACACTTACAGAGGCAAAATGTGAAGTGTCTGTATCAATGGTTTCTGATGCCATCATGAAGACTAAGGATGATGCATCAAAGTGTCCCAACACTGGAGATTCGCTCTGTAGTACTTTGATCACGGTCAACGAATGTGAGGATAATCCCCCTGACGAGGAGGTTGTCACAGAAGAGGCTGTACCCACCGGAGATTGCAGTGGAGGACTGTTTTGCAGAGCGAGATTGGTGTTAACTACGAAAGGGACGAGCACTACTGTTCAAGCTGGATACTATATATATCCTGTAAGCACCAGACGGGAAGTGGACCTCTCAACACGACGCCGTGTGAAAGCTGTGACGCAGGCAGAAGCCATGACATGGGCAAATCAACTTGTGGATAAGCTCGAACCCAAACTTGCAGAAGTGGACTGCCAGCTTGATGCATCGAAGATTGCCGACGCCATCATGAAGACTAAGGATGATGCATCAAATTGTCCCAACACTGGAGATTCGCTCTGTAGTACTTTGATCACGGTCAACGAATGTGAGGATAATCCCCCTGACGAGGAGGTTGTCACAGAAGAGGCTGTACCCACCAGAGATTGCAGTGGAGGACTGTTTTGCAGAGCGAGATTGGTGTTAACTACGAAAGGGACGAGTACCACTGTTCAAGCTGGATACTACATTTATCCTGTAAGCACCAGACGGAAAGTGGATCGCTCAACACGACACCGTGTGAAAGCTGTAACGCAGTCAGAAGCCATGGCATGGGCAAATCAACTTCTGGATAAGCTCGGACCCAAACTTGCAGAAGTGGACTGCCAGCTTGATGCATCGAAGATTGCTGACGCCATAATGTCAACAAAACAAGACGCATCCAAGTGTCACAACACCAAGTCGTCGCTTTGCAGAAAACTGGTCAATCTTGAATGTGAAGCTGAAGAAGACGAGGCTGTCGAAAGCAAATGTTACAAATTCATTGAGTCGGATTCGGCCATAGATGATCTTCACGCGTTGGTGGCCGGTTGTCCAGAAGCTATTTTTTATTACAACCGAATTGAAATACCTCTTCCCTTGTGTACCTTTACATGCCCATCCGACCCCTTGGTACGACATACATTTGTGTCTAAATTTGCTGTGCAAACTACGCGGCCGAGAGATGCCGTCGGTTACGAAGATAACTTGGCAACATTAATCCGCCCGGCGTACGATGACTATGTATTAGCACTTCCGAACTGTGAAGACGCCCCTAAGAGAGATGGAAATTTCAAAAATTATTTCACCACATTTTATACCTCTGGCGTCAATCAACTTGACGAATCTCTGACAGACTTTGAAGACAAGTACGGCTTCAAAATTAGGTACATCTTCTTTGCTGATAAGTGGCCGACGACCGATGATTATATTGCGTCCGTATGTCCAGTGTAAGGGCCTGAATAATAAATATTTGAGCGCTCCGTTCTTTGCACTTGCCATGAACAGAAACTCATTTTGTCGCAAACCATAGACCGCGTGGCCGACCGGAACACCGTCGTCGACGGTGTCCAAACTTGCAGAGTGTACTGTCCACGCCCCATTCTCGGTCATCGCAGGCAAAGTCAGGCTGGGCGAATCTGGTAGGACGAGAACGTACAGGGAGAAGCAGCAGTAACAACGAAACGTAGTCAACAAACGTAGTTCTATAATTTGAGCAACTTAGCAATAAGCTCAAATTTTCAAGCGAATATCTCACGAAATCTTCTTTTAAAGTTAATTTACCTCCGTTGGACCGCAGCAACCACTTCAAGCCACTGCACCAGCTTTAAACTAAAGAAGAGAGTCTACATCTTCATATTGGAAAAGAAGGACGACGCATCTTTCCCCTCTTCCGGAGGGCGCAAGCGCGAGTATCGTCGATCTACAATCTGTTGGTCCGGCACGGTTCTGTTCTTGTCGCGCTCGCGCCGGGACATAGAGAGTGGGCACTATGATACTACGCGACGACGTGGATTCCCCCCCAGACCTTCATTAAGAGTTTTGTATTCTATTATTGTATTCTTCTATGGGAATGCCACCTACGATTTCTAGGTATTAGTTGGTAAAAATTCATTTTTAGTCATAGCTACCAAGTTCTGAATCGCGCTTTGCGAAAGATGTGTGGGTTGTATCCTTAGGTGCCTTTCTGAACCCAGACTTAACAGTTACACATCACACCACCGAAACCCCCGAAATAACGTCCCAGCCCTCTACACCTCCCTATTCACTCGCCCTCGTGCAGTTCTTAAAGTGGTCAACAATCGCATTTTCTGTAAAGGAGCAGGTTCCTTACTCCTAGAGACAATCTGGAAGCGCAACCTACGAGCTGGCCTTGAAGCACCAAGGATTTCTTTTTATATAAAAAATACCAGACTCAGTAGAAGAGTGTGGGGACATCCGACATCAGCGCGGAAGAACTTTGCTTTGGCTCCCAACCTGTTCGCCTCACGTCCGACAAGTGCGAACGGCGACAAGTCAACAGCAATAAAACTTTTATTTCATGGTTTGGATAACAGAAACCTCTTCAGGCGTCACGGCACTGTCAAGCTATGACTCGGAAGCGGCAGGGGCAAAGATCATAAATAAATCAGATGGTGGGACGTGCGAGAAAGCAAGCCCAGTTTGCAACCAGTAACCTTGATTCCATTTTCACTTCATGCACGGAAAGACAAAGATCTGGCGGTCGATTGATTTTGGTTCTATATTGTAGCCGAAAATTGGTACTTAATAATGACAGATCCTCGTTGGGTATATTGAGATAGATTTCAATTCGCTTTTAATTTCTGAGTGATCTTTTGGAGAAAAGATCTTGTTGGGTTTTTTCCAAAAGGTTTGGTCGCACAGAATACAAAGTCTGTTTCGGCACAGAGAGCTTCGGTTTCGATCACTACCAGCCCAGGTGGCACAAACTTTATCAAATATTACCAAGTCCCGTAGAAGAAAAGACAGGTTAGACACAAAGGGACGAGACAAGTGTCTACTCTCTAGCCACTACCATCCTAACTGACTAGATTCTGTTTAGCTACTTCAATCAGCTGCATTATCTGGCACGTTAGCTGAGAATGTGATAGAAATCGTTTTGGCAGTGTCTCAGAATAACTTCAAAATAAATAGACTGATCTGCTCGAACTATAGACAAATCCATGATGACTTGCCAGAGTCTTTTGTAATAGCCGTTTGGGCAATTACGCGTCTTTTCATCGCAGTCGATAAACATGACAGGTACACAATATTCTACAATCAATAAGCTTGCGTACGGCGGTTTCCGCTAGCTAGTATCATGCACGTCATCTCGTGCCGAAAAATATTGACGTGAAACCCCTTCCCCAAAATATCCGGTGATTGACGTTTTGGCTACAGTACAGCAATCAAAATCAGTGTGACAATAAAAAAGGCTATAAAAGTGTGCGGCCAGACACAAGAGGAACGGGGACAGCGGTCCTAGTAGTGAGCTCCCACAGTGGCACTCGCCCGCGCTGAACTTAAGTAAGGTATACACGCAATCGTGCGAGAATTCAACAATGAAGTAGAAAGGGCTCCGTTTGATGGTTTGTCTCCAAACATAAATACTGCTATGCTTCATAAAAGTTCAGGATATGAATACTAAGACTGAAATCCAATATTCAGACCCAGTCTCCGCGAGAGCGCAGTATCCTAAAAGGTCCAGCTCGATGCTGCCTCAGCTCCTCCTGTCGTGTCATTGTGACATCATACTGTACTCTGTTTATGTGCAAAATACTGTATGCCTTCTAACAGTACTTGATATCACAGTAAGGTTATTATGTTGCTTCCAGCTGCCTTTTACACAAAGTGTAGACACTAACATTGCTGTTCACTATGTGTCCAACGATATCCAAGACGGCGGATTCCGAGCACATCCTTTTGGTTTGCGTACTGTATCTACCTGAACGCTCAATTACTCACTTCGTCGCGTTCTCTACTCTCTGCTCCTTCCTCACACGCGGCACCACCATTTGTAGCCTTTCTTGGTTGATTGAAACGCAATATCTGTATGCCGGGCGTAGAAAATACGCTCGTATCTTGATTGAAAGCGGCTGCTGACCAATGGTACCTAGATATTATACCTTCTATGTAGACGCAAGCAATCCGAATCGAAGGTTTAGAATGCTAACCAGCGCTCGTCCTTTGGATAACGGTCACCGTTCATAGCTACCGAATTCCATTTGTCGTCACCCCATCCAATAGTTGTTCATACGTTTAGATATTTGGACGACATAGCGCTTGGTTGTCGGAAATATGTCTCAGTTAGACGTGTGAGTAAACTTATGCAGGGTCTATTCGTCATTTTCGTACATCTGAAAGCATCATGTTGACATCTCGCCGTCTTTCGCGACCGGGAGTTTGGTTTTCTGCAAAGCACATTGTTCTGGTTTTTTCTTTTATCAATGTGTTTGTGCTCTTGGGGATAACAGTATTGGCACTTCGGTCAACGGTAAGCCAAACACGTCGTACACCAACCCGCAGTAAGAATGATGTGTTGCCGCGCCACGTAAACAACGACCTGGGACCAAGTGGAACTCTCACCATTCTCGACAGGCTACGAGACGCCGTCGGCACAGCCGTGCAAACATGGGGCTTCGGCCCTGGCAGAAAGCACGATATCAGACATGCCCTGGCAAGCGGTCCTATGCCGTTTGTCTTCCGCGACACCATCTCAGCCTTTTCCCAACCTCAATGTCAACAACTAGGTCAGCAGTGCGAGCTCGCCTCGCATGGCTTCGGCACTGTTGGAGTGGTTCGTTATCAATTTTTGGGTCAAAGAGAAAATATAGCTGGAACTTCTATACAAGTGCAGACCGCATGTCGATGTATGGGAGACGATTGCAACAAGGCAGTTCTTATGCGTCCGGTGAACATTACTGAACGGAACGAGGATGGAACCATCCATTTGACTGGAAAAAAGTCTTGTATTTATCAGGTCTTCGAAGGAAAGTTCACCGATTGTCACTCTGAGACTCTCAGAATGCAAAGAAAAGAACGAGTTGATCATACAATTAATGGCTTATTCATATTCGAGGTGGACGCTATGCAACATGGACATGGTAGCTGGACGGCTGTTGGACACCGTGGATGGGACTACAGCTGTGTTGAAGAAGATTTCTACTCTCTTCCGACCGTCAATATGTCGTCGATGGTGAATAACATCAGTTCTGAAATCCAAGTCTATCCGCGACTAAGACGAGGGGAACTTCCGTCTCAAAATCAAAGTGAGGATTGTAAGCCTCCACCGAACGTGATGTACTTTCGCGATGCTGAAGAACGAGAAGGTGAGGAATGTGGAGCTTCATTTCAGTTTGCTATGGCAAGCGCGTCGTTCTTGGGCTCCCAAATGGATGAGGTCGCCGTCGGGAAGGACAAAAGGACATACCTGAAAGAACCGCCTGAAATTTTGGTTTTCTGGGAGATCATGGTACTGGTTTGCGCCGCGTCTCTCGGGCTATATTTCGCCATCTCGGCTTGTACAAAGTTCAAGAAGAAAAACCAGTGGACGGTGCAGCGCGTTTTAAAATTGGTAGCCGTACTGCTCATGTCATTACTTTTCGAGGCGATGCCGTTGCACTTTGCTCTATCATTTGAAGTTAAGGCATTGCAATGGATTGGGCGCTTTGCTTACCTTGGAGCGACTGTGGCGTTGGGAAAGGATGTTGTTCAACCACAAAGTGCTGTGCATGGAAACATCCTCGTTCTTACTGCCATTGTTGGAGAGTCACGGTTTGTATCCACCTCATTGCTGGCGGTAGCGATGTTGAGCGCTTTTATCAACGTGGCATCATTGTTGATTCTCAGTGGCGTGATTTGTACTTCTTTCATCAAACAACGACGTAGTGCTCAGAATGAACCGTTGAGCGATGACATTACAAACGCGTTGAAAACTGGAAAAAGCGAAGATGAGACACGATTGAGCAGTTCAAGCCTGATGAGTGTAAGCTTCGATAGCCACGGTGGAGATGAAATGAATGAGTTGGAGAGATAAATGGGCGTTCGTGTTCATTACCCGTATAGCCAAACGTGACGTTTGCTACACACAAACTTGGCATTGATGGTTGACACCGAGCCGTACCAAGTACAAAGTACCTTTGGTACGTGCGCACGCAAATGTTTTGCAAAAAAAAAAACGTCGGATGCGCGCACCTAATTGTGCGTACAGAGAATATTATATTGTAACGAGTCCTTTCTTGCGTAACCTGTCACGGGCGGTGACAGTATTGTGACTGACGTATTCTCTTCCTTGTGAGAATAATGGCAAGACTTGTATAAGGAACTGTCTATGGACAAGTGTTAAAATATGTTGCTTTTTGCGCGGAACAGCGGGGAATTCGTCATTTTGTATGCTAGAGATACCGGGGGTGTGTAAAATCAAAATTGCTTGAAATAAATAATGAGATTTGTAACACTTACACACGTATCATTCGTACAGTTCGCGAAAATTAACACTGTATGGTCGCATGGGAAAATCGACTAGCTGTCAGTGCCATGATGAAGCGAAAGTATACAATTCTTGAGATTGGCATTTCTAAGAAAGACTCTCTGCTTTTGTTAGGGACTGTTTCTTTTCTTGGGTTCAGAGTGCTTTAGCAACGATGCGTTTGGCGCCATTTTTTTGTATATTTGTTGAAAACATGTTTAGATCATTTTACCGTTCTCTTTTTTTGGAAATGCTATGATAACTGTTCTGCCACCTTTTTTCCAAGTACAATGCGCCACTTTCCATTTGTTGTGATCAACTCATTTGGAAGTCAATAACTGACAGAAAAGTCTACTGTACAGTATTCTCGCGGGTGGTGCGCTCGTCAAGTGCACAAGAACGAAGACCACGTGATTAAAAAGAAATGTGGAAAACATGATGAGATATCATGAAACGTTTCAGATACGCAAACACCAGTTGCGACTTTGGCGCACACAAGTTGCGACTCGGAACGTTTGGAAGAACACATGGACTTTCTGGTGTGATCTAAAATGAGTCCCAGTCGGAGAGGATGATCAAGCGTTCTTCGCCTGAGTCACCCAAGGAAGTGCGCTATATGTCTGGAAGATTCGGGGGGGGGGGGGGGGTTAGCTACCACGTTTCCCACAATTCGTGCTTGAGATCCTGGAGAACAGCAGTTACTAAACCAAACACATCTAGGCTTTTTAATGTTTCTGGATTTTTTGAACAAGAGGTGATTGATTCCATCGCCGAGCATCAGCGCCTCAATGCTCGAGAGCAAAGCGATAAATGTGCATCATGCATAACAGTTTTAGCGGAGAAGAAATTTACGAGCTATATAGACTATGAGAACAATTACAAAAAAATGGATACTGAATGTAAATCCGATATGGAGGCGCGTGATTCGAAGAACGCGAGGCGCGCACACCGCCGCCGACGTGGAAGAGCATGAGCGTGTGGGCGGCCCGAGGGACGCGAGAACAGAGGTGCGCCTCCCTGACGGCGCATTGCGAAAGCGCCTAACAGCTTTGGCAACACACATTAACGAACAATTGCCGGTGTGCAACTAAAGTGTGTCTGCATCGGCTTTCACACCATACGTGTAGTGCCGGATCATCCCTGGTTTGTACTCCTACTTCTGTCCCGACCACCTTGAGGGGATAGCAAATAGAACGGAGCACTTTGTATAAATATCTTGCGTTGTTTGAATCGTTTTTATCTTGGGTCACGTCTTCACGAGAGCAGATGTCAATGCCCGCATTTTTTATTGCCAATCCATTTCTAGCCCTGTATGTCAAGGCCTTGAGCAGGCGCCACGCAGAACACTTCTTTTTTTTTCTTTAGTCTGCGGCCCAATGGCGGCCGTTTTCTTCAAACCCCAATCGTTCCGAACAGACACTTTAGGGGTGCTGGCCCGTAATCCGTTTGGAAACCGTTTGAGAGAAACAGAGCTTCGGGGCGAGGTATTGCACAAGTTTGTGTCAGTTGAAAAAGAAACGCTTCATGTGTTGTGTATAACAAACGCGTTTTGCGTGAGACTAAACTTCAACTGAGTTGCCTTGTCTGTTGTTCGCTTCATATTCCATCTAAATCGCCATGACACTCACACTTTCCTTTCGCTTCTTGTTAAGCCTGCTGCTTCTTTCTAGCCTTGTTGTCCGGGGCAAAGCAAACACATATCACGCCGTTCTCCCACTTCCTCCAGCCCTGATTGGGCGCTCTTTCAGTATGCAAGATGATTGCTACAAACCTATGAGTTACACATCAGTTTCGATCTACAAAAAGATGTTCGTCTTTTCTATCAACGAAGGCATCCCTTTGCAATGTCCGGAAGCGTATCTCTTCGTCTTTCGCAAGAATCTTAAAGTTCCAATGATTTTCAAAAACCAGAAGACCAATGTGAAACTTTCCGAGATTGAAGGTACGGTATCCGAGAATAAAAAGAAAAGTACTGCGAGACTAATCAAAATGCTCAAAAGGAGGAGCTGCTGCCCTTCTTCCAAACCCGGAGTAAGTTAATTAATGTTGTGAGAAACATGATTTCGGCATTTCGAAAGATAAGAGATTTCGGGTGCGCCGAGGATGCGGATGGTTTTGTTGTACAGGTGTCCGGACGAGCATATGGCAATGCGGACTTGGAGGCTGTTATTAGCTAACTGTAAAATGTGGCCTACCAACATGGCTTCTGCATTTAATACTACAACTCCTTGTCAGAGACACATTCCAAAACATATTCAATGCTGTATTTCATGGTATTATAGACATTCATGGGGAAATGAACATCTCTGGTGAAAAGTCTAAATTCCGAAGCTTAAAAAGAAACCAAAATGGTTGTTTTCAATTTACCTTTGACATAGTGGAAAAAGCTTTGTCGATATCGGCCTGAGCCCCACTGCCAAAAGTACTTTGGAGAGCTGACCGTTGAAATCCGTCAGCCATAGTCAAAAAAAATCAGTCCATAGTGGGACGCTAAAGGAATGTAATGAATCGACTTTGCATCACAGCTTCTCTTCAGAAAAAATGAAAGAACATCTCTTGGTGAAATAAGTTGCATAAAATAAGCCCCTAATTCTAACAGAGAGACAGTAGACTAACTTAAAGTATTCAGAAGCCCTTGTTAAATAAAGGAAAATTCTTGTTTCGGGAAGAACGGCCGCTTCCAGAACAACCCGTTTCTAATTTGCAAACCTAAAAATCTTGTCCTCTGGCCTAAATTAAGAATAAGCAACGTTCTAAGAGCCGCTTTTCACTAAATCTGTCCTTTCATTGAAGGAGACGACCACGCCACTGCAGATCATTAGCCATCGATGACACCACTCTTCTCTCTCCATCCCGCGCCCCCCGCAGTTCCTTGTCCGCCGTACTCGCATTAAAATGGCTTCCTGGCTACCGTTTCCTGGACTTTCAGTTTCTATTTCGCTGCTGCTGTACTCGGTCACGACCATTTCGGCCCTGAGAAGGTTTTGTTGAACGAGCGTTGCTGTGTAGACGCCTATTTGTTGCATTTGCGTCACTTGCACAAAGCCACAATGATATCATTCATCACTGCGAGTATGAAAAACTGACTGCGCCTCGTTCTTTGTCAAAAAGAAGATGACATCAAGTGAAGAACCGGCGTTTACGTGTTATATGTTACATAGAGAGTCAAAAGTTTCTTATGATCGAATTGGCAATTGCCTAGAAAGGAGGTGTTAATTTGCATAGAAGAAATGATTATGGTCTGCTTGTGCTTCAGGTGGTGCCAAGAATGTAGCAAAGAACGCAATAGGACCTTTTTGCATAGTTTGGATCACAAAAGCCTCTTCAGGCGTCGCAGAACTGTTGAGCGTTGACTCTGAAGAGGCGGGGGGCCAAGAGTCTCGATAGCTCAGCTGGTCGGACGGTGCGAGAAAGCACGTCCAGTTTGCAACCAGCAACACCGACCCATATTCGCTTCATGAAAAGAAGTCAAAGTTTTGGCATTGGCTTGTGTATTGTTTTAGATTGTGTCGGAAGGCAGGGTTGTCATAATAGAGGATCCTTGTTGTGCATATAGAGAGAGAAATATGTTCTGTTCTATGTTCGGTGTGATCTTTTGGAGAAAAGATCTTCCGTTCGTGAGATAATAGCTAAGCGAAGAACTGGATGCCCAACGCACATGTAGAGCAATAGATACAGCAGAAGTCCCAATGTAAAAGGCATGCAATGCTCTGCCGATACGGGCAGAGTAAGACGTGAGTGAGCCTGGGAGCCAAAGAAACTGCGCGGCGTCCTTCATGCTTTGCAAATAAGCATTATATGTGATGTGGAAGATCGTTTCGGGCCGATGCGCTGCAAAGTGTGATGAAAGAAATGACACGACGAAAAGGTCATGAATAAGTGTAAACTGAGTGTCCCCCTTTTTTTCGTGTGCAATCCCAATTCTAGCTGATGTAGGTGCGCCGATGTTGCAAGTTCTAATGTCCGCGGGGAGTACGACACCTTGTCTTCGAATAGAAAGCATCTCAAAAGCACATAAGTGAGCCCCCCAAACCACTGCTAGAGCAACAGCTGCGTCGTGGAGGCCTCTCTCTCCGAGCCGAGCTACCACGGCCAACAAAATGTGAGGAGTTAAAGGCAGAGAGGATTTGTGAGGTACACAATGTTTCCAAGCTCCAATGGTCCGTCTCGCAAGGCTTAGGCCGGAGCACAGGTCTGGAACCACGAAACAGATATGCAAGATTAAATTCGTCATTTCCTGTCTTCTTCCAGGTGATTGGTGCTGATTTTAAATTGTTTGATATAGCGGAAGACGGTATGATCGAGATCTGGGACGGTGGCTGGCATAGTTCTAGCCTAATGAAAAACCGATGAGTAGGCCATGAGGTATCGACGACGTTTCTGAGGTTTTAAGCGCCCGGAAAGAATAGGGTAGGATTGAAACATGGTGGTCGTACAGTATTAGGATAGGTATCTGAGCTCAGTATCACAAATAATGGTGGAACTCGATTGAAGTGATTCTCGCAGAGCGATCGGAGACGGTGCTTGTTGGAATGGTGGTGTATTTAAAGAACGATTGTTCTTTGGAGGGCCCGACGACGATGAAAGGCCTTACAGGTTTCACTGGAGAGTGGCATCTTTGGCTATTGGGGGCGTGAGGGAGTGCCGACTGGGTTCAAGCGGGATGGAATGTGTAAGAGACGTGAGTAGAGTTCATGAGATATTGTGATGGAAGCGAATCGAAGAGCAGGTAGAGCGAGATTTGTAGATGAAGATCGGCCTTTTGAACAGGCGCCAATTGTATTGGTGGAATCAAAAAGCAATAGCAAAGGTGTACCTGCCATGTTGTGGAAGACGGCTCATCCCAAATCAAGTACGCCTGCATGACCCTCTAGCCAATAGATGTGTTGCAAGCGACGCCATCTGTGGGAAAAGGCTGTACTCCACTTACAACACTTAACGATGGTGCGTAAGTTCTGGGTCCAGAGCGCCGTGATGAAGTGTCCGCGAGGGGCAAGGCGATGCAAGAATTCTGCGCTTCGCTGGGAAACTGGAGCGAAACAGACACCCGCAGCGATACGGCTGGCGTCAAAAGTAATGGTCCAGATTGCACGGTCGGGACAGACTCTGATTAGTGGAAGCACGGCTGAAAGTGCGGTAACCTCTCTGCGACTAGCACTCTGGAGGGTCTGTGAAGGCGGCACGTTTCGGTGAGTGATAAGAAATATGAGCCTCAGGAAAGAAAAAGCCGGCCTTGTAGCGAGTGCGAGCCACACAAGTCGCCCCAAGATACTTCTAAGTTGGACGGGCGTCGTTTGGAAGTAAACAGTAGGGTACATTGCGAGAGAAAGGTACTTGAGAAGCTTCTCGGGATCAGGGCGACTAACATTCTCATGGAAATACCACTTTCATCCAATGAAAGGCGGGGCGTCGATCACGACGGAGTCCAAGGGCTGGACATCGGCTGTTTTCGTCGAAGGCCTTGGTCGGAAAAAACAATATCACAGTCATTTTTGAGAAAAATGATATCATTCCCGGGCCAGTTTGCCCCAACGTCATTGATTGCATCAAAGATGTGAAGGAAAAGCAGGTTCTTATCGTGTATATTAACGGTACCACCTGTTTGAGAGAGGATCTTGAATTGTGGAGGGGGACGGCGATGCTCGGGGATTTTGGAGCGGGCTTGCGCGTATGCGATTTGTAGACAGGCAATAGTGAAGCGGTGAGCTACTGCTATGCTCCAAGTGAATTCCATAGGCATTGAATCCTGCAATGGTCTGATAAAATCGGTTGGGAGAAGGATGGTCTGAGTCTCATGGAGGATTGCTTGTTGCGTTTGTGTATCCAGAAGAGAGAATTTGATGGATTTTATTGGCATCAATCTCGCGGAAGAAGGAGGAAGCCGGATGGAATGGAACCGATGTTACAGATGTCGAAGAAGAAACCTGAGGCATCTATGTCCGATTTCATTCTGATATTGTTGAAGAGGTCTGGCGTTAGAATATTGACCGTAGGCAGCTCGGGCATGAAAGCATTCTGGAGTCTGGGCCAACTGATAAGACGATCTTGGCGTTCGTTCTTTACGACAGCAAAGAGAGTCATTGTAATGCGATCGGCATGTGCTTGATATTCGGGCGGTTCGTCTTGCAGTACTGACCAGTACAGCATTCCAGCTTTCTGTAGTTTGCTGAGTAGAGGGTAATACTGTCCAGGTGTTGCGTAAATGCGTGGCTTCGGGAGGTTTCGTGCGTTAGTCAGCGCATCGAGAAGTAGAAGTTTAAAGTAATGTTGTTGGGGATCGGAGAAAGCAAAAGAGATGTCGGGAGGCATATACTGGATCAAAGAGGGTTGAAGTTTGTTGGGATGTGGTGGGACATCAATGCGTGCTGCATCGATTAATCTAAATTCGCCAAGAGGGGGGGAACCAACGTCAATATCAGTAGTAAGATGATGTAGAAGTTGGCACGCTTCCCAATCGCGTAGGCCTTGAAGATGTGGTGCTGAAGGGAACACGAGCTTGGATGAAGGGCAAAAAATGGAGATGGGTGTTGCTAGTTTCAGAGATGCAATTCTCATAACAACTGAGTCAATGGCGGTGTCCGATATGAATCTGGAAGAATACGATGGGTGCAAAGCTGATGGGCCTTCGTAGAAAAACTTAAGGGAGGTTATCGCAGACCTTGTGAGGTGAAACGGGCTTTAAGAGCAATAGAGAGGCAGCGGGAAGTTTTTTTGCCGTTTTTCTACTCTGGCTTGGAGTCGGGTCTTGTCATGTGGCCCTTCTTTGATTCCCAGCGCGGTGCTTGTTTGCGCGAAAGCTACTTGTCGTTCGTCTGCATCGCAGCTGCGGCTTTTGTGGATTGGACCGCATATTTCTTCAACTATTGGAATAGGTACAGACTCGTCAAACGCCCGGATCCTGAGACCTCCAGGAGATGTTCGTAGTTTACACAGTGGGAGGAGCGGCTGAGAGCAGGATTCGCCTGGAAATCTTGTTCGACGTTCAAGATGCAGAACAGACGTCTGAGGGCAATCTCCATCCACAAATTGTCGGAGAGGGCCTGATATACGTGTCACAAAGTGAGCGCATGTTATGAAGAGGAAAAGGAAAAGAAAGAAAAACACGAGAAGGAAATGAAAGTAAAAGAAGAAAAACAAAGGAAGGTAGTCAGCGATAATAATAATTTACTTTGGTCGTCGGCGACCGTCATTGACAACTAAAACTACCTTGCAGGCAGTTCCGCCGCCGGTGCTGACCCTCGGCGGGGCACCCACGTCTCACAGCTTGTCACTGTGAGACGAGGAGTGGAACGCAAAAACAATTTCAAACATAAAACATAACAAATAAAAACTCAAAAAATCATCTAAAGTGGTGTGCCAGTGCCAACCGCCCCGCCTAGCCCAGATTCGGCTGTTACGGACACACCCCGTATACAGCCCACATTCGCACATTCTCTCCAACTGCATAGCCTGTGCTCATTCAGGGCTCTCGTCCAATCAGATCGCTCCACTTGGGCCGAAGCCCCAACACGCCCCATTACAACCACACCACTTGTCCATACCACGTTGCACGAGAGCATTTGCAGTAGCCAATTAGATGGCCGTTTCACGTTGAGATTGAGATGAGGTCCATACGCGTTTTTCGGCGAAGGGTGCCCAAAAGTGCCCATGCTTAAATCCACTTTTTGTTTTCCACTATTTCCAACACTCCAAAGGGCTTGGGGGCACAATCGACCAAACTTCAACATAGTTGAGCCAGAAACATGCACAAGCACAACGAGAGGTACAGAAAAATGCGAACCAGTGTGAACGACACCACTCGGGCATATGTTTCCAAGTAGTCCTCACCGTATGTTTGGTGGTTTCCGCCAACCACCACACGAGCCTTGAAACGTTCAACTGATGCATTGGCATTGCGCTTCACCTTTAGAATGACATGCGTGGGCAGTGGCTGCGAGGCAAGGGATTCGTCTGATGTCCAGGTATCCTTGGACTCCAATGATTCAAACTCGGCGTCAATGGCTCCTTGCCACATATCACCCTCCTCCGGAGTGGCTGAAATGGCTTCCTTGAGTGTTTGTTCATCGCTGGTAGTGATTTTGATGTTCGTAGTGCACTGCGCAAATCCAGCCATGGATCACTTGGGCTGTTCACGACGAGTAAAACGCGGGTACCGAGGTTTCTGAGCAGGTGTGTAGAATGTGTCAGGATCGTGTGAGGACCCTCCATCATCACTCTCGGCACCGTCCACATCGTTTTTGTCACCATCAGAGTCGGAGTCGGACTGCACCAACAGCGGTAAGGGGTCTTGTTGCTCGTTTGCCTGGTCTTCGAAGTCCACTGATGGAGGTAGATGGAAGGTTGAGGGTTGAAAGGGAAGGTCGCCAGCCCTGGCTAGAATTTATTTGGAGGTGGTCGATCTTTGACTTATATACTACTCAACTCTGACAGCCATCTAAAATCCAGCTCACGTAAACCCTAGACTACAATCCGGGGACGTTCAATACTACCAATCAGATTCAAATATGACATTAATCCGTAACCCGAATTCACGTCAACATACTACAGCAAGGTACAACAGTACTCAACACACCATTACACTGACGTGTGCACAAATTCAATGTGCCAGCACATATTAAGTGTAATCCGCCTCCATGCACGATCCTGTTCCAACAAAGCACTGCATGCCTTCTGTAATACACAAGACAGCATGTCTGTTATTCCAGAACATTCCATACAGCATGTACTATGTGTTCAACATAAGGTCTCCAAAGCGTGGACACTTTGCACAGGAGTACAACTAGTGCATGTGGACAGGGGTATAAGGCAGACTCTTACTACCTTTCCAACAATTACAGTGACAGCACTAATCACTCATCCGATATCCAACACACCCCCTCTGTCACTTACTTCAAGCATTTAGAAATACCAACCCAATTTCACCGCGGAACTTCTGAAGCTTCACAGGACCGAGTGGTTTTGTCAACATATCGGAAAGCATGTCACCTGTGGAGAAATACTGCAACTGCACAGCCTTTTCGCGCAATGCCTCTCTGTTGAAGTGAAAGCGAATATTGATATGCTTAGTACGCTTATTCAAGATACCGTTTTGGGCAAGGTCGATGCAGCCTTTTCCACATACACATTCGTGGGTTCAACCATTACCTTTACCGATTTTTCTACATTTAAACCACTTGCGTTCCCGATGCCACTCTATAGACGTCTCAACAATATCGCCTCCTTTGCCCCAGAACATAGACTCACATACTCAGCTTCAGCGCTAGACAACGCAACCACTCCTTGTTGCCGAGAGCTCCAAGACACTGGCGCACCACACATCATGAACACATATCCACTGGTTGACTTTCGCGTAGAAGGGTCACTTGCCCAGGCCGAGTCTACATATACCCATGCAGCTGAATATCTGGAGCAGAGCCATAAGTGAGTCCAAATGAAGACGTGTCATTGAGGTAGCGCAAGACACGCTTGAAAGCCTTCCAATGACTCTCTCCAGGTTTCCCGACGTACTTTGCTAGTTTTGCCACTGCATACGATATGTCCGGCCCAGTTCCAACAGAAAAATACATCAGACAACCGATCGCCTGGCGGTACGGGACTTCCGTCACAAGCTCGGGACGCTGAGTAATGTCAACAGCGGAATCCATTGGAGTGTCTACTGGCTTAGACTGTAACATACCAAATCGTTCCAATACCTTGCGCGTGTAAGGAAACTGTGAGAGATAAAGCAATCTTTTGGATCGATCACGGTGAATCTCAAACCCGAGTACAATGCGGACTTCATTGAGGTCTTTCATGCGAAAACGGTTTGATAGTTCATCCTTAACACAAATCACTGTCTTTATACTCGGACCGGCAATAAGCAAGTTTTCCACGTAAAGAGCAATGAGCACTATCCCTCCAAGTATCTTTCCGGTGTACACACACTCATCAGCGTCGTTGGGCTTCAGATTCATCTCAATGACAAGGAACGAAAACATTTTGGCGTGCCATTGCCTTGGTGCTTGTCGCAAACCGTAGATAGCTTTCTTCAATCGACACACAAGGTTCTCACTTCCTTGCTCCATGTACACAGTCTCTTCGAGGTCTCCATTTAGAAACGCAGTCTTCACATCCATCTGGTGCAGGTGATAGTCCTCGAATGCGCTTATGGAAAGAATCATCCCGACAGACGTGAACTTAACTACAGGTGCATACGTTTCAGAAAAGTCTACATCCTCGATCTGCAGAAACCCTCTGGAAACCACACGAGCTTTGTAACGTACAGTAGGGTCACCATTTGGCCTAGCTTCATACTTCTGCATAAATACCCACCTGGAAGATATCACATTGCTATATGCAGGCCTTGGCACCAATTCCCATGTATCATGTTCCATTAGCGACTTGAAATCACTGGCCATTGCTTTCGTCCACGCCTTTGAATCGGCACCTGATATTGCTTCACGATATGCAGAGGAAATGTCGTCACTAGCAGTGAGCAGAGCGGTTCCTCGCCACCAAGACGTTGGTTTCCTCCGTTCACGAGTGGAACGTCGCAATTTCTGTGTCTTTTGTTCAGGTGAAGCAACGTGTTCTACCACTGGGGACTCGGCTGTCTCAAGGTCGGGTGCTTCGTCACATGCTGTTGTTGATGTGAAGTGATCCTCTTGTGCCGGGTCAATAACTGTGGAAGAATTTTCGAGTTCATTCGATTCAGATTCAGCTGGAACTTTAACATCGACAAAATTGGAGTTGTCAAAACTGTTAAACGGGTCATCCGTGCAGTTAAGCTCTTTAAACATTACATCTCGTGACACTATTACTTTCTTCTTGTCCACATCCCACAGCTTATATACGTGCGACCCGGCAGTGTATCCGATAAAGACAGCTTCCTCGGCGCGCTTTTCCAATTTCTTCAGCTTGTGGTCCACCACCTTACACCAGCACTTGCTTACAAAGTCTCGCAGATTGCTCAGATCGGGCTTGCGTCCACTCCACAGCTCAAATGGTGTTACATCACTGGACAATGCTTTGTAGGTGACTCTGTTGCGAACATACACTGCAACATTCACTGCTTCCGCCTAAAATGTATTGGGCGGGTTCTTGTGGTGAAGCATAGAGTGAGCCATGTGCATGAGTGTTTGGTTGAACCTTTTGGCGAGCCCGTTCTGGTGTGGGTTGTACGGCACAGTTCGCTGATGTTCAACGACGAGACGTTCTAATTCTGCAGAAAACTTTCGAGAAACATATTCACCACAGTTGTCTGTGAGTAATGCAAGTAGCACATTCTCATGTGCGGTGACGGTTTTCACTTCTGTTCCCGTTTGGTTCTGCATGAATTTGAGCCACTTTATAAACATCAAAAACACCTCATCTTTGGTCTTGAGCATGTAAAGGGAGCAGTACCTGTTGTAGTCATCGATGAATGTTACAAACTAACGCGAGCCTCCCAAGGAATCTAGCTCCATTGGACCAGAAACGTCCGAGCGAACCACTTCCAAGATATTTGTTGCGCGTTCCCTCCCTTGCTTTGGAGTCGGAGCGCGCGTGGCGTTTCCTACTACACACGAGACACACAGATCCATTTTCTGTTTCAAGGTCAAATTAAGACCGGATATAACACCATTGCGAGCCATTTGTCTAATACCATCTACATTCACATGAGCCAGTCTAGCGTGCCACAGTGATAAGTCGGACAGCAATGCGGTATCTCGATGTGTGAGCTGATCAGAAAGAATGCGGAGGTGGTACAAACCTTTTGATGCGACGGCCCTGAGCATTGAGTTCGGGGCCCTTGTACACTGTTGAATATCGGATGAGTGATTAGTGCTGTCACTGTATTTGATGGAAAGGTAGTAATGGTCTGCCTTATACACCTGTCCACATACACTAGTTGTACTCCTGTGCAAAGTGTCCACGCTGTCGAGATCTTATGTTAAATGTTGAGTGCTTAAGTCTACAGCCACTCCGACCTCCTGGGAAGCTTGGAAAGAGTGGAAAACAAAAAGTGGATTTAAGCATGGGCACTTTCGGGCACCCTCCGCGGAAAAACGCATATGCGCCTCATCTCAATCTCAACGTGAATCGGGCATCGGATTGGTTCCTGCAAATGCCCTCCTGCAACGTTGTATGGACAAGTATCCTGGTTCTAATGGGGCATGTTGGGGTTTCGGCCCAAGTGGAGCGATCTGTTCGGACGAGAGCGCTGAATGAGCACGGGCTATTCAGTTGGAGAGAATGTGCGAATGGGGGCTGGATATTGGATTTGACTGTAACAGCCGAATCTGGGCTGCGCGGGGCGGTTGGCATTGGCGCACCACTTTGGATGATTTTTTGAGTATTTTATAGTTATGATTTATGTTTGAAACGGTTTTGGCGCGCAACTCCTCGTCCTACAGTGGCAAGCTGTGAGACGTGGGTGACCCGCCGACGGCCGGCACCGGCGGTGGAAGTGCGTGCAAGGTAGATATAGTTGTCAATGACGGTCGCCGACGACCGAAGTAAATTGTCAAGGCTGACTACCTTCCTTTGTTTCTCTTCTTCTCGTCTTTTCCCCTCTTCTTCCTCTTCCCTTACCTAACCTGTGCTCACGTTGTGATTGAACACATAATACAGGCTGTATGAACTGTTCTGGGAGAACAGACATGCTGTCTTGTGTATTACAGAAGGCATGCAGTGCTTTGTTGGAACAGGATCGTGCATGGAGGCGGATTACACTTAATATGTGCTGGCACATTGAATTTGTGCACACGTCAGTGTAATGGTGTGTTGAGTACTGTTGTACCTTGCTGTAGTATGTTGACGTGAATTCGGGTTACGGATTAATGTCATATTTGAATCTGATTGGTAGTATTGAACGTCCCCGGATTGTAGTCTAGGGTTTACGTGAGCTGGATTTTAGATGGCTGTCAGAGTTGAGTAGTATATAAGTCAAAGATCGACCACCTCCAAATAAATTCTAGCCAGGGCTGGCGACCTTCCGTTTCAACCCTCAACCTTCCATCTACCTTTATCACTCATGCAGTCGGAGTCAGACACCGGCAGCGATGAAAACGACGCAGAGGATTCCGAAAGTGATGACGAAAGTGCTGCTGATGACCTTGATACATCTGCCAACGCTGATACGGAACCACGCTACCCGCGGCGCTCGCGCCGTCAACCTCTGAGGTGATTCATGGCAGGGTCTGCTCACTGTACATCGCAAGTCAAATTCAATACTCGTGATGAGCCCTCACTGAAGGAGGCAATGTCCGCAAGTGTGGAGGGGCGAACCATGTGGCAAGCGGCCATCGGTGAAGAGTTTTCATCATTGGAGTGGAAGCAAACTTGGAAACTTGATGACTCCCCTGCTTCACAACTTCTACCAACTCACGTCATACTTAAGGTAAAGCGCAATGCTGATGGGTCAGTTGAAGGTTTCAAGGCTCGTGCTGTAGCCGGTGGAAACCACCAAATATATGGTCAGGACTACATGGAGACTTATGCCCCAGTTTTTTCGTTCTCTTTGGTTCCCATATTCTTGTATCTGACGTTATGCTTGCGCATGTATGTGGTGCAAGTGGACGTGAAAACTGCGTTTCTCAATGGCGAACTTGAGAAAGATGTGTGGATCATGTCACCTCGAGGTATACCTGGCGTGACTTCACGATGCTTCAAATTGCTCAAGGCAATCTATGGGCTGAAGCAAGCGCACTTGGCATGGCACAGCAAACTCTGCGAGGACATGAAACGCATATGTTTTGAAGAGTTACCGAGTGCACCTTGCGTGTTTTGCCGCCAAAATGAGAGCAATGACGATGCGTTCGTGTTGGTTTATGTGGATGATTTGCTAATATTCACAACTTTTTCCATGGAACGTGATGCGATTTTTGAGGTGCTGAAGTCGTTTTTCGAGCTGCGTGTGGCCGACGAAGTGAACTTGTACCTCGGCGTTGAATTCGAACGGAGTTTAGATTCAGATAGTCGACCTGTGTCGCTGTATCTTGGTCAATCACTGTACACGGAAAGCGTGTTGCGCCGTTTCGGGTTTCAGCGATCCTAGCCGGCATACAGCCCTATAGTAGAATCATTTTTTACCGGGTGGACATCTGAGGAAGACAAATCCATCCAGGATACTCAGCTGTACCAGCAGATCATTGAATCGCTTTTGTACTTGGAACTGAGAACTCGGTTGGATATACTAGCACCCGTCCTAATCTTGGCTCGTTTCCAGAAATCGCCCCCGGACTACCATTTCAGGGCGGCAAAGCGGGTTCTTCGTTACCTTCGCGGTACAACTAGACATGGTGCGCACTATCACTCTGGCACGGTGAAACTGGAGGCGCACGTTGACTCCGACTACGCTGCGGACATGAGTGATTGCAAGTCAATGTCTGGTTTCTTAGTGAAGCTTGGCAACCCGACATGTATGTGGGGCGCAAGGAGACAGGCTTCGGTGGCGTTGTCTACTGGCGAGGCAGAGTATTATGCTTTGACGCTTGCGTGCCAGGAGGTTATTTAGTTGAAGCGTGTGCTTAAGGAGATTGGATGGAAAGTGCAAGGTGCTGTGCCCATTCGTTCGGACAAACAATGCGCCATTGACTGGGCAACTGGTGAACTCTGTCTGTCGGGTCGCGCTAAGCACATTGAAGTTAAGTTGCACTTCGTTAGGGATCTTGTCGAGGATACTCACATCAATGTGACGTACATTCCAAGTAAAGACAATGATGCGGACTTCTTGACTAAACCACTTGGCCCAGGTCTTCACAACCATAATGTGGACCGTGTTGAACTGGAGGAGCAGTCGAGGAGGAGTGTTGAAGTTCGGTCGATTGTACCCATAAACCCTTTGGAGTGTTGGAAATAGTGGAAAACAAAAAGTGGATTTAAGCATGGGCGCTTTTGGGCACCCTCCGCGGAAAAACGCATATGCGCCTCATCTCAATCTCAACGTGAATCGGGCATCGGATTGGCTCCTGCAAATGCCCTCCTGAAACGTGGTATGGACAAGTATCCTGGTTCTAATGGGGCATGTTGGGGTTTCGGCCCAAGTGGAGCGATCTGTTTGGACGAGAGCGCTGAATGAGCACGGGCTATGCAGTTGGAGAGAATGTGCGAATGTGGGCTGTATACGGGGTGTGGCCGTAACAGCCGAATCTGGGCTAGGCGGGGCGGTTGGCACTGGCACACCACTTTAGATGATTTTTTGAGTTTTTATTTGTTATGCTTTATGTTTGAAATTTTTTTGGCGCGCAACTCCTCGTCGAACAGTGGAAAGCTGTAAGACGTGGGTGACTCGCCGACGGTCAGCACCGGCGGCGGAACTGCGTGCAAGGTAGATATAGTTGTCAATGACGGTCGCCGACGACCGAAGTAAAATTGTCAAGGGTGACTGACTACCTTCACTTGTTTTTCTTGTTTTACTTTTCTCTTCTTCTCGTATATTCCCCTTCTTTTCGTTTTCCTTTACCTAACCTGCGCTCAAAATTTGAGATCGAGCCACTCTGACCAGAAATCTGCGACAATGGCAGGTCCATTTGACTGTATCATCTTCAACATCCGTACCATTTCCACGATGCGGACGTGTATAGTTGATCATTAGCGGTAGCAATGAGATGGAGAACGAAGTAGTACAAGAAGTTGAACCAACACATACAAAGTGGCATACAGCAAGGGAGAAAAGAAAACCGTGAACAGTGATGAAAGGGGACGAGTGTGACGTATTAAGGAAGTTGGTTGAACGGAGTTCGAATAAAACGGGTTGTCACTGGAAGCGCCGAACGTGGTAGTTGCCTCTGACGAGGAATGCAGCGTGAGAACTAATCCTATTACGCAATTAGAGAGAAAAAAGGGACGAAGCGCGGACGTGGACACTTCAACGGCAAGGACTCATGCACCTCTATGTAACCCTAACACCGACACTGGACTCCGAAACGACAATATTAACACTAAAAAAGCGGTATCCAAGAAGCATTCGTCTCAATTATCCCCCCCTCCATTGTGGACGCAGACGTCAAACGAGCTGACAGGAGCACAACCATCGATCTTGAGGGCCACAAAATCCGACACTGACTCGGGCTCCACGTGCATCGTGAAGATCCTACAGCCATCCAATCGCCCACGTCCACTGAACCAGAACGGCCTGAAGCAAATAAAGGACCAGATACCTCTTCACACCAACCAACATCAGCATTAGACAAGGCATCCAGATGAAAAGGAATGCCCTCGATCGCGGGAAACGTAAAAACTGATCTGTAATAATAGTGGACACCACACGAACCACATTGTTTGGTGGGAGGTACCACTCACGAGAAAGCGTAATAAATGGCGATTCTAAAAAAAAAAAGCAAAACGCTGAAAAGGCGTCTTGCAATAATCTCCCGTCGACGTTGTCCACCAAATTTCAAATGAAAAAGTTTGCATCGACGTATTGGGCGCGACGAACGACGAAGAACTGAGAGATGCGCATTAGTTTTGAATCAAGCTGGACAATATTGAGCCCCTTGAATCGTACAGGGCGTCTAGCGGGGTGTAAACCTCACAAGAACCGTTGCGAAAATGCTCGCCCGTGAAGCGATTGCGCGAGATATACAAATGACGGATGGGGGGTGGCTTGGAGTATAAACTCCTGCAAGAAGGAATCTGATTCATTGTCATCGAGTTGTCGTATATAAAAATGGCTGCTGCTTATTCAAGTCCAGCAACATTGGCGCAGGCAAACATCGTGGACGTGAGTGGAGAGAAGGTCTGTGTCTAAAACACATCGTGCAATTGAAGTGAGAACAGTAATGGGAGACTTTCGAAAACTTAATTTATGTACGCATGATGTTTGAATGAATTCTTTACCCTCAGACTGCATGAACTACAGGCGAGATCCTGCTCCAATCCTCTGGCGAGTCAGCGATTTCTACCTCTGCAAAAATTCTCAGACAAACTTCAACCCGGACGTATTTGTCAAAACAAAAACATGGCTAGAACACACTGCGACACACCCCACACTGCACGCCTGCACTTGGCCCCTCATAAAACTAAAACATTCTCTGGGAAGGGATTTAGTTATGAGTTTACCTATGTGTGTCAACAATTGGGATGGAATTGTTCCAGAACCAACTATGTACAATCGGAGATCTCTATGGACAGGAAGACTGATGTTTTTCTCGTGCTACCATCTGTATATCTCATACGCTTCAATGTACCCCCCCTCCCCTCCCCCCCCCGGAAGAAGAAGAGCCTGACATCTCACCAGGAGATAAAAAGGTATACATCTCCAGAGGAGAACTTATCTGTGTAATCGTTGACCAGAGGTCTTTAGATACTTCTGCGAATGAATTAATTCACGTTTTCTGGAAAACATTTGAACGAAGGGTAACCGACAAAATGATCCCGGCAATTCAGGGTGTATTATACCATTACGTTCTGCACAGGTGCCATTATATTGGAATTCATGGCATCATTGCCGATGAGGATACTATGCGTTATGTCTTTCAAACGATCCAGAATGCAAAGGATGATGTTAAAACCCTCGTAAGGAAAGCTCAACAGAAAGAGTTGACCTAACTCCCAGGAAAAGTTATAATGGAATCTTTCGAAACAGAGGTCAACAAAGTATTAAATGTTTGCCGTAATAAATCAGGTTCTTCCGCTGAATACTATAAGCTGAAGTCTACCAACATCAAACGAATGGCAAGCGCTGGAACAAAAGATTTGTTCATCAACTTTTCCCAAATTTGTGCGTGCGTAGGTTGTCAGAAAGTTTAAGACAGTCGAATATTTTACGGCCTCGACCCCAGAACCATTCTTCAGTTCGTGCTTGATGACATTGGTCTAAAGAGTCGTGGTTTGGTGGAGAACTTCTAGTAGTGGGGACCCACTCCTTCGAGGTTTTTCTTTCGCGCTAGGGGATGGCAAGAAGGTTTGATCAATACAGCAGTGAGAACTGCAGAAACAGGTTACATTCAACTTAGACATATGAAACCTATGAAGGAAAGAATTTTTAGGTATAACGAAACCATGCGGAATTCATGAAATCATATTATAGAGTTTTCGTATGAAGAAGATGGAATGGATGAGATATTTCCTGAAAATGACACCCCAACATGCCAAATATCAAAGTCAGTTTCAGAGGGGGCGAACCGGTAGCAGTTTTCCATTCCTGTAATTTTCTGCTTTTTTCGCGAGAAAAAAGTAGCGTGATATTTGAATGGCCAGCCTCTCTCGGCTTTAAAAATGCTTCTACGGCTACCGTTGGGAACATCGAATGGTGTTGACGAGGAAAAGAGCGTCAGGGGCACCGGATGGGGGGCGAGATCGCAAGTCCCAGAGCTGTGACTCTGGGAGGGAAAGGGGTGGCGCCGGCGGTGGTAGAGAAGGCCCGCTGAGAAGCGGGCTAAGGGATGTGAGAGACGCAAGGGTGAGCGGCGATGGAGGTGGTTCAGAGGAAATGGTAAGTGAGGAGATTTCCGCGATTCCGAACATTAAAAATGGAAAGAAAGCGACAAGAAGACGGAACGTGGGCGTTGAGAAGATACCCGCAATGCAGGACGGAAACCGCAAAGTTGTAAGCATTGGTGCATTGTGGGGAGCACGTGGAGGTGGTGGGAAGAGCAGAACTTCTAGAACTCGCCGGGATGGTAAGAAAGAGGTAAGGAAAGCTACTGTATCGGTTGAAAAAGAGAGTACGCTCGTTGAGACATGTGCCCATGCAATTATTGAGAAGATTGAAGATGAAATAATAGGAGAAGGTGAGGAAGAACGAGATGGAAAGTCAAGAAGCGGCGCGAACGATTAAGCACGGTGACAGGAGCCACAGGTATTACGAAAAGGAGATACGAGGCGATGTATAGCAACATCTCACCGTACCATACGTATGGAAACAGGGATAACAGGTGATACCGAGAGGGAAATTAAGGCCGGGACCAGACGCGCAGCTGACCGAGCATGGGATCAAACGTACTACGCAAGATGAACAGCATGGGACACCCGTCCGACTAGAAGAGAGGATGGAGTACGGAGCCAGGGCTGCGAGGAATAATTCGCAACGCGAGGAAACCGCTGTAGAAGTAGAGCTCACAAGAGAATCTTCGTGAAGACGAAAAAAAGGGCGAGAAATGGAAGCTCGAAGAACAAGAGGAGTGGAATACGAGAACGTAGTAGCAGATGGAAGGGGAAAAGGGCCTCGTGTGTTGGGAGAGCGTTTTGTAGGTGCGTCTGGTGGAGAACAGGGGGTTGGCGGTAGAAGTAGATTAGAGACTTCAGATGGCATGAATGTTAAAAGAGCGAGAATAGTATGGGACATGGCAGCGAGGACTTCTCTGGCTGATCAAGGGAGAGTTCAAAGCGCACAAAAACGTTCTGTTGCAGAGAACGAGAAAGAGGGTGCAGAGGCTTTGGAGGAGGATGTCCATATGTTACCACGTAGTGCTTTGGTTCAGAAGGTGAACGTTTTAAAGGGAAAATTCAGTAGAAAAGGGAAGGGAAAGGGCGTCGATCGGAAGAGATGGTGAAGCGACGTAAGTATGACACTGGAGTACAGGAGAGCTTCTATGGGTTTGCACGGTATGTCTTTGACAGGATTCTTTATTACGCGAAGCTGGAGATGTCGGAGCTCTGCTTCAAGACCAAGGCTGTAACAAGGAATCGGATGAATCGAATTGAGGCGGTGGGAGCGCAAAACGGAGAGATTGTTTTTGTGGTAGGGCCAAACGAGATAGTACCAAATTCTCAGTTTCAGGCGGCGACAGAGATTAGGGCGTACACGTCGTCATTTAAAGAGGGAAGCGATCCGTCGCTGAAGTATGTTGTGCGCACGGAGGTGGAAGAGAAACCGTGGAAATCCATAACGACTGCGAGGAGGAAGGAGGAGTGCGTTGAGGAGGTGAGTGAGGATATGTGTTTAAAACAGCGGATGAGACAGACGCTGAGTGATGTGGTAGGGGAACGAAAGTGGGGTACACGTGACCGACTGTTTGGGCTGCTCGGTTATGAATGAATTGCGCGGCGTGTGAAGTTGCAGGAGGACTCGGAGCTCGGAATGGAATTGAAGAAGCTGATAGAAGAGGCGCGGGAGAAGTTTTGGTTGGGGGTTGAGGATGCCGAAAGAAGGCTATCGGCTGGAGATTGGTACTTCAGGAATGGAGTTGCGTTGGAAGTGCTGCAGGAGTTTATTGGGTACGATGTTAGGATGGAACAGGACGGGGAGAATCAGTACGTGGATGGGAGGGTGATGCATCTCGAAAGACTGAATGCGTGGATTACTTGCGTTCTTTCGGCAATGGACAGGGAGGTTTGAGGCGGGGGCCAGAGGAAATTGTTGTGTTCTACATTATCCGGTAAGCATTTACCGCTTGCAGCCGTGGGGGGGGGTTCTGGGGGTGGCTCCGGAGGTAGTGAGGGAGAGGAATGGTGTGGAGTTTGAGCACTATGGGTTTCTTGTGGGGGAAGGGAGGAGGGTGGCAATAAATTCAAAGAGGGTTACCACTGTGAGAATTTGGAGGCCTTCATATGGAGAGATCTACCTTGCAGTGAAAGAGTAATTATTTGTGGACAACTTGACGAAACGTCTTGGTGCTGTAATGGATTGCTACGTTGGAGCCTGCAAACAGGAAGAGTCTTATTTTACTCGTTTGCAGAGATTGAGTGGGAGGGAAGTGGGGAAGCCAATAGGAGAAGAATTGGGAACGGTGGGCGCAAGACAAGCAGTATTAGGAAACGTGAACTAAGACGACGGTTTAATGAATGGTTTCGCACCTGGGTACCGATAGAAACGGTTGAGGTAGAAGCGGTGGAACGCTGTGCGAAAATGGAAGAGGGGTGATGCTCGTGGAGGACATGGACGGAGCCGACGATGGAGGAAGATCGGATTAGACCGAACCAAGGGGAGAAGTTTTTAAATGTTGAAGCTGAAGACATGAGTACAGGATGGAATGTGTGTTTGTGTTTGTAGTCCGTGGCCCAGCGAAGGGAGATGCAGTTGAGGGATGTGTCAGTGTTGTCTTTTGGGGGGACAACCTCCGAGAACTGAACAAATGCCAGTTCGGGGGAGATTTTGGGGGTCTACGTTGATGAGATTCGAATGAAAGAATTGAGTTTGCACACCCAGATTGTGAGAAAGACGTGGAGGAGGTTTTGCCGGCGACGGTGATGTGTGAGAACTTTGGAGACTTGGAGGGACCGAAGGAGGGAGCGGCGAAGATGCGTTGAATGACTAAGATGAGGGGATCGTTGAGTGCGATTTCGTTTTGTGCCGGGCGGTAATCCTGAAATGTAGGGATATTCCCACCAACGATGTACGCGGACTTGACTACGGTGAGATGGAAGAGAAGGATGTCGGGGTGGTGCTCGTGGAGGGAAAGTGTTTCGAGGGAGAGGAAGATGAAGGAGGGAAGAACGACAAGATCATATGGCACTGCCCCCACACAACGGGAAGGGACTTTTTCATCGGTTTCATCCACCTCTACTCGGACAAGCCCTTCGCCTCCCCCAAAGCTTCCTCCATCACCTCCTACCCCATCCACATCACCCTCCTCAACTTCTCGGACTTTTTCAGACGAAAATGCATCTCTCAAAACCTCACCCTCGTTGGTTACCTCCCAACTTCCCTTCAACCCACTGCATCTGCCCCCGAAGCAGACTCAATCCCCCGATCGTCCGCAGTTATCTATCGCGACTCAAGAATGGAACTCACACAAACCGCCATCAAAACTATCCTCCAGCCCCTTCTCTATTCCGGTCTCCTCTGCTTCCCCTTCCGTGACGCTCAGGGCATGAAGGAGCGGGAGGTGTTGGAAGGGCCGATGGTGGGGAAGAGAGACTCTGACTTCAGCCTTTCGATGGCTGGGAGTTTGATGAGCTTTGAGATTCAGAGATGAAAGTTGTGGAGGGGTTCAAAGGCAAAGATGCTGGGGGGTGGAGCTCTTGAAAGATGGTGTGGAGGGGGTAGGATTCGAGAATGAAGCTGTATTTTGAGAGGGATACTTCTTGGAGGGCTGTAAGTGCTTCCTCTTTCTTGATGCGGGCAGCTCTTGGGTTTCAGGGGGGATGCACCTTTTCAGATTCATGGAGGAGAGAGGCGTGCAGATTTCGAGTGTTGGAGGTGTGATGGGAAATGCGGGAGGGAGCGTTGTGAGAGGTTTCGTGGAGGAGGGAGCGACGGACGAGACATAGGTGGCAGGGTTTCTTCGGGCGTGTTCCGTGGGAGATGGCGAGGATGTTCTTGGCCTCGAGGATGTCTGCGAAATAGCTTGCGAGGACCGGTGGACATTGGCCGAGGACTTGCTGAGCGTCACGGAAGGGGAAGCAGAGGAGACCGGAATAGAGAAGGGGCTGGAGGATAGTTTTGATGGCGGTTTGTGTGAGTTCCATTCTTGAGTCGCGATAGATAACTGCGGACGATTGGGGGATTGAGTCTGCTTCGGGGGCAGATGCAGTGGGTTGAAGGGAAGTTGGGAGGTAACCAACGAGGGTGAGGTTTTGAGAGATGCATTTTCGTCTGAAAAAGTCCGAGAAGTTGAGGAGGGTGATGTGGATGGGGTAGGAGGTGATGGAGGAAGCTTTGGGGGAGGCGAAGGGCTTGTCCGAGTAGAGGTGGATGAAACCGATGAAAAAGTCCCTTCCCGTTGTGTGGGGGCAGTGCCATATGATCTTGTCGTTCTTCCACTGCATGATGGCGGATTTGAGTGCGGGAAAGACATTGTGCCCGAGAGAGGCGGCCATTGGGTGAACGAAAGCGGGGGAACCCGATAGTGACCTTTGGGCAATGGGGTAGAAGAAGGTGTTGTGGTGATATGCGAGTGATAGCCGATGTTGAGGACATCGATTGGATTTTTGAGGTAGACGGTTGCGGAGAAGCGGTGAAGAATGTCTGTGGTGGAGTGTGGGACGAAGCCGAAGGAACCGATGTGGTGCTTGAAGAGGTTTTCTTGGAGCTCGACGCATTGGTGGGCGGAGGTGATGGTTCGCTTGGAGTTTAACTCGGAGAAGCTTGGATCATTGAGAATGGCGATGAGCTCGTCCGCTTTTTGGCGGCCGAGGTTGGTGGCAATAGAGAAGATGTAAAGGACGAGCTGCTCTACCTATGAGTGTTCGAAGATGGGGGTGAAGGGGGGCTGCGGGAGTGGGGCTGAGGATGAGACGGAGCAGAGAGGACTTTTAGCGTTGTGGTGTGCGTCTGCAGTGTGGAGGGAGAGGAAATGTTGCTTGTGGTGGTAGGAGTCCTCATCTGTGAGAAGGACGTTGTAGATGGGGCGGTTTGAGAGGGTGAAAGGGACCTGCAGTTGAGGAGTGGACTTGTGGCGCTTTGTGCGTGGGGGAAAGTGGGTCATGGTTGTTTGGGGCGTGCGTTTTGTGGGGGAGATCCGGTGGGGGCACCTTTCTTGGTGGCGCTGTAGTGCAGCGGTGGTGCGGGCGAAGAAGAAATAACGGGAGAAGTAGCAGAGACGCATGGTGTGGATTGCGGGGGCGCGTTGATGAGAAAGAAGGGAAAAGAAGCAGGGGGGCGCGGATGTTATGGCGCATGTGGTGCGGTGATAATTATATGGGGAGAGTTTTGGGGCATGAAGTTTACTTGATGCAGGGCTGTGGGGAGGAATCGAGACGGACTGCGGGAACTGACACCTGCATTGTGGTAATTTGGGAATTTGGCAACGTGCCGCCAAAGTGCAAAATTTCTATTTCTATTTTGATATTTATTGCTATCGCAAGGCTTCATTGTGTATTACGCGAACATGAGTGAGGGTAGCGAAATTTTGAAATACATACACAATGTTTTTCTATGCACACCTGATTGGGGCTCCCAAAGACTTCAGATCTTGCAGACTTTTGCTAGTTCGGTTTCCCTAAAAACTAATAACTTTGAATGAGTGAAGTTACTTTGAAAAAATATGGAACTGCAAAAATGAAAAAATTCATGGGTTTTCTGTACATTTTAGTTCGTCCGTTTTTGACGCCTAAACTAGCATTCCGAAAACACAGACGTACCGGGTAGGCAAAATATTATGCGTTGACACTAGCCTGTCAAGAGATTGTTTGGTTGAAGCGAGTACTTGGTGAGCTTGTATGGAAAATGCAGCGCTCCACTCCTATATAATCGGACAACAAGTGTGCCATATAATGGGCAATTGAGGAGGGCTGTCCAGCGGGTCGTGCTAAGCACATAGACGTGAAACAGCACTTCAAACGTGGGTTGGTAAAGGAAGGCGAAATAAACGTAACCTACGTTCGCAGCGAGGACAACGACGCTGACTTCCTCACAAAGCCACTTGGACCGGGCCTTCACAAGAATAACACAGAACGCGTTGGTCTTGGAGCGGCCGTCGAGGAGGAGTGTTGAGGTTTGATCAACTGTGCCCCCAAGCCCTTTGGAGAGTCATAAATAGTGGAAAAAAAGTGGATTTAAGCATGGGCACTTTTGGGCACGCTCCGCTGAAAAACGAATATGCACCTCAACTCAATCTCAATGTGAAACGGCCATCTGACTGACTACTGCAATTGCCCTCATGCAAAGTGGTATGGACAAGTGGTCTGATTTTAATGGGGCGTGTTGGGGCATTGGCTAAAGTGGAGCGATCTGATTGGACGAGAGCGTTGAATGAGCACGGGCTATGCAGTTGGAGAAAATGTGCGATTGTGGGCAGTAAACGTTTGGCGGTAACAGCCGAATCTGGGCTAGGCGGGGCGGTTGGCACTGGCACACCACTTTGCATGATTTTTAGAGTTTTATTTGTTATGCTCTATGTTTGAAATTGTCTTGGCGCGCAACTCCTCGTCGCACAATGGAAAGCTGGGAGACGTGGATGACCTGCTGACGTTCAGAACCGGCGACGACAGTGCGTGCAAGGTAGTTATAGTTTTCAATAACGGTCGTTGACGACCGAAGTAAATCGTCCAGGCTGACTACCTTCATTTTCTTTTCTTTTTTTACGTTTGTATCCTTCACGTCTTTTTCTTTCTTTTCCTTTTCCTTTTCTTAACCTGCGCTCACTTTGTGACCTTTGTCGGCCAAACTCCCGGTTGAAACTAGGTTGTATCCTATAGTGGGGGTCAGTAGCGCATCACTCAGACGTATGTTCGCATTGGCCTAAAGAATGATCACCTCTCCGCATTGTGTAGATACAACAGATGTGTTATCAGCCAGCATCACTCTCCTTTTCTCACAAGGCTGAAGTGAACGGTGGACGAACGCACTAACAGAATGGAAGCATCGTACTGTCGCACCGCTGTCTGCGTAGGTACACAGGTCATTCGGCGAAACTTTTGTGGTCCTTTCCACAGTTGCCCCAGCAATTTTGATTTTGCCAGACTTTTCAGAAGACGTCCTGGAGGTTCTTCTACCACTACTGTCACCCAATCGCTTGGGTTGTGACGACAGTTTATCGAAAATACTCTGCGGCAAGTGGTTGTCGGAATTGGCTGGGTTCATAAAGCAACGATCTTGTGTGTGTCCATCGCGATCACAAAAATCGCAATGACGCCGATTGCTCAATCCAGAACGATCAGATGATGAAGATTTCATGGCAACGGCAAGTGCACGAGGAGTAGAATCAATGTCGGGGTGATCATCAGACATCTCACCTTCGTTGTTTGCACTATTTCGGGTACGATTAGTCGATACAAAATGTCGACCAAATTTGTTTCTGGCCTTCTTCTTGCGACGTGAACTACTTTCAGACGGCCTTGCAGACATATGTTTGGCATTGTATTCCTCTATGAGGGTCGTGGCCACGTAGTCCCACGTAAGCTCAGCGATATCATTAGTTTGAAGAGCTGCAGCAGTAGAATCCAGTGTGCAATTGAGATCAATTGAAGCAAATAACATGCGAGCGTTGTGCGACTCCGGTACTGCCGCATCTTTACCCATGCGCTCTAACTGAGCAAATAATGCTGTGTACTGGTCGAAATAGCCTGACATATTGTGACTATTGTATGCCATAGGAAATGGTTGTGTCTGCACAGCAATTCTGGATACAGTACGATTGGACTCATACCGTGCATTAAGTAGTGCGAGCATGCGCGCCGGGTCGTCGTCGACATCCATGACCACACGAAGTGGCGCATCACCCAAAGCGTATATGTTGATTCCACATGCCTTTTCGCGCTTGGCGACAACTCGAGCGCTATCAACAGCGGTATCCGATGTAGCTTCAGTATTTTTAGAATGTCCAGAACCTGTCTCTACGACGGTCCACATACCTTCAACAAGACAGGCTGCACGAAGGCGATGACGCCATAAACCATTATCATCACCTTGTTTGCAATGAAAGCGAGATA
Source organism: Agarophyton chilense (assembly GCA_030374765.1). Lineage (NCBI taxonomy): Eukaryota > Rhodophyta > Florideophyceae > Gracilariales > Gracilariaceae > Agarophyton > Agarophyton chilense. The sequence goes on from JARGXX010000138.1 coordinate 321,987, forward strand.
CTGCGGCTGCAGTTCGAACCACGAGTACCATTTCCAGAACTGGTGGCCAACAGTGATGAAGAGGCAACCCGACGCGGTATTTACTCGGAACCAAGGTCTTTACACCCATCAACGGTAGGCTCTCGCGTCCAATGCAAACAATGACGGTTGTGCAAAAAGATCTTGCAATGGATACAAATTTTCTCTGATTGAGCAGAAAAGAACCGAAAGGGCTAAATTAACACGGAAACCACACCGGTGATCGGGTGTGATAAACAGAAAAAGCCATCACCATACTCAATTGACCCTTCGGCGGACATTTGCCTTCCACCAAGGGGTTTCGGGCAATTTACGCGCATCGCGTTGAGTTAAATCCAACTAATACGGTACGAAAAGAGATAAGAAAAAATACGGACAGAAAAGATTACACCAAAACGGTACTGCGCGACAAAACGAGAAGACTCGTAGACACATAAATGAGGTATGACCAACGCCTGGCACATAATGCACGTAAAACCAGCAATAGAGACTGCGATGATGCCGATTGGTTCATTAACTCCCGACAAATATTGGCAACCCTTATCGAAATCTTATTTTCTTAGTCGATACGAATGACTGAGGGGGGGTGGATCTCATTGATCTCGACGGTGGTCGACACGGTTCAGCTCACCACGCGTCATTACAAAATGGTAGAGTGCATCCCGCACTGGCGACTGCTGTACTGCAGTAAAATGACCGAAATTAGAATCGAATTCGTCATTTAATGTGACTTCTTGTTGACTGTTTTAATTGAAACATAAAATGCGTAGAAACCAAATTAAACAAGCATCAAAACTGGTTCCATTTTTCAAAAACGCTTCCCTTTTTTCAAGATCAGAAGCAACGGCTATTGTTGAGTGCTATATTTGAATAGAACACCACACCTTGTTTCATTCATGGTACGCTAGATAAGTGCGCTTTAAGGCGCATTTACCTCAGTATATGGACTTGAATTTCGCCTAAAAAGAACAGTATAAAACCCCCATACATTCTTGATAGTGTTTAAATCAGAACTGCGTGCAAGCCACTTCATTACTTCAATATTTTTAGATCCAAACCACTTTTTTGTATATTTTGAACAGTGTATAGGAGCATTATCATACTACAAAATCCATGTTTTACAATTAACCTTAGAAGATAGTTGAAGCAAATAGTTTTCTAAAGTATTGCAATACTGTTTGGGATTTTAATTTCTGATCAAAATAGCTAAATTATTTTTATAATCTCCACAAAACGCAATTCTAACCAGAACTCCTCCCGTATAAGCTTATTTACTTGAAAAGACTTTTTTTCTTTCTTGGATCATTCCAGTAGTATTAATATCCACACGGTCCATCCAGGTTAAATTGCTTCTTCAGAAAATGTAACATTAAAACATTGAGCAATCGAAAACCTGAAAATTTCGTGGAAACTCAAGCCCTCTCTGAACATATCTTGGCCTCATTTCTGGTCCTTTTCTTATCTCCATGTACTTTGTAGATGTAGATATATTCAACAGCCGTTGCAAACGGCTAGTAGTCCCAGATAAATTGAAATGTTTTAGTTTTGAAGCTTTATTCTGTTTTATTGCTTCTGCGCGGATAAAAAGACGGTAAGACTTTTTAGATAACTTACAAATGTTTTTTGTGTTGTTGTTTGTTTCAAATTATATAATTTTCTATTCTTGAAATAGGCTGCCACAAATTTTCGGCTTTGATTTGTCTTTTCGGCATTTTTACTGAAAGAAAAAACTTTTTTAAAAAGAGCATCAACGGCCGCTTTCTTAGGAGTCAGACGGACCGAGAAAATGGACAAACTTGCGGGTGTTCTATTCTAAGTTGGGTCACTGTACAATGCACTGGTGAATGCCGCACAAATGTACAGCCACGAGGCGTAGTTGTTGCTAGGAGGGAGATCTACATTGTAGTGAGCTACACCGATGAGGTATTGATGCCACGTGGTGGACCTGGATAGTTGGCGGTATGCACCGTGTAATCTAGGCGTGGGTAGCTTAAAAAAGCAGTGTAAGCCTGGAAACATGTTAGATAAACGGTGTAAGCTCGGAAGCAACTTTGACAAACAGTGTGAGCTCGGAAGCAACTTTGACAAACAGTGTGCGCTCGGAAGCAACTGAGAAAAACGGTGCAAGCTCGGGAGCAACTTTGACGAATTATGAGCGGCTATGAAGGGCTAGAAGTAGTTTTCAGAGGTGAGAGAGACTCCACATGTATGGAATGTGCCATTTCCATTGGGACATCCCAAAATGTTCCCCATCGTTGGATCACAGTCTCGTAGACTAGAGAGAACAAAGATTAGGGGTTCACTCCTCCAGCCCGCCAAGTGGCAAACGGAGCCTAACGCCCACTGACCAGTCTACTCTACCATCCAAACCGCCGGGACGCGAGTGCAGCCCTCAAGGATTGTGTATATAACAAGAGTCTCATAACCAGACCGACGTTTGAACACACTACGCCGGCCTCTTCGACGCTAAACCAGAGCTTGCGCCACACACAAGCCATCATGAATAACGCTTACTATGAATCCATGCCGCGCAGTTCCGAATCTGCCAGACTTTTGACCACTTCCTCCCACGCACCCGTCTCGGAGCGTCATGTGCCGCGCCGTTTCCGTGTCTCCTTGGGCTTCGCCAATGTGAGAGCGGTATTGGCGATTGCTGCGCTAGTGGCAACCGTGCTGTTGGTCACTGATTCATCGCAATTCGACCGTATTTATCGCCGATCTCGCGTAAGCCGTGTGTTACCAAACTTGTCCACATTCTGGCACCGCGCTTCGCTCTACGCCGACACCCAGTTCCCCGTTCGTGACTTCTACAACGACTTTGATGCAGACGCTCCACGCATCCCATATTTCCCGTCTCAAAGCTTCATTCGCACGGATTCGAGCGACGAGAACTACTCCATAGAGCAATCTACTCCGACGTACGACTGCAGCGTAAATCTGTACTGTCGAGCACGATTGGTGTTGACCAAGAATGGGACTTTGACCACTGTCCAGGTGGGTTATTACATCTACTCAGTTGATGGCGATCGTTCAGTTGTAGATGCAACACAGCAACGGGTGTCTGCGGTAACAGAGGCGGAAGCCACTGCATGGGCCACTCAACTTCTCGGTAAGGTCAATGAAACACTTACAGAGGCAAAATGTGAAGTGTCTGTATCAATGGTTTCTGATGCCATCATGAAGACTAAGGATGATGCATCAAAGTGTCCCAACACTGGAGATTCGCTCTGTAGTACTTTGATCACGGTCAACGAATGTGAGGATAATCCCCCTGACGAGGAGGTTGTCACAGAAGAGGCTGTACCCACCGGAGATTGCAGTGGAGGACTGTTTTGCAGAGCGAGATTGGTGTTAACTACGAAAGGGACGAGCACTACTGTTCAAGCTGGATACTATATATATCCTGTAAGCACCAGACGGGAAGTGGACCTCTCAACACGACGCCGTGTGAAAGCTGTGACGCAGGCAGAAGCCATGACATGGGCAAATCAACTTGTGGATAAGCTCGAACCCAAACTTGCAGAAGTGGACTGCCAGCTTGATGCATCGAAGATTGCCGACGCCATCATGAAGACTAAGGATGATGCAACAAATTGTCTCAACACTGGAGATTCGCTTTGCAGTACTTTGATCACGGTCAACGAATGTGAGGATAATCCCCCTGACGAGGAGGTTGTCACAGAAGAGGCTGTACCCACCGGAGATTGCAGTGGAGGACTGTTTTGCAGAGCGAGATTGGTGTTAACTACGAAAGGGACGAGTACCACTGTTCAAGCTGGATACTACATATATCCTGTAAGCACCAGACGGAAAGTGGATCGCTCAACACGACGCCGTGTGAAAGCTGTAACGCAGGCAGAAGCCATGAAATGGGCAAATCAACTTGTGGATAAGCTCGAGCCCAAACTTGCCGAAGTGGACTGCCAGCTTGATGCATCGAAGATTGCTGACGCCATAATGTCAACAAAACAAGACGCATTCAAGTGTCACAACACCGAGTCGTCGCTTTGCAGTGAACTGGTCAATCTCGAATGTGAAGCTGAAGCAGAAGAGGATGTCGAAAGCAAATGCTACAAATTCTTTCAATCGGATTCGCCCGTAGATACTTTTGACCAGTTAGTGGCCGAATGCCCAGATGCGAAGCTTGTTCACGGCTTTATTACAGTCACTCTTCCCTTGTGTTCCTATGCATGCCCATCGGACCCTTCGAGACGACACACGTTTGAGTCCAAATTTGTCGTGCAAACTAGTCGCGCGGCGGATATAAGGACTTACGGAATTGACTTTACATCTTTAATGCGCCCGGTTTACAAAGACTATGTATCACCACTTCCGAATTGTGAAGACACGCCCACGAGGATTCCAAAAGGCGGAAAGTATTTCACGACATTTTACAACATTGTTAAGCACAAACACGTGCCCGAAAATCTGGCACACATTGAAGGTAAGTACGGCTTCAAAGTTATTTACGTTTTCTTTGTGGATCAGTGGCCAACCACCAATGATTACATCGCGTCCGTTTGTCCAGTGTAAGGACCTGAAATATAAACATTGGAGCGCTCCGTTCCTTGCACATGCCATGAACTGAATCTCATTTTGTCGCAAACCATAGAACACATGGCCGACTGCAACACCGTCGTCGACGGTGTCCCTACTTGTAGAGTGTACTGTCCACGCCCCGTTCTCGGTCATCGCTCGCAAGGTCAGGCCGGGCGACGCGGGTAGGACCAGAACTTACATTGAGAAGCAGCACTAACAATCACACGAAGCCAACAAACGTAGTTCTATAATTTGAGCAACTTGCTAAGCTCAAATCTTCAAGCGAGTATCTCACGAAATCGTCTTTTGAAGTTAAGTTACTTCCATTGGACCGTAGCAACTACTGTAAGGCACTGTACCAGCTATAAACTAAAGAAGAGAGTCTACATCTCCACATTACAAAGGAAGGACGACGCGTCTTGCCCCTCTTCCGGGAGGGGCAAGCGCGAACATCGTCGATCTACAATCTGTTGGTCCGGAACGGTTCTGTTCGTGTCGCGCTCGCGCAGGGACACAGAGAATGGGCACTATGATACTACGCGACGACGTGGATGTCCCCAGAGACCTTCATTAAGAGTCTTGTATTCTATTATTGTGTTCTTCTATGGGAATGCCACCTACGATTTCTAGGTAATAGTTGGTAAAAATTCATTTGTAGTCAAAGCTAAAAAGTTCTGGATCCTTTGCGAAAGATGTGTGGGTTGTATCCTTAGGTGCCGTTCTGACCCAGACTTAACAGTTACACATCAGAAACCCCCGAAATAAAGTCCCAGCCCTCTTCTACACCTCCCTATTCACTCGCCCTCGTGCAGTTCCTAAAGTGGTCAACAATCGCATTTTCTGTAAAGGAGCGGGTTCCCTACTCCTTTACATTCTGAAAAGTCCGCCACGCATCGAATTGAAGACCCATTTTTACGGAGCTAGTCACGCTGGTAGTCAACGTAAGGCTTTGACGCAGACCTTGTTCTGTTTCGTAAGCTCTCAACAATGGCCATCTTTGTACCAACAACAAAAACGGCGACCGCAATGGACATTGCCCAGCTCTTAGACGCCCACTTTGTCGCAGTGCACGGCATTTTGCACACCCTGGTATCTGACCGAGACCCGAAGGTGGCTTCCCATTTCTGGAAATTCGTTACCGAACAGCTCAACATCCAATCAAATATTTCAACTACGGACCACTCTCAAACGGACGGGAATCCGAAAATGTCTTCCGAAATCTGTCCTCAATGCTTCGCACTTAAAGTCTGTTTCAAAATCATATCCCTCGCGCAAATTTTCCAAAAATCGACGTTTTGGCTACAGTAAAACTAACAAAATCAGTGTGAAAAAATTTTCAAGTAAAAAAACTGTTTCAAAATCATAACCTTTATTGCATCCTTTTTATTCTAACGCAAGCTCAGTAGTTTATTTTTGCTCCTCTAGCCTGTATAACACTTATACAACGCTTTCGCATTGATTCTATAAAAGGATTGATAGCATTACAGTCAATCTTTTCCCAGCAATCTTTGATACAATTTTTCAGATAAAAAACTGTATCAAATTGCCTTCCTTGCCCATAAACCATTCGGGCCAACATTCCCCAAATGTTTTCGATAGGGTTGAGGTTAGGAGAGCGCGCAGGCCATTCCACAACCGACATATGTAGACTATTGAACCACTGTTTCATAGAATTAGACTTATGTACAGGTGCAATATCTTGCTGAAAAATGAATTCTTCTCTGTGCATACAGTATGCAAAAGGTAAAAGATAGTTTTCTAGAACCTCAGCATACTTCTCAGAGTTCATTGTAGTTCCAACAAAAGCCATATCAGTTGCTCCTTTCGTAGAGATTCCAGCCCAAACCATTACTGATGCGCCTCCTGAATGCCTAGTCACAAATTCCTTCTTTTCTTTTCGTAGATCATGCCAATAAAATTTTTAGCAATCTGGACCATGTAGAGAAACGCCCAGTCAGGAGATACTTGAAGATGCAAATCATAGAATGAGGATTGAACCCTCCGAGGGTTATGATTATGATCCCCTCTAAGGTGGGCTGAGGTGGCACTGTTTTCCGGTTATATTTCGCCTATAAGGGTAAATTCGGATGGCCCATGGTTGAATTGGCCCCGTGATACACGTGGCTTAATTTTGGCACCGATTTTCGGATATTTGTAGAACATTGGACTTTTGGGCCCTGGCAGTGGGATCTCCACGTGTATGGCCCTGAGCAGGTGTGCACTACTGTAGAGTTTAGATAGTGGGCCCTACTTAGGGAGATGAGATCTGACAGTCCGAAGCTCAGAGTAAATGGTAACCAAGGCTGGTCTTCGATACCTTTAGAGGTTCTTCGTCGCCATCGTCTCGGCCTTACAACCCGGAACGGGCTCTGGTTAGCACCGCCTGCGTAGGGACATGACTCCACTTGGAGAGTGCCCACGTTTGGGTTCCGTGCAACCACCCCCTTGGGACCGCTCAGACGACCTGCGTGCACGATACCCTGTGGGGGTTCTGCTTACTTGTTGCGTGCTTTTTTTGTTTCCTTTCGAGGACAGGTTTTTGTAGAGCAACGCTCAGTCAGGGGATACTTGAAGATGCAACTCATAGAATGAGGATTGAACCCTCCGAGGGTTATGATTATGATCCCCTCTAAGGTGGGCTGAGGTGGCACTGTTTTCCGGTTATATTTCGCCTATAAGGGTGAATTCGGATGACCCATGGTTGAATTGGCCCCGTGATACACGTGGCTTAATTTTGGCACCGATTTTCGGATATTTGTAGAACGTTGGACTTTTGGGCCCTGGCAGTGGGATCTCCACGTGTATGGCCCTGAGCAGGTGTGCACTACTGTAGAGTTTAGATAGTGGGCCCTACTTAGGGAGATGAGATCTGACAGTCCGAAGCTCAGAGTAAATGGTAACCAAGGTTGGTCTTCGATACCTTTAGAGGTTCTTCGTCGCCATCGTTTCCGCCTTACAACCCGGAACGGGCTCTGGCTAGCACCGCCTGCGTAGGGACACGACTCCGCTTGGAGAGTGCCCACGTTTGGGTTCCGTGCAACCACCCCCTTGGGACCGCTCAGACGACCTGCGTGCACGATACCCCTTGGGAGTTCTGCTTACTTGTTGCGTGCTTTTTGTGTTTCCTTTCGAGGACAGGTTTTCGCCCCTGTATTGGGTTTCTTTTGTTGTTTCGCCCCTTTTCTGGTTCTCGGGTCCGGTGCCTGTTAGTGCCCGACCCTCGCCCCGTTTTTCCTCTTCGCCGGATTTTCCCCCATTCTTTGGGATACCCATACCCATTCCCGATCCAACGGTTTCTACCCCTCACCTCCGTCGGTACTGCCGGAATCCCCCGTGGGAGTTACACCCCACACTACGGGTGGAACGGAGGGCTCTGTCTCTGAGTCTGCCTCCCCCAGGGAGCAAGGCTTCGAACACCTTGAGAGCACTTCCCGTCGCCGGGTTTTGCTCCACAAGTAATCTCCCGACTTAGAAGCCGTTCTCGGACTTTTGGGTTGGTCATCCACGTGTTGGAATATCTCCTGGAAGAGGAAGCACCGTCGTGAAGATTTGTTGTAGTGGTCCCCTTTGGAAAGGGTGGAATTGGTTTTTATTTTTGTTTTGTGTTACGTCATCCGTTCTCCGGGAATCTCGTGATCGAATTTCATCGTTACCCCGAATCGTCGGTGTCGTGTCTGCAGCATGACGCCGCCTACCCGTGGTTCCAGGACTGGGTCGAACCGTCAAGCGGATTCAGGGCCCCCGGCCCCGCCTAGGCCGAGGAGCTCAATTCCCGAAGGTCGGAACGATTCCGGTATCGATCCGGACACTCGGAGAGCACCCTCAGTGGTTTCAGGTCCTCGAGAGGTCGTGGCTGTGGGCCCAGCTCCAGTGGTGGAGACCCCCTCAGCAGCACCCCGAAGTCGGGCCGACCCTGAATTACAGCGCCTGGAGACTCGAATCGATATCGCCAACGCGGCTCACATCGAGCTCCTTCAGGAGGTTACTACCCTCCGCCTCAAGGTGGAGGACGCCCAGGTGCGGGGAGTCGCCGATGACCTTCGTACCCTGAGGAGGGATGTGAACTCCCTTTTGGAAAGCTTTGGTACCCCTGGGGTCTTTATCCAGGAGTACCGGAGCCTCGTGGAGGAACACCGCGTGCAAGCGGAACGCTTCCGAGCTCGGCTGGACACCCTCGAGGCCATTATCCGCATGGACGGAGACGCAGAAGCCTCGAAGGATAAATCCGACGTTTCGGAAGACGAAGAACACCGCTCCGCTAAACGTGACCGCCGCAAGTCCAAGAAGAGGGTTCACCTCCAAGAGGATTTATCGGATTCCGATCCCAATCACTCGCCATCGAGTTCGTCCTCCGAATCTTCGGATAGTGAAGATGGACGCCGGTCATCCCGGGCGACTCGGTCGAAGGCTACTTACACCTCTCAAGGGGCAATCCGTACCCGGAAGAAGGGTAGGAAACACCTTGGATTAAGGGAGCTGAAGCCGACGAATCCTCTCTATCGGAAGCTGCTATCGTACCGCTATTACCGGTTGGATAACCCTTCGGGAGATCGTACATCCCGCGGAACGGGTAAGGTCAAGGACTACATCAAAAGGCTGAGCATCACCCTACAGAAGAGGGAGTTCACAGGAACAGACCCAATTCTGGTGCTCGATTTCCTTGCGAGGTTCGTCCAGGAGGATGACATCCTCGGTATGAGTGAAGCGCAAGCGTATCTTGCATTACCCTATTTCTTAAAGGGGATGGCTGAAGACCAGTTCAACTCCGTCCGTGGATCATCCCGAGCCTCGGAAGGGGGAGTCACGTGCTGGCCCGAAGCGGTGCAGTACCTCTTGAGGTCATACGCTACTGGAAATGCGATTCAGGAAGCAACCCTTGCATTAAGGGATACGCGGCAGAAGCCGATGGAAACCGAAACGATGTATTCAACTCGCTTGAATAAAGCGTTTCACCGATGCGGGAATGTATTCCCCGCCTACGAGAGATGCTCCATGTTTGTGGATGGTTTGGACCCCTCGGTAAGGGCATTGGTTGCCCGACATCGGGAAGAGAAGCGCAAGCTGACCTACTTGGAATTGGTTCAGTACGCCCAGGCTGAAGGGGATACTCTCCGTGCCCGGCAGAACCGAAAGAGTCGGCCGACAAGTGCACTCCTCGCCGATGGAGGTAACTCGTCTTTGTCACTCGCAGGAGGCCCTGCCCCTGTGGGGGTCAATGATAACATTCACTTCATGGGAAGTAACCCCGAATCTATGGGTACGTCTGAGTTGCCGTCGACATCCGCTCCGACTACGGATGAAGACCCTGCGCTCTATACCCCCGGACAGAGGGTGCCAGCCGCATCGCTACCTTTTGCGAATACCGCTGCTCGGTTCTCTCGCCCCGGATGGAGGGATACAGCACCACGTCGCGTGGACTCACGTCCACAACCGAACCCGGCAGAGCTGATTTGCTATTTGTGTTACCTCCGTGGTCACAAAGCACCAGACTGCACATTTCCCCTGCGGGAGGGTTCACGAATTATCGCTCAGTACGAGGCTCTGACCCCTGAGGAGAAAGCTCGAGTCTCGAGTAGGTCCTATGAGGAACAAAGGATACTCAGAGCTCACCTTGCTGACAGGGATACAGAACTTGTACCCGCGAACGGGGAACAACCGGTCCCCTTCGGGGCAGCTGCACCGAATTCGGTGGGGTCCGCTTCGAAAAACTAAACTTCGGATACTCCCGAACCTGGGCCCGCTCCCTCAAGGGCCCAGTCAACGAACTCTTACAGAGTTACTCCCCCACCGGAGATAATCAAGCCTCCTGGCTCTTCGCCTAAGGAGGGGGAGGAGGACTTAGTTCCTTCGCAGGACGATGTTTCGGCGTCAGCCAGTCGCCCTAACAGGGAATCTAGTTCTCACAGTGAGACGGCGAGCCCGACCGAGCCGGCGACAGAGAAGTCACAACCCCAGCGTATGGGTAGCGACATCACCGCCGACCCAGCCGCGCACGACGTCAGAAAAGATGACGAAACCCCGCCTAGGGAGAGTCGTGTGGAGAACTACGCACCCGGAACGCCTACAGAGCCGACGATCACCCGCCGCCGCGGACGAGACACTGAGGTGTCGCACACTCAAACCCCGCTTTTTCGGGAACGAGCTGTGTCAGCGGACCCGCACGGGGAAGATCTCGACGACGAGGTTGACCAAATTTGGCTCTCCGTCATGGGATGGGAATAGGAACTCCTATGGAGACACTGTAACCCTCAGGAATGGGAAAGAAATGAGTGAGACCCGTCGGGGACAGCTCAGGAGAGTGCTAGCGCGTGCCTAAAGCGCCACCTCATATCCGCTTGCGGAGTGGCAACCGGCGCCCGCGCATTTATGTGGCCCACGTCGAATGGCACCGAGCCAATCAAAAGGCTCTGACAACCAACTGTCGCGCAACCCGCCTCACTGAGCCAATCAAAAGGCTCTGACGACCAACCGTCGCGCCAACCGCCTCCGTCGCACGGCGCGTTGCACCAGAGCAATGTTCGTCCCCCTAGCTCGGGTTGAAGTTGAAGTCTTACCCCCCTGAGACTGGAGACGCTACCGCGTCGCGGTTTCTCAACCGTCACGGAATCTAAGACCACCGTTGTTATCGAGAAGAGTTCAGCTTTAAGAAAAACCCAAAACTGGGCCGTTTTGACTCCGTAGACGGAAGTTACATTGTAGCCCACAGGCCACTCGGCGCCGTTTGGACGAAGTGCTGAGACCCGCTCGCAACACGGAAAAGAACCCACCGGGGTGTGTCTAGACCCTACGTTGACACCCTCAAGGGAACTAGATCGTTCCAAGATGGAAGAGAAGCCCGAACAGGGAAAAGTGTACCCGCAGGAATTCGTTATCGATCGCATCGTGCGTCACATCTACACCCCCGAGGGAGAAGTTCGCTACCAAGTCCGATGGTACGGATTCTCGCCTGGGGAGGATACAGTGGAACCCATTGAGCACCTTCCGAGGTCTAAGGTTTTATCCTATCACCGACGCGCTCGGGTAACCTTGCCTCCAAATCTGGATCGTGCCCAAGTCGGGTAAACCACCACGGGAACTGGTGTGGATGCGACCTCGAAGTGAGGATGATGTTGGACCTCTGAAGAGGAATTGAGGAGAGTATCCCGAAGAACACGTATTGAGAGGGAATGTCTACTGGCCCTCGGCCTAGCGCCGTTAACCGGGGAACACAACACCGGTTATCGGGACAGTTTATAATGAAAAAGGAAAAGAAGACCCACGAAGTGGAGAAGAAGATTAAGAAGAAGATTGGACCCTAGGAAGGGAAGAAGATGAAGAAGAAGATGAAGAAGATCCTAAGAAGGAAGAAGAAGAGAAGTAGAAGTTAAGATCCTAGGAAGGAAGAAGAAAGGAAGTTATGCAAATATCAGAAGTTTACTATTGTCGCCAAGCTATGGACTCCACAATTGCCCGAAGGCGGAACTACGGAAAGCCCGAGGAGGGACCCGCCCCACCGTTGGGATTCTGACCCTGATGGTACGCCGAGGCGAAAGCCAACATCTGGCTCACATCCGTCATACCCGGGGGAATCGGAATGCCTGCGTTCACGAGGCCTTGTCGCACACTATCCGCTTGCGGAGTGGCAACCGGCGCCTGCGCAAGGGTGTTCACACCCCACCCGGGGGGAGCAGATGAACCGCCGCCGGATGCATTCGCCGCCGCAGCTGAGGTCGTTCCCACTGGTTGGAAGGGTGCAGATGGCTCCACAGGGAGTACTCCACTAGGAGCTGGCACTTCGTTATCCAACGCTGGATCGTCCAGGTCTACTGGAGGCTCGTACTCGAAATCGTCGGTATAAATGAACCCCGTCGGGTGTCCAACCGGCATCGGTCGAGGCGAGTCAATCAGCGCCCGTGATTGCGCCGCGCTGATGCGAACCCCTTCGAAGGGATTGTAATAGACCCAGTTACCGGAGCCCGGATCGTACCGGCCAGGAGACTTGTCTCGCGCGGATCCTTCCCCTGCGGGTTGATTTGCCACTGGAACTCGATCCCATTGGGTGTTGTCGATCACGTCCAAGATTGGATACAGGTCCTGCACGTTGCTGGCCGAACCCAACGCTGGGAAAAGGTCGATCTGACGCATGATGGTCCGTAGCATCGGAGGAATATACCAGATACGGAAATGGTCATGAGCATCCCAGAGGAGGTGCGCCGCTACGCGGGCTGCCCACTCGGCTGCAACGAGGGCCCAGTATCCCGAGTTCGGGTCGTGCATCAAACGAGACCCGATATAGTAGATACATGGGGGCAGTTCAGCAAAGCACCCTCGGGGGACCTCGACCTTACTCCACCAAGCTGGAAGGGGCACGAATCGCCCAACCTTCGCCGTGTTACGGATACGCTCCAGTTCCACGTGAGGATACGGGACAAGGAACCCGAAACGGGAGCGCGAGCGGCGCTCGAAGCGCACGCGTCGATCGAACCCATACTGGGTAAACTGCCGCTGAAGGTACCTGAATTCAGCCCGAAGGATGGGACGACTCCATTGGAGCATATCTTCTCGGAGAGGAAAACCCGGTCCTCGGAACTCGGCTTCGGGAAAGGCTGCCAGGTTATCCCCGTTGGAGACCTCACCGTACGTGCGGTAATAGGCGACATCGAACTCGTACTCCGGGGGAACCAGATGGTCAAAGCGTGACCTCTCCAATCGCTGGTAGGCCAGAGCCGCCATCGCTGCGCGCGCCTTGTCCAGGGACTCCCCGCGACTGCGGTATAGATACTGATGCTCTATGGCTACCCGCGCCCTCCAATCGGGAGAACGTACAACCTCAACAGGTAGGCCACCCGGCAATAAGCCGTCCTCCACGTAGGAGTCGATGAGCTCATTGTCGCGAACCGCTGTCGGATGGAACCACGGAGCGCGAGAATATATCACCGGATCTGTAAGGGGACTCCACCTTCGAAAGGATTCGTTTGAGATCCAACCTCTGGAGTTTGCTACCAAGGGCATCGCATGAGCGGAGTTCCACGCCACCGCGGTGATGTCCAAATCCTCCTGAGGATGTCGGTTGCCCGCCGAGGCGGAAGGTTCGGTACCTGACGGAGCCGCATCCAAACCGGAGAAATATCCACCCTGCTGGGGAGCTTCATTGTCAGCCGGCGCGGAGGCTGATGGCCCCGAGAGTGGGTTGATGACGTATGGGTTCATTCCCTTGAGAGGGCTAGTCGAAACCGCTGCTGCGAGAAGTTGCGTATCGCCGAAAGTCGGAGGAGTAGAAGAAAGTTGTACCGATGTGCCGGTTTTGTGGCGATCCTCAGAAGTGGTGAAGGACCCCATTGGGAAAAGTATGTATAGTGATCGGAAAGTTAGACACCCGCGGCTCGGAATGTTCTTCCTCGTCTTAAGGAGGGGGAGATGTAGAGCAACGCCCAGTCAGGGGATACTTGAAGATGCAACTCATAGAATGAGGATTGAACCCTCCGAGGGTTATGATTATGATCCCCTCTAAGGTGTGCTGAGGTGGCACTGTTTTCCGGTTATATTTCGCCTGTAAGGGAAAATTCGGATGGCCCATGGTTGGATTGGCCCCGTGATACACGTGGCTTAATTTTGGCACCGATTTTCGGATATTTGTAGAACGTTGGACTTTTGGGCCCTGGCAGTGGGATCTCCACGTGTATCGCTCTGAGCAGGTGTGCACTACTGTAGAGATTAGTTAGTGGGCCCTACTTAGGGAGATGAGATCTGACAGTCCGAGCTCAGAGTAAATGAGAACCAAGGTTGGTCTTCGATACCTTTAGAGGTTGTTCGTCGCCATCGTCTCGGCCTTACAACCCGGAACGGGCTCTGGTTAGCACCGCCTGCGTAGGGACACGACTCCACTTGGAGAGTGCCCACGTTTGCGTTCCGTGCAACCATCCCCTTGGGACCGCTCAGACGACCTGCGTGCACGATACCCTGTGGGGGTTCTGCTTACTTGTTGCGTGCTTTTTGTGTTTCCTTTCGAGAACAGGTTTTCGCCCCTGTTTGGGTTTCTTTTGTTGTTTCGCCCCTTTTCTGGTTCTCGGGTCCGGTGCCTGTTAGTGCCCGACCCTCGCCCCGTTTTTCCTCTTCGCCGGATTTTCCCCCATTCTTTGGGATACCCATACCCATTACCGATCCAACGGTTTTTACCCCTCACCTCCGTCGGTACTGACGGAATCCCCCGTGGGAGTTACACCCCACACTACGGGTGGAACGGAGGGCTCTGTCTCTGAGTCTGCCTCCCCCAGGGAGCAAGGCTTCGAACACCTTGAGAGCACTTCCCGTCGCCGGGTTTTGCTCCACAGACCATCAAGGTTAAACTTTTTTTCGTCTGAAAAGATAACATTATTCCATTCCGTTTTCCAATAAGCTTTTTGAGCACACCATACAACTCCATTTTTCTTGTGATTATCTTTTAAAAATAAAGTTTTCCTCATTTTTGTGTACTTGAACAAATTTTGACGTTTGACTTCACGCTATATTGTAGATCTTGATAGAGGCAAAGTTAGAATTTTGCCAATTTTCGGCAAGATGAAGTGTTTTGGCATAGTTCTCGCTTAATTCCACGCTTATCGGCCGGGGATATTGCCGTAGGGCGGCCGGTTGAACGCTCTGTACCGTATGTAGCGGAGTTTTTGATGAAGTTGCTGATTGTTTTTGGGCTGCGATTGAGTTTTCGGGCTATATCTGCTGGAATCATACCCTGACTTACTAATTCCATGATTTCCAGCTGTTCAGAGCGTGTCAGAGGTGCGCCACGAGCCATAATTGAGCGAATGATTGTATAAAGGATATTCTTTTGAAACAGTGTTATTGACTTAGTGGTTTTTATTTGTTGTGAAATGTGCTCTACAGTACGTGAAATGCCTTTTTGGCATCTCTCCCAGTCCAGTCAACCGAACCTTAGATTTTTGCTAGGACAAATCTTGAACGGCGATCGACTACATCGCCCGCGGCAGGGCGACGGTCGCACTTGTGCGCGAACTTCTAGCCTCAGCCGCATCCTCTCAAAAATACCACGCCCATCGCGCCAAGCCCCACGTTTTCTTTGAAGCGAAGGCCTTGGTTATGCTTCGCCCCCAAAAACTCTCTCGCACGCCGCACGGCTCTGGCTAAAATGTTATATAGCCGCGCTTAATTGTCCCCTTTAGCATCTGCGAGTGAATAAGACCGACCATCTAACCACCGCTGAACATGCACAATGCGCACAATGTACTTCGTGCTTCCAAACTCCGGCCTTTCTCCAACGGCAACAAAGAACTGTTGGACGTTGTCATCGACGGAAACGACACCACTATACAGGATGTATCTTTAATTGTTTGTCTGTGTTGTAGATGGTGCCGTAAATTTGGATAAGAACTGTTGGCCACGCACGAGCATGAATGGGATGGGTAGCTGCACCCAAAAGTAGGGTGCTGCGGAATTGGGACGTAACAGCACAAATGCACCCCAGAGTGGACTGTAGTTGTGATTGGGATGCGTGCGTTGAACTGCGTAGGCCCTCGAAGTAGATAGCTACCAGATGACAGCGACGCCAATGCGGGACGTGCAAGAAAGCACGCCCAGTTTGCAACCAGTAACTTTGATTCCATTTTCACTTCATGCACGGAAAGACAAAGATCTGGCGGTCGATTGATTATGGTTCTATATTGTAGCCGAAAATTGGTACTTAATAATGACAGATCCTCGTTGGGTATATTGAGATAGATTTCAATTCGCTTTTAATTTCTGAGTGATCTTTTGGAGAAAAGATCTTGTTGGTTTTTTTCCAAAAGGTTTGGTCGCACAGAATACAAAGTCTGTTTCGGCACAGAGAGCTTCGGTTTCGATCACTACCAGCCCAGGTGGCACAAACTTTATCAAATATTACCAAGTCCCGTAGAAGAAAAGACAGGTTAGACACAAAGGGACGAGACAAGTGTCTACTCTCTAGCCACTACCATCCTAACTGACTAGATTCTGTTTAGCTACTTCAATCAGCTGCATTATCTGGCACGTTAGCTGAGAATGTGATAGAAATCGTTTTGGCAGTGTCTCAGAATAACTTCAAAATAAATAGACTGATCTGCTCGAACTATAGACAAATCCATGATGACTTGCCAGAGTCTTTTGTAATAGCCGTTTGAGCAATTACGCGTCTTTTCATCGCAGTCGATAAACATGACAGGTACACATGATTCTACAATCAATAAGCTTGCGTACGGCGGTTTCCGCTAGCTAGTATCATGCACGTCATCTCGTGCCGAAAAATATTGACGTGAAACCACTTCCCCAAAATATCCGGTGATTGACGTTTTGGCTACAGTACAGCAATCAAAATCAGTGTGACAATAAAAAAGGCTATAAAAGTGTGCGGCCAGACACAAGAGGAACGGGGACAGCGGTCCTAGTAGTGAGCTCCCACAGTGGCACTCGCCCGCGCTGAACTTAAGTAAGGTATACACGCAATCGTGCGAGAATTCAACAATGAAGTAGAAAGGGCTCCGTTTGATGGTTTGTCTCCAAACATAAATACTGCTATGCTTCATAAAAGTTCAGGATATGAATACTAAGACTGAAATCCAATATTCAGACCCAGTCTCCGCGAGAGCGCAGTATCCTAAAAGGTCCAGCTCGATGCTGCCTCAGCTCCTCCTGTCGTGTCATTGTGACATCATACTGTACTCTGTTTATGTGCAAAATACTGTATGCCTTCTAACAGTACTTGATATCACAGTAAGGTTATTATGTTGCTTCCAGCTGCCTTTTACACAAAGTGTAGACACTAACATTGCTGTTCACTATGTGTCCAACGATATCCAAGACGGCGGATTCCGAGCACATCCTTTTGGTTTGCGTACTGTATCTACCTGAACGCTCAATTACTCACTTCGTCGCGTTCTCTACTCTCTGCTCCTTCCTCACACGCGGCACCACCATTTGTAGCCTTTCTTGGTTGATTGAAACGCAATATCTGTATGCCGGGCGTAGAAAATACGCTCGTATCTTGATTGAAAGCGGCTGCTGACCAATGGTACCTAGATATTATACCTTCTATGTAGACGCAAGCAATCCGAATCGAAGGTTTAGAATGCTAACCAGCGCTCGTCCTTTGGATAACGGTCACCGTTCATAGCTACCGAATTCCATTTGTCGTCACCCCATCCAATAGTTGTTCATACGTTTAGATATTTGGACGACATAGCGCTTGGTTGTCGGAAATATGTCTCAGTTAGACGTGTGAGTAAACTTATGCAGGGTCTATTCGTCATTTTCGTACATCTGAAAGCATCATGTTGACATCTCGCCGTCTTTCGCGACCGGGAGTTTGGTTTTCTGCAAAGCACATTGTTCTGGTTTTTTCTTTTATCAATGTGTTTGTGCTCTTGGGGATAACAGTATTGGCACTTCGGTCAACGGTAAGCCAAACACGTCGTACACCAACCCGCAGTAAGAATGATGTGTTGCCGCGCCACGTAAACAACGACCTGGGACCAAGTGGAACTCTCACCATTCTCGACAGGCTACGAGACGCCGTCGGCACAGCCGTGCAAACATGGGGCTTCGGCCCTGGCAGAAAGCACGATATCAGACATGCCCTGGCAAGCGGTCCTATGCCGTTTGTCTTCCGCGACACCATCTCAGCCTTTTCCCAACCTCAATGTCAACAACTAGGTCAGCAGTGCGAGCTCGCCTCGCATGGCTTCGGCACTGTTGGAGTGGTTCGTTATCAATTTTTGGGTCAAAGAGAAAATATAGCTGGAACTTCTATACAAGTGCAGACCGCATGTCGATGTATGGGAGACGATTGCAACAAGGCAGTTCTTATGCGTCCGGTGAACATTACTGAACGGAACGAGGATGGAACCATCCATTTGACTGGAAAAAAGTCTTGTATTTATCAGGTCTTCGAAGGAAAGTTCACCGATTGTCACTCTGAGACTCTCAGAATGCAAAGAAAAGAACGAGTTGATCATACAATTAATGGCTTATTCATATTCGAGGTGGACGCTATGCAACATGGACATGGTAGCTGGACGGCTGTTGGACACCGTGGATGGGACTACAGCTGTGTTGAAGAAGATTTCTACTCTCTTCCGACCGTCAATATGTCGTCGATGGTGAATAACATCAGTTCTGAAATCCAAGTCTATCCGCGACTAAGACGAGGGGAACTTCCGTCTCAAAATCAAAGTGAGGATTGTAAGCCTCCACCGAACGTGATGTACTTTCGCGATGCTGAAGAACGAGAAGGTGAGGAATGTGGAGCTTCATTTCAGTTTGCTATGGCAAGCGCGTCGTTCTTGGGCTCCCAAATGGATGAGGTCGCCGTCGGGAAGGACAAAAGGACATACCTGAAAGAACCGCCTGAAATTTTGGTTTTCTGGGAGATCATGGTACTGGTTTGCGCCGCGTCTCTCGGGCTATATTTCGCCATCTCGGCTTGTACAAAGTTCAAGAAGAAAAACCAGTGGACGGTGCAGCGCGTTTTAAAATTGGTAGCCGTACTGCTCATGTCATTACTTTTCGAGGCGATGCCGTTGCACTTTGCTCTATCATTTGAAGTTAAGGCATTGCAATGGATTGGGCGCTTTGCTTACCTTGGAGCGACTGTGGCGTTGGGAAAGGATGTTGTTCAACCACAAAGTGCTGTGCATGGAAACATCCTCGTTCTTACTGCCATTGTTGGAGAGTCACGGTTTGTATCCACCTCATTGCTGGCGGTAGCGATGTTGAGCGCTTTTATCAACGTGGCATCATTGTTGATTCTCAGTGGCGTGATTTGTACTTTTTTCATCAAACAACGACGTAGTGCTCAGAATGAACCGTTGAGCGATGACATTACAAGCGCGTTGAAAACTGGAAAAAGCGAAGATGAGACACGATTTTCCAGTTCAAGCCTGATGAGTGTAAGCTTCGATAGCCACGGTGGAGATGAAATGAATGAGTTGGAGAGATAAATGGGCGTTCGTGTTCATTACCCGTATAGCCAAACGTGACGTTTGCTACACACAAACTTGGCATTGATGGTTGACACCGAGCCGTACCAAGTACAAAGTACCTTTGGTACGTGCGCACGCAAATGTTTTGCAAAAAAAAAAACGTCGGATGCGCGCACCTAATTGTGCGTACAGAGAATATTATATTGTAACGAGTCCTTTCTTGCGTAACCTGTCACGGGCGGTGACAGTATTGTGACTGACGTATTCTCTTCCTTGTGAGAATAATGGCAAGACTTGTATAAGGAACTGTCTATGGACAAGTGTTAAAATATGTTGCTTTTTGCGCGGAACAGCGGGGAATTCGTCATTTTGTATGCTAGAGATACCGGGGGTGTGTAAAATCAAAATTGCTTGAAATAAATAATGAGATTTGTAACACTTACACACGTATCATTCGTACAGTTCGCGAAAATTAACACTGTATGGTCGCATGGGAAAATCGACTAGCTGTCAGTGCCATGATGAAGCGAAAGTATACAATTCTTGAGATTGGCATTTCTAAGAAAGACTCTCTGCTTTTGTTAGGGACTGTTTCTTTTCTTGGGTTCAGAGTGCTTTAGCAACGATGCGTTTGGCGCCATTTTTTTGTATATTTGTTGAAAACATGTTTAGATCATTTTACCGTTCTCTTTTTTTGGAAATGCTATGATAACTGTTCTGCCACCTTTTTTCCAAGTACAATGCGCCACTTTCCATTTGTTGTGATCAACTCATTTGGAAGTCAATAACTGACAGAAAAGTCTACTGTACAGTATTCTCGCGGGTGGTGCGCTCGTCAAGTGCACAAGAACGAAGACCACGTGATTAAAAAGAAATGTGGAAAACATGATGAGATATCATGAAACGTTTCAGATACGCAAACACCAGTTGCGACTTTGGCGCACACAAGTTGCGACTCGGAACGTTTGGAAGAACACATGGACTTTCTGGTGTGATCTAAAATGAGTCCCAGTCGGAGAGGATGATCAAGCGTTCTTCGCCTGAGTCACCCAAGGAAGTGCGCTATATGTCTGGAAGATTCGGGGGGGGGGGGGGGGGTTAGCTACCACGTTTCCCACAATTCGTGCTTGAGATCCTGGAGAACAGCAGTTACTAAACCAAACACATCTAGGCTTTTTAATGTTTCTGGATTTTTTGAACAAGAGGTGATTGATTCCATCGCCGAGCATCAGCGCCTCAATGCTCGAGAGCAAAGCGATAAATGTGCATCATGCATAACAGTTTTAGCGGAGAAGAAATTTACGAGCTATATAGACTATGAGAACAATTACAAAAAAATGGATACTGAATGTAAATCCGATATGGAGGCGCGTGATTCGAAGAACGCGAGGCGCGCACACCGCCGCCGACGTGGAAGAGCATGAGCGTGTGGGCGGCCCGAGGGACGCGAGAACAGAGGTGCGCCTCCCTGACGGCGCATTGCGAAAGCGCCTAACAGCTTTGGCAACACACATTAACGAACAATTGCCGGTGTGCAACTAAAGTGTGTCTGCATCGGCTTTCACACCATACGTGTAGTGCCGGATCATCCCTGGTTTGTACTCCTACTTCTGTCCCGACCACCTTGAGGGGATAGCAAATAGAACGGAGCACTTTGTATAAATATCTTGCGTTGTTTGAATCGTTTTTATCTTGGGTCACGTCTTCACGAGAGCAGATGTCAATGCCCGCATTTTTTATTGCCAATCCATTTCTAGCCCTGTATGTCAAGGCCTTGAGCAGGCGCCACGCAGAACACTTCTTTTTTTTTCTTTAGTCTGCGGCCCAATGGCGGCCGTTTTCTTCAAACCTCAATCGTCCCGAATAGACACTTTATGGGCACTGGCCCGTAATCCGTTGGGAACCCGTTTGAGAGAAACAGAGCTGCGGGGCGAGGCATTGCACAAGTTTGTGTCAGTTGAAAAAGAAACGCTTCATGTGTTGTGCATAACAAACGTGCTATGCGTGAGACTCAACTTCAACTGAGTTGCCTTGTCTGTTGTTCGCTTCATATTCCATCTAAATCGCCATGACACTCACACTTTCCTTTCGCTTCTTGTTAAGCCTGCTGCTTCTTTCTAGCCTTGTTGTCCAGGGCAAAGCAAACACATGTCACGCCGTTCTCCCGCTTCCTCCAGCCCTGATTGGGCGCTCTTTCAGTATGCAAGATGATTGCTACAGACCTATGAGTTACACATCAGTATCGATCTACAAAAAGATGTTCGTCTTTACTATCAACGAAGGCATCCCTCTGCAATGTCCGGAAGCGTATCTCTTCGTCTTTCGCAAGAATCTTAAAGTTCCAATGATTTTCAAATACCCAAAGATCGACGTGAAGCTTTCCGAGATTGAAGGTACGGTATCCGAACATAAAGTGAAAAAGTACTGCGAGACCAATCAAAATGCTCAAAAGGAGGAACTGTTGCCCTTTTTCCAAACCCGGAGTAAATTTATTAATGTTGTGAGAAACATGATTTCGGCATTCCGAGAGATAAGAGATTTCGGGTGCACCGAGGATGCGGATGGTTTTGTTGTACAGGTGTCCGGACGAGCATATGGAAATGCGGACTTGGAGGCTGTTATCAGCTACCTGTACAATGTGGCCTACCAACATGGCTTCTGCATTTAATACTACAACTCCTTGTCAGATACACATTCCAAAACATATTCAATGCTGTATTTCATGGCATTATAGACATTCATGGGGAAATGAACATCTCTGGCGAAAAGTCTAAATTCCGAAGCTTAAAAAGAAACCAAAATGGTGGTTTCCGATTTACCTTTGACATAGTGGTAAAAGCTTTATCGATATCGGCCTGAGCCCCACTGCCAAAAGTGCTTTGGAGAGCTGACCGTTGAAATCTGTCAGCCAGAGTTAAAAAAAAAATCAGTCCATAGTGGGACGCTGAAGGAATGTCATGAATCGACTTATTTGCATCACAGCTTCTCTTCAGAAAAAGCGAAACAACATCTCTTGGTGAAATCAGATGCATAAAATAAGCCCCTAATTCTAACAGAGAGACGGTAGACTAACTTAAAGTTTTCAGAAGCCCTTGTTAAATAAGGGGAAAATCTTGTTTCGGGAAGAACGGCCGCTTCCAGAACAACCCGTTTCTAATTTGCAAACCTAAAAATCTTGTTCTCTGGCCTAAATTACAAATAAGCAACGTTCTAAGAGCCGCTTTTCACTAAATCTGTCCTTTCATTGAAGGAGACGACCACGCCACTGCAGATCATTAGCCATCGATGACACCACTCCTCTCCCTCCATCCCGCGCCCCCCGCAGTTCCTTGTCCGCCGTACTCGCATCAAAATGGCTTCCTGTACAAGGTGCTTCTGCCCCGCACAAGCAGTTACCGTTTCCTGGACTTTCAGTTTCTATTTCGCTGCTGCTGTACTCGGTCACGTCCGTTTGGACCCTGACAAGGTTTTGTTGAACGAGCGTTGCTGTGTAGACGCCTATTTGTTGCATTTGCATCATTTGCACAAGCAACAATGATATCATTCATCACTGCGAGTATGCAAAACTGAGTGCGCCTCGTTCTTTGTTGAAAAGAAGATGACATCAGGTGAGTAACCGGCGTTTACGTGTTATACGTGACATAGAGAGTCGAAAGTTTGCCCTTATGGGCGAATTGGCAATTGCATAGAAAAGAGGTGTTAATCTGCAGAGAAGAAATGATTATCTGAAAATGGCAAAGCTTTTGGTTAAGTTCGAACTGAGATTTCCCTCTTACATTTACAGAGAGCTTTCGATTAGTTGCTTCAAGCGTCGTCTATATCATTAGCAATAGTTTTTATAACTGATACAGAGGTAATTAAAGCTCTGTCTCTTTCTTAACTAGAACGCCAGCCTTTCATAATCGATGAGCTCATTCACTATCAACAAATACGGTAGTAGTTTTGTACTTCCAAATTGGTTCCATCTATCACTATTGTTCCATTAGAATTTGAAGTGCAAAAAAAGAGACGCTGTTTTGATCCAGTATTGCCTCATTGTAGTACTATGGCAGTTCAAACAGTTAATCCAAAGCTTTTAAAACAGAATTAGCCCATGGCAAAAGTAGATCTCGGGATAGAATTGTTCTCAATTGAAGTAGAGTGTTCCAGACGAAGAAATAGAAAAATGCTGATAAATCTTTACAGCGATGATTATGTGTAAACGATAGCAAAAATAGAAAAAATCTCAAAAGCATAGAAAATGCTTTTGTCGAAGAAAAGCGCACATTCATCTGTAGGAGACACCTTAATGTATGAGTTTGGTAATCACATTTGAATGGTAAAAAAACCTAAAACGATATGTATTGAGTTACGAAAACAGTTTCTGATAAATAAATCGCAAACTAATTCTCTTGCAATCTACTTAGTATTGAGGTGGACTAAAGTTCACCAATCCCCTGTACAGGAAAACTATAGGATACCGTTATTACCGGCTGAAGGACTTTTCCTTCGATCAACCACTCTGAAGCTTGATTGAGGTGAAGGACTGCATAAACAGTAAGCCGCTTTTCCTCCATAACCTTTTTTTCTTGAGACGATCCCATTTTAGTGTTGGAGTTTCTTGCACACTTTGTTGCAAACCCCAAAAAACGTTGTATGAATGAGATACAGGTTGTATTGCGCTACTTTACTTTCAACGTTGCGTAGCTGAGAATCAGTACAACTCTGTATAATATTCATCCCGAGTTTCAGAAGGTTGGGTTACATGCTAGCCCCAACCCGTAAAGTACCTCTTGAGGTCAATTATTACTACTACTAAAGCGTTTTAACTGGCTATTCTTGTTCTTCTTAACACCCAAAACAAGCCTAGAGAAACAGAAAACGAGTTCTCTGTACGTCTAAACGAGGATTTGCACCTTTTTGGTAATATTAATTCTGCTGGAGAGCGCTACTGTACCTGTAAGAATTGGATTTTGCAACCCGTACTCTTGTGCCTCGATAACGACAAAAGCGAAAAAGAACAATGTATATGGAATTATTACAAACCGCTCAAGCGTGACGAAGATTCCTTTCAAACTTGTATCTATTTTCAAACGTCCAGGTAGACCAAGGCGTGGGTGATGCACACAACGTCGCCATCTAAATCGCTGGTGGCGAGTAGGAACCTCCAATGAGATTTCGACAGAGCCAAAGTAGATCGCAGCAATATGTTTTCTGTTCCAGGACACCCATGAATAACGGATGTCTTCGATGACAGGGTTGAAGAACATACTCCGCTTTTCGCAGCTCCACCCGTGTCCGAGAAATTCATGTTTTGTATACGAACTCGAGCACTTGAAAGCGTGGTGTAGGACGGAGCAATACCCGCTTTGCAGTGGACTTCACGGAAACTCGTTCCGGTTTGGACTCCGTTTCAACGAGCTATGACCGGATAACCCCCGTGAAATAACTCGAGAAACTCGACTTCGGACATGTGTCAGAATTACACTGAGAATGTCTCCGTCACATGTTACGAGAATTTAGAGAAATATAAGATTGCTCTCTTGGAGAGATTATTACAACGAAACGCCCGATACACTTGTTGCCGAACGCTACACTGGTTGCTCAACACCCTTGTAGAGCAGGCCATGAGGCTCGTTAACAGGAAGTTCCATTTCGAGAGAATGCTCCGACCTGAAGTGATCCAAATGGTTCAGTCTCAGTGGGTATCTCCAGTTTTGATTGCTTCCCAAGTTGGTCGGTTATGGCGTTTCTGTATCGACTACGGTGGCCTGAACAACGTAGTCGTCAAAGAGGTGTATCTAATTCGCTTTATTGATGATTACACCGATCCACGAGTCACTGTTACATTTGGTTTGGCTTTGAAATCGAATTAGGGATACTGAAAAGTTCATTTCAGAAACTTGGACCAGGAGAAGTGTGCTTTCGGCTGTCATTCTAGACTCTACCGTTTCAAGCGGATGCCTTTTGGTCTGACCAATGACTATGCTACCTTTCAGCATGCTCTGGATATCCTATTGGCCCACCTTAAGTTTCATTTCTGTTTGGTCTATGTGAACAATATCATAGTTTTCTTAAAGAATCAGGATGACCACCTGACCATTTCAGGAACATTTAGACCATTTTACGTGAAGCTAGAATTACACTCAAGTTAGGAAAATGTAACTTCCGCACAGATACTATAGAGCATACGGGTCACATTATCCGTACTAGACAGGTGATTATCGAGAAAGCTGGAGTGTAATAGCTTTGCCTAGTGAAGTAATCTATAACTCAGAAGAAATTGCGCATTTTTCAAGAATTAATCAACGTCTACCGACGACTTTTACCGAACTTTGCGAACATCGCCCAGCCCTTAAACGCGCTTCTGCGGAAATATCAACCATCTAAGTTTGAAACCTTCACGACCGCCGAGACAGATGCTTCTAATTCTCTTCTTGAGGCCATCAAATCACAACCGATTTTATCGTTGCCGAACCCCGGAATATTGGTTGCAGTGAACACAGAAGCCAGTGACTACTATGTAAGCCGTGCCTTGTTTCAAATAAATCAGGAAGAAGGACGGAACCTCATTGGGAATTGGTCTTTTTCGCTAAGTGTCGACGAACGCAAATACTTCGTGTGGAAGGAAAAGTGCCCCGCCGTTTTGTAGGCCTCCTCTGCTCCGCGACCCTGCCTCATAAGTATGAATTTTTCTGTTCAAAAAGATCACTACTCCTTAAGATTGCTCTTAACCGTCTCGAAAATACCAGGCCGCTTAATGAGTTGGAGACTGTGCCTAGCGAAATATGACCTTGAAGTGCTCACCAAGAAAGGCATTTGTAACGCAATGACGGGTTAAGTCAGCGCACGGGTCTCGACCGGTGGTAGCATGGTAGAGCGGGTCCTAAGGTTCGAATCCTTGATGGCGGCACTCCCAAGAGTACTTGGTTCAATGGGCTGGCGTTTACTGCGGAGATCTCCTGGGCACTGTAGTTTTAATCTATTACACTAATAGAATTAAATTAATAATCTACATGAGTCCACCTGAGGTTGACTCGTACACGTGTCACCTGCAAGATCCTTCAGGGCCCGGCGGCTTACAGAGTTCAACCGCTATCACCGCTCCTTCACATATCTCCCTCCTTAGGATTCGACCGTCACAGCAAAGTCCAAATTGCCTCACACCTTCCTGGGGGTCTGGCTCTAGTTGGACCTATGGATGAACCTCCAATCTTGCCTTCGGGGCCGGAACGTCGTGATCCTGAGCGTTCTAATGGCCTTTGGCGCCAGGTTGGTAATTAGTTCACCTTAGGTACTGTACGCGCACCGAAGAGGGGTGGGGGGGTTCCTTGCCGCTTTTCCTATCCTCCGATATTGCTTTGGCGACTTTATTCGCGTCGTCCGCCGTGGACAACGGTGCGCACTTCGTCCTTTCGGGGTGACTTCGGTTATCCTGCCCTATTCGGTTTCATCTTCCGTCCTTTCCGTCGCGGTATTCCTCCAGTGGTCGCGCGCGATGCCGCAATCGCCTTATATGCCCGTCGGATACGGTCTTCTCCCTTCGGACTTTATCCGTTCCGTCGGTTTTCCTATGCATTTCCGGCGGACCAACCTGTGGGCAGCGGCACCGTGGCTTCGAACAACCAAGCCGGGAGCTCCTCGGTATACCGAGTGGTCTATGAACGCCCCGGGGACCGCTTTGACCATACCATCGGACGGAGTCCGCGAGCAGTGCGTCATGTCATTCTGCCGTACCGTTGGTATTATTGCCTTGATGGAAATTGTAACAGTCCTGGGAAATGCTTGCTCCTGGGCGCGCCGCTCAGTGCGCTACGCCGCGGTTGTCCAACAAGGTCAGGATCTGAAGACCGCCACGGTCAATATCCTACGGCAGAATGCACAGGTGATGTCCCAGAGGGTTTCGGCCGACTTGGATACACGGCATGGTCTAAATTTGATTGACCGGGAGGATTCCGATGGTGACAATAGTTCCACCGCTGAATTTACGCCAAAGAAGCGTGCTCAGCTCGCTCGCGGGGGCCGGTTCAGGGGGTCCAGTTGGCTCCTCTGATGATCCTAGTCCCGGTTTCGCTCCTGCAGGTTCCGATGAGGACGACGGAGTTACTCCTGCGCCGCCCCAGTGAGTCCCGTTGGTGTTCATAGCGCTTCCGCAAACCTTGAGGTCTTACCGCGGGCTGTTAGGCCTCTATTAGTTACTCGAATAAGTTAAATAAAGTAGTGCTTGTGCTTTCCCAAGGTCTTTCTTGTCTCTCAAATGTCCGTGTTCCGGGAAGGCGCCCAATCTTGAGAGCGTCCTGGGTCTTCCTCAGGTGTCTCCGAAGGACTGAATTTGTTCCCTGATGCAGGAGCTACGACGAACCGTCGTGTCGGAAGGCGGTTTTGGAGGCGTTTTGGGATTATTCGGGCCAATGGTTGTATTATTCGGACCAATGGGTGCCCCCTTCTGAAGGCCGCGCTCCGAGTGGCTGATTCTGCGCCAATAACGGGCGATGAAATTTGCCGGAATGGTTTGAGGCTCTTGCCAAGTATCTTCCTCAGGTGTGTAGCCGAACCAACGGACGCGATAGCGCATAGTCCCATCTTCTCCCATACCGGCGGAGATGATGCGCTCAATCACATATTCCGGTTGGTGTTCATCCTCCGGAACGAGAGTGTGGTCCAGAGGGGCGAATCCATCGGAGTCGGTTGGGAGCGATGGGTCATAGTAGTTGGCATTGACCATCGTGTCCGTGGGTCTAGTCGAGTCCTCGGGAACAGCCTTAGGGGGTGTGGGGACTTGAGTGTCGACCTGAGGTCGTGGTGCTTCCGTTGGGCCAGGGGGTTGGGACGTTTGTGGTCCGGAGGAACTGGGAGCTCGTGTCACGCGGTTAATAAACGTATCCTGTAGGCCGTCAATGAGTAAAGTGATGGTGTGATCATTGGCCTTAAGGACTTTGTATGGTTTTGTCAAGCGGAGTAAGAGCTTCCGCGTAGTTTCCTCGAGTTCTTCACTGTCCTTCGGTGGCCGGTCCAGGTAAACCAGATCTCCATTCCCAAAGGTAGGTGTGATCCAAACGGCTTTGTCGAAGTTGGGCTTGTAGAGCCGTTGGGCTTTGGTTAGTACAGTTCTGGCCGATTGGCGCATACGGTCAATGCGTCGGCGCGAGTAGTGCTTCGCCTGTGTAGGAGTCATCTCTTCGGTTATGTACTGGGGTATGATAGACTCCTGAAGATCAACAGCTATCGGCGGCGGTGCTCTCGCTAGCGTTAAGTCGAAAGACGTTGTCCCTGTGGAAGCGTGCACCTGCGTGTTGTAGGAATAAACCAGTGGCTCAACATATTCGTCCCAGTCGAATTGGTGCTCCGAAACGTAGTACGCCAATCGGTCCAGAAGGGTGCGCTTGAAGCGTTCGGCTTGGCCATTGGTTTGTGGGTGGTACGCCGTGGTGGTCACATGTTTGATATCTAAGGTAGCAAAGACATGAGAGAAGAATTTGGGTACAAACTGGCTGCCGTTATCCGTAAGGAGGTAGAATGGCATGCCATATGGATATACCCAGTGGGACAAGAAGGCCGTGGCGACATCCGTGGCCGTTGTCTTTCCTAGGGGTAGGGCTCGGACAAGTTTGGTAGACCTATCGGTTATAACAAAAACAAACAGTTTCCCATGGGACGACATAGGCGAAGGCCGAAATAAATCCATTGCGAAAAATTCCATTGAACCTGCGGCGGGGAAGAGCTTCAGTTTGGCCTGATGGTTGGCGCAAGACCCGCGGATCTGTGCGCACAATACACGGTTCCGTGCGGTTTGCCATAGGTTCTTCGCCATCAGTGGCCAGTAGAATAACTTCCTTAGGGTCTGGTACATTCGTCGGCCTCCAGGATGACCAGCTAAGCGGGGGGAATGGGCGAGGTATGGGAATCGCGCCCTTATCGAAGTTGGTATTACCCGTTGGAGTGCGCCATCCAGCGGTGAGCGGCGACATAGTAGTCCAAATCGGTCATAGTCGAACAGGCATCCTGGGGTTCCTACCAATTGGGCTGTTTCCTTTCAGTATTCGTCTTCGACCTGCGCCTGTAGGAGTTCCTCAATAGTTCTAGGTAGGAGCTCTTTTTCCTTCGGTGTTATCGCATTAACCTGAGGTCGTGCCGAATTGGGCGGTACTGTCTACCAGTCCAATAGGTGTAATTCGTTCTTTTTTACCTCAGGATCCCCCGATTGCACCTTACCCATAAGGTCATCTGTTTTCGTGTAGTCCTGACGTCCATCATCTGTAAAGGGGATGGGAATTAGGTCGTCCGATGGGGTGTCATCAGTTCCGTCGGTAATGATTCGCGACAGGGCATCTGCTGCCTGGTGTTTGATGCCTCGCCTATAGGTTATCTCGTAGTCATATTCTGACAGCCTGAGGCGCCACCTAGCGAGGCCACTCGATGCATCGGTCATATTGAGTAACCAGCGGAGTGAATCATGGTCTGTCCTACTGGTAAACCTGGTTCCCTCGAGTACGGACGGAGTGTCAATACGGACCATACGATGGCTGGACATTCCTTTTCGGTCGTACTAGAGTTTCGCTCCGCGCTGGTGAGCGTTCTGCTCCAGTAGCCAATAGGTCGATAGTCCTTCGGTGACTCCTGTTCCTGTAGCAGTGCACAACCCACTTGGACATCAGAGGCATCTGTGTCCAAGAAAAAAGGCTTATTGGGCTTTGGTAAAACCAATATGGGTGGGTTCAGCAATTTGTCCTTTAGGGTCTGAAATGCTTCGTACTGGTCGTCCATAAGGGCTTCGAACTCCGAACGTGTTCCCTTCTTCAGCATCGCGTTGAGAGGGGCCGAGATCTTGGCAAACCCTTGGATGAACCGTCGATAAACGTTGCACAAGCCCACGAAGGATCGTAGTTCCTTGTGGGTCTTAGGAGACTTAGCCTGGCGAATCCCATTCGTTGTCCGTGTGGTCACCTTTACCTTTCCTGGGAGGACGACGTGACCAAGATAGTCCACTGAGGCCTGGAAGAAAGCGCATTTGCGGAGTTTCGGTGCTACTCCAGGGTCCTGTAGGATTGTTAGCACCTTCTTCACGTGGCGAAAGTGTTCCTTTACGGCCCGTGAGAAGATTATAACGTCACCCATATAGACCAGGGCTAAATTCCATTTGACTCTGGACAGTATAATGTCCATTACCCGTTGGAACGTGGCTGGTGCATTCTTCAAACCAAAGGGCATGCAAATAAATCTGAACAGACCTTCATGGGTGGTAAAGGTTGTCAGCGCTCTCGCGTCTTCGGCCAAAGGGATTTGCCAATATTCCTAGTTAGCGTCCAGTGTGGTAAATACAATAGCTTCGCGTAAGGAATCCCGACAGCCGTCCATGTGGCGCATCGGGTATGAGTCCCTCTTGGTTACTGCGTTCAGCTTCCTGTAGTCGACACAGAACCTGACGGAGCCATCTTTCCTCGCCACAAGGACAAGGGGACTTGCCCATTCGGATTGGTTTGGAGGCACCGGCTCTATGACTTGAGATTTGCGCATCTTTTCCATCTGGTCGGCGACAATTTCCCCACGCTTAAGGCCGGTACGATATGGGTGCTGGAACTGTGGTCTAGCATGATCCTGAAGGTCAATGCGGTGTGTAGTGGCTCTGATTGTGCCCTATCTATCTGGCCACATGGCATGGTATTCCCTGAGGAGATCAAGTACCTGGGGCCTATAGGATTCGAATTATTCGCCGATGGCGATCGTCCCCTACCAAGAGTCGACGTCCTCGTCGGGAGTTGGCGTCGCACGATTATCCATTTGAGCCTCCATAATGGCCACGGGCGCAGGTAGAGTGATACCAACCACTGTACCTTTAGGTAACCGCACGGGTTTATCTCGGAAGTTGCTGATTGTGACCAAAAAGGACCTGTTCGGGTGGATGTCCATTACTCCATTGGCCATCAAGGTAAGGTGCTTCAGAACCGTTTTCGGGTGGTTCTGAATCGTTACGAGACTTGAGGACCGGGAATGGACCGATACAGCGATTTGGGTTATCGGCGGTATCGTTATGGCCTTTGACAGGCAAACCTTATTGGACTTCGTGTTTTCGGAGACAACCGCTCGTTTGCGGTTAGCTTCTGGCCCTGGGACTGAACCAGTTATGGAGATGGAAGGTGCGCGGTAAAACGCGACTTTCCTAAGGCCTGGACAAATAGCCTTAACGTATTGGTCGATAAAGAAGGTCCCTAGGATTGCCTCGGCGCCCAAGCTAGGACATACAAGAAACCACGTGCGGACTTTGAATTGTCCTGCCTGGAGGTAGAGTGGTACTATCCCTTTAAGGTCCATTGGTCTACGAGACGCATCGGTAATCCTTGGGGTCTTCCTTGGCTGAACGAAGTCTTGCCAACCCAGTGGCAGCAGCTTGGGATGGACAAAGTTGGGACCAGCGCCTGTGTCCAATATAGCTGTGGTCACTCGAGAGTTGTTATAACGAAGTCCTATGGTTACTCGGACTTTATAGATCTCTTTCCTGAGGATGCAGACGGGGTCGTTACTGTGTTCTAATTGTGGTTCATCCTGAGTGGTCCATTGTGGGTGGTTTGTGTTGGGAGGTGAGGAGCTCTTTGGCTCCTCACCGTCCGATTGGTTGAGACAGGGGCTTGAAGAGGGAGGTTTTGCCTCGAGTCGTCCCTCTAGGAGTTTTCCGATGGGCTTCCGTTACTTCCTGAGGATAGGGTTCTTCCACGGGGTCGTCCATAGGATCTACAATGACGTGGACCTGTGGGGCTTTGATCGGAGTGTCCGGAGGCGTGGCATAGCGTGAGCTTCCAGGAGTCCCTGTGGTTCGTTACTGTGCCCTGTTATACATTCCTTCGGATCTCCGCACCCGATAATTCTCTTCCCTTAGCGCTAGGAGGGTTTTACGTGCGTCCTCAGGCAGATACTTCGTACAGTCACACGGTTGGGTCACTGACAGGCAGAGGAAGCAAGCCCTCTGGAAGCGGACAAAAACGTCCTTGCGGGGCGCAAAGGGAGAAGACGTAGGTGTGGGTGATTCAGTGGTCGCTGTAGTTCCCTGCAAGGTGTATGGTGGGGGCCCGGACTGAGGGGCACTTAAACTAACCGCGAGGATGTCTTTCGAGTCGGCATAATGGACTGATGAATATATGTCCGATTCCGTGGAGCTAAACAAAGGGGCTTGGCTTTGGTTTACGCAATGGGGTTGCATGTCCTCTGGATATATCAGCATTGCGCCTGGAAGTCCTGTAGTTCTTGCCGTAACCATCGCCGTAGGTGACGAGCCTTCGGAAGGAGTATTGTGGGTTTTCCGTGTGGTAATTACGGGCATGTGTCCGAATGGCAAATACTAATCCCGTGTTAAATGATGTTTGAGATGTTCCTCGGAGAATACGTTTCCACATCGGTAAGCCTTCTTCCATAGGCCGTCTGCAAAGGCCGATTTGGTCATGTTGGAGCTCTGCCTAAAGGACATCACTTCCTGGTGGGCATCCATTATGACGTCATCCGTGGAGTAGGTTGTCGAGAGGTGATGAACAACCTGAGGATATCATCTGAGAAGCTCACGATCTTGATCATCCCCAAGGTCAGTTGTGCCAGATATCTTTGAAACCAGCCGGTCACGCGCCTGCCCTGTGAGGAAGCATTGGAAAAGGTACAGAGCGGCGCCCTCGTGAACACCGTTCTAATCAGAGGCCGAACGGAACAAACTGAGAAACCTAAAGACAGCAATGGGATCGGAACCCTATAAATTACCCGTAATGGTTAGTTGCATCCATTTGGCTCATTTGGCGACTCTTCGAGCCACCGAACCAGAATGTTTCGGGGTCCTGTCGGACAACCGGTAATTCCGGTATTCTGGAACCTTAAGGAAGAGTTCGTTTGTTGTTGCCAGTGGTTTGAGGCCTCGAATGGCAGCCTCATCTACTTCCGAGTCGGTTGTTACGGTCGACGCCGATTCGGAATCACTCGTGTCCAAATGGCCTCTTTTTTTTACTCCTTCTGTTCTTCTTTCTTCAGCGGTTAATACTATCCTTTCCAGCGGAATAGGAACCGAAAGGATCGATCTCTCTATCAGATCCGGTGGAGTCCTGAAGTGGCTGTACCCCATATTGTCCTTTGAGAAGGTGAATCTACCTCTGTTCTAGACACGGAGCCTTTCTGCTCCTAGATTGTCTTTCCATTGGATTCTCTGATGGTGTTCCCGGCGAGGGATGGGTAATACCGCCACTCCTGGAGGTTCGGTAGGGGGTTGCCATATGGGAGCCGGATAGATAACTTATGGAGTGGTCCTAGGGACCGTATTGCCTGACTGGCTGGTGACTGCTCCTCGAACGGCCTGAAGGAGGGAGTCTATGAATAGCTCAGACTCCATGACTTTAGGGACGATTTGCGTAATGAGGTATTCCGTATGGTGAGCGATCGCGGTAGCGAGTCGCATGTCCACAATAAAACCCACATGGGCTCAGCAGAGCTCACGGAGACGGGCCAGAGAAGGTCGGCAAAGCCTGTAGGAATATTCTCTCTAATTCCTTCAGTCTGGCAAGGTTCCCCTTGAGGTGGCCCTGTCCTGGAGATGGCCCTGGTGAGGCGTTCTCGTAAACGTGCTGCCACCTTGGGTTCCCGCCGAAACCTTTCAGGGTTGTCCAGGGGGTTCAGTACTTCTTGAGGCTGGCTGCTCGTGCTTCTGCGGTCGCTAACAGTATCAACCTGTGGTTCAGGCGACATCGTCGTCGTTGCAGTGGCAAATGATCATGCTGTAGAAGTCATATGGTCTGGTCGGTTGGGTATGTCTCCTGCCTCTATGATGGCGGTTGTTTCCGTACTTCTGGTTCGTTGGAAAACTAAACCAAAGGCTAGAATTTGTATAATGCTCTTTCCGGTGGTCAGCTCAAGTACTCCTAAGGGATTGTAAGTCGGGATAATCAAATGTAACGCAATGACGGGTTGGGTCAGCGTACGGGTCTCGACCGGTGGTAGCGTGGTAGAACGGGGCCCAAATTTCGAATCCTTGACGGTGGTGCTCCCAAAGTACTTTGTACAATTGTAGAGCAATCCCAGATGGAGAAATACCTCTCGGGTGTTCGAGTCCCGCTCTCGTGAAGAGGAGTAACTCATCGAACAAGCCTTCGTTCCACCGATGCGTGGGTGTAAAACCATAGTGGTTCAGGCAATACTTACCAAGGTGATGAATCCAAAAAAGGGGAAGAATCAAAGGGGTATCCAAGGACAAGGATATTCCGTAGAAAAAAGTGAAATGTAGGGCGAAAATTTAGGGCGAAATAAGACGCACGACCAAACGTACAGAAATATGAAAACAGTATCCACACTGCATAAGTGGAACCACGACGGGTAAAAACAACCCTATACAGTGGCGGTGTATTGACCTTAACACAGAAAGACCAACAAAAGAAAGAAACACACTAATAACGATGGTACAGTGACACCTTAGCTTCCTGAGGGGATAGATTAGCCAAACTGGTCGCGTTTTCTCCCGTTAAGAAAAGGAGACTGGAGTAGGCGACATAATCTAGATCCAAGCACTCGGTTGCCATTTACTTGGTGGTAGCGATGGCGGTGAAGCCATTGTTTAAGTCTATTGTACACAGTGAAATACAAGTGTATACTGTAGTAGTGAAAATTAATCCTGGTCCATATACGTATCATGTGTGTAACCCCAGCCTTGCACGTCCATCCGCCCACTACGGTGCTACTATAGACACTTAACTAACTTATCTTCTAAGGTGTCTATAATACTAAAAACAAATATTACTCATAAAATCGTTGATGTTGTCCCCGATATATCGGATGCCATATGAATAGTGCCCCGACCGGTTACACGCGCAGGCCCTGCTCTACAGAAATGCACGGACGTTTACTGCGTAGCCCTACAGGTTGAAGCTACGGAAACGATGGCTTGAAAAGCAAAAGGTGGAAGTATTGTAACAAAGGGGGTAGTTCAGTATTTTAACTGTTCCTACCCGATTCTAAGGAAGAAGCGTCACTCGAGCCAAGTAAGTATCAATGGCGTGGCGCTGATATCTCCCTTGCTCTGTAAGATTCTATCCTAACTTAATAAAAAACACAATTCTCTGAATATGTCCAGCTGTGGTCGGCCAGTCCCCTTGGCGTCTGTAAGATACCTCAGGCCCTGGCGCCTGACAAGAATCAACTGTAATCGTTGCTCCTTCACAGAATCAACAAAGCAGCTCGCTCAGGGGCCGTTCCAGGACGCAAGGGTCGGGAAATTACTCCCGTCGTTGAAGGTACTCTGCCAGCACTGCCTAAAGAGAGCTTTGCCCAACAAGAACACGAAGGAATGGACTCGATAGATACACTGTCTATTGAACAGCGTAGTTCGGCAGGCACGCTACCTGTAACGACTGCCGAAGAAAGTACAGACGTCATAGTACCAAGTGGATGCTTTTAATACCAGGCTACATCTGTAGGACAATGCCCCCAAGGGGGAAAACCTACGAAGACGTCCGGATCTTCCTCTCACGAGGTAACCGGCGTAGTAGAGCCCTCCCAGGGATTGGCGCGCAATGCCGGGTGTAAGCCGGAGCCGAACCGTCGCGACAGGCGCAAGGAGGCTGAAAGAAGCCAAGAATATCCGCCGAAGCGGTGCTTGCGTATCCTCTGAGGAGACAAAACCCACGAGTGTGGCGAGCACGACAGGTGTCAGTGCGAGCCGCAAGAGCGGGAATTGCCCAATGAAGGGAGGAAAAGGGAAGGAAAATGGGAACGGAGGCAAGAGGGCGAGGTTGACCACGAGTCGCAAGAGGGGACTCGGGAATAGCCGGCACTGCCGGGTGTAGCAACCCGTATACACGGGCGGAACCACGAAAGTGGGAATAGATACCCAACACACGAAGGCTGTTTGAACGTCCAAGGGGGTTGGGAAGCCGTGCACCACGGGAAATCCCTCCGTAAGGAGTTGTATATCCACGCATGCGGTTCGACCCAGAGCCAAGATCTGGAAGACCAAGATCACCCTGGTTGGGGAGACTTTACTGGACCGGCGGCCGCGAGGCCGGCGGCCTAAGTACTGTAGTCACCGTAGAATAGAATAAATAAAGTCTATCCTAAATAGCTAAATTTCCGTCTAACAAAGGGGCCAATCTGGCGGCCACGTGAATGGCACCCGGTCCCGCCGGTGCATCACCGGCGTTCCGGCCATCGCCGTGAAAACGGATTTCTCCTACTCATAACGAGGTTGCACGCTGGAGGCTCCGGGAAAAACTAAAGTCCCCAAAAACCTCCCTGGAGGACGTTGCTCTTCAACATCGTATGATGAGAATGCTGCTGCTGATGATGTACTATCGACAACAGACTCTCGGTATGATAAACCGTCAGTTGCAGACAGTTTTTAAGTGCTCTTGTCCATAAATAAACACTTATATCCAGGAACTGTGCAGCAAGCAGACGAAGATGGTCGTCTAAACATCCATTATGAGGACAGCTACAAAGAACTCCTATATATGACAAAGAAAGGCTGGAACTACAACAATTCACTTACAGCTGGCTCTAGCTCTAGTTCAACTCTGCCTGATTTACAAGCCACCGGCACTGAGAAAGTTGTGTTGTCGTCAATGGTCAAGCATTCCGAGAATAAGCAATTCCTCAAGCACAACGCGCAAGGATTCGACCAATACTCTCTAGTCAATGCATACAAGATAGAAGAGGAAACCTTCCTCAAGAGTGTGCGCCCTGTCACACACGACAATGTTATTCCAAAGTCAATTATAATCAATAGTCACACACTTCACAAAGTCTAGACCAATGACGATGGCTCTTTGAAGCTTAAGGCACGAATAGCACCTCATGGTAACGAAGATGACTTAAGGAACTTCCTAAGCAGAGACTGTGAAACGTGTCCACCTACAGGTCTCAGAATTCTCGAGTCCATAGCATCTTTATTCGGATGGAACATTTACAGATCTGATGTCAAATCTGCATTCTTGCAGACCTGAGAGGCGCAGATAAATGTCTATGTGCGCCCTCCCAAAGAAAACCGAATGAAATCTACTCATCTATGGCTGTTGTTGACAACTGCATCCAGGCTTGTCAATTTCAATGCTAAATGGAAGAGCCAGTTCGACAATATCATGTTTGAAATTGGACTCAATCAGTCAGCTCACGTGCCCCAGCTATTCTTTCATAAAGAAAACGGAAGGTTGGTACTAATCGTCTCCAAAATTGTGCCTGACTTCAAAGCTGCAGGTGATACCAACATTGTTAAATGTTTTACGATGCAATTTGACAGACGATTCATGTTTGGTGATGTGATGCATGGACCTGGAAAGCTACGTTTTTTTGGGATTAACACTATTCAAAATGGCGACCTGACCACTGAGACTGACGCCGACGACAAAATGAACGCTGTTTATGAGTATCCCTTCTCCAGACAACTTCGCAAGCATCTTGACGAACTAATCAACCAAATTGAGAAGTCAGTATTTGCCTCAACCAACAGTTCCTTTGGATGGATCGGAACTACTGCATCGCCATTTGGCTCGTTCTATGAAAGACATCTGCAGCTAAAAGAACCCGATATTAAGGTCTACCAACTTGTTGAACAAGTAAATATTGATCGCAAGATTAAGAAGCTTGGAACAACAATCGCATATCTTAGACCGCCGGATAACAAACAGCATGAAATCAACGTTTCATTATTTGCTGATGCGCCGTGTACTGGTGATTGATGTCAACTTGGAGTTCTATCTGGTTTACGTGTGGGTGAATTGAAAAACAGTTCTATTTATCATTCTATCTCGTGGCTCTCTCACAATGCAGAAGGCCCAGTTAAAAGTGTTCCAGAAGCCGAGATTTTGCTGCTTCTGAAAACATTGATGAAGGCAAAAAATATCTCTAAGGCCTACTCCAAGCTGTTAGATATGAATGTCAGACTGAGACTTGCAGTTGAATCCAAGGATTTATTCCCATCACTCTCGTCGCAGAAAAACTCTATCGACAAGTCGTTAGATGCCTCCGATATGAATTTCAGACTGGTGCAGTGAACTCAACATCTTGGGTTTCTGGAAACCCCAGCCTAGCATATCCACTCACCAAGAAAGGAAGTTTTTTTTTACAGATTCTCCCATACTTACGCTATTCACTGGGAGACTCAACATCAACTATCATGATATTTTGGAAACTAAAAGATTAGAGATAAACTTTGGTTGAAAACCCAAAAAAGTATTCAAATGGTCATTTTGATTCATACAACCTTCTCTTGATGCGACCGCTCCATATTTTTTATTTTTGTTCTTAATGGTTGTACCGTGACTCGTTGATATTATGTCGTGGTAACAGTTTTTGTAATGTATTGCGCCCGCTTGTATGATTTGATTGTGTGTACCTATATATCTCTATGTTTGTAGTGTGCAAACCAGAAAGATGAGACCCCTTTCTCTCTCTCACTTTTTACTTGGTTTTATACTGAGATAAATCTCTTTTTTTATCGTTCTCAGTCCACTAGCTCGACCAGGCACCGAGGCACAGTCTAACCGTTTTTATTCTACTTTTCGATAAACTCTTTCATTATAGCATATTTTTACAGTTTAATGTTCTGCGTAAGCTTGATATTTGCATTTCGATAACCTTCATACGGCATTTTGTCTAGCATTGCGCAAAAAGAACAAAATTGAGTTGCGGAGCTGTAACCCATACTCTTTTTCATAGTATTTTTGCGTATTTGATAACACAGTTTCTTTATAATCGCGTTTTGACTGATGTAGTTTCAACATGAAGAAACAGTGGTTCTATTTATTGCAGGTTATTCTTTTCTGCCATTTTGAGGAAGTGCATTTTATTTTTTATTTTATTTGTGATATTCCGACAGCGTCATTATCTTTAAAACTTTTCTTATGCGACTTTCTGTTTTCATATCTATCTCAATGCATCATTCACAACAAAAATAAAACCGTTTCATGATTTCACAATTGATAATCACTGATTAGATGACATGGCGTAGATTATTTTTCAAGAGTAGACGGCAACTTTTTGTATCACGTTGAATGTTATAAATATCGAGTTTGACCTATAATGAGTTGTTGGAATTGCTAAGGTGTTTAATGTCTCTTTGAAAAGAGCTGTATTGGCTCGAAAAGAATTGAATATTTCGAATTAGAACTCTTTTCTTCTGGTAACCGTTTAAAAGTCATTATATAAAAGATAACCTTACTTTTAGGATTCACTTTTAATCAGCGTGCTTTTTGACAGTGTGTTGTGTTGCTCTGTTTCTATTGCCCGTAAATTCTGTACACTCTCTATCTTAGGTTTTTTATTAGTCTAATCTTGGGGGAAAATTGTTATTTGGACAATTGACTAACATGCAGTGTCTCGTGACAACCTTTTGTCTACAAAAGTGTAAAAAGCCAAAATCTTTGTAGTTCATTTTCTATGGAAACAGTTGATCTGTTTGTATTGCGCCTCAAAAGTCTTTCAAAAACCCGGCGCTTTTTAATTGGTCAGGCGAGAAGCTCGAGTTGTGGTTCAAGGTGCTGGTTGGCGGT
The DNA here is from genome assembly GCA_030374765.1 of Agarophyton chilense. Lineage (NCBI taxonomy): Eukaryota > Rhodophyta > Florideophyceae > Gracilariales > Gracilariaceae > Agarophyton > Agarophyton chilense. The sequence goes on from JARGXX010000138.1 coordinate 361,948, forward strand.
TGAGAGAAAATGGAGAGCTTCCATTGGGTGTGCGCAAATGCGCCCCAACGTACCACTAGCTGTTCGAAGTGGGTATCAGCTCGTTTCATTGGATGTTATTCAGTCTATGTTCTACGTGCCTTACGCCATGTATTGTGTCCTTGGGCCTTTCTTACGCAAGTATTCACATACGCTTGTATCCACGTTTCCACGTGCAGACGTTGTCCCGTTGTTGCGTACTCCACGTACCCACGTACCCACGTATCCACAGCCGACAGCCCTGCAGTAGTCCGAGCGCCCACCGCGCCAGTACGCGCGCAAAAGCGCGCCACCCAAACTGGAGCGCGAGAAAAAAAGGCGCGCTTGAGCGCCCCCAACGACGCGTTTTGATTGGTTGCAAACGCGTCGCCTGCCGCGCGTGCGCGCTGTTCATTGGCTGCGCGCACTGCTCGGGGCATAGGCGGGCTGAACCGCCCCAGCACTACGATTCTCAGCGTTTGTGTGGCGTTTGGCAACATACAAAAGCACCATCGTGGCTCTCTCCACGACACTTGCAGTTGATCAGCATCCTTTTTCATCCCGACTTATCGTCACTGCGCTGATCTCCTGCGTGCTTCTTCTCCCCATTCCGCCACTCACTCCCGCCTCCTCGCCCACTCTCCAACCCTTCCCACATGGCACGCACCAAGCAGACAGCGCGCAAATCAACGGGCGGCAAGGCGCCGCGCAAGCAGCTAGCCACAAAGGCGGCGCGCAAGTCAGCGCCTGCTACTGGTGGCGTCAAGAAGCCGCATCGCTTCCGTCCGGGAACCGTGGCGCTTCGCGAGATTCGCAAGTTTCAAAAATCCACCGAGCTGCTCATTCGCAAACTTCCGTTCCAACGTCTTGTTCGTGAGATTGCGCAGGATTACAAGTCGGACTTGCGCTTCCAGGGCAGCGCCGTCATGGCTTTGCAGGAAGCTTCTGAGGCGTATTTAGTGGGATTGTTCGAGGATACCAACTTGTGCGCCATTCATGCCAAGCGCGTCACCATCATGCCCAAGGACGTGCAGCTGGCTCGCCGCATCCGCGGCGAGCGCGCTTAAGAGCGTATACCTCCTTGAGAGTGCCCGCCACCTTGTGAGTGCCCGCCACCTTGTGAGTGCACGCCACCTGCTTTTCTGTACCTACCTACCTTTGTAAACACAACTTTTACCCACTGTTTGTGCCTACGTTGTAAAGCCATCTTTGGGCTCTCCCTCTCTGTTTTCAAGTCACCACCGAAACGTTATCATGACCAACTTCGAACAGATATTGGACAATAAATCCAACTATTTTCGATAACTTCGGCAAATGTGAGAGACGGATGTAGTAACAAGAAAGCATCCATCATGCTCTGCACCCGGCCGACACAAGCGAACAGCATGACTTGGTGTACGACGTGGATCCGTTTCACACGTTGCCACGTACAACACTAGCAAGGCGATGCGCCGCTCTCGTGCCACTCCACACGTAGTATAGCGTGTCCACGTCGCCACGTGCTCCCGAGATTCGCTCGTCCAATAATTCAAACCTTGGAATTCGCGTGCCACGTCATCCAATGCCGGTCGTGCTCGCCGACAAGTTGAGTGAGCATTGTCGCTCACGACAAACTGTGCCGGCCCGTTGATTGCGCATTTGCGTCTGAATCGCTGCATGTGCGCTTGGGGCGATAACGGCCATGTTCGTTGTGCTCGTGAGCGTCTTTGTGCGCTCCCGAGCATGCTTCTCTGCTACGTTTGGGCTGTTTAAGTGTGCTTCTCAGTGCTCCGCCAGCTCCCATTTGCGCCGCCCGATGCACCTTTATATGGTGCCCCCTCATATCGGTATCTGCCGCCGTCGCTGTGTTGCTTCCCGCTCGTCCTCATGAGCCACTGCTCGCCTCCACGGAGCGCCTGATTTCTACCTGTCATCCAATTGCAGCTCTGCAACTCTTCAGCACAGCACACTGATCTCGCTTGCGCGTCAGTAGCCTTTTTCCCATCATTGTTTCTAGTGCTTTTTCTCCCTTTTTACCAGTATGGCTGAGCCGGCGGCTGCGGCCGCACAACACACCCCAATCCGGATCCGGCCCAAATTACGCCTCCGGTCCCCAACAGTTAAAGGGGGTAGGAATTCCACAACCAACCCTAGAGAATAACAAAGCCTTTTCAAAGGTGCTTGGATTCTTTCAATACAATTTCGACATGGGGAGAACCGTTGATACAGACGAAGAGCACCCGGAAACAATGACAATCAGTTCGCCTTTCGAACTCATTCCTTCAACTCAACAATAGCCTCCATCTTCGCAACCGCGTCACAATAAAAGCATCATGGGAAGAATAGTCCGCTTTCTACCATCTGGGCCCTTCTAGATTTCTCTTCAATGATCCTCTCGAGCAAAATGCCCCGCTCTTCGAAGATATTGATCTCTTGAATGAGATATGGTTTCCCGTGCCTTTCGATCTCAAGTATACATCAGGTGCTATAGATCCATCAGAACCGCCGGCACATATGCAGGGGCTTTTCTATTTGCGCCTCCTGCGCTGGAAACGGCCTGAACAAGGCAAGCACCTTCGCCCAACCCAAATCAAGAGCCGTTTGTTACTCTTACCAACGGTCCATTAGTTCAGCATCTGCACAATTTTATGGGCGGTCCGCCTGGCGTGATGCAATATATTGTCAAGTATAAAAGCGATATACCAAACGGTTTCGGTGAAGACAATAACAATGACAGAAACGAAAATGCCGGAAATGCCAATGCCGAAAACAACGAAGTTGCCGCATTGGACGACGTTGAAAATGATTTCCGTGCACATTATTTCATTCAAGGTGGTTGAAGTCTTATTAAAAGCTTGCCAGAAGCTTGAGTTTATTTCCGATAATTTGCGAAGGACTCGCGTGATCATAGGTACAAGGGAAGCTTGGACTAAACGACACAGCAGAGGGGCGACTCTTCATCCACTTTCAGTTCTCGCACGTCTTGTCGACCCTGCAACTCTCGAACAGATAACTGATATAAGGAATCCTGCCATCAATAGGTGGCATTGCTTCAAAGTCCATACAAATGAGAACAATAAGTGAATTAAAAGGAGTGATTTACAGGTATGACCCGTCCGCAATTCGTATGGAGAAGAAATAAAACTTGCCCTGCATGAGTCTATGGCGATAAGTTCACCCTCCTCCACTTACATGAGAATTATTGGCGAAGGAGCTGTACCTCCCATATCCAATACAACTGAAAGGGTCGTAAATGTTCACTTCCCATGGCTAAAAACCGAAGATTTAATAGAAATGTGTCGAAACAGAGATAATTGATGGTGATTGAAACACAACAACGCTTGATTTGTTTCAGAGCCACTACTATCCTACCTGAAAGTCAATCCAAGAGATGGGTTGCCATTCATTCGCATGAGCGGCGCGAAGTGTATGAAAACAAATCGCATGCGAGCCAATTCGTTCACAGAACGAAGACAGAAACGAAAAAAGAAATAGTGAATAGTCGAAACGAGAGACGGAAGTCGACATAAATAAGAAGACAATGTTTCTTTCGCTTCTATTACCTCTTTGTGTTTTCTCCGTTCTTCTACGGTATAGCCCAAGTCCCTTTGTGTTCGGAGCATTAGGTATGAAACGGTAAACGGATATTGCTGGACAGCACATAAAATTCGCTTTTCAAGTATACCCAAAACGAGCGTGCCGCACTCAATGAGTTGGGGAGCAACTTCAAGAAACATGAGTGCTCAGCATCTCGCCGTCCATAAACGTGCCCTAAGTGTATGAGGGGTAACAATCCCTAATATCTGTTTTAGGAACCACTCAAAAAAATCAACTTCCAGTGCCCTTCACAATGGTACTTTTTTCCGCTGCTGGCAGTGCTGATGTTCAATTCTGACAAGGAATTGTCTTACATTTTCAGACGTAGAACATTTATAATCGGGAGGGAATGCCAATGCTCTGGTGCAATCATCGAGGAGAGAGTGCATTGTTGTTGTGAGCAGCAGCTCACTCGTGGTGAGAAATGTCGACGACGGTTGCGCATCGTAGCTTCGGATTGTACTTGAACCTAAGAGTAAAAATGTTCCGCTTCCCTCGAAATCCAAGAACTATTACAGGGCTACAACACGGGCTCCCAGTGCAAGGAAGGGATCCCATTTAAAAGGCCACCGACGTGTTTAGTCTCCTCCTGGAGATCTTCTGTTGGTATGCTTTCGAGGAGCACTCACTCTGAAAGTTCAAAAACAGGAGAGAGATAAAAAAAGACGCAGGTCTTATCCAATCTACCCACCAAACGTAGGGCTTTATGTGAAATGTCTTCGTGGCGACGAGTGTGGACTTCAATTGCACACTTCCCTTTTGTTTGAACTGAAAAAGAAAAAAGTGCGGGCCCACGTTTCGAATCAGAGCCCGTTTAAGCTATATCAAGGTATGTTCATCCAAAAAAAATCAGTCTGCATTCGTGGTGGTCCACCGACTGTTTCAATTTCTTAGCGGTGATGAATCCAAAGTGAAAGCCATGAAAGAACAAGTCGTTGCAGAACTAAATCGTGGCGCGATCCGCCCGGAAGTAATAGTAGCTTGAATTTCAGTTAAACCATCACCATATTCTTTCGCCGAGACCAGAATGGAATCACAAAATATGCCTGAGAAATGCGCACATGTTTTGTATTCAATGTCACGGTTGCAAGGAGTGTTTTGTAACCATTCAATGGTGCTGGTGGAGGCAGGAAAAAAGGCCATCATATCGTATTGGGATGAAGAGCCGGATGAGAGTGGCCAGTATTCTCCGGAGTGGTCTTGAATTAGTTGCTTAGTGCCGCAATTTGTATGCAATATTATTTCTTTCATGGTAGGACTTCAGATCTTAAGAGTAATTGCACTTCATCGTCCAGTACGGCGAGATCTAGACATATCATATTTGCAGTCGTAAAGAGTTAAAGTTTATTCAGTTTCGGATCGATTCTGGATCGTCAATAGAATTCTGAAGAGCTACTCTACAAGTTATAATCTAGTTTAGTTGAATACGTCTATTGTCTGCTATTCAATATGAGCAGATGTTTGCAGATCTATACCATTCTTGAGTAGGCGCACAGGAATAAGATCCGCATGGGAACAAAATTGCCCCGAACACAGCAACTTTTGAGCTTCTTCCCCCAATCTTTAAGACATAGGTTTCACCAGCCTGCAAAAGAGACTCGGTAGAGAACACATGTGGGTCAAAGTCTGTCGTGAAAACAACTCTACCTCGTCCGTCTTTGTTGTGATACGCCTTATTTAAACCATTCTTTCCCAGCACTGTAGTTCCCTCTTTGCTGACCAACATGAAAGGCACACCAGAAATTTCGACCCACACATCGTTGTGCTCAGTTCGGTGGCTTGTGTACATGTCTAGAGTGAGGGCGTAGCGGGCAGTTGCAAGTGGAGTGAAAGAGTAGCGCATTGTGGCGAGTCCAGCGCGATCTGTCTTCGGGGATTCGTCACCTTTCTTGTACCACATGGAATCACTGTCTTCTGCTTCTTCCCAAGCACCCGTTTTGGATTCATAAGACTTGGCAGGAATATAGATGCAGTATTCCGGATCTTCAACGGGGTTTTCTGGTGCAAGCGGTGTTGTCGGAACTGTCGTGGAGGTTGTTGTGACCGTTGTGGTGGATATGGTAGTACTCGGCGGCGCTGTGGAGAATTCCGTGGGTGTCGGCGTTGAAGTAGTGACAGTAGTCGTAGTCGGGGGCACAGTAGTAGCATGAGTAGTGGGAGGAATGGTGGAAGCAGTGGTTGTTGGAGGCAAAGTAGTTGCAGTTATTCCATTCGCTGGCTCATCACATGAAAAAGTAATGGTCGAGAACACAGTTTCGCCAGTGCTGAGAGTACATTCGATTTGTACAATCTTAGATGAAGGAGTCCAGGCAACCGCGCCGCTTCGAAAAGTATCTCCTGTAAGAACATAAGGTAGGCGTCTTTCAGTCCGTACTCGAACTCCATTGACGGAGAAAACTGCGAAGGATGTTTGTTGATCGTTTGGCGGGATGCAGACAACGGTGAAGGGGGATGGAAGGTCTTCTGGACACAAAGCAATCTCTAGAGGTAGCTCGGGGCCAACTTCCCAACCGGAAATTGCTCCTGGCACCTCGGCCTCGAATATTCGGAGCTTTTGGCTGCTGACGGAAACCATGTGCAGACTAAGAGCGATCACGAAAAAATATGGAGTCATGGTAAGCGTGGAGAAAAGAGAAGTTGGGTGGGACGAAGTTGAGCTGGTCGATGCTTGGAAAGTCGAGGCCTGTGCTGATGAGGCGGAGACCCTTTTATACTAAATGGAACTTGGTACTAGAGCCTTTGGCCGCTGATGGTAAGTTTTATTGAATGGAGTTGAATCAAAAGGAATGCCATTGTGAGGTGCATGTGCGGCGAATTGATGTGAATTGGTTCCCGATGAAGAACGATCTGCCCGAGAATTCAGTCAATCTGAATCCCTTAGGTGCAACCCTTCAAAGGGTACCTTTGTACGTGTCCATTGCATGATGAATGCGTTGTGATCACCTACTAGCACGCACGTGGCATATGTGGACAGCTGTGGGTGGTTTGCTGTACACGTGTATTTAGTGGACCCCGTGGAGATCACAGACCATGTAGGCCCTCGAGATGGTGCGGAGATTGAGACACGTGTGCAGCAAGCTCAATCAGAGAGGTTTTTTATTGAGCTATCTCGCAGCCTGGGCCTGGGTGCACTAAACAGATTCGCTAGTATCTGCAAGAGCTCGCCAAAAGTCGCGAAAGTTTTTGCTTACGCACCTGCTCCACCTAGAGATCTGGATACCGTCGGAAGGAATAATGCCATAGTTAGATGCGTGGAAACAAAGGACCATATTTTGACTTCTTGGTGTGAAAGTCTTAAACAAAACTGAGTTTGAAAGTCGGGCCAATCTTATTTTGAATCGATGCGTAAACCATGCTGGTATGATAGATGATGATGAGAAAGCGAACAAGCCATTTACTTTTGACCGAGATAATTGCGCCTCTAGATTTGCTTGGACAGAAACAAGAATGGAGACCAGACCAATGTAGCCTGGGTCTGTGAATGTCCGCAACTCGGGTTCTTTGAAGTGCTTCTTGGATGGGCAAACGTTGTAATCACTGATAACGCAAAGTCTGCAAATGACTTGGAGGCCATCAGAAGTTGCGCAGAAGAAGCTGTAGAGCAGATGGAAACTGTGTGTACCAACAATCCGGGGGACTACTATATTCTTGCTCTTCACATTATTCAGACATGTTGCAAGAGATCGCGTGTGAATTCGGACTGAACATATTACTGTGGTGCCATCGTTCCCAACAATTTGAGTACGTTGAAGTTAGTTCTGTAACTAGATCACCAAGTTTGCCGAGGCTGGCAGATACGAAGAGTTCGATAAGTGCACGATCACTTTTTAGATGAATGACCGGGAACACGTGTCCAGGTGTGTGCTGTGTTGCCACGGGGCCACGTTTAATATGTTGATGGTTTGCTTGTCAGTACATATTTCTCAAAGGTACCCTTCGTACATACACTATTCCCTGGACGATTTCTGAGAGTAAAGATATCCACACGCAGATGGGACACCTTCGTAGACAGCCACCTCAACGAAGACCCCCCACAATTCTCCTTCGCCACTTGAGCGCGTGAGGAATCTGCCTGTCACCTTTTCTACCCTGCAGCACAGGAGTTCTTTTCCGACGCTTTGAAAACGGCGTAGTTATTGCTGCGAAAGGTAACACTTCTGGTGTCGGACGAAAAGGATAGTTTAAAAATGATTCTGATTGTCTATGTATCACATTTCCAGCTCCATCCGGTCTGCTTGAAGTCGGTGTTAAACATGCAGAGCGACTCCCTCTCTCCACAGAGCTTAAAAATTTGTCGCTCAACTACGCAAGAAGAACAATATGGAAGGGGAAGCCAAGGACCATTTTCGCCTTGAGAGATGAGAAGAAATCGGCACTGGATGTGAATAGAATTCCGTCATTCTTTTTCAGCAAGCATGTATGCGGTTCGGGTGAAACGAACAACACAGACGAATTTGTGAACGCTGGAACCTTTGAACAATCTTAGGGTATCCAAAACTCCTAGCATTCTCCCAACTGGTTGCCGAAATTGGACCGTCAAGAATGGGTTGGTCTCGATCGCCGGAATAATAAAAAAGGGATTCAGCTTCATGACTTTTTGAGAATACTGTATGTACGACGGTCTTTCTAAGCAAAGAAGCTGGCCGAATGAAGAAAGTATTTGTCATATGCAAACTCAACATTGTAGCTCGATGTTTTCGTTTCCTGGCTTTTGTAGAGTCCTAGCTACATGCGGGACATATCCAGTCTTAATCAGAACTCATATTGTAAACTCCTTGTAATGGATCCCCTCCTGCAAAGCACGATATCTTTGTTATGGAATTGCAGAATAACGACCATAGGAACACTGATTCGTACGAGTGACAATGCAACTCGTACGAATCAGTGGCATTGGCATTCAGTTGACATCTTCCTCAACGCTATCAACCATAAGTTTTTGTTGAGCTTTGGGCTTTACCTCCATGGTTTTTATTCGAGACATTTCGAAATAGCAAGGAAAGACAACGAATTTGGACGCAGCACGTGAAGTTCGGCACGGCTTTGGCCGTGGTTTGCTCTTTTTTCTTCTGCCGTTCAACCAAAACCTGCCCCTGCCCCTGCCCCTATGGAGTTTCTTTCCGCTGGTTTCCGCCATGTTGCCCTTCAACTTAGTACTTTGAGGGCTCTTTCACAAATCATTGGTGCTGTATCAGTGTGTCTTTTTGTGTTAAGACGGTGTACAGGATTTACGTTTCTTATTTGAGCTACGTAAAGGACTCTTTCCAATAAAAAATCGTCCGTTCTTACATTTATGCACACCACTTCAACCCAAAATATCGAACATACGAATGGTATTAAGCTGCGATTCGAAAATGGCAGGATGTTCGGACTACGACCTATCTGTACCGGAGAACGCCGAAAGAATTTTTGGCTGTATATAGACTTGTGGGGATTGGTATACCATGACGTGGTCAAGTGTGGATCTTTGTCTTCGATGGCACCTTTCCCCCAACAGTTGGCAGTTGGCACCAGAAAAAGAATTCGATGGCTGTTCGAAGTGGTTGTGTATAAAATATTTGCCATTTCGAAATGTTTTAGATAGAAATGATAAGCTCCGAGTAATCCACTCTTTCACCCGTTTTTATGGAGAGCCTTATGATGAAAACATTCGTGAAATCTAAATTAATGGCACAGTCCATACCCGTTTTCCAGAAAAAAACCCACAAGTTGATGAACAGTGATGGATGGAAAGAGAGCCGACAGGCCTACGCTTGCGTTTTAGGCATGGTTAGCAGGTGAAAGAACTACAGAAACGACGCTTGGTAAAAAACAATGTCCATAGTTGACTTCATCAAGGGGGAAAACAAACAGCAAAACGGGCTGCTGAGGAATTTGGTCTCTGTTCACTGACCACAGCGCAGTGTCTTCATGGTCAGAAGTGGCATGCATTTATATGTCGAATCGATTCGTAATAAAGGCAACCCTCCACCGACCACTGGTGAAAGACGCAAAAGACGATACTATAGAAATTAAAAAAGAATAGCAGAGCTTTACAAAGAGGTCGAAATGCATCTGCAACGAGCGGAACTTTGCTTGGAGCCCATGCTCTGTGCCTCTATCTCTTTGTGTACAATGTGCGTATGAAACGGTACTCGTGATGAATGCACGATCTCAAACGGAACAGCAACCCAAGTTGACAAGGCAAGCCCACCGACAGACAGGGTTTCCATCAATCAATCCGTACAAACATTGTTTCTGCAATGATCGCAAGGACCACCTGTAAAGAAGCAATCGTATTCGTCGTAGCAGTAACCACCGCATTCTCCAGTAGCGCGGAATGTTGAAGTGAGCATGGCAATACCATGACGGTACAAGGAGCGCTTCGGACGACCATCTTGCTTCGCAACGGGCGCAGTAGGAGCTGCACACACAACGCTGAGGACTGCCAAAGTTATTATGAGAAAGCGCAAAGCCATGTCGATGTCAAAAAAAGCGGAATTGGACGATAGGAACAATATGAACGGGGAAGAAACTTAGGCTATTGTGCTCCGTGCAGGGCGAGGCTGTTTAAATAGGGTTTCGTCATGAGCACGAGACCACGAGTATTCTGTGTGCACAACGATTTGGGCTCAATGTACCATTCACTTGTCACTACGATAACGGATGCCATTGATGACATGTGTCCGCCATTGGAGCAGCTTGAAAGAAGCTTGGAAGAAGCTTGGAAGCAGCTTGGAAGCAAATTGGAAGCAGTGTATTCTGTTGCAAGTGGTCTTGTGACACTGGACAGACGACAACATTCGTCATTGTGCCAAGCGCAAATGAAAACTGTTTCTCTGTAGATAGCTGTTTGTCGTTCGTTTTTTCTTCCAAACGTGGCCGCGTCGTACAACTGTCATAGTGGACACGTAATGTGTCGTGTACACCACCAACCTCATCTCACGTTGGCACCATCCAACAATAAACCCTCCAAACTCGCTTGCTGGCAGCGCACCTCTTCTTCACCCGACGCTTTTAGAACTTGATAATTGTCGATACCTCAACGGCATTTGGATATCACACTCCAACAATATGATTATCTCACTAGCCCACTACTGGCATACCTAACATTGATAAAATGTTGTGGCACCAATGTCACACACGAGTCATGTTGTATCAGCGAGCGTTACAAAAAAAGAATAAATCTCTTCCGTTCAGTTTTGCTATATCAGCGTGGTATTCAATGACCAAGCAGCGTTCCATAAGCGAGATATATCCAAAATCCTCGTGCGTTATCGTGTCACTCTGTTGTGCCACTCCTGCATATGTTACTTTCCGTGCCAACTCTCGTCCTCTGCGTCTGACTCCCTGACTTTTAAGCTACTTTCTCCTCGAAATTCACATGAACCATATACTTACAATGTCGCGGGTGTTCGCACTTCTAAAGTGTACTCTTTGTCGGCTTCATACTGGTGTATAATCTCTTGTCTTCAAACGTTGTTTTTGTTTCTTACATTAGATGACAGCCTTCTTGTTTTCTATTGCTTCTGATTGCTTGATGATGAGGAGCCCTTTTTCTTACGCTCGCATAAAAGGCGACCTTTGAACATGTTTTGTCGCCTTTGCGACCATCAAATCCAATCATCACCGCGCTGCCGAGCTCTTGTCTCATCACCACCGTCTCCTTCATCTCATATCCATGTCTACCCCCTTCTTTCTTTTCTTCCTCCTCGGCCTCTGTCTTTCAGACACCTCTGCCTTTCACAATGATTCATTTCCGTCACCGATAGCGCCCGATTTTCTTCCCTCTGTGGTCCATCAATCCGCTCTAGACAAATGGGTCCAGTCTTTCAAAAACTGTGGCGGTAGTTTAACTATCAAAGGTCATTCTGGAATCAAACCCGCCACCAAGATATCAGCCAAAATCAAGCCGGCCTGTCGTAAAAATGGCTCTCGCCCATTCGCCAAAGCAATCTACGGGTGGGATGCTTTTAAAAGGTTTGTATATAAAAAGAAGACCGGTAAAACAGCTCCGAAAGGAAAAGAAGTGCCACAATTGAGGCCCATTCCATGGGCTAGATGCCATATTATCGCCAACCAGTTAGGCGGGAAGGGAAATGTGTATGCCAATTTGTTCCCCTGTTGGCAGACGAAGTTCAACACACCCGCCATGTCCGATTGCGAAAATGTGGCCGCGAGAGAATTGAAAGCTGGGAATACCGTGTTATATGACACAACTCTCGAGTACAAGGGCTCTAATTCCTGGCCTGCCTCGATTATAATTGAAGTGGAGAGAATCAACAAGAATAGAAAGAGGTCCAAGCTTTACAAAGTGAGAATTGAGAATACTGAACAGGCGAAATTGACTAATATTTAGATATTGCATTGAATACCACCTGTCCTCGCTGGACAGCCGATACCCGTCTCACAAATGCCACGTTGGAAATAAGCTGCAGCCGTCTACGAAGCACAAGACGGATGGAAGAGTTGTCTAGAAAGTAGCTCAGACTTCTGGAAATCATTTTTTTTCGCTATTTACTCTTTTGGGAAATAACGAAAATGGACCGATATTAAACGCTTTAGAAACCGCTATTACTGTGAATATTGTGAGTTCGGTTACAGTCCGAATTATTTGCGCACAAGATATTTGAACAAGGTTCAAATATAGGGAACCGTTCTAAAGCTGGGAAGGTAGAACTACCTAAACTAAAAGTAGCGCACGAGCTAGAGTTCGTAGAGTTCTACAGCGGGAGGGACCGAGAAAGGGACAAAGCAGACCAAGACCAGATGCAAATCTTAACATTCTTAGTTATGGACCCCGGAAGCTCATCATCAGATATGCCATCACTGCCGCGTTTCTCAAGGGATATACGCAGTGTGCCATGGACCGAGGGTGAAGGGAATCAGGAGCAGTATGCAACTGCAGTGCCACAGTGAACGGATTTCCATAACCTACTGCCCGATTCAAACAACAACAACATCCCTCAGAAGTTTAGAGAGATTGTGTTGCAGTCACAGCTCTTTGATAGAGTCCGCGATCTATGTTGATCGATTTCGGAGGATTTCATCAAATCGAAGAAAGGAGTCTCTGCCATTGTGAATTTCATCCACAAACAAGATCCCTTTGCAGCAGTTATAGACGTTTATTAAGATCTGCCGAAAATGATGACTATAAAGCGTCATCAGAACGAGTCATTGAGGAACTTCGAGTCCAGGTTTCAGGCTCAAATATCAAGGTTGCTTTCACACGGAACAGAAACGCAGTTGTCGGATTCGTTGGTTTTTTTCATTCTCCTGGCTAACTCAAACGTGGAGAACAATGAAAGATTGTCTGTCTTGGCGAAGTGGTTGGGGGAAATGTTACCCAGCACTGAGACATACTGCACATGAATACAAATGTGTTGCAGCTTCCATGTGATAGTAGCGGTGTCTCACAGGGTACGATATCTCTAGTCGACCATGATTTCCACAGCTACATCCGCGATGGAGCGTTAACATTTCGAGCACAGCCGATGAATGATCAGAGTGTAGGGAAATTGTACTGCTCTATGGCCTACGTTTCTGATTCTGACGTCCCTCGACCTTGTAATGAACTCAGAAAGATAGTTGACAAGGTCTACAAACATGTTTGTGGACATTCTACGTATTCAAACATCAGAGTTTTGCTGGAACGAAATGATATATGGAGCGATGAAGTTGACAAGAACCTTGCTCGTACTGAAAGAGTTATGGACACTCTACTGTTCAGTGTCGACCTTGTCGAAGAGGTAGAGCGTGCAAATTGCTAGAGTGTAGTCGTTGTACACTATCGGTGTGAGTACCGTGGTTTACAATTCATAATCATGAAGGTCTAAATACACAAAGTCATAACATATAAACGGCCGTAATTAACAACGAACATATTCATCAAACTGAATCAAAGATACAAATTCAAATACCAAGCGGGCGCATCCAAAAGCAACCAACCAGAACCGAATAGTTCTATACTCCTCCCTTTTCACCCAAAGTTTTTCTCAGAGTGTTTTGTCTCCGAGATCTTGTCAAAGTCGAAACAAAGTTTTCCAGTAAACAAAGTTAACTGAAGTGCATCAGTCAGCGCGCTGTCCTTCTTCGTCAGAGGATCAGCCAGATTAGAATGTCCAGGAACCCAAGAGATCTTATCCACAGCACCAGTCTGAAATTCGTAGCGAACACATGCAACATCACCGCGGATAGACTTGTCGATGGAATTCTTTTGTGTGGATAGTGAAGTAAAGAGATCTTTGGAGTCAACAGCCAAACGCAACTTGATTTCCTTCCCAAGTAGCTCGGTGTAGGCGTTAGAAATAGTCTTACCTTCATCAATGCCCTCAGAAGCGGCGAGGATTTCCGCAGCTGGAACACTCTTAACAGGACGCTTCGATTTGTGGGACATCCACGAGATGGCATGGTAGATGGACTGATTCTTCATTTCACCAACCAACAAACCAGTGAGCACACCAAGTTGTCCGCATTCGTCCGTCCTGGAAGCATCAGAAAAAACCAACACGCTCAGTTCGTGCTGTCTATTATCCGTCGGTATCGGATAAGCAATGGTTGTCCCAAGCTTCTTAAGCTTACGAACAATATTTATCTGTTCAACCAAATGACAAACCTTAAGTTCCGGTGCTTTCTGCTGCAAGTAGCTTGCATAGAATGAGCAGAATGGTGAAGCTGCAGTCCCAATCCAACCAAGCGAGCTGTTGGTTGAGGCAAACACGGATTTCTCGATCTTGTTCAGAGATTGATCGAACTGCTTGCGACGTTGCCTAGTGAATGGATATTCTACGACTGCATCCAACTTGTCATCTGCATCCGTCTCAATTGTCATGTCACCATTTTGCACCGTGTTGATACCAAAGAACCGAAGCTTTCCTGGACCCTTCATGACATCGCCAAACTTGAAACGCTTGTCGAACTCTTTCATGAAATGATTCACCCGATCTCCTTTTCCGGCAGCTTTCAGGTCATCAACAATTTTTGCCACAATTAACACCAATTTTCCGTTTTCTTTCTGAAAGAACAGCTGTGGCACATGCACTGATTGCGTGAGTCCAATGTCAAACATAACTTGATCAGACTGACTCTGCCATTTGGCATTTGCATTGACGAGGCCATACGCAGCTGTGAGTAGTAACCAAAGATGAGTAGCCTTCATGTGACTTTCCTTCGGAGGGCGAACATATACATCCCTCTGAGCCTCCCCGGTCTGCAGGAATGCCGCTTTTACGTCAGCTCTATAGATGTTCCATTCGTATAGAGACGCAATTGACTCAAGGATACGTAGTCCTGTGGGCGGGCACGTTGTGCAATCTTTGCTCAAGGCATTCTTCAAGTCATCTTCATTACCATGTGGTGCTATGCGAGCTTTCAGCTTAAGCGAGCCATCATCATTGGTCTTAACCTTGTACAATGTGTGGCTGTTAATGATGTTGGCGTTAGGCGGGACTTGATTATGCGAAACAGGGCGCACAGTCTTGAGAAAAGTCTCCTCCTCCTTCTTGTAGGCGTTCACCAAGGGAAATTGGTCAAAACCCTGGGCATGATGTCTAAGGAACGGCTTGTTCCCAAAGTGATCAAGCATCGATGAGAGAACAGAAGTCTCAGTGCTTGTTACCTGTAGCTCAGGTTGCGTAGAACTAGAACTGGCCGCGAATGTCTCATTGTTGAACTTCCATACTTCGTTCGAAATATCCAAAGTTTCAGTGTCTCCGTCATCATAGTGAATGTTCAAACGTCCATCTTCCTCCTCAGAGTGAACAGTACCCGGATAGAACTGATCTTCGAGAGGCCAGAACACTGAGATGTTGTCACCGACAGATGGTTCAACGTTTGCAGACTCAGTGGAAAAATCATCATCAACAGGTTTGATGTCTTCAGACGACGACACTGGAGTATCAGAGCCAGTTGCAGCATGTCCGGTGAGGTCAAATGAACTCTCCTCATTCGACTCATCAATAGAGTCGATACCTTCTTGCACTAGTTGTGCAAAGCTCTCTTGAGGTAGGGCTTTACGGGTGTCCTCGAAAGCAACTGTAACTTGTTTGCCTTTGCGTCCAGGTACAGTCACTGAGCGAGCACTGCGGTCAACGGAGAGAATTGGCTTGGCAATAGACCATTTTCCTCTCTTCTCGTGGTCTTTCTTATGATATACTTCGACCATGTCGCTGACAGCGATAGGTGGTTCAGAGACCGCCTTCGAGCGCAAGATGAGCGCTAGCTTCCT
Organism: Agarophyton chilense; assembly: GCA_030374765.1. Classification (NCBI taxonomy): domain Eukaryota; phylum Rhodophyta; class Florideophyceae; order Gracilariales; family Gracilariaceae; genus Agarophyton; species Agarophyton chilense. The sequence continues at coordinate 377,723 of JARGXX010000138.1, forward strand.
GCGAGCGTGAAGTTGATCGCGAGCAGTGCGAACATCATCGGGTACAGTCGTATCAGTGGGCTTTGCCACAACGGGACATGTAAACCCTTTGGCCAGTTCGAATGCAGACATTGTGTCATTCCCGTACAAGTCATTCGAAATGGAGACAGACTTGTATGCTCCAAGCATAGGATCAAAGTCCTGTCCAGCAGCTTCTTTCAAGCGGAGAAAGACACTGCGTATGATATTGTGCTTCGACTCGATGGCATTCTTAGAGTGCCTGCCAGGAGGCACTGGCTGAACTGGAATCCCAAGGTTGTCGATGTAGTCTTTAAACACACCGACTTGAAAGGCTTTGTCTGCCCGAATAGACTCAGGATACCAGAACTGGGAAACCCAAGCTGCTTCGAATCCAACAATAGCTTCTTTGAGGTTTGTCGATGACACCGCATGAACACATGAGTACCTCGTGATTAGATCCATTAGATGCATAAGCAATATTTCATCCAAGTGCAAGTGGTCAACGCACAGAACCTCGTTGAAATTCTTGGATAGTGAGCTGATAGATACCTTGCGGCTCGGTTGCGGAACTGCTGTTGAACGACAAGCAGAACAACGATTGACCATTTGTGTAACATAAGATGCAACCGTGTCATTCCAAAATCCGTTTCTTTCTAGAAGAAGCTTGTAGTCGGTAAGGCTAGCATGTCCGCACACATGCTTGTGTACCTTGTCAATGATTCTCTTTACCTCAGGCCATGGTTTCGAATTGACAGTTACAGCTGAAAGGCATGAAAGCACAGAGCTCTTACTGCAGTTACCAGTAAAGCGATTGAGCTCGACGTAGCTCAAAAAATCACGGTTGACGAGAGAAATAGATTCCCTTGTACCATTTGCAAGAAAGACCAGAGCATTTATTCCGATGTGCTCAATGTTGGCCTTGCTGGTCACATTCCTTCCTATGACCCACTGAGATGAACCGTCTAATACCAAATGCTTGATTTCGATCAGAGACCCTTGGTCTGATCTGGATGTCAAAACAATGGAGCCTAAAATGCGGCGTGCTGGACTAGCATGATCTCCTGTCCCATACTGCCAATGGGTGTGTCCATTGAGCGTGTCGGGAATGGGCCCTAAGGTGGGGTTTGTTGGCATTCCAAGATGTTCACCCAACAGGCCAAGTTCAACTGAGCCAATTCCAGCATATGGCGCTCCATCATCAAGAAGAGGTCCTAGTTCAACAGTTGGCATATTTGTAGTAGCAGAGGAACTGCAGAGACGGTTTGTGGTCACACTATAATGTGGAGCGGCTGGAGATGTTGCCGTGCTAGACGTAACAAGCTTTAGAGTCGTTGCCATATTGAATCGAACCGTCTTTGTATGCGATTTGTCATCTGTGTCACGTCTTGAGCTTTCGTGATACCTAGATCGCGAGGACCTCAAGCCATTGGCTCCTGATCTTTGGGGTCTGTCAAAAGACTTGCAATGTGAGGGAAGTGATCCATCAGCATTGTGGTTGCGTTTCCAATGTCCGTACTTACCGCACAGATCACATGGATACTTCATTGTAGGAGATTGTCCCTTTTGATTGAACCGGTGTCGCTCATGACGAGTTGTACCACCAGAGCTGGCCGATAAGGTTCCATACTCTTGCGCTGGATGCGAAGTCTTGTCGCATTGCTTGATTACAGAGGCTACAGACTGATACGTGATGGCACTTAAAAACTGTTCGTTAGAAGACTGTAAATTTAGGTTTTCGTCCGACGGTGCAGCACCAGCCATGACAGACACACGCTGAGAGTCATCAATTGCAGAATTAGACAGTAGCATCAAAGCTGCAATACATTCCGGTAGTTTAGTTGTCGTGGAAATAGAGTTGAATCTTGCAACCTGTGCAGAAAAACGAGACTCAAAATTCTTCATGGTCTCGGTATTACCACGTCTTGTATTCCAGAGTTGGTTAAAGTCACGATACGCCTCACTCACCACAGAAAGAGCGTCTTTCTGATAAATTTTGCCAACTATAACATTGACGGCACCTTCAGTAACCAACTCAGCCTCTGAAATTCCGGAGCAGAGGTCTTTAGCACGCCCGTACAGCTGGGACTTAAGACAAATTGCTTGCAGAGTAGCTGGGATCTTGTGACTGTTTGAGGCGGGCAGTGCGTTGTGAAATGTCTGCCAAAGATTGACAGCATCACGATATTCTTCTTGATCACCTTTGCCATCTGTCCATGGCGGGGACTTGGCATCCCAGGAGAACTTAGGCCTGGAAGGCAAATTGGAATTGGGCGCTGGGCCCATAACTGAAAGAGTTATGGACACTCTACTGTTCAGTGTCGACCTTGTCGAAGAGGTAGAGCGTGCAAATTGCTAGAGTGTAGTCGTTGTACACTATCGGTGTGAGTACCGTGGTTTACAATTCATAATCATGAAGGTCTAAATACACAAAGTCATAACATATAAACGGCCGTAATTAACAACGAACATATTCATCAAACTGAATCAAAGATACAAATTCAAATACCAAGCGGGCGCATCCAAAAGCAACCAACCAGAACCGAATAGTTCTATACGTACACTCGAAGAATGCATTCATTTTAAGACTACAGCCTTGCCTCATCCTGCGAGGAAGGTCTCCCTCAATTCCATGTCGCGTTCTTTCAACAACGTGGTCTGTGTAGACCACATGTTTCTGGACGAAAAGTGTGTGTTCCATGTGATGAAATCCACTGCACGCTACTCTGCGGGAACGACCGTAGTAGATATGTCTATGAAAAACGCCATCTGCGCGTTTGAGTCCCATTGGATATCCCCTTTTTGGGACCCGAAGTCTGTCCTCCTCGATCCTGCGTTCAACAATTCGATATTTTTTGTATATCTCGGTCGCCATGGCATTGAAGCACGACCACTGCCTCCGAGAAGACACAACAAGAATGTGCTTGAGTCCAAGCACCGAATTATTAGAGAAAAATTTCTCCGTCTCAAGGCTGCGTGGAACGACGAAGATGACGCCCAGGTACCTCTTTTGTTCCATAAGTCGCTGCGCATATCGAATGATCTCTGCAACAGTGATGTTCTCTCGGTCCAAGAACTGGCCAAAAGCTACAATCGCCCTGTTCTGAGTGGAGCCATATACCCTCTGAGATACCCCCGACCTTATCAAAGCGCATGAAAGCTTGCTATCGAAGCGCAAATTGACCCTCATATTGCGCTTGAAGGCGACGAGAGATGTTCCTATCAGTGTAGGGGAAAATATTCAGGTCTTCATTAAGTATTCGAATGAGAAACGAAGGAAGTGGACCGGGGCTAAGCCTGTTATCACATACGACCATGAAAATCGAACGGTGACAGTTCCTAGTGCCAATGGTAGAACTATATCGGCAGCGATAAAAGATGTACGCCCCGCTGTGGGTCAGGACGAGCTAGCCTCGCTGTGCAGTATGAAATTGAAGGACAATGCCCTTCAAGGGGGGTTTCTTCGCACGAATTAGAAGTTTCGCTCGCTCGAGGAATAGCTTGGGCTATGACAAACTATACTGCTATGGCGTGCCGACGGCCGGTTAGGACCGGAAGGGCACACTGGTGGAGCACGTGGACTGCACGGATGCCAACGCTCGAGTACGAGGCGTGCCACACGTGGCCCGGACTGCACCAAATGGTTAGTATTATTTAGTAATTTTTAGTATTTATTTAGCTACGCTATCGCTATTTAGTGTCTATTTTTCGGGCGCGCGCTTACTGTCAGGGGCCGCGCGCTACACTACATAGGAGGTTGAGCACTGCTCCCCAGTAAACACCCTCTTGGGATCCCAAGGAGGGAGTCTTGGCTCTGAACTTTTCGCCTTTGGCGCGTCTTCACCGCATACCGCGTGAGCGCCCGTTGCACGTTTGTTCATCCTTTCCTATGTCGACCAGAGTGCTACCACCACTGTGGGTTCATATTTAATCGCCGACACTTGTCGTAGTCTCGCCTCTGTATAGGGTTTCGCCCCCGTTTTCCTCTTGTTCTCCTTTTTGCCTCTCGTGAGTGGCCGCACCACTCACCCCGCTCGTCCACCTCATACGAGTGTTTCCTCGCTCCTTTTCCGACAATCTCCGTGGTACCGCTTCGCTTAGGACTGGTCACACCCCGGACTGTGCCGTGCTCACCTAAACACTCTAGGTATATCCCGCCGGATTGGCCTCGGTCTTACACCCGACTCCGTCGTGCCTTTCCAGAGTGGCTCTGTTTCTGTGCTCTGCTGGGACGCGTCTCCTCCGCCTGAGGCGTGTCTCTCAAGAGAGGAAGATCCCGAACATCTTCGTGGTATCTACGCTCCAAGCGTTGTCCTACAAACTGGTCTCCCGACTTAGAAGTTTGAGTCGGGCACAGTCAGTCGCGATTAATCGGAAAGAGAACTCAAAAATTGAGGTTGATCTCAGTTGCCTTCTTTGAGGAAGTTTCTTGGCCCCACTAGCCGATCGGGTTTGGATACTCACGTGTAACGGATTCTGATCTCATGTCGTCCAAAGACCGTCCGAGGACGCGGAGTCAAACCGGTGCACCGGAACCATCGCAACCATCCCGTATCCCGGTCCGTTCACGGTCTCATTCCGGTGGATCGACTGGTGCGCCAGGTGGAAGGACCTCGAGACCTCCTGTCTCTGATCCAACACCCCCAGCAAGTGGAGCAGGACCGGCGTCTGCCGCCGCCCAGATGCTCTCCCCTGCTAGGGATGTCACCCCCCATCCCAGCCTTGCAGCTGTGAAAGAGCAACTCCGCTCTATGCGGGAAGCTCAAGTCATCCTTGCAGAGGAGTTCGATTCCCTTCGCAAGAAGGTAAATGACACTGCTACGCAGGATTTTTCTGAGGACCTCCGTGTCCTCCGTGCGGATGTGAACTCGATTCTGGAGTCCCTTGGTGGACCCTCGGCCTTTGTGAAGGACGTCACGGACAAGTTCTCGCGCGTCCGAAGCCGTCTCGAGACGTTGGAACAAACCCTGATGTCGGGGAATGATCCGGCCGAGCCGGTTGCAGTATCCCGCAAGGGAAGAAAGGAAGAGAACCGCCAGGCTCGAAAGAAGCGAAGGAACACGGATCCCGAACCGTCAGACTCCTCATCCTCGGAGTCCGACTCTTCCAATTCATCGGTGGAAGTAGCTCGCCGTGAGCGTTCCTCACGCTCTAAGCGGTCAACAGCCACCCATGGTGTGATCCGCGCCCGCACGAAGGGAAGGAAGCACACAGGGTTGAAGGAGCTGAAACCGACCAATTCGCTCTTTAAGAAGCTCTTATCATACCGGTACTACCGTTTGGAGGACTCCTCTTTGGATCGTACACCCCGTGGTAGGGGAAGAGTGAAGGACTGCATTAAGCGAATGCAGCTCTCACTACGAAACCAGTTGTTTTTAGGAGAAGACCCAATGTTGGTGTTGGATTTCTTGGCACGCTTTGTCGCGGAAGCTGACATCCTTGGAATGAACGAGGGACAGGCCTACATTGCCTTACCGTACTTCTTACGTGGGCTTGCAGAAGACCAGTATCACTCTGTCAGAGGTACATCACGCGCGTCCAAAGGAGGGGTTACCTGCTGGCCCGAAGCAGTTCAGTACCTCCTGAGGTCGTATGCTACTAACTCCGCCATTCAGCAGGCGATAGGGGCCCTGCGGGACACTCGCCAACGTCCAGGGGAGTCGGAAACCGATTATTCGTCGCGCCTTAACAAGGCCTTTCACCGCTGTGGCAATGTTTACCCCGCTGAAGAGCGTTGTACCATGTTTTTCGATGGTTTGGACCCGTCGATCCGGACTCTTGTTGCTCGACGTCGAGAAGATAGACCTAAAGCCACGTATTTGGAACTAGTGCAGTTCGCTCGTGCAGAAGGTGAAGCCCTGCGCGCACGCACTCCTGGCTCCAGGGTTAGGTCCGCAAAAGCGTTGATGTTACAACCGGGTACCCCGTCAGCTTCGATGATCGACGAACAGGCCTCCCGGAGGGATTATGATAACGTGCAGCTAGCCCATAGCGACGTTCATTCCATCCCGACAACGGAGTTACCCTCAACCTTGGACGAGTCACAATACGTGATTGAGGAGGACACGCTACTCTATGCGGATAATGGTCGCGTTCGTGCGCCACGCGTCCCACACGAGAGTGGTAATGTCCGCTCTTCGCGTCCTGGTTGGAGAGATACCCGCCCCGCGGTGAATTTCGCCGAGCCTCGCCACCCAACACCGGCTTCTGGTCTGATTTGTCATCTCTGCTACAAACCAGGCCATACTTCTCCACAATGTGTGTTGTCTCTCCGAGAATGGGCACAAGTCGTAATCAATTACGAGGCCCTATCCCCGGAGGACAAAGCAGCTGTATCGATTGCATCGTATATCCGTGCTCGAACGGATGTTCCACGTCACGTGTCGCTTCCCCGAGCTCGGGTCGTACCTGCACCGGATTCCCGTGTCACCGACGTGGTCTGTTACCCCACCGCTTCTACGGTACCTTCTGGACTTGATGCCCCGGCGTTGCCTGCTCAACGTCCTGAGCAGCCGACTCCGGCGGAGCAGGCCCAGAAAAACTAAATTTCGGAGTCTCCTCTCAAGGAGGGGCGCCCTCAGAGTCGAGGTCGACGGCTCCCGAGGCGTCCAAGCGTCGCTCCCCGGTCAAAATCCTTTCAAGGAAAGAGACCGTCAATGACGTGAACTCGGAAGACTTTAGTGTTCTGCGTCGTCCCTGGAAACGTGTTTCCCATAACCGGTTCCCGGGTAGAGTTCTGGTGATGGCCAAGAGAAACTACAAGGTCTATGCTGACCTTGGCCTTTCACCCCAGTTTATGGTGCGACACCTTACCGTCTTAGTCACCGGTGCCGGTCCGAACTTTGTCGTGGAGGAAGTGTTATCGCCTGCATTGCATTCTAGGATCCGCAGCGACCACGTCCCGGAGGTCGCTGACGCGAAAAACAAACCGTTGGATACGATGGGGTTCATAGAACTGGTAGTCCGCGTTGGCGCTCGTGTGGTGAAACTCGACTTCTTCGTATGTCGGAAATTAGCGGCCCCAGTCATCTTGGGTTGCGACTTTTGCGACCGCTTCGTCGAAGCGATCTTCCCCCGCCCACGGCGTGTCGAGATGGAGGATGGATCGTCCACTCCGATCGTTCGTCGTCCGCTTAGGCGTGCCACGAAGAAGCATGTCCCGCTACCGGCAGCACTGGAACCTGGACCGGATAACCGTGAATCTATTAAGCACCGCGTCGCAGCGTCGTTGTGCGTCCCGCCTGAGTCCCAAATGATGGTGAAAGTAACCTCCCGTCAACACGGACTCCGGGTCTTGCAACCATTTTCGTCACTGTATGACAGGCACAGCCTCGCAATTGCGAATGGAATCGTCCTTGTGGAGCCAAACCAACCGTTTCACGTGCTGATCGCCAATCTAGGGACTGTACCCCAGTACCTGGTGAAAAACCAAATGATAGGGTCCGTCATGCCGCCCCCCATCGCTAAGGTGCCGACAAAGCTGAATGAATCTGACGTTCTCGGACTCGTTCACTCTAAGGAGGGGGACAGCCCGGAACCCGTTTCATCGCCTGTACCCGGGGGTCAACCTGTAACATCAGGGACGCAGCCCGTTTCAACGTGTGGTGACCGCCCCGATCCAGTCCAAGAACTCGACGACCTGGATCTCAGCCACCCCCCGGAGTCATACCGCCATCGATTGCGAGAACTGTTAAGAGGCTTCACCACTATGTGGGAGGGCTCCCTTGGTGAGATTGCCACTACGGAACACCGGATTGATTTGCTACCGGACAACCGACCCATCTCTCAGCACCCATACCGTGCCGGACCCGCCGCACGCGCGGAGGAAAAAGCACAAGTGGATAAAATGCTTGGAGCAAGAGTCATTGAACCGTCTCAGTCGCCGTGGGATTCTCCAGTATTACTGGCTCCAAAGCAGGATGGTTCCTGGAGGTTTTGCGTCGACTACCGTCGGTGACTACCGTCGGTTGAATGCCGTTACCGTCAAGGACTTGTATCCAATCCCAAGAATGGACGATTACATTCACTCGCAGGGCACCGCAACTGTCTTTACCACCCTGGACGCCAATTGGGGATACCGGCAAGTTCCGGTAAGGAAGCAAGACCAGGATAAAACTGCTTTCGCGTGTCACTCCGGTCTCTACCGTTTCAAACGGATGCCTTTTGGTATTACCAACGCCCCCGCTACTTTCCAGCGAGCCATCGACATCCTATTGGCACGCTTCAAATGGCGTACCTGCCTGGTCTACCTGGATGACATAATCGTCTTCTCAGATAATCTGGACAAACATCTCACTCATGTGAGGGATATCATGACCACGCTACGAGATGCGAGTGTCACTCTTAAGTTGAAGAAACGTGACTTCTTCACAAACACCGTGAATTATCTCGGCCATGTTATCCGTCCAGTACGTGTTACAATCGAGGAGACTCGTGTTAAGTCACTCAAAGAGGCTAAAGAACCACGGACGCAAACCGAGCTACGTTCCTTTCTGGGACTCGCAAACGTCTACCGACGATTCATCCCGCACATTGCGGACAAGGTTGCACCGTTAAAGGCGCTTTTGTGGAAAGGCCAGCCACCAAAACCGGACCCCTTAGCCCCCGTTCAAACGGAATATTTCAACTCTCTTAAGGATTCTGTCGTCTCCGCCCCGATCCTCTCGTTGCCCAAGCCTGGAAGGCCCTTCACCGTAGATACGGACGCCAGCGACTACCAAGTAGGTTGTGCACTGTTTCAAACTGCACCCAATGGGGAAATACGCCCCGTAGTATACTGGTCCCAGTCGCTAAACGCCCACGAGAAAAATTACTCCGTCTCGGAGAAGGAATGCCTTGCAGTAGTGTGGGCATTACAAACGTTGCGCCCCTATCTCATGGTTAATCATTTCACCGTTTTTACGGACCACGCATCACTTCGATGGCTACTATCAATCTCGGAGCCTTCAGGCCGCTTGATGCGTTGGCGTCTCCGTCTAGCGGAATTTGACTTTGAAGTGCAGTACCGAAAAGGATCGTGCAACACCCAAGCCGATGCTCTCTCCCGCCTGGTCACTAATGGAGAAGCACTACCCGTCAAAGACGATGAAATACCCTGCTTTGCAGTGAATGGCGACGACGCTACCATCGAGGACGAGGAACTAGACACGGACTCTTCAGATTCCGGTTCCGAATTGGACGACTTTCTTCTCTCGGAAGATTTCGAGAAACCCTTACCAGGGAAATTCGTGCCTATTACTCCAGAGGAGATGATACGGGAGCAATTCGCTGACCAGTTCTGTGCGATGGTCCGCGCTCAACTCAAGGGAGGAGGTACTCTCCCCTTTCAGGTGAATGACGCCGGATACCTTGTACGGACCGTTGGATCGCACCCACAAATCGTGGTACCACATAACCTCTAGTCGAGAGTCTTGAGGTTGTCGCACTACTGCAAACTGAGTGGCCACGTCGGGGGACGGGAACTTTACCTCACCCTACGCCGTAACTTCTACTGGCCTGTCATAGCAGTGGACTGCTACGCAACGGTGCGGTTTTGTACCGATTGCGCTCGGAACCGTGTCAAACTCCGCCGTCATGCGACGAAGTTGAAGCTGTTTCCAGCTCGCGCTCCATTGGAGTTTGTGGCCATCGATATACTCGGTCCCTTCCTCACCACTAAGCGAAATTACAAGTTCGTACTCGTAATTACGGATCGCTTCTACAAGCTTGTCCGGACCGTACCGTTACGGAAGATCTCCACTATGAGTGTGGCTCAAGCCTTCGTCCTACACTGGGTCTTCGTCTACGGCCCACCGGTCAACCTCCTCTCCGATAACGGGAGACAGTTCCCCTCTCGTTTCTTCGAGGATGTGTGTCACATCTTGGACATTAAGAACCTGTTCACGACCACTTCCCACCCCCAAACTGATGGGCAGGCCGAACGGTTCAACCGGACATTACTTGCGACACTCCGTTCATACGTTGCCGACCACCACAAAGATTGGGACTTGTTCACTGATGCGCTCACCTTTGCGTACAATACGCAGGTGCAAAGGACAACCGGAATAACGCCCTTCGAGTTGGTACTGTCCCATACTTCACCGCCCGTGGCGCTGGAACCACAGCCCATGCTGGATACCTTTCCGTCACCGACTGCTTACCGCGAAGCGTGGAAAACTTGGCTCACGAAGCTCATTCCCGCCGCACGGCGTTCAATGGGCCGAGCCCAGGCCGCTTACAAGCGTGACTTTGATACCAAAGCCCCTCGCTCGCCGCCACGTCTCGCCCCGGACGGCTATGTATTCATCCGCAAGGAGTATTGGAACCCAGAGAAGGAGAAAATCCACAAGCTTTCACCCGTTGCCGACGGCCCCTTTCGGGTTATTTTGGTGGCTCCCGACACTGTCGTTGTTGACCTCGCTTGTAATCATGAACGCATCTGCCGCGATCGCGTGGTGTCGGCTTCTCCGCCGTTAACATCCCAACCTACTGGTGTGACTGCTCCCGTTGAAACGAATTCATCGACCCCCTTACCCTAGGTCCACCCACGTCCCTACGCGTTACCACACACATCTCGGGGTTTGGCGGACCTTCCGCTACCCGCGCCGCCCAACCCGAAAGAAATCATGTCGCGCATTCGTCGCTCCTCCCCAGTCCACCCGACGGACACCAACTCCGGTGCATCGTCTAAGGAGGGGGAGGCGCCCGACAGCCCTCGTAATCCGGTCGATACCGTCGCTGGAAACTCCGTACCGTCGCGTGTCATTCTTCGCCCATCAGGTGTGCCTGATACCGACGTCCTGCACGACTCGACGCAGTCGCTATCCAAGCCTCAGAACGCAGCTGCGGATAGCGCCACCAACACTCGACGAGGTGTCAACACACGTGCAACAAGTAATGCAAATGCGCTTGACGCACCGCAGCCTGATACAGTACGAGTGGACGACGCACCGCCAAGTACCCCGCACAGGGAGGCGGATATATCCACGGCGCCGACGCCGGACAGCCCGCCATTGGAACGCTCACGTGACTACACGAAATCTCCCGTGGGACAGAGAGGTGCGACAACTCGCCACCGCTCCAGCGAATCTCACCGCCGAAGCGAGCTTCACCACGCCGATTAGCGGAACGACCACCCGGGTTACACGCTGGTGTGGGCCCTCCAACCGGAGTGGGAAGTGCCGAAACAAGTCCGGCACTTGGAGAAAATGAACCACCGAAGTCGGATCGACATTCTACTCCGCCGAAGACTGCCTTGCGCGCTACACGGCCCGACCGGAGCGAAGCCGCCCAACGCGTGATCACTTCGGTACCCCCTGGCTCAGGACGGGTACCACCCGGAAATAGCGACACCGTCATACGGGATGGCCGGGAAGTGTACCGACAAGAGTTCGTGGTCGGACGCATTCTGGAGCACTCCTACCACCCAAAGGGGTATCTCCAATACTTGGTCGGTTGGTACGGGTACGGCCCCGAATGGGATTCAGACGAACCGATAGAGCACCTACCTGGGTCAAAGGTGGTACAGTATCATCGTCGTACTGTCACAGCTTTGCTGGCTACCATAGACCGAGCCCAAGTGGGATAAGAAGACACCCGATGGGGATAAAGGAACAGAAGATCTGGATAAGGACCTTTGGAAGAAGGAGAAGATGCACAGAAGACCTGGAGAAGGACACTCAGAAGAAGTGGAAGAGAAGAAAGAAAACAAATACGTCAAAGACGGAAGCAGTTTACTATTTTCGAAGTTGCTGCACACACTACCGCACAGCGGGACATACTAACCAAGATCACAAGGGACTTGTTGGAAGAACCCGGATTGCCATGCGCGCCACCTGAATCGCTAGAAGGGTTACTCCCGCCAGCCAGGCGTGCCGCTAAGGCGTCTCTCATCGCACCGATGTCGCCGCTCGCCGCTTGCGCGTTCAGTCCAACACGCCGAAGGAACTGGGAGATCGCGACCGCCTCTGGGCGTATGGGAACCTCGATAGCTTCCGGTTCGTCCGGCAACGCCGCCGCCACTAGATTTACCACCGCACCTGCGTGAGTCGCTCCCTGCGCCGGCCGCGCCGTAGTATCGGCTCCATAGGGGTCTCCCACGTCTTCCATGACCTCGTCGCCACGGTATTCGCCCGACTCCTCCGGGAGATCACCGCCATAGGCGTAGTAGAAGTCATCCGAGTTGGCAAACCCCACGGGGTTCCCGTATGGTATGCCTCGCAGAGCCATCCGGAGTGCCGACGCCTCCGCCTCAGAGATCTCTTGCTGCTCCCATGGGTTAAAGAAGATGAAATCTCCCGCCAACGGCGTGCGTCGCCCCGGAGACCGATCAGCCCCACCGGCTTCTTGACCACGGCCGCTCCGCCGGACAGGCACGACAGCCCAGTCGACACGCCCAATTATGTCGATGAGCTCCTGAGCTTCATCAGCGTTATTGACACCTCCAAGAGAGAGTTGAAGGTCCAGCTGCCGGATGTAACCACGCAAACGCGGAGGAAGATACCACAGTCGATACTGGTCGTAGGCTTCCCACAAGATGTACGCCGCGGCGCGGACTGCCCATTCGGTTAGAGCCACGGACCATAAGCCGGAGTGCGGATCCTCGATGAGGTACGAGCCCAGATAGCAGACGACTGGAGGCAACTCCACGTAACATCCCCGGCACACCTCGACGGAATACCACCACCCAGGCAGGGGAACGTATCGCACGAACTGGTAGAAGGGACTAATCCGGTTTATCTCCGTGTTCTGATAAGAGACAAGGAACCCAAAGCGGGATCTGCCCCGACGCTCCTCGCGGACGAAGTTCTGTAACCACCGATATCGGGACTCACGACGAAGGTGACGGAACTCGGCACGAAGGATCGGACGGACCCAGCAGATCGCTTCTTGACGCGCTCGCGGTTGACCGCGCCGTGCGTAAGATTCCAACGCCGCAAAGCGCTCACAATAGCCGATCTCACCCTGAGTCCGGTACATCCGTCGGTCGTAGCCGAATTCGTCGGGGATGGGGTATTGAAAGTTTTCCCGGTCGATCCGTGAATAGCCGATGCGGACGAAGGTACAATGCGCCTCTTCCGCCGACTCGCGCCTTCGCCGCAGAATCGTGTGAATGGGAACCGCCACACGGAATCGCCAGTCCCACGAAGTGGTGATCAAAGCCGGCAGCTCGCCCGGAAGACGCGCATTTTCATCAGCATACGACGCCAAGAGTTCTTCGTCGAAGACCGCTGTCGGATGGAACCACGGAGCTCTCCGGAGAATCGCCGCATGTTGACGCGGGTTAAACCCGATGAGTTCGTCGTAACTGGGCCAGGCGCCCTCCGCAGGAGTGATGTGGCTTGAAGCTTCGACGGAACCCCGGGATCGGCTCGGCGCGGTTGAGGAGGCACTCCCCCGCGGAAGGGGGGCCGAATGGAAACCGGAGAAGTAACCGCGGCGGGGATTGTCACCACCGTTCCTCGGGAGTGCTGGTCGCCGAGGTATCGGGATTTGGTCGCTGGAAATTGGCGTACGATGCGGAAGAGCGCTCGAAGTTCGAGGAGTGGTTACCGCGTTGGTGCGTTTGTCTTTCGGTTGTGAAGCTCTGCCTTCGACAGTCGAGTGGTCGCTGGACGCGTTACGCGGCTCGCTCTTATGCCGGTTGGACCGTTGCCTCCCCGCTATTTCGACGGCGTGTTCGTCACCTAGGGAGAGGGATATGAAGGACAATGCCCTTCAAGGGGGGTTTCTTCGCAGGACTTAGAAGTTTCGCTCGCTCGAGGAATAACTTGGGCTATGACAAACTATATCGCTATGGCGTGCTGACGGCCGGTTAGGACCGGAAGGTCACACTGGTGGAGCATGTAGACTGCACGGATGCCAACGCTCGAGTACGAGGCGTGCCACACGTGGCCCGGACTGCACCAAATGGTTAGTATTATTTAGTAATTTTTAGTATTTATTTAGCTACGCTATCGCTATTTAGTGTCTATTTTTCGGGCGCGCGCTTACTGTCAGGGGCCGCGCGCTACACTACATAGGAGGTTGAGCACTGCTCCCCAGTAAACACCCTCTTGGGATCCCAAGGAGGGAGTCTTGGCTCTGAACTTTTCGCCTTTGGCGCGTCTTCACCGCATACCGCGTGAGCGCCCGTTGCACGTTTGTTCATCCTCTCCTATGTCGACCTGAGAGCTACCACCACCGTGGGTTCATATTTAATCGCCGATACTTGTCGTTGTCTCGCCCCTGTATAGGGTTTCGCCCCCGTTCTCCTCTTGTTCTCCTTTTTGCCTCTCGTGAGTGGCCACACCACTCACCCCGCTCGTCCACCTCATACGAGTGTTTCCTCGCTCCTTTTCAGACAATCGCCATGGTACCGCTCCGCTTAGGACTGGTCACACCCCGGACTGTGCCGTGCTCACCTAAACACTCTAGGTATATCCCGCCGGATTGGCCTCGGTCTTACACCCGACTTCGTCGTGCCTTTCCAGAGTGGCTCTGTTTCTGTGCTCCGCTGAGACGCGTCTCCGCCGCCTGAGGCGTGTCTCTCAAGAGAGGAAGATCTCGAACATCTTCGTGGTATCTCCGCTCCTAGCGTTGTCCTACAGAAATCGACGAGTTGGATCACTCAGTTTCACTTGCCTACGAGGAGTGTCTTGCAGATGAGGACACTACCGAAGCAACGCGAACACAGGACTACGACAGTCAGCACGATATGGGTATTGGAGACACAGCAGGCATTGGTTCCACATTACCCAAGTTGGGAGACACAATCGAAGTGTACTGGTCTTCGGATAACCAGTACTACACAGAAACAGTCGCGCGTTTCTCCCCCCGATCCGAACGATACACCATTTGCTACTAAGATGGTCAGAAGGAAGTTCTTAAACTTCAAGAGGAAACATGGCGATATGTCGATAACGCCACAGGAAAAGAAGCTATTGTGGGAAACGAAGTTCAGCTTTCTCCCGGACAGGAGCTGGATAGTATCGAGGCCGATGTACTTCGTCAATACTACGACGTTCTGGGCAGTAAGGAGTTTATGTTGCACCAATCCCATGGTGTTCCCTCTTTTCTCACAGAGAATGCTTACAAGGTGGAAGAAAAAGCATTCAAGAATACTATTCGTGAGGTTCCTATCACGCAGGTCCCTCGTGATGCGAACATCATTTCCAGTCACGTATTCTACAAGATCAAAAAGTGTGATGACACATCACTCCTTTTACGTGCGCGAATTGTCCCACATGGAAACGAAGACAAACAGAAGCACACTTTGAAGACCGATTCCGCCACCTGCTTACCTACTGGTATTCGAATATTGTTATCACTTGCAGTGATACACAAGTGGATTGTGGCTAAGATCGATTTAAAGAGCGCGTTTCTCCAGACTGGAGACGCAACGAGAGATGTGTGCATGGTCCCACCTCGTGAGTGCCCCACAAGGTATAAGTTCTACTGGTTATTTCTTGCAGCAACCTATGGGCTTGGGAATGCTTCTGCGAAATGGCAACGATTGAGCGACGATCTTTTTACAAGAAATGGGTTTGGTCAACTGATCTATGTACCTCAGCTATGCTATCAGGTGGAAGATGGAAAGCTACCTGTGGCAGCCATTAAGGTTGATGATGTACTTTTTTGTGGGACACGCAGGAAGATTACTGAAGTTATCGAACAGATCAGGAAATCATACACCTTAGGCACTATCGTTTATAGACCAGGGACATTCAGTTCTTATGGCCTCATAGTTACTCAGTTCGATGATCATTCCATTACGATACACGGAGACGAAAAGCTGCAGGCCTACGAACCATACCCCCTGGATCGCAACAGGTGTAAACAACGAGAAGAACAACGTAACAGCCTTGAAACAGCTGCGTTTAGGTCCCTTGACAGTTCGCTGGGCTAGTCGGGACAGGCTGCTTCGCAATTCTGCGCATTTACAGCTAGTTTCCTACAGCAGAAAGGTCTGCAACCTCTTTTGAAGAATTTGGTTACGCAGGTCAACATGCTTCGGTGTTTGAAGAGACAAGGCACTATCACACAGTATCAGCGACAAAATGATTCCCGGTCGTACCAAGTGTCAGTGGTGGTATTTTCGGATGCAAGTCGCACCGAAGACTATGGGAAACTGGGGTTTGTGGCTGGCCTTTTGTTCGGAGAGTTGAAGAAGAATTCCATTTTTCATCCCCTCGCTTGGAGTTCTCACAAATCCAAAAGACCTGTGAAGTCTATTGGTTCTGCAGAAATCAGCGCCGCCGGTGAGGGTATTAATGAAGGAAAGGTACTGGTTCAGGCAATGAAGATGCTACTTGGTATAGAAGTCGGCCACATTGTCGTTGTTGACTCTAAAGATCTCTACAGTACTTTATCTACGTGTCGAAATGCCAATGATCGGTCAATTCGTGGAGATGTTAGCGTTATACGGTATGGGTTTGAGACTCATAACGTTGACCGAATGGTGGGGATACCTGGAAAACAAAATTTGGCTGATCCCCTCACGAAGACCAACAGTCCGCTTTGTCAAGCTTTAGAGCTCTTGCTGTGTGATGGAAAATTGCCATTTGACTTCCCTACTGCTGTGTTGCGCAGTTCTCACTCATCTACCTGGTAAGTGAAATTGTCGAAGAGGAAAGTGTGAGTAGCTGTTTTTAAGATGACAAAGTGGAAAGTGTGTGAATATTGTGAGTTTGGTTACAGTCCGAACTATTTGCGCACAATATATTTGAACAAGGTTCAAATATAGGGAACCGTTCTAAAGGCTGGAAGGTAGAACTAGCTAGACTACAAGTAGCGCACGAGCTAGAGTTCGTAGAGCTCTACAGCGGGAGGGACCGAGGAAGGAACAAAGAAGACCAAGGCCAGAAGTAACGCTTAACATTCTTAATTACAGTCCCCGAAAAACGAAACGCAACAAAAAAGGAATTGCAGTCCACCGCGACGCAAGTTCCTCTATCACGTTACAAACACTATTAAATAAAGGCACACCATTGTTTTACAAAGTGTCGTCATAGTTCTGTGCAACTCCCCGCGGCAATATTGGCACCCGCGTGTGCCATTGAAGTCGGCGACAAAAAGAACTCGAAAAACCAACGCGCACAAACCATTGGCTTAAACAATGATGCCAAACGCAATGACCTTTTAAACCCAAACATAAGGGCGACAGTTCCACTATTTCAGTCTCTCCGAGTGCGCAGTCTACACCAGATTATACTTGTTCAGCATGCATCCACTAGGCTACCTCTCTCAATACAGAAAAGAACAAATGGTAGCCCTTCGTCGTCAACACCTTTCCATCAGAGCAATTGCAGACCATATCAGCCGATCACCCTCAACCATATCAAGATTCTAAAAGCGATATGAACAAAAAAAAGGTTGTTACTTCCAAAAACGCTCTAAAAAATAAAATACACATCACCTAGCTGTTACTACAACTGGCTTAAACCGGTTATTATAGCGCTAAGGAGTCAACAATTCGTCTCAATTTGCCTATTAATGTTCGCCGTATAGAAA
Organism: Agarophyton chilense; assembly: GCA_030374765.1. Lineage (NCBI taxonomy): Eukaryota > Rhodophyta > Florideophyceae > Gracilariales > Gracilariaceae > Agarophyton > Agarophyton chilense. The sequence continues at coordinate 395,189 of JARGXX010000138.1, forward strand.
AAATACTACGAAATAGCCCCCCCTCTTAAATTGCACAAACTAGTTATGTCAGATGAGCATGATACAAAAGAAAACTTGTGGAATGGGCAAGACGACAATGTTGCAACGGAGACTATAATTGGGTGTAAGTGGTTTTTTCGGATGAGTAGATGTTCAATTTGGTTTACCTATATAGTATTGCGTATTAATGGCATAAGTAAAGGAAGGACTTGCGTCGTCATTTCACACGTTAAAATGGTGGAGATTCTGTGATGGATTGGGGGGTAATTTATTTTTATGGAGTCTCTAACCGGTGTTTATTCATGGGAATCAGAATTCTACGAAGTATTGCGAAACTTCAGAGCAGGGTTTACTACCATTTGTAACTGTAGTGTTTTTTGAATTGTCGTCTTTCGGATTTCAACACGACAAGGCGTCTAAACACGCTGTGCAATACACGGGCTATTGGCTCTTTCACAATCAAATGAAAGTGTTACCATGACCTGCGAAGTCTCCGGATTTAAATATCTTTGAAGACGAGTGGGGTGTTATGGCAAGAAAAGTGTGCGATTGGTACAAACAGCTTGATACCTTGGCGGAGTTTAAGAATAGAATTATAGAGGGGCCGAAATGGCTTTCTCAAGGATATCTCCTAACTTTAAACCACAGATAAAAGAAGCGTCTGTTGATACCACGACCATTCTGGCGTCTAGCGAGCCCATCGCACCTGCATCGAAAACCCAGCGTTTCCCAAAAAGAAACTGCCAACTCAGGGTAGAGGGGAAATCGCGCTCGCAACCTACGCAGTCGTGGGTGGCCTACAAAAAAGTAGTAGTGCCACCCAGAACCACAATAAATAAGCCAACCTCCCGACAGAGCTGCCTGGAGGAAGGTGGAAACCTCAGAGTGAGAGACATCTCTGAAAACTTGGTGCCTGCTCTTTCCTGGCCTTTTTGCGCAGACCGCTGCGGGCCGGTCGTCCGACCCCGCCTATGCATCGCACTCGATCAACAAAACGCTTTGCGCGACGGTAAATCGTACCGATTCGTTGCGAAGGCAGTGATGTCGACGTACGGGCTGGTTAACACTATACAGGCTCCGACTCTGGCCAAAGCAACAGAGCCGGGACTAATAAGATTCGAGACAACTTTTTCAGCTTACATGGAGCGTGTGAATGACATAAATGCGGGCAAGCAGAACAATCAAAAGATAAAAGCTGCCTCCGTTCGGCAGTGCATCAAGCTAAAACTCTTGCACAGCCTTTACATCCTAGGTAGGATGGCAGGGGCCGCAAAGATGGGAGAAGCAACAGAAGAAGCGCTCAAGGAATGGTTCGACTCTCGTTTGGCTCATACCCTCCCCCCCCCCTGCCCCGACATCTGAACAATTGCGTCGAGAAAGCAGTCTCTGGAGTCAAATACCAGTTGCTCTAAAGGGATCCAGCAGGAACGGCCGAACAATTCGTGCTCGACGTTATAACTGCTCTCGATGAACACAACGACTCGGAATTTATCACAGAGAAAGACGGATGTAAGCAGCTTTTGATGAAACTGGTACACAAACTGGAACACCCCGAACTTTAAAGAGCTCGTCTGAGACCAAATGGGCATGTGGACTGCAGAACAGAAAGGAAATCTTTCTTTCTTTGCGGACACCTTTGCACCACTTGCAGATCAAGCGCACGCCGTCCAATCTGCTGCGCTGAAGCTCAAACTCAAACATGGTCATGGGCACGTAAGAGACACGCAGATTGATCGTTCACAGGAATCACCAAAGAAAATGCAAAAAACTGGCCGCTCTCTCCGCAATCGTCTTGGTAAGAGAGAAGAATTAGACAACTCAAAGAATAAAGGCATTCAAGGAGAGTGGAACAAACCGTGCCTCTACAAGGACTGTGATGGCATCCTCCCTATCAGAAAATGTCTCATAACCCCAAAGGAGAAGCAAAACGAACTTTTGAACAAGCTATTTTCCAACAAGAAGCAGCGAGACAAGAAGACGAAGCTTTCGTCCGTCCGCTCAGTTTCCTATAACTAATCCGAACAAGAACAATAGATGGTACTCGATACTGCTCAATGATGTGGAAGAAGTGGCTCTCGGGGACTCCGGAGCCGATTCTTCTACAATCTCGAGAACAGTATTCGCGAAGACTAAGAAACAACGCCCCAGTACACCGTTCGAACGGTTCGAGAAGCCAATGATTCTCGAGCTAGCAGTCAACGGAGAAAACCGGGCAGGTGGCCCCACAGCATCGGGAAAAACTCAACTGGCGCAGACCATCGTGTTACCAAACAAGGGCCTACCCGTACGCGTACGGGACGTGAACATCCTGGTCGCGGACGGGGACATGGCAGAGGTACTGCTCGGAAGACCATTTCTCAAAGCCATTGAGTTCGATCTCGGAAAACACCTCCAGAAGGTAGGAACAGCTATTGATGGTATGTCAGAGAAAGAATTGAGGGCAAAGCCTGCCCAACTTCCTCGACAGCCTTCGAAGGGCTGAGCTACCAAGAAGCCGAAGACGATCCGATAGAGATACTGGAGTGCCTGCAAGCCGGATTTGGAGTCGATTCAGATGAATCTATCAACCAAGCGATGAGAACGGCAGTCGAAGAGGTTAGGAGCAATGGAATCTCTTCAAAAGTAGCCGGAAGGCTTAAAAGTCTTTTGGAAAGCCACCCTGATTGTTTTCGGATCAATCTTGGCCCGGATCAACCCACAAAGGTACACCCGCTTTCTGTGAAGCTGAGGCCAAACGCACAACCGTTTCGATGGGCACAGCGTCGCTATGGCCCAAAACAGAGGGGTTTTATTCGCCACACAGTACAGCAACGGGGAAAAAGCGGAGCTGCGTACAAGAATTCCAATGCCCGTTGGGCCAGTCCATCATTGGTGGTACCGCCGGCGCTGCAAACTAAACCTCACCCTTGCTCCACTTCGAGACACTGAGGACAGAGGAGCAAGGAGGGACACCTTGGGCCCGTTCCATCTTTCTCGGTTCCACCGCGCGTTACAAGCGCATACTATACATTAGACCGACAGCCCTTTCGCTCTTCGTACGACTGCCTCCCATAGTTATGGGTCCAGCGTCAGGATCTCTTTTGTCTTTCAATCCGATAGACCCGCCAAAGTTTGATCCTACCAAAAATCTACAAGAATGGCGCCGCAACGTGTGTCGATGGGTAGATACTATTTCAAATGCTGCCAAAAAGGGCACAAATCTTCGTTAGAAAATAATCTTTGCAACTCTAGGTCTACAGATGTACGACAGAGCTTTACCTAGTGCTCAGAAATCCGTGGTCGAAGAAGCGCAGGAAAAAAAAAATTGTTTATCACAAGCCTGAGGACCAAGTGCAAGCGGTATGCAAAATCGTTGAACTTGTCGCAGTCGACCCTTCAATTTCTGTTGTTTCTCGTTTTATTTCTTCCTTCAATCTTGTTATAAACTGCCGTCGTCGCAAGCTTGAGTCTCTGGATAGCTTCGTATAACTTTTCCGCGTCTTGGCTGCCGATCATCTCATGCATGGAGGTCTCTCATCTTCGTCTCAGGTTGGAGAAGTGCTGGAATTAACGCTACGAAACAATGCATCTTTGAGTGAGGAGACGTTGACCAATGCCAAACTACAACTCATCTCTCTCACCGAAGCTCTCATGAGAAGTGGAAGTTACACTGAGGATACCCAGCACCACATCAATCTTGTGAAGTTTCAGGAGTCCGTAAACAACCTGCTTGAAATGCTATCGAGGCCTCGCATTAAGATTTAGAGGCACGATAATCTCAATATGGCGAAGGCAAAGCTTTTAAGAACCAAGAGAAAGATCAATGAAGCGGTCGTTGAGTTCGAGGGCATATGCCGTCTTAACCTGCATGACGCCGTTACAGACACACGGAATCTTTCTTTTACCCCTTCGAGCTCTGCTTCTCACTATACAAGGGAGGACCGTGAAAACATGGTGGGTCAGAAAGTCCAAACTGCCTTATTTGCAATTTCTCAATCCAACCAGAGCGTACGAACTCGCTTGGGAAATAGGAAGGAGGGAAATGCATCAAACGTGTCTTTCAAACCGGGAAATGCGAAGAGGAAAAGCACAGAATGGTAAGGCCGGAAAATGTGGAAAGTCGTCTTTCTGTTTCGATTGTGGTGATACCAAGCACATGGCTGGCAATGACTTGTGCTCAAGTCCCTCATTTCTGACAAATAAGAGGAATCTCGAACGCCAACGCAACGATTCAGACGGTAGGTTCACAGTTCCTCGTCGTGGAGGAAGACATCCCAGAAAAGATGCCTCCAGAGAACGAAACCGTGGATCTGACGCGGACTTTACGCCAGGCGACACCCCATCGAAGCGCAATCGTGCCTAAAGTCATGACTTGGTGCGTTTTCTGATGTGGTTAGTGGTACGAGAGATTCTAACCCCATCATTGATATTGGTTGTCCCCGCAGTGTGGGAGGCATCAGATCTGCGTCTGAACTATCAATCGCAATGGGCATCCAATTTCACGTCATAGATCTCGACTGTGACCCCTTCTATCACGGTTTTGGTCTATAATGTTCAAATCAAAAACTAGTATTTGGCATTTGGAGGTTGAAGATCCAAGGACTGAACGATTTGGAAGCAGACATTAAGTTCTACATTACGGAAGGCGACGGTCCTTTGCTGCTGGGGAACGACACAGTGTCACGTTCGGACCTCATGGGTTCGGACAACACGCTCGTAGTGCCCTTTTCGGTCGGAATCTCTCGGTATGACGCAGCTTTGTCAACGTACGTCCCGGGAGAAGACAATGACCGCTGAACACACTTATTCGTCGTTCCTTCGATGACAACGTCGTTCAAATCCTTCTTCTCTTCTCATTCTTCCTTTCTCTTAAGAAATTCTAATACGATCGCCAAACTATCTGGAAAGGACGGCATGGACCAGATCCATGCCCGCCGCTTCGCGACAAAGCTTCACTGCCAATCCCATCTCTCCACCAAGGACATGAAAAAGCCTTGCAGTCGAGGCGGGATACTAAATCGAACACTTTCTGGTGAGCTCGAACAGGCCTACATTTCTTGAACTTCATGGAAAAGGTCTGGCCGCCGATTACACTCTCGAAAGATATCACTCAAGAGGATACTGGGTGAGTTCAACGAGCACCTTCAAATGGATTTCCTATTCATACGCGAGTTTGGAAACCTACCCATTGTGCATATGAAAGATGTATCAACCGGTCTCTCCGTTACTGTCTTGATGACTTCAAGGGATATGACTGATACCGCTTGAATGATTGTCGTTCATTGGTTTGATGTCTTTGGGCCTCCATCAAAATTATCAAGAGACCCAGAGTTCAATAACGACTCGATTCAGCGATTGTGTGCCGAGAATCAGATTTCATTCGAACCGCGGCCTGCTCGACGCCACAAGAAAATTGGAAGCGTCGAATAGAGCAACGAGACCATCCGTACATTTGTCCAAACGCTCCTTCTCGACGAACATGATCGGAGGGAAACTCGTCGAGTGTCTGGCACGGACTTTGAGATCCTCTCAAAAGCCACAATCCTGAAGAATGGGCTGTATGGTAACAAGTCAGTCAGCAGCTTCGAGCTTGTTCACGGCTACACTCCTTCTGCTTCTGGGCTATCCAAGAAGATGCTACCAAAGAAGCTCCTTTCTTCCTACCACGAACAAGTTTCCACGCGTGCCGTACACGCCTTACTTCGTACCAAGCCATCGTATTCTTTATCACAACACCTTCTCGCACCAACCACTCTGGTATATGTCTTTAAGAGAGTTGGAAAACATGGAGCCTGGTACAAGGCATTCGTGGTCACTACTACTGAATATATAGTATGAGTCTCTGCGAGCAAAAATCTCCCGGAACCGAAGCATCAGATCGCCTCTGAGGACATAAGGTTTGTCCCGCGTTCATCCCTTCTACAGGAACCGGACAAACGGGAGCTTGGATACTCGTCCTTCCCGGACACTAACGCCCAGGAAGAACCGATCCCAGTCCCCGAAGAAAGGAATGATGCAGATTGTTGTTCTCTTGCGCCTGTCCTAGATGAAGAAGTCACAGACTTCCCTGTGCATAACATAGATGACCCCTTGAGTTTCGACCCAAACATATCAGACGAACCAAACTCGTGGTCTCTGCATCCGTTGTCTTCATCCTTCTTCGCGTCAAAGGAAGACAAAACGGCTGTGAACGCACCCTCAATGAATATCGGGAACCCTCAACTTTGCAGAGATCTTTGTGACACCTCGCTTAGGTTCCGTACCATAGGCGAAAATCTATTGTCTTCGAAACAAAGAATTCTCGAGCAGATTAAGAAGGTCATTGGAGATCAACCAGCCACAGAAGCTAAGCTCCAGTTCGCCCGGCGATGGATAATCGACAAGACCATCGAAGCAGAGAACAGAAACTACTCTGAAGCCGAAGCAAACAAGCCGATCTCCATCGAAGGACTCCCGCGAAATGCAAATATCATCTCCTCCCATCACTTTTTCGTGACGAAGTTCGATGGAGAGAGTGGTAAGCTCAAGCTCAAGTGCCGTCTGGTACCACATGGAAATCGGGATTCCCAAAAGGATAACATTCGATCTGACTCCTCTACGGCTTAATTCACCTGCATTAGACTTCTGCTATCCCTTGCAACTTTACTACACTTCACCCTTGGTAGCATTGAAATATCTAGAGCGTATCTGGAATCAGGCGACTTCAAACGAGATATATACATGCGGCCTCCAAAGGGATGGACACAGTTCGTAGACGAAGTATGGGCGCTACTCCAGCCTGCATATGGCCTAGTAGAGTCCGGTCGTCTCTGGCAGCTGTGCATCGAGCAATGGCTGTGCGAGTAAGGATTCTGTACTGTCCCTGGAATGCCACAGATATTTAATTTTCAGACAACCACGGACGTATATCTCTACTCCTGGCCAAATTGGTGGACGATCTTCTCCTTGCCGCATCAAAGAATGAAATGAACACATTCTCCAAGGCTCTCTCAACTCGCTTCAAGATTGGCAGAGCACTCTTTCAGAACGAGATTATCTTCAGCCGCCTTCAAATTCGGCAATATGAAGACTTCTCGATCGAGATCTCCATGGCAGAGTTTATGGAGAAGCTCGCCCCCATTCCGATCTCGAGGTATAGGAGGAAGCAGTCCGAGGATCTATGCACCCAACAAGAAGTCCGAGAAATCCAGTCTCTTGCTGGAAAACTCAACTACCTCGGCCATGGCGTGCTGCCTCAACCCGCGTACGCTACCAACTTCATGCAACAGCTGGTCCCAGAGATGCTCGTTAGGAATCTTTTGCAGACAAACCAGATCCTCAATCTCTTCCGAAGGCTATGTCCGGTCGTGAAGTAAATGGCTCCGAGATCCCCGATGGTATCGGATAACATGAACTCTTGCCACATAGTGACGTTCTCTGACGCCAGCACTGGACATTCATCCGACGGTCAAACTGGATGCATCAGTGGCATCGCCTTCTCCCAAGGTGAGAACGTTTCGTACCACATCGTCGACTGGCTTAGCGCGAAGCAAGGACGCATATCCTTTAATTCAATTGGTGCCGAAATTCTTTCGGCAGCAGAATCCGCAGACAGATCCATTTTACTTAGGGAATGCGTGGAAGTTCTTGTATCGGATTTTGGTTCGCTCGTCCTTTACGTCGACTCATTTGGTTTGTACTCAACGATTACTACCCTTCACGAATGCCGAGACTACCGATTGAACACCACCGTGTCGCGCCTCTGTGACTCCTTCGAAGCTCGAGACATATCCTCCATGCGTTGGATAGCGGAAAGTCTGAACTTAGCCGACGCGTTGACTAATGGAAATCATCATTCATTTATTCAATTGAACCAAGCTATGGTTTGAGGCATACTCAGCAAAAGTATTGTATCTACTATGGGCCACCATCTTGAGGCATGGAACCCTAAGGCTTGGATCTGATATGGGAAAGGTTTCAAAATCTGTTTCAGGAACCTTCTCGGTGACGACGTTTCTTCCCGCAGCGAGCGCGTTTCCCATCTATTCTCCCTGGGAGCAAGCGCAATACGCGACATTTTGCAATGTGACTGAAAAAACAGTCTAATTCAACACAGGACTCGAGAGCAACCTGCGTGAGACCCATGTGATACTTCTCCACTGGATCAATAATCATGTTGCGCTCCCCATCTATGCTTATCGCATGCAGGTATCTGTCAATCGCCTGAAGACTGGCAATGAAGACCTTTCCGCTATCGCAGAAGTTATCCTAATCGAAGTTTTCTTCTCGGTGTCCAGTTCCATCACGAAGGTAAGCAAAGCTAATAACACGGGTCTTTTCCCGGACAAACATCTTCATATCCTTGAGGTCCCGAAACGTCCCTCAGGTCTCCCTTCGCGCCTTCCGGTTCCAATATTCGAGCTCAAGAATATCACCAAACCTAAGACCTGCAAGGGCATTCAAGTACATCTCATTATCGTCTGCGTTCTTTCTAACGCGATCCATGAGATACACCCAACACTCAGCAGCCTTTTCAGACCCAATGGTGAGAGCTAATTCATTACTTAAAGAAGCTTCAAGGCACAAAAACGTCTCGTGGCGACACTGCACGAACATATGACGGAGATGGAAACTTTGGACGCCCAACGATGGCATCCGTGCTTCAAATTGGAGCACGGCGAGCCTTTGACCTGGTTTTGAGCCACAGGTAGCCAAAATGCTCTTTCTGGCTTCATGCAGGTCCTTACCTCCGCCATGAAAAGTTCTTTCTACTCCTTCGCCATGATACGTCACCCTACTTCTCGACATACCACCTCCAACTGCCTGGCTGTACTCGATTTGGAACTTTTGCATATCGATGCGGCACACTACGTTAGTGCCATGCTCCAGAACATAGAATTGGTTCTCAATCTCATCAAGACCTTCTCTCGACAACAATAACTCCCGAGTGATCCAATCAGGGCGCTCGTCAGCATGGCAAAAAATCAGGCATGAACCAAAAATCTTGGGTTTCTGCCGTTACAAAAGTCCTCGGTATCCCGAGCTGATCGCTGGGATATCGGCGCCTCTAAAGCGCCGATCTCCCAGCAGAAGTTTGTCAGGATGTAAGAGATTATAAGAAAAATACTGCATATTCTTCCTTTATCGGATACTCCATCCAAACTTTTTGGTTCGCAAGCCACGTGCAGATATTATTTCCTGCGCCAGTCTAATCCCACATGTTTGCCTTTGAGACTGCGCTTCCTTTCCGCACGGTTTTGAACGTTCCCCTTCTACATTGCTTCCCAGCGTCTCTTCCACCACTATCTTCTACTCGCGCTAACTTTAAATCGCGTATCTTTGTACTAACTTCTACTCGCGCTCTTTTTCAATCGCGTTTTCAGATGTTCCCGGAGCTCGTACAGGAAGAAATTGCTCCTCTTTCACCAACGAGACCCAAATCAAAAACGTCTCTACCAAGTGCCGCTGAACCAAATGTGGTTCTTGCAGAAGATACATTTCAGCTAAACCATGATGCAGTAAACTTTCAGTCCCTTCCACTTGAAAGTCTGGAAATGGAGCTCGCGTTTTCCTACGACTACCTTTCGTCTCGGACGACCAAGGTACTTCAAACCGTTCTCAGTGAGGTTCGGCGTAACCTTTCTGGCTCGAAGCCTGTTCTCGTCGCTCGAATGATGCTGCATATTCACACCGAAGTTCGCCGAAATATTATGCCGCTTTCGCTTCTACTTAGTATTGTACCGAATGATTGTCGCAACTACATGCGCACAATAGACTTCCTGTCGTGCAAATCTCCGCCTGGTGTTCCTGATCTATTGCGAGTGATTACTGGTGTCGCGGAGAGAACTAAATTCGGTTATGAAATTTCCCACACCCTGGTTGTTTCTAAAGCGGAATCTCTATCGAAGGATCTAGAAAAGAAGAGGAAAGAAAATTCAACGGATTTCTCGTAGGAGGAGTTCGTCAGGTTGCTTCTAATGCTGCGAGATGATGTTAAATCCAAACGAACGGTGGAGAGGATTTCGAGTGCACTGTCACGTGAAGCTCAAGACGCTGGATTGAAACGCCCTGATCTTTGGAATCTACTGGCGGATCGGTTCAACAGCATGGATTTTTGCCCTACTTACTCCTTTGATCCACCATTTGGATATCTCGATCCGAGTTGTCCTCCACTGAATCGAAGATCTGGAAATAAATTATGTCAGGTAATGAGAGAAGCAAAAAGCGCGTGGACGTCTACGCTGGCTAAGTACGACGTGAGCGGCAATAATGGTGAGATCCCTTTCAAAGAATTCTGCCACAAAAACCAACGCCTCAATCGCCTTTCAGCTGTTGGAAGGCGTACATATCTAACGTTTATTGTGTTTGGCCTCAACTATGAGGGTACAGATAAGGTGGTCGCGCGCTTCATCTCGCGAAACATACCTAATAATGCGGGGGGAAGTCTAGGCATAAGACAGAGGCTTCATGAAGAGAGTGTAGTGAAACGTCGAGCGAGTTCGGGTGAGCTTTCTATTTCGAGCAAACGGATTCGTTCGAACCGCAGTAGCAACGACAACAAAATTCAAAGCACTCTCTCGGAGCTTGGAACGTCGATGAACGAATTTAACGCTATGCAGAAGCAGTATATCATTTTGCAACAGCAAATGCTGGAGGGAAGGGATAAGCATCTTGAAGAACGCCGAAGAGCTCGCGAAAGTTCCACTCAACCGTTGCAAAATTCTTCGCAGTCTACATTGCAGACCTCGAACCGGATAAACGAGCTGAGTAAAACAATGGACGAGGCCTACGAGAGGTATCTGAAAGCGAGGGATGCGAACAAGGATGATTTTCATGTTGAATCACTACACAATGTGTATTGGGCATTTAAGACTGCTCTTGATCATATGTTGCAGGAACTTCCCGTTACCAAGAACAAAGACTAAAACCAGGTTTGAGTTGGCTCTTTCATTGGCGGAAATGTATAGGCGTGATCTTTTGCTGACTTTTCATTTCTTCCCTTTCGTCGGTACCGGTTATCTCAGCGCACTCGAGACTTGTACTTCTGTCTTCCATGATTCGATTTGACCAGAACAATAGAGAACCTTTTACGGTAAGTTCCTTTCTCCTGTTTCGTGACCACTTTCGCCCCTTATAACGAAACCGGAGACAACGACACTGCCAGAAACAATTCTCCCTTCCCATGCGTCGAATTCAGGTTGTACGAAAGTTGTTGTTCCTATTTCTGTGCAATGGGCCGTTTTCATTCTTCTGTTTTTGAGCACGACAGAAACACCGTGTCTTGTCACAGTCTGGCAAGTGGACTTGTCCAAGCCATCCCCACCCCTCCGGCCTATTCGATTGGCGCAACTTCTCTCATCGTTCTCTCGGCTCCCCGGCCTTCTCTCCTTCCTTCCACCCAGAGCGACATGGCACGAAACCGGAAGTCCCGTCGTTCCTCCTCTGGGTGTTCTGTTTCTCCACCTGCAGCCTCCCCGCCGGAAGACGATGAAGAGCTGATTGAGCAGGGGAAGTGAATGGACATGGCCCCTTCCTCAAACCGCCCCAACGAGAAACGTAAGCGCACCGAACGCGAGTCTCTCACATCCGCACGCGCTGTGCGCAGCACTGCACAACGGGCATTCTATGAGGGCATGTTACTCGAACTCTTGGAAAAGCCTGAATGTCAGGACTTTTCAGAGCCCGTTCTCACGCTTTTGAGCCTCGAGGGTATTCCCGGTTATCTGGATAAAATCAAGCATCCAATGGACCTGGGAACCGTCAAGAGAAACATGAAAGGCGACAAGTATATCCTCCACGATAAGAAAAACGTTACCTATGCATTCGAATGAAAAGCTATGGCGAAAGACTTGCGTTTGATAATTCAGAACTGCAGGGAGTACAACGAGCCTAGTAGCGGGTTGGAAGATACAGGGAAGACACCATTGGATGATATAAGCTCACAAATCATTGAAAACGAAGCACATATCGCACGTGAAAAGGAGAAAGAACGTCGCGAGATTGAGCGAAAGCGTGAGAATGAAAGGAAACGACGCAAGGCAGCGGAAGAGGAGGCCGCACTCGCAGCTTCCCAAGCGAAAAAAGCGGCGGCGGCGCTTGAAAAGGTGAGGAGGATGGCGAAAGAAGCTGAAAGAAGGCGAAAAGAAAAGTTGCGAAAGAAAGAGGCTGAGTGGGCTGCACGTCTTAAACAAGAAAAAGCTCGAGCAGTGCAAGAAGCACTCAACGATCTGCTAGCGAAGCAACGAAAAGAAAGAAGGGGCACATTGGTAAATACCAGCAGCGTGAGTAGTGACGAACACGACACTGGAATTGGGGAAGTGACCTTTACATTCGTATCCACAGAGGGCATGGAGAAGAAACGCGGCCGGAAGAGCGCGATCGTCATGGAACTTGAAGTACAACACGACGATCTGCCGATGGTGCCGTTACTGATTTGCTTACGTATTGGTCCGAGCACTTGTTTCAGTCGCTCCGCTTCAGCATGTCGCCCGCTGATTTTACCCATTTGGTACGATGCAAATCCATTTCGTTTGCCAGGAGCGAGAGCTTTTCGGCAGATCCCAAGATCCGAGGCGTCGAGCGAGTTGCTCTTTTCAGGGAATGGCTCGCAGTGCCCTGCACAGAGCAAGATCTACCTGCCATGGCACATCTTACGTGGGAATTGGTTGGCCAGCTCGTTCAAACTGCTCTGTTGTGTAGGTACAACGGCGAGCTTCAATCCCAACTGCCTTGCTCCAGTTCTCCCTCATGGAACAAGGACAGGCATTGTCTGGAAGCTCTTGGTCATGGCGTTGGCACGGCTGTCACCGTTCCTTGTCCTGAAGTGCATGCTTCGAGACTTGCGGGGGAGATTCGATCGTTAATTAGTCGACCATACGCTCGCAAGTTTTATTTTCAACCTCGAGCGGATGGGTTGATGCCGCATCATGTCTACGCGGCTCTAGGTAAGTTGAAAGGACGAGGCTGGGGCGGAAAGCCACGTCTTCGCGTGGGCTTGTATGATTTTGTGTGAATAAAATATGGGCTGCATCCATGAACAGTCAGACGCATATGGAGCGTGGACACACTCCGCGAAACCCACATTTGTGCCTGGCGAATCTTCCATCGTCGATTCAGTCACGGGGAACCGAAAAGCCTTCTTGCGGTCGTCCCCCAACGCTGCAGAGCTAACTTAAAATGCTTATGGTAGAAACTTGGACGGTGAAACATCCCTGAGCAGCACGTCCGTGTCTGCTGACGGTTGCAAAGGTGAAGTTTGTAACCCTTTTGCAAGGGTTAGGATTGCTAGCAATTGCTATCTACTCGCGGAGAGAATTCCAAGACATGTCTGCAAAAGTTTTGTTCGGCGGCAAATTTAAGAGTGATCCACAGTTTGATCCCATTTTGGGGGGGGGGGGGGGGATCGGTTTTCCATCCTTCTCCCTCCAACAGCCGAACGACCAGCTTGCCACCCGGTGCACATTATAAAGCCTTGAGCGCCTTCTGCAGCGCGGCAGTAATCTGTAAACGATCTCCCTGCACTCTAGAGGATCGCTTGTTCACTCGTGAAAGCCGCCATCATGGTTGTTCGTATACGGCTGGCAAGGTGGGGTCAAACTCATCGTCCGTTTTACAGAATTGTTGCTGCAGATGCGCGAGCAAAGAGAGACGGAAGGTTCATAGAAGTGTTGGGTACATACAACCCAATGTCACACTCACGACGCGAGGCCGCTAGCAATATCAAACGCGTATGTCTCAACGTGGAAAGAATCAAGTATTGGGTCTCCGTTGGAGCTCAACCGTCAGATACTGGTACGTAGTACAAGCGAACAATCCTTCAGCCAAAACCAACATCTAACCTGAGAATCATACAGTCGCCAGACTTCTGGGTACTGCCGGTGTTTTACCCTTTTCTCCAAAAGTTATCGCTGGCAGCGCAAAGGGAACAAAACAAAGTACAAGTACTATCCAAAGAGCGTTTTCTACTAGATCGCATGTCTCTGGCCTTGGAGAGCTCGTGAAATGAACTCTGCTGCGCAGCTTTGAAAATCATCGATCCCATTTCAAGTTGTGCTGTGTACCTTTTTGTCTCAGTGCACACACATCCAAGTGGATGCTGACATTGAAAGCGTCATGTCAGCTTGAACACTGCCTTCAATAGCAGCAAGCGAAGGACCCCGTCGCTCTCATTATCTCCATAGATTGAAATATGCGAACACCAGTGTACATCCGATTGAATATCTGTCTTTTTTCTTGTGATTGTCCATTCAACAATGTCATTCGTCAAGTTAAAAGCACTTGACCAATTTCCTTTCCTTTCTCAGTGCTACCGTACTGCGTTGGCTTTTAGCTCGAATTCTAACGGCTAGACAAACATTGTTGCCATAGATTGCGGCAAGGCTGTGTTCAAACTCGTCTGCGTAATCTTGTGTGCCATGTGAAGTGCAGAAAAGAAACCGCAAGCGTCCACGTGACTGCATGATGATGCACGAGGGAAAACGCTTTTCAAAGGGGCCAATATCTAGGAGTTGTCTCTTGGAACGCTCCAGACTTTTTACTTTGAGCAGGTTGGAGCAGCCATTTTCTTGTATGCAGTCTTCAGGAGTTAAACGAATGAAGAAGCGCCGTAGTGTACGGCGGTTAGGCGCTGTTTGGAATGACAGCCAAGTATTTCTTCACGTCTCGATCATCTGTCCGAATCACAGCCTTAAAGTCGGCGATCATTCGTCCGCTCATTCGTTCCCGCTTCAACATTCGATTGACATCTTTGACGAGGGTGTCGTCCACGTTTCGACCTTTGAACCTCGAGAGCAGTTCTGACTGCATTGTCCCCAGTTCCTTTCTCATTTGCTCAAAGGCTTGCTCCGTTGCCTTCATGACAGGAGGCGCTGATATCTCCTTCAAGTCAGCTTCCGTTAAAAGACCAACACGTCTTCTAAGCGCGTCGTTCCCCAGTGCGTTGCGCAATCCAGTCGTCAACAGCGCGTTACATGCCCAAAAGAGCACAAGCCCTGAAGGTAATTGAGTGGTAACCGATAGCGATACTACGGAAAATACTTGAAACGACCTCAGGATAAACCTGCCCGCATTTGTTGGCAGTTTCTGCACAGGATGAAGCTTTGCAGAGGGCGCGGCCCCCGGTTCCGAGTTCCACAACCACAACCCAGCCGTGAGTAACGGCAACGCGAAGGTTGGATCTGGGGCACCCAGATCCGTTAACCACGCCAAAGACGTTCCGCTCCATCCATTATCAGCTCGAACTGAAATCTCGCGCATTCCGAGTGACGCAGATACAATAAGCGGTAGATGAACTGCGAGGTGCCATCTAAACTGCTGCCACGACGATGTGCTAGCAGATCTCAGCGCTATTCTGCGAAGATGTCGATAAGTGTAATACTTCTGCAGAAGAGTTCCTGGCGACTTTCGCACGAAATGCTGAATCCGAAGATCTTCTTTTGCAGCAATACGAGCACGACCGCGGTGTAGTTGATGGTGATACAATAAAGGTAGAGATAAACCGCGGATCGCCAATGAAATCACTGGGATTGTGAGAGACCACGAACAATGGATAGGTATCGCTTCGTGAAATGCTTGGAGATTGTCAGCTGCAGCTCTCGAAAGCTCGTCAACTCTCGACGCAAATGACGTTGATGTAGATAGATTGCGCTTCGAGGTAGAAATGAAAGAATTTGTCAGAGGAACTCTGATCACCCTCGCACTCTGGTCACGTTGGATGCGTCTGCAAGGGTTGTGGGCAGAGGAAAGGGATCTCCGCCACAACAAGGCGCTTTTTAAAGCCATTCATTCAAGTGCTGATTGTTTGCATTCGAATGATTCCTCAGGCGCGTCTCATTATTCTTTTCGAAGAATGTGCTGGCTTTTGGCCGTCTTATGATAACGAAACAGTGTCCGGATCTGAGAAACCTCTAATTGCATCCATAAACACACCACCACCACCATCACCAAGGGGCTATCACCAAGGATCGAAAGTGCTGTGAGTAGTTGTATGGAATACTGTGAAAATTGTTCGAACTTGTTTGCTCTTAGCTCGACGCTTTGGCTTGTGCGCGGATGAAGATCGCTGAAAAGTAACTGCCATCTCCACAACAGTCTGCTGCCACATCTCCCCAGCTCGACAAGTGTAGTACCGAAAACAAGCCCACACAGCAAGAAACGTTCGTAGGAAAACAAAAACCTGCCAAACATATAGAAAGATGGTAATAACGCTGCATCATATGTAAACGCTGATCCGATTTAACTCACCTATTAAACCTAAAGGTTACTCGTCGGACGCAGCAAACCTCTTTCCACTAGTATTTCACGTAGTTTCTCCCGAATTACCTCCCTGTCTGTTTCTAGATCTGGGGGCGCAATGGACTGAATACTTGAGTGCCAATCATCTAATTCAGTTTGTAGAGCGTTAATTTCGTGAGGATTGTAAACGTACCTATTTCCCGGCATTGAATCCATGACGTAATTGTTTAGAATCATCCCAACGGCAATGATGTTGACACAGTCCTTCACGCTGTAATTGATTTCACCATTGCGAAATATCTTCCAACGATCTGTAAGAATGCCAAACGCTTGTTCCACATGAATTCGCATGGATGAAGTAAAAAAGTTGAGAGCGTCTTTGAAAGCGTCAATATCTTTCCCTGGGTACGGGGTTATACAAAAGTTAGATAACGTATAAGCCGCATCACACACCGCGTAGTAGCCCAAAGGAATGTTTCCCTCATCGAGGTGCCGCGCTAAAGGGGATATAGAAAAAGCCAATGCATCGTTAGTAGACCCCACTGCAAGAGCAGAGAAGTCAAGAAAGCGGTAGTCAGAGTCGACCAAAGCCTGCACAGGAATCGAGTAGTATCCTTTCCTGCAGTAAAAAGAACTTGGATTCTCATCATTTGGTGGCTTTCTGATTTTCACACAAAGCCCATCAAAAGCACCAATACAGCCAGAGAGAGGATTCGGAATTCTTCGCGAGGTCTTAAACCCAAATTCCAATTGACGCAGACCCTCTTCATTCTTTGGTAGACCCGGGAGCGACATTACATCTAGAACTGCAGTTATAAACTGCTTGAAGCACCTGCGGACACTAGTTTCACTTACACCATATAGTACCATGAGATCGTGAAAACTAGAACCCGACATAATTCTTATTCCAATTGCTAGTTTGACGGGAATAGGTATTCTTATTCTGTCTCCAAATGTGTCGGGCTTCAAATGATTACTTCTCTCAATTATTTCTCGTAGTGCGTTCAAAGCGGTTCGAGACATTCGAAACGCCCTTGAAAAAGCACTGTCAGATAGTATCGCGGTGACATCTTCAAAATTCGGCTTAATAGTAGGGAATAGAGAGGGCTTCGGGGTTTGTCGCTCGACCAGCTCCGATATTGTTAGTACAATAGCAGTCACATAAGCGTGAAAAGCAGTTACCGTTCGTGCTCGAAACACATTATTTGTTGCGATCCATTGTTTCCTGAAATTAACGAGAGAGTCTTGCTCAGACTCCGAATCTGAAGCGCTTATCTCAAGGACTACATCAGGTACCTCGTCGTCCATGATAAGAAATGGAGTGAAAGATCTTCTCTATCTCAGAGAAGACCTCCCACCCCCTCTACTAGAGGTGAAGACCGCACGCTGTAGCCCCGGTTTCAAACCAAAAATAAAGCTGTTGTGAGCCGTTCCGGCGCACAGACGCCGCCGGCGGGCACAGCAGCTCGAAAGGTCCAGCAGCTCAAAAGGTCCAGCAATGCAACTGCCAGCAGCTGGATACGTGTTCTTTGTTGGACGGTTTCATCAATCTGGAGATTTTCGTGCACACTTTGTATGCTTTCGGGTCCAGAGGATCAGAACGCATACAAAGTATGCACGAGGATCTGTAAGAACCCCTTCCCAACGGATACGTTTCTGATTTATTCGGGTAGTCGCGGGTTACCACCCGCCGTTTTTGTCACAAAAATCCATCCGAAAATTTCCGACCCGGTGTTGACGCGCACCCTCATTGTACTCAATTATAATGTCCCAATCTTCATTGTCATCAAAAGCGGCTGTAAAGACCAATCGGAACAAAAGAAACCAATCAAACTGCGTGCCACGAAACTGACTGATAAAATTGGTTAAACTGCACCCGAGCAGAATAATGGCTTTGTGTTCACTAAATCACAAGAAATTGTTTACTTTTTACGAATTCAATTGCTTAAAGTTTTCTAACGTTACGCTGCGGTTTGGAACAGAAAAGCTTGAAAATATTCTTGTTTAGGTATTCGTCAATATTTGTCTTGCTTTTGATTTTGCCGCTTTTCTTGCACGCTGGCGCCGTCGGGTTTTTAGGCTAGCATAATTGCGAGCCCTCTGCTTAGTACGAGCCTTCAATGGATTCTTCTGAGCGAAAGTCGTCCACGTTGTCTGGAGGGAGGTGAAACGTCGAGGTTCGCGTTAGGTTTTCACACTTTTAGATGGAAGCAGTGACGTCGCAAATCTGGAGTTTTGGCGCATGCGCGGTTCTCGAAAGGAAAAAGAGAGGTACTCGCAAAAGGCTGAGGGCACGCAAAGGATATTTTTTGAAATAATTGGCCCTCAAGGAAGATGCGCCAAAAAATCTTAGGGTCAGAAAGGTTGAGCATTTGGCCGCACTCCAATAAAATCAAAATTTGTGCAATACCTGATTGCCACCTAGCACAATGCCGCCGGCGCCGCATACTCAACCTCACCCTTGCTCCACCTCGAGACACTGAGCACAGAGAAACAAGGGGGGGCTCCTTGGGCCTGTTCCATCTTCCTCGGTTCCACCGCGCGTTACAAGGCATACTAGACATTAGACAGACAGCCCTCTCGCTCTCCGTACGACTGCTTCCCGTACGACTGCTTCCCATACCTCGAGTTGGGACCGGCTGGCTCAGGATTGCTTGTCAAATTTGGCCTTTTGTCGAATTTAGCCCCTATGAGGGTTACCGCGAGTAACATTTAGCTACGGCATATCCCCGCACCTCGAAGTGACCAATCAGCGTTCGGCAAGCAGGTTTTCTCCACAATCTTCGTGCGTTATCGTGTCACTCGGTTGTGTATAGGAATAGAAGCTCTCAGATGGCAACGCACCATCAGCGAGTGTCGTTTGAAGATATATCGCTGCCATTCAGCCATTGGGGCAATCCGCTGTATGAAGCGCGCCTCCTGAGTCAAATAACACTAGCTCATTCGTCACAACGAAGCGTCATAAAAGTCTCGCTGTGTCATTCATTTGCTTGTCCGAAGTGCAGTCTATCATCCCCAAAGCCAGTGGTAGTTTTTCACTTCTAGCCCTGATTGACGAAGACATGATGCTGTCTCAGCTGCAGCATCTCACTCGAGTTTTTTGTCTGTGCGCGACAATCTTCTCTCGCGGCTCAAGCATGATCAATAATTTGCCTTCGCCGCTTCCATTACGCTGTTGCTTCATGAACGAACCTCCAGTAAGCTTTCCGAACCCTCAAATCAACGTAAATGTGAGTTCCTACTCTCTTAAGCAGTTTGTACATTTCATTCGACTGACCTCGCATCACCGGTACCAAGGGCGGTCTAGATGGCTTCATAGCGGAGTACCTCCGAGAAATTCAAGCAAGCATGGGCTGGACTTGCTCAAGCATGGAATTATTCGCTAAAGAAGACGAAAATGGATTCAACTCCTTTGTGGACAACCTCATCGAATGTACCAACAAAACAACGGGCCAAGTACACCAATCGATGAAATGTCATTGTGATATTGGCATCGGTGGCTGGTTTCAAACCTTTGAGCGCTACGGCAAGGCAGATTTTGTTCAACCTTTTGCCCATGATAGTTTTCGCGTCTTCACTTCGAAGGAGAATACTTTCGCTTCGGCAAATCGTTTCTTCTTTTTTCAAACGTTTGACCTCTTTTCATGGCTTTGTATATTTGGCCTGTTTGTTATGTTTACATCTCTCAAGCTTTTGGATAGAGGCTTCGCCCCGGCAGCACCGTACAAGCCTGCTTTCGAAAAGGGCACTTTTGCACGCTTCTGGCACTACATCATGAAGAGCCCAGTACTCTATCGGATACGCAAAGGCATCCAGAGCACCAGTGAGTCATTGCACTTGTTTGCCGTCTTTTGAGGCTGACGACTAATGTGTTAACGTTCTTATTGTATGTCACCTGCGTAGTTACCCGAATGCTTCTCACGACCGACGATCCGGTGGTCGCGAATGGCAAATCAACTCGACAGTGGTTTCTGAACATTTCTATTTCCGTGTGTTCGTTGTTTTTAATTCTCTCTTACGAAGCCAGTATGACGTACGTATCAGTATTTGAGCAAGGCATATTGAACTCGGCTTGATACTTATCATTCTCTTGCAATGCTTTCTTCTATTTCAGGGCCTCGTTGGTGCAAGAATCGGTGTCCTCAAACTTTCAATCCATTGCGGACTTTAAGATGTGTCGTGTTCAACCACGTGATGTTTGCTTTTTTAGAGGCGGTGCTTTGGAGGTATACTGGAAAACTTCTATCTCGCTTGAGTACGTTTTCCCTCTCCAAAGTTTCTGCGTTTTTGATGTCGCTAATGTAATACTGTAGAGCCGCATGCGCCCAATTTCATCCATCTTTATAGCTGACAAACAATTCTTGTTCCTTCCATGATGAACGCCGGCAGTGATTGTCATACTGGACATTCCCCAACGTATGTAACATCATACGATGAATTGTTTTCCTTGGTGGATGGAGCAAAGTGCAAATTTGGCATTGCAATGGAAGACAGTATTAGATGGGAAATGCTAAAACGGCCTTGTGGCGACTTGGTGTTACTAGGCGAACCAATTTGGACTGCAGGACTCCACATGCTTTTACCGAAAGGTTCAAATCTGACGACCCCCATGAGCTTAGCCACTCTTGAATTCCTACGAAACACTTCAAAAACAGGTATGCAACAAGACTTTGAGAGACAGGGATGTGGCGACGATGGTTCTGTCACTCTCACATTTTGGAAGTTAGGATTGTTTTTTGCTCTTGTGTTTTCAATTGGAGGAATAATATTCTGCTGCATGCTCTTTGATCGGTTCCTGCGTTCTAAAAGTACGGGAAAAGACACTGGACCTAGTTCAATGGTATAGTTTCACTTTAGACTTGCCTGCCGTGTCTTGTAAGGTATCATTGAAGATCTGCTGACAAGGGGATTAAAGTTAAGTTCTTCACCATCTTTACTGGGGTTTCAAGGTACGCAGATGGGAGTTTATCTGAGCTACGGGGGTAGTGACGTATCTGACTGATGACCGAGGACAATTGGCGTTTTGTCCATTTAATTGTATCTTATATCTCAACTGTCGTCTGTACAGGTTTTTGGCATGTCATTAACATGCCAAGTATCTATATAGACGACAGTTTTGCTTCCCGATGAGTTGTGTCAGCCCTTCGAGCTTATGATACGACATAGACAGATCTGATCAAGTAGGCCTGACCGCTCATGTTTTCTGTCGCGATCGCTCTGCAAAGTTGTCAAGCCCAACTTCAGAAGCCGTTGCCCCCGCAGAGTCTACAGTCGTTCTAAAAAGAAATTGCTCCGTCGCCTATTGAGTATCACAGCACCCTTCTTTTTGTGACCGACTTTTTTACTGCTTAGAATCAGGAAGCTTTTCACTGTCTGGGGAAGCCTTTAATCTACATTCACCCCTTGAAATGCATCCTCTTTTCCACTGAAATTAGGTGATGTGGCAGGATGATCTCTGCTGAATGAATAAGATATGGCCCTAGACAGCTTGAAGCCTCCTGAACATGGAATCATTACCCAATGGAGCCCATCTTCAACAGTTTGTTTGCCCCATACAATGGCTGAAAACAGACATTCCAGATTTCGCCAACCTTGTGACTCCCCTACACGATCTCATGGAAAACGTTTACGCGGCCGCAGGAAAATGCACGAAGTCCACAGTGGACCGAATCAGTCTCTCAAGTGTAGGATGTAACGATACACACCAGGAAGGATTTCAAAAATGCAAAGACGTCCTCGCACGTCTTTTTAATCGTTCTCACCTTGATGAAGCGCAACACCTCTCAGTTTACACGGACACTTCTGACACCGTTTGCTCGGGCATAATCACGCAAATCCCACACGATGAACTCGAGAAGCCTCATTTTGATCCTCCTTACAGCCCTCTGGCATTCTGTTTCGGACGCTTCAACAGCATACAGTTACGTTGGTCTGTTTTGGAAAAAGAAGGCTATGCAATTCTAGTGACTCTCCAAAGCATGCATTGGCTGGTGGCTACTCCTACTGGTTTTGATTTATTCACCGACCAGGGCAATCATGTCTTCATTTTTGACCCACTTTTCATCCTACCGAACCTCAGTCAAACCTCTACTAGGAAGGTAAGTATTAAGCAGTATTCGTGTACTCATAGCACACAGTTGTGTTTGTATGCTAGTACGACAACAGTCACGTAATGCATTTTGAATACAAATAAATGTCTAACCGGTTGCAATGTAATAACAGTTCTCTCATGTCAGTTACATTTCTTCTACGACATCAAAACATTCATATCCATCTCTCTTTTTTAGTAACCAAAATTCTTCTGAGAGATTTTGGTTTCCGATGCTTTTCTAGATACTCAAAAGTCGTCAACGCAGCATTCTTTTCTAGTGATAACCTATGGAAGGCGTCAAACCCTTCAGGTTGTTCGTAGGTTTTGTTCCAAAAGCGCTGTCGATTTAAATTAGATGACACAACAGCGCGCAAGTACACGTTGCCATCTGTGGAAACGAGGCACTTTGTGAAGAGGAAGTGCTGCCTCAGTTTACTCGAAACTACGCTTTGGCTGGCTATATACACCATCTCTTGGTTATCACCCTAGTATTGGGTTTAATTCTCTTTTTTCATTTTCTAGTTTTCTTTTATTTTACTCCAAACCTCGTGTGATTTCCCCTCTTCTTTTCTTGTTGATGGTTGGTTTGTTTCCATCATAACGCCGGACTTCCAACCCTTTGTCGTTGCGGTCACCACTACTGTGGACTCGTGATCTCACCGGAGGATACCCTACACCTCTTGTGGATTCTCCTGCTTCTCCTCTACTCTCCACGCTTTTCAAAAAGCTGAACCTCGAAGTCAAACTTCGGTTTGGTGGTGTTCAGCTTCAAATGCTCTGCTCATTTATTTACACTTCCGTGGGGATGATCCTAACATCTTCATTTTTTCCCTCGCTGCTTCGCACCTCAGCACAGGAATGATACGAAAAAGTTGTGTGTCTAGTGCAACGCAGACGCTTCCAGTACGGGCTGCACAGTAGACCAAAATTTAGAATAGTAAGTTCCAGGTGCACCCTCTACCAGTTGAGCCATGTTTAAAGGACTTGGACAGCATCCGTGTGCCGGTTGCATGGACCCGTGGTAGCAAGACTGTTTATTACTTTGGACACGCGGGTGCCTCTGCAAAAGATGTAATTAGACACCTCCCGGGCGGCGAGCGTCACCGTAATAAATCTTAAGCACCCCCTAGAGTTTTACTCTTTATTCTGGTTCCAGTAGTTTATCCAAACAGGCGGTCTTCTCCTCTGTTGTTGCTAAATTCCAGTCTCGTGGATTGTTGTTTCTATTGAAGTTTGCAGCTTGGTCCTTGCTTGGGTGTTGCCCATATTATATATTTTTGGTCATCTCCCTGTGCCTTTTTCCCCAGTGCACTACAAACCTGTCTGGCATTGCCTGCACAATTCAACAAATAAAGTGATAGAGATCCAAAAAAAAAAGAAAAACGCAAAGACGTCGTAAATAGAGGAATACTAAATATTGCATCTTAAACTCGATTGAATGCTCAAAGAAACAACCCTCGAAACGAGCTACGACTAAGCGACACAAGTTGAAGCAGGTCCGCAGGCGTAACCACAACAAACAATAGAATCGGTAAAAATCTTTGTACAGGAGCACAAGTCTAAAGCAGTCCTATGAATATATAAAGCTACTTTTACCAATTAAATTCACGAGAAAGATTTTGAATAACCCATATGAGTGAACCCAGAGCGATATATCTTCATTAATGCCTTAATAAATTTGTAAAAAAACGTAGATGGTAACGAACATGGTTGTGAACTCTATAAAGAAAAACGGACTCAGCTAAACTTTCTCGGTGATGTACAAGTTGAGGTTTGCCGCGCTTAAATAGGTTCTACTGAATAAATAATTAATACTAATAAAAAACATATTGCACACTGCAGAGTACCAAAACGCGGCCACATCACTTTTACAGTGCCTCGGTACACCTCTCACAGGTACAATAATCAACATTCTACTCAACGCATCTAGTGTCTACAAGCTCAGCATAACTGGAATATATTGCTGAACACTCTTCCTTTGATGGCATCAACATTTGAAGTATGCATTAATAGATGATTGAAAAAGATATTTCCTTTCGACATGTTTTTTTGGATCGTTTGAGGCCAAAAATATTTGGTTGTTGCTTTTTTTGCGACTACTTAAGTTTGCTACACCAAAAGTATATCATTTTAAAGAAGAGCATTAAAGCTCTGTTTGACTAGATTCCCGAGCCTTTTCGTCAACGTTAAGGATGTATGGTTTTTATTTTTGTTTTCTTCCTTTCCGTTCTAAATTTGAAAATTCTTATCTTAATTGAATTTCAGTCACTTTTTAAGAGATATTTTGGTCTCATATGAGGCGAAGTTGTCCTCTATTGAGGCCAAACACTCGGGCGTATTTGCACTAGCAATATACCATGTATTACATGGCTACAGAATAAAATACTAATGCCACTGGTTAGAGTTTCGGAACATACTCCCAGAAAAATATCCCAAAAGTAGGGTTGGATTCATACCATTTACAACGTCACCTTCGCAAGGATGTACTCAGTATGTATGAGTCTTGCTTGCGCTTCCGTTATCGAAGTATGTTGCTCTAAATGACCCGTTTAGGTTCGACACAATAGACGAGAGTCATTATACGAACTAGATAAATGCTTGAAAAATAGACAAAGGCAAGCTCTGGCGCTCTTGCTGTAATCAACTTGATGCATTGATCGAACAGACTCATAAATTGGACAGAGTAACGTAAGACCAACGTTAGTGAGTCATAGGTGAGTGATAGAAAATGAAACGGATTTTGGCGACTGGAATGTGTTTTCTGTGGTCTTCACAAATGATTTGAAAGCGTCGAAGCGTACAAAATGTTTTTGACAGAATGATTATGCGATACAACCGTACTCATTGGCAGTAATCACTGTGCGCTAGTCTGTTGCGAGCGCAATG
Organism: Agarophyton chilense; assembly: GCA_030374765.1. Taxonomy (NCBI): domain Eukaryota; phylum Rhodophyta; class Florideophyceae; order Gracilariales; family Gracilariaceae; genus Agarophyton; species Agarophyton chilense. Next base: position 420,357 of record JARGXX010000138.1, read on the forward strand.
AAAAAGTTAAAAAGTTTCGAGTTCGATGCCTCCCATTTACTGAGGAGATTGTGCTCAGCGCTTTAAAAGCACTGAAGCACCAGGTTTTATGCGTCGAACATGGATTCCATTGCTAGTGCGTTTTGATCGCGCCATTGTCAGTGCTTCAGAGCACACGGCGAGATTAACCCAATCAGCAGTCCGATCGACGTGGCTGGGGAAAGAAAACGAAAGAAAGAGTTTGGAAACAGTATTGGTAACAGAGCAGAGTGGAGTGAACTTGTTTATCGGAGAAGTCTGCCCGTTTCGTTCTCAGGCTGGCAGGAAGGTAGAGACTGTATAAATAGAGAACATATATTTGAGATAGAATGCATTTGTGCTCTCGTAATGATGGCGCTCGAATGCAAATATTGCACTCGTGATATTATCAACCGGTAAAGACAAATTCAAATTCATAACGACCATAAACATAAAGATTCCAACTCAAACATGTTGAATGAGCGCTTAAAATCATAGTAGCGTGCCCACACTAGTAGTTTCGTTGTGTCGGTTCGGTCAATTTCTTTTTCGAAAGTTCAAGGTATGTTAAGGGGCATAAATGTCTGTGATGTCATATTGACGTCACTATGGCGCTCTGCAAGATAAAGCGCATTCTTCGTTCCTTGAAGGGCTAGTAGTTCACCACATAAATCCATATATTGTTTTTTTGGATGAGAAAACAAGGGGTTTCAGCATGCTCACACCCTGACATACAAATCTGGCACGCTGTCGTTCGTTTGCGATTGGAAATGAAGTTGTATTTATTTTATTCATAATACCTGCTAAGTTGAGGCAATTTCTTGTTTTCAGGTACAGCGAGCAGAAACCGGTTGCTTTGTGCAGTAGTGAGGACGAAAGCGTGAACGTGCCACCACTTTTCAAGAGATTTTTGCTTTCCCGGTTGTTAAATAACACATTGAGCGGCTCTCTAGTGCGAGGGCTCGCCGTAGAAAAGATCATCCATCACCACAATATCCTTAAAGAATCGGTGCAAAGTGCGGCGGAAAAAGCCTTGAATGGAAGAATTGCCCAGTTGCACCTTCACTTTGGATACAACTGGAAGAGTTTTCTTCGGGTCGTGGGGATCCACCACAACTAATCCAGCAAAACTTAAGCCCTTGTTCTTGGGCGGGACTTCCACTTCTGCAATTTTGCATCCATCCTTATCAAAATACACCATATGGGTGAGGCGCGGAAGATCCACATCGGTGAACACCGCTCCAAAACCGCTCACTCTCGCCGCCTCATGCTTTGCCGGAATTTGGAATTTGACAGTAACACGGTTGGATAGAACGGGGGTAAACAAACGTTTCTGGGAGAACCGGCGGAACTGTTTGGTCACAAAAGCTGGGAGCAAGGACGAGAACCTATCATCCTTTGGCGGTGGAGTCCCCGGGTTGGAAACGGCGAATTTACCTCCGCGAGCATGGAACGTAGCCCCACGGGTGATGACGTTGTTGAAGAAATTGCCAGGCATGTTGAAGGGAACGATATCGGCATCCCAGTTGATGGACCGCTGCCCAGACGGAAGTGGACCCGGAGTGTTGCCATTGTTCTCGCCACCCAAAAGGGTTTTGAAGTCTGCGACGACCGAGGTGAGGCCGTCGGCTTTGTGGGCGGTATGTGTGAGGACCTCAGTGTGGTACTGCGGGCATCGCTTCTGCGAGGCAAGGGAACACACTAAGAAGCTAGAGAGCCAAAGGGTAAGGATCACTGACTTCATGTTGGTGCAGCTAGCAGAACTTTTGAGCTCGAATAACGCTGGTTATGACCTGAGTTGTAGATGCGGTAGAGTTGGGAGATGTTGTGCTTGGGGGGAAGGAGATACGGAAAGCTGCAACGATCGTCTCTTTATACAAGTGCGCTCCGGTCAAAGCGGGCGCAATACTCGGTGGCGCTCATGCCGTTCGCCAGTTCGTGAGAATACTGAGCTGGGGCGCTTTGAATGCCGTGGTCCTCTTCAACAATGATCTCGATCGCGGGGGATGAAGGATACTACGAAGCACAAAGAAACAGTCGCAAATTGCCCACTGGTGGTACATACCCACTTTGGCAACAGTCCTTCCGCAAACATACGTGGACTGTGTTGCAGATTCTGACGTCAGCGCTCCACCGTGATTGGCGTGGATACGGAAACGTGGTGGCAAGTGGCGATGCATCTGTGCAGCCTCTGCATTGCTGCCCGCTTGTGGGCGACTCAGTAATGGTGGCGTCCTCTGCAGCATCAGCTTGAAGCCGGGCCGCATCTCACTGTTCTCCTCCGTGGCCCGACCTGCAGCTGCATTGAATCGCCATTCAACAACCCCAGTTGAATCGAATGGGTCATTACTTCACCCATTTCTTCTGCGAGCCGCCAGTCATACCAATTGAGAGCGATACTCTAATCGATGGAGTATTGTTGGTCGACGAGGAGTAACTGGCTTTGCCGAACTGAACCTAGGCTGAAAAGGATTGGTCGCTATCTATATTCGAAGACACCTATATGTCTTTGGCCCATCCCATACCCACGTCGTCAAATAACCTTCAGTATGCTTCCAAACAACTGCAGACACCTGCCAACCGCCCTGAGAACGTTCGCGGCCGCTGCAAATATCGCATCCAGCACAGTGGCGGCCACACTCTTCCCATTCTTGGGCTTCGCTCCGCGTTCACGCCGTATACGTCTGCGCACTTTTTGCATCATTTTTCTGTTTAGCTCCCATGCTTTGGAAGCTCCTGACGCAGGGCTGGTGCGAGTCGAACGCAATTGATACGGGATGTGACTTCGTTGCGCCAATTTCCATTCCGAGCTGCGCACACCGCGCAGCTTGCGCTTAAACGCCTTCACACTAGCCGCCCACTCGTCCGCTTCGGATTGGCTTGTGATTCGGCAGCTTCTTACAGACCGCTGTGTGCTTCTTGGTTCATCGCGCTTCTGGGAGGAGATCAGCGGCGAATGCGATGGCAGCCTCGTGCATTTCTCTGCTGCAGATACAAAAGGGTTTTGAGGGATGAAGGAGAGACTTGAATCGCGCCGGAGAATTGAGCCGTCTGGGAGCCCCGGGAATGCGACATAGCCCTTGGGCTTTCCAATGCCGCCTCGATTCGACCATCCTTTTCCCTTTTTAACTCGTCGAAAGCTTCCAGACTCATGGCGGATAGAATGAAGAACTAAGACATGAGAAATGAAGCAGATGATGGTATCTTTCGGTGTAGTGTGGATGCTGCGAGCAACCTTTTTTCGATGGTGTATAGGTAAAAAGTATGTTGCGAAATACACGGAAGGAGTTTACTGCTGTCAAGATGGATGCTGGATAGGAAGAGGCAGGAAGACCAGAGAGCAGCGGTGACCTTTTTAAACAGAAATGAGAACTTCTAAGGACGATGTGGAGAGAAACGGAAGAGTGCTTGGGAATGAAAATTTTCGATTTCGTATTTCTTGGCTGCAAGAGAGTGCATTCCGACGAAAGACAACGAACTCATAAGGTCGCCGTTACTACAAGCTGAAGGTCGACGAGGCAGCTTTCTCTCCGAATGGCGACCAAGCATGAAGCCTGCGATTAAGAGAGGCTGACAATTTACTAGTGTTTTTGAGAGAAAGGAAGGCTCAGGGAAAAGGTATGGGTGAAGCAAAGTTATGGTAGCTGCATTGTTCGATCGCCATGAGAGGCGACAAGTAATATTCGAAGACTCTGGTGAACGAAGCCTGTTGTGTCTGTGTGTCTGGATGGAAGCCAGTCCGTGAATGATCAGGTCGGTCAGAGCATCTCCTCTGGCAGACTAAATCATCAAATCACCTGAAACTTGAAACAGTTTTACGGGGTGGAATCATTCTGGAGATTTCCTCTGGATATATGGTGTTCCTCGATCCCCCCAGACATCGACCGATTTTGTCAACTTCCGTCAACTATGGAGGAGGACATTGTTTGGCAGTTGGCCAAAGACAACTCTCCCGATGTAATAAAGGATTCCCATATTCGCGTATGTCACCCTACAGACCTCGGTGTCTGAGTTAGCAGCTGAAACGTTCATGCGCCGTGATGACATTGTCAGTTATAATTGAAATCTTGAGAACCAGACCAAGTGTATTACAAGCAAAGGCGAGGAGGGGACGCGAAAAGGGCTCCTCATAGATCCATTGGCATTTCTTCTTTGTTTGCGGGCGATCGCGCAGCGTTATGTTATGCAGATCCTCATATTCCCCTTTCTGTCGCCCCGCGTTAAGTTCCGCAGATCAGCATAGTTATAATCTTCGCAAAACGGTTTGTAGTTCTTTACGCCATGCTATAACGCAAAAGGAAGACAACATTGAGTCGGGAACGCATGTCAAATAAAATACAGTGGTTTGCATCGAGGCCCCACAGCTAGAGAAAATCGATTTCGCATCCGTTGCACAATTTATGCGCAAACGGAAGCGCTACAAAGAACAAATTGCCGAGAAGAGTAAGAAAGATCTTAAAGATTCTTCTTTGTCTTAAAAAATGAGTTTTACGGAGACAATTATGGAAACTATGATTGAGGGCAAGTTCATCACCGCCCAATGCGTCGGAAACGTCACTGACGAGATAATCAGGACATATCTCCACGAGAAATCCAAGATTTGTCAGAATAAAATATCTGTCGATCACTGGGACAAAATCATCAAAGATGTTAAGATGGATATGGGAAGAAACGATGCTGAAGTTTGTGTATACAACTTGGTTGTAAACTATCGCAATGCTTTGGTAAACCACAGATACCCTTGATTTTTCACTAAAACCCCTGAAAAGGCTATTAAGCACATTTGTGAGCAAGTGAAACCCCGCCCCTGCCAAGAAAATATTGAAGGCATACTCCAGATCGAATCACATGCTGGCTCGCGCAAAAAAAAATACGATGCTTATTTTCGACGCTTTGTTAAAAGAGACGACAAATAAAAGTACGCCGATCACAACAAAACCGATGTTTCAAACGATTTTATCATTCCAATCAATGTTTAATCAACGTAATCCAATAAATATAGAAAAAACGATAGTGATACCAAACGAAATATGTGCACGCTCAAAGAAGTGCGTTTGTGCTTAAATATCGGGAAATGCAAGGCTAGGCGACACTACATTAGAAAGTGTCCGAACTCTGCACCTGAAGAAAGGGAAGCCTTTCTTAAAACCTACATGCAAGGCAAAAAGAAAAAGAAGAGAAATACAAGAAAGTGGTCGCGACTTAGATAATTTATTTTACATAAAGACAACCACCACAACAATAACAACCAGAAGACGAGGGCTCCCCTTCATCTGAGAGTCAGCGTATAAGTACACAAAACAATTACAATACGTTGACTCATAATGGTGACGTAATACGCGGGATACATTCACGACCGCTCAAGCCAGATTCAAAGGTATTTGAAATCAAAGGTGCTGCCGTCCGTTGCTTCACCTTGGCTCACAAAAGAGACGCACCTACCCTCTTACATTCACATTTTCTTTCGGGTTTGACGTCCGCGGCGAATACTCAAATTCGCAAACCAGATCTACACAGTTCTTCAACTCCGATTTGCTAAGCCACGGTGCCTCACTCGATGGTCCTCCGTCTAGCTTCATTAGAGACATGACTCGACGATTTTCCTTCTTCTTGTAAAATATCTCCGCTAATTCTTGCTCTTCAGTTCCGTGCGCATCAAATACCACATCGAGTGGTCCACTCCTGCCCTCACGTCTGTTGAACTTTTTCAGCTTCGATACGTGAAAGTCATTGTGCAGCTCAATCCTGTGGGTAACGGGCCCCAGGATCTCCAATAACTCTAGAAGTCCTAGATATCTAGGCAGCCACTTCGTCGAAAGGTCGGAATGTGTAAACGTGTTCAGATCTCCGCTTTCAGAATCATCAAAGCGACCTTCTTGAATGATACGACCTCTCGGTGCCTGTCTGCGTAATTCTTTTGATCGGCTCTGACACGGGCGATGTTGTCCCTCGTAATACGACGGAAGGCTTCCTTGCGCACAACGTAGTCCTACGCACTCTGACATCGTACATTGCATCTCTCCAAACTGCGCGTTAGAGGGATGTACGGTACATGGCCGAGATCAACCTGAAAAGGCGCAAGCCCAATTGTTTTCTGTTTCGAAGAGTTGTACTCGAACTCCAGCTGTCTCAAAGCCGTATCCCAGTCTTCTGGGAGCTTCTGGATGAAGCTTCATATCATATTGCACAGTGTGCGGATCATGTTTTCCGAGTGTCCATCCGTTTGGGGATGGTCCGCTGTTGACATGTTCAACCGAACATTTGTCAATTCCGCTAGGCCTCTCCAGTGTTTAGGCTTAAAGTGTCTAATTCTATCGGATATAATGACCATCGGGACTCTATTATTGAAATCAAGAAGTCTTGGAACAGCAAAGACGCATGTTGAGCATTGATTTCATAACGTGTTTGATTAAAGAATCATCTCTTCGACAGCCTGTCCACAATTACGGGTACTGTGTTCTTTACGCACTTGCTTTCATGAAAGTTTGTCACTAAATCAGCCGTCATTTCCTCCCAACATCGATTAGGGACATCCAACGGCTGCAGCTTTCCATGGGGCTTACCACCGGGTATCTTATTTCTCTGACAGTCATCATACGAAGCGACGTATTTAAATATCTCTTCTTACATCCCTGGTCAATAAACATATCGTGCCATAGTGTTGGATATCTTGTCAGCTTCAAGACGACTGCTGTCATGGAGCTCCGCCATGATTTCTCCCCGTAGGTTTCCTTCCTTTGGTACGTACAATCTTTCCGCGTTGGATCTTGACCAATATAAGAATTCTCTATCGAACTGGAAGTTAATCGCCTGCTGCTTTATCTTGTCGTCAACAGGCTCGTCTTCAGTGTCCCCTTGGAGAAACTTGATCATTTTCTACATCCAATCGTCCTCTGCGCACCCTTCTTGCACGCGCTTTGCCATGTCTTGGCTCGCCAAGTTCATCATTCGCAATGCGGGGAGGTGATCCGCACATCTGCTCAACGCATCAGGAACCACGTTCAGTGCTTCAAGGACATGTCGGATTTCAAATTTATACTCTTGGATAACGTCCACCCACCTTGCTTGACGTCTGGAAAGCCTTGCATTTGATCGAAGATATCTGAGGGGTTCATAATAGATGTACAAGACAAACCTCCTACTTCTCAGATACAAACTCCAATCTTCCAATGCTATCATAAATGTTAGCAAATCCTGTTCTACTGTGTCCCAATTTTTCTCTGGATTAGACAGCCTGTGGGATAAATACGCTACAAGATGCCCATCCTGCTCCAGCGTTGACTCTACCGCATACTTGGGGGCATCCGTCGACATTACGAATTCCTCATTGGCTCTTGCATTCACAAGCACAGGAGCGGAGGTTAACGCGGTATCTAAAGAAGAGAAGGAGTTTTTCTGATCCTCTTCCCAAATGAAAGACATCCCTCGCACAAGATCTTCCATCGGGGTGACAATGCCTACAAATCTGTAGTATCCGCTCTAACGGAGAGAGCAGACACCTACGACAGCGTTCAGATTGCCGATGGGTCGCTTGCGGCGAAGGAAAAGGGGTGGTAGAGCTACAACACCAGCGAGCTGGAAGTGGGGTGTAAGGCCACTACTCGCCAGCGAGGGTGAACAGTGCAACTGTAAAACGTTGATGGGACGTAGGTACGAGACGGCTCGTGAAGTGGTTGCGGGCCGACTATCTATTAAAGCTCGTCCGGATCTCCGGTTAAGGAATCCTGAGCGAGGAACAGAATAGTCATGATGCCCATGTTGTCTCCTTTACTTGTAATTGGCGCTCACCTCTGGTACACTATATACTGTATGCCAGGGTGAGTGCCCAAATAAATATATAAATAGTACCCAGTGGTCAGCCACTTAGCCGAACCACTTTATGGGTACGGTCCCTAGTGGACGTATAGCTATAAAGGGTAGTAAAACCAGCCACGTGGATCGCCACTACACGCGCCGTTGCAAGCCATTCCACTCGTGATACCACGTGTTCCAACAATGTACCCTGACTCCTGGCATCCTACGCGGTGTTCCGTTTCATATCACAATGCTGATGATATCACTCACTGGTGAGTTCCAACCACGACATTGCGAAAAACCAGCATATCGGATTCCCCGACATAGTAGAATACTACATACCTCCCTCGTTAAGCGCGAACCATGGGGGACGCGAGAAGCGTTTATACGCAGTCGGACCGGTGTTCCGGGTACTCATCTTCATCACGAATTCCTCGCCGCCCGACCAACTCTTGCAGTTCTCAACAGCATTCTGTTCCTCACCGCTCTTCAGCTCGATCTCTCGCGATGGATCCGAACGCCGGGTCCAATCCGTTTCAGCCCTTCTCTGAGGATGCGCCTTCTGGGGCTCCGTCAAACACTGCTGGTTCTGTGTTGCAGCCTACTGCTCAACTCGGTCCATACCGTTCATTCCCCACCCCGTACACCGGATTGCGGCCGGTACCGCTACCTCAGCCAACCGTGGCTCCGATGCCGAACGCGGCTTACGTCGCCTCTGCGGGTGTAATTCGAGCTCCTTCTGGTCGTGTTTAGCGAAGCTACCCGCACCCTGCGGCTTTCTATGGACGAGATCCTCTCGAGAACGTTGAACTTTTCGCGCAAGCGCCCTGGTTTGATCCAGTTGCTATCCGCGATGACGCGTTGATACAACAGTATGTACACGGTGGGTACTTCCCTGACGGGATTCCGGAACACGCGATTTATAGTGTAGGACAATGCCTCCAAGGGGGAAAACCTACGAAGACGTCCGGATCTTCCTCTCACGAGGTAACCGGCGCGGTAGAGCCCTCCGAGGGATCGGCGTGCAATGCCGGGTGTAAGCCGGAGCCGAACCGTCGCGACGGGCGCAGGGAGGCTGAAAGAAGCCGAGAATATCCGCCGAAGCGGTGCTTGCGTATCCTCTGAGGAGGCAAAACCCACGAGAGTGGCGAGCACGACAGGTGTCAGTGCGAGCCGCAAGAGCGGGAATTGCCCAATGAAACGGAGGAAAAAGGAAGGAAATGGGAACGTAGGCAAGAGGGCGAGGTTGACCACGAGTCGCAAGAGGGGACTCGGGAATAGCCGGCACTGCCGGGTGTAGCAAACCGTATACACGGGCGGAACCACGAAAGTGGGAATAGGTACCCAACACACGAAGGCGGCTTGAACGTCGAAGGGGGTTGGGAAGCCGTGCACCACGGGAAATCCCTCCGTAAGGAGTTGTATATCCGCGCAGGCGGTTCGACCCAGAGCCAAGATCTGGAAGACCAAGATCACCCTTGTTGGGCAGACTTTACTGGACCAGCGGCCGCGAGGCCGGCGGCCTAAGTACTGTAGTCACCGTAGAATACAATAAATAAAGTCTATCCTAAATAGCTAAATGTCCGTCTAACAAAAGGGGCCAATCTGGCGGCCACGTGTCGCGCGGGCGCTGCGGCCACGTGTATGTCACCTGGTCCCGCCGGTGCATCACCGGCGTTCCGGCCATCGCCGTGAAACGGCTTACTCCTACTCATAACGAGGTTGCACGCCGGAGGCTCCGGAAAAAACTTAAGTCCCCAAAAACCTCTCGGGAGGACGTTGCTCTTCATATCCCCCCCCTTAAGACAGGGCGAACACCTCGAAGAGGAAGTCGGCATGGCAGCTCGTCATGATAAGAGCGCGTCCGACACCGGGTCTCCGGAAACCAACACACCTTCACCAAGGATCCCACGCACGCTCTCCGCATCCGATTCCAACCACAGCACTCCAACACGCACCATGTCCAACCCCAACCGTCATTACACATCCGCGACTCCCGCCCTTGGCGGTTCCACCGGCTTCCGGTCCGCGGCCCACCCTGGGGATGTTACCAACCTCGCGTACGAAGACCGCCGTATTGGCGCCCGCTTTCGCGGACAGGCGGACCCACCGCAGTGGCCGACCTACGACGCCCTTGTGGGTGCGAATCCGAGAACTCGGCATGGCTCCGCGAGATTGCGGTATGCGCCTTGGTTTCACCCATTGGCTGTCCGCGACGAGGATTTGATCCAATCCTACACCGATAATTCGGAGATGCTCTCGGGCGACCTGCCCGGCGTGGTGACCCTGTCCTGGGATTGGCGTAATCGTATCGCCATCCCGGTACACCACATACTCCGCCGACGTGGTGAATCCTCTGCGGAGGCTCAAGCCGCGCTTGTGCGGATCGCTTATCTCAGGCACCATCGGGCGCCTTTCGAGGTCCCGATACCGCCAGAGGTCGAATTCGACGTCCACCTTTACCGCACTCGCGGGGAAATGTCGTACTGTGACCGTCTTAACGGATTGGAAACCCTCGCTTGGAGGGGCACACCGATCGCTGGGCAAGAAGCCCTTTGCTGGGCACGACCGATTCTTTGGGCAGAGTTCCGCTACCAACCGCGGCAGTCGCGCTCGAACTTCCTTCAGAACTTCATCCGCGATGAGCGGCGTTGGCAGGCCCGGACCGGGTACTTCGTACCGTACCAGAACACGGAGATTGAGTGCATCGCGCCTGCTCACCGACGTGGTCGGTACGTCAGTCTCCCAGACTGGTGGTCCTCCTTGGAGGCGTGCTGGGGTTCCTTCATTGAGCTGCCCCCAGTATTCACCTATGTAGGGTCGTCGTTCTTGAACGATCCCCAGTCGGGGTGGTGGTCCGTCGTGGTAAGCGAATGGGCCGTCCGCACTGCGGCTTTTATCTTCGCTGAGGCGTACGACCAATACCGATTGTGGTACGTGCCACCGCGTGTGCGGGATGCGATCCGTCGTTTGGACATGCGCATCCCCCTCGGGGGCGAGGCGAACGAAGAAGAGATGCTGGGCCTCCTCGACTTTGTGGAGGGGGTCCAGTGGGATGAGGTCCCGTTGGATAACTCCCAACGCATTCAACCGCGTCGCGGGTCTGGCCCCGGACTCGGGAGGAATACCGCGCTAGCGGAGGATTTCGTCTACTTCGACCCCTGGGAGTACCACGAGATCAGCCGAGAGGAAGCGGAAGCCAACCGGCATGCGCCGCGTGAAGTCCCGGCCGACCACCCGCGAGGGTATGTCGACTCGAGCGACTATTACCGCGACTATGCGGATGGTGACCCGATGGTCGACAACGAACCGGAGGATCCCGGTTACGCTCCGATGGAGGATGACGGGTCCGGCGAGGCCGGTTAGGAGTCCGTTGAATACGGTGGTGCGGCTCCATCCGGGGCTGCTGATGCCGCGCGAACGGATTCCTATCCGACTCCATCGGTGGCGGGCCCGCCCGCAACCGTCGCTGGCGCGGAGCGGGGCGAGGTCATCGCGCGCTTCCTTCGGGAGGTGGGGCTTCGCCCTTCCGAGATCTCGGGTGATGTGGCCGCCATGCGGGATGTCTGAGCCAACCGCCTGGGCGGGGGTCCACCTCGTGCGGAGGAATGACCGGAGCTGCCGGTAGAATGTAGGGCGGCGCCCCTAGGGCGCCCTTGCCAGTAGTGAGAAATAAAAGAAGAGGGTCGCCTTTCCGACGCCCTTTTCCAAGTCCACTTCTTTCTTTCCGGGGTACAGGCCTTCAACCGGGGTTCCGGCGTTGCAGGGAACCAGCCTAGCTGGGAGTCCCGTGTTTAACGGTGGGCGCTTCGCGCGCGGACCAGGTAACTGGCACGACCACCAACGAGGTTGGGACAGCGTGAGCGGTTGCTTCCTTCCCCGCGTTGAGGCATGGACGGAGATGGCGCGTGGCGCCATCAGCCATTCCATTCCGTGTTCACGGTTTATCCCTCTTGGGCGTTTACCAGCGTGGCTGGGAGTGCGGTCCCCGCAAGGCGGTGGTATCGCATTACCGCAGAGCGCGGGAGGTGCTCGATGGGCTCCGGGGTGTCCCACTCTGGCCCGTATCCGTACCAGCGGGTCCGGTACTGGAGCACCCCGTGCCCATCGTAGCTGTGTCCGACGATTCGGTCGAGGACGTACTCCTGCACGTAAACTTGCCGGCCTTGCCGGGTGGTGGTGACCCGAGCCTCAGCGCCGCGTGGTGCTGGGCTCGTCGTCGCCTGTTCCGGATCACCCGGTTTGTCATTCCGCTCTGCGGTTGTTGCCGGGTTGCCGGGGCTGCCGTACCGTTTCGCGGAAGTTGCCGGCGCGGCCGGGTTGTGTTCCCGCTGGGCGGTAGGGGCTTCCCTGAAGTCCGCTCTTACCGCGAGTTTGCGGGGGTCCTTCCGTCTTGGTGACGGTTCACCGGAGGCCTCCGCTTGATTTGTGGCATGCCGCGTTCCCATTGGTGGGCAGTTTCCGCCGTGCAGTGCGCCGCGGGCGGTGAGTGGTTCACCGTCCAGGCGGTCCGCCTCCGCGGGGTGGCTGTCAGCCAATGACCGGGATGCCGGGTGCCCATTGGTCCGATCTCCCGCCCGGGTCACATGACCTTGAGGACGGGTGGTCGGGCCGTCGCGGACGGTTGGCTCCGATTGTTCGGCAAGGGAGGCGGTTTTAGACTTGTTGTCGCGCCCCTTTTCCCCCATGGGGTTCGTACCGTTCTCAACGGAGTGGCTCGCTAAACCTGCTTGCGCAGCGCCCGCCGGAGTACCGGTACCGACCGAAACGCTCGGTGTGCGACCGCGAATGTGCAGGGAGCCCTCGGTTGCTTCCACGCGATGCGGAGCGTCCGTAGGGTCTCGCTTCCCGGCTTCGGGTCTTCGAGCGCCTTGGTTCCCCTTTCGGGGTTGCGTGGCGGTCGGGTTGACCGCTGCGTCCCGCGGGAGCGGATTGGCGTCCGGCGACGATGCCGGTTGCCCGCTCGGGGGCCTTGCCCGGGGTGTCCGGTTAAACTTCCGCTGCGACGGCGATGCTTCCGCGATTGAGCGGGTCCCCTCCCCCTCCTTAGACGGAGTGACGGGTGATGGTGGGCTAACCGCATGGCGGGTATAAATACCGCTGCGTGGCGCCCGTAAGGGTAGCTGGCCGCGACGGCCAGGTGTTTCCGGCATTGCCGGTGGTTCCGATAGAGTCGGTATATCGGAGAGACCCCGTGAGGGGTGCGGTACCACGGCGGGGCGTGGTGCCACCGTTGTACCCGTGGTATACGAGGCCGTTTCGACGGGGGCTGATGCGTTTTCTGCCTGCGGCGGTGGGGCGGCTACGATGCGGTCTTGTGAAAGACGTTCGTGGTCGCCGTTCTTGTCCACCACAACGGTGCCGGGGAGGGAGGACACGACCCGGAACGGACCTTCAGCGACAGGCGAGAGCTTGTGACGCTTGTCGGTCCGGGGGTTGTAGTACTCCCGGCGAACGAACACGTAGGTTCCCGGCTTGGGCGGTGCCGGTAGTGGTCCGCGTAAGCGGTTATCAAAATCCCGCTTGTAGGCGGCCTGGGCACGTTCCATAGACTTCCGGGCGACCGGTACGAGCTTGGTAATCCAATTCTTCCACTTGAGGCGGTATTGACCCACGGATGGGAAAGAGTTGACCCTGTGTTGGGGTTCGACCGCCACTGGCGGGGGTGTCCTGGAGAGCACAAGCTCGAAGGGAGTCAGACCGGTTCTCCGGTGAACCTGCGTGTTGTAGGCGTAGGTTATAGCATCAGAATAAATGTCCCACGTCATTGGGTGATCGGATACGTAGGAGCGTAGCGACGCGAGTAGGGTGCGGTTGAAGCGTTCCACCTGCCCGTTTGTTTGCGGGCGGTAGGTGGTAGTAAACAGGTTCTTGACGTCGAGGATGCGGCAGACGTCCTGGAAGAACTTAGAGGCGAACTGCTTACCGTTATCGGATAGAACCTCTATCGGAGGGCCATAAACGAACGCCCAGTGCGTAACGAAGGCGTTCGCAACCGTGAAAGCGGTGATCTTCCGTAAAGGTACGGTGCGCACCAGCTTCGAAAAGCGGTCAGTGATAACCAAGAGGAACTTGTTTCCCTTGCGCGTCTTGAGTAGAGGCCCGAGAATGTCGATTGCGACAAACTCGAGGGGCGCCCTTGTGGGGAAAAGCTTCATCCGTTAGGAGTGCTTCCAAAGTTTCACCCGGTTCTTTGCGCATTGGGTGCAGAACTGCACCGTAGCGTAGCAATCAACCGCCACAGCGGGCCAATAAAAGTCCCTTCGCAAAGTTAGATAAAGTTTTCTCCCACCGGAGTGTCCCCCGAGGGTCGGGTAGTGTGAGAGGTGGAGCACCCTGGTTTGCAGGGTGTGGGGGACCACGATCTGGGATCGGTGGTCCACCGTCCGGACGAGGTAACCGATGTCGTTTACCTCGAACGGGAGGTCCTCTCCACCGTTTAGGCGGGCCCGTATGCGCGTGCAGAACGGGTCGCCGAACTGTTCTCGGATCATCTCCTCGGTGGAGATGGGTACAAAAATCCCGGGTACGGGTGTTTCATTCTCGCGCGCTGCGAGTAGCTCATCCATTTCCATGGTGTCTTCCCCGGTTTCGGGCCAATCCGACTCCGTCGGTGTTTCCCCTTCCAAGGTAAAGCACGGGATCTCGTCGACCTCCGGGTCGGCAAGTGCTTCACCTGTCGTAGGTAATCGAGAGAGGGCGTCTGCTTGGGTGTTCTGGACACCCTTTTTGTAGACGACCTCGAAGTCGAATTCCGCTAAGCGAAGGCGCCACCGCATTAAGCGGCCAGAAGGATCTGCGATGTTCAGCAGCCACCTCAACGAGGCATGGTCCGTGTACACGCTGAAATGAACGCCCATGAGGTATGGGCGCAGAGTGGATAGCGCCCAGACCACTGCGAGGCACTCCTTCTCGGAGACCGAGTAGTTGCGCTCGTGGACGTTCAGCGTGCGGGACCAATAGCCAATTGGTTTGCGTTCCCCCTCGGTGGTGGTTTGGAACAGTGCGCAGCCCACCTGGTGGTCGCTGGCGTCGGTGTCGATGGAGTAGGGAAGCCCAGGTTTGGGCAAGGATAGGATGGGAGCTGTCGTAACTGCCTTAATCAAGGAGCGAAAAGATTCCGACTGATCGGTGGTAAATGGCGCAGGCTTCGGTGGCTGGCCCTTCCGCAGTAGCGCGTTTAGCGGAGAGGCGATATCCGAGAAACTCGGTATAAACCGTCGATAGACGTTGACCAGATCTAAAAAGGATCCGAGATTTGTTTGAGTACGGGGCTCCTTCGCCTCGCAGAGGGACTTGATACGAACTTGTTCGATCATTAACCGTCCTGGACGGATGACGTGCCCGAGATACTTCACCGTGTCGGTGAAGAACTCGCACTTCCTCAACTTGAGGGTTATTCCTGCGTCTCGCAGTACGGTCATCACGTCCCGCACGTGGGTCAGGTGATCGTCCAGGTTTCTGGAAAAGACAATGATGTCGTCCAAGTAGACAAGGCACGTGCGCCACTTGAAACGCGACATCAGTATGTCTATAGCCCTTTGAAAGGTGGCCGGTGCATTGGTTAAACCAAACGGCATCCGCTTGAAGCGGTAGGAACCCGAGTGGCAAACAAACGCGGTTTTGTCTCGGTCCTCTTCCCGGACTGGGACTTGACAGTAGCCCCAGTTAGCATCCAGAGCCGTAAACACGGTAGCGTCCCCGAGCGAGTCTATACACTCGTCCATGCGCGGAATCGGGTAGGTGTCCCTCACGATGACGACATTGAGGCGGCGGTAGTCAACGCAAAACCGCCACGTGCCGTCAGCCTTGAGGGCCAGCACCATTGGTGAAGCCCAAGGAGATTGGGCGGGCTCGATGACTCCAGCACGGAGCATCTTGTCCACCTGAAATTCTCCTCCTCCCGAGCTTTCGGTCCCGCCCTGTAAGGGCGTTGTGCAACCGGACGTGCGTCCGGTAGCAAGTCTATCCGATGTTCGTTTGTATTGATCTCACCCAGTGAGCCGTCCCACATTGTGGTGAACTCGCGTAGCATTCCGCGTAAGCGGTCCCGGTGTGAGACCGGTACATGACTCAGGTCCAGGTCCTCGAGGGCCTTGATCGGGTCTATCTTATCGTAGCTCGTGGGCTGTGCCCTGGTGTCAGGTGTGGGAACCGACGAGGTCGGAAATGCATCCGTCTTGACGGTTTTATCGAGCGCCGACTGCTGTGCCTCCCCGGAGGTTTCTGCACCGGATACCGGAAGACCATCCTCGGTAGAGGGATTTATTCCGAGTACTTCGGCAGCCGTCACCTTTGTAGGGAGCATCGCGAGCGGGTGCGGCGTCACAGACCCAATGACTTGGTTCTTTGCCAGCGTCTGGGGAGCCTTTCCCAGATTGGCAACCAA
This sequence comes from Agarophyton chilense, assembly GCA_030374765.1. Taxonomy (NCBI): domain Eukaryota; phylum Rhodophyta; class Florideophyceae; order Gracilariales; family Gracilariaceae; genus Agarophyton; species Agarophyton chilense. The sequence continues at coordinate 436,537 of JARGXX010000138.1, forward strand.
CACCCTGAGAGGGGAATTCGGCGTGACTTGCACGATTCCGTTCGCAACGGTTGACTGAAATTTCTCGTACAACGAGGGCAAGGGCTGAACAACCCGTAGACCGTGTTGACGGGAATTGACTGAAACCATAACCTGGCTCTCCGGGGGTATGGTTACTGACGAGGCAACGCGTAGCTTCGTAGAATCCCGGTTCGCCGGTGTGGGTTTCTGCGCAGCAGGTAGAGGAACGTGTTTCCTCGATGCCCGCTTCAGCGGTTGACGAACAATGGGGACGGTCGATCCGTCCTCAAGTTCCATCTGCTTAAGGCGTGGGCGGATGGCGTCGACAAACCTGTCGCAGTAGTCACATCCCAGTATAACCGGCGCGGCCAGCGAGCGGCACACAATAAAAGTTAGTTTAACCACCATCCGCCCTAGCCTGACGACCAGGTCGATCACACCAGCCATTTTCAACGGGTTGTTATTGGCGTCCGACACGTCGGGTACCGTTTCAGAACGGATGAGTGACCGCAATGGCGGGGGTAAAACCGATTCCACAATAAAGTTCGGCCCAGAACCTGTATCCAGGACAGTGAGATGTCTCACCATAAACTGCGTGTGCAGACCAAGGTCAGCGTAAACCTTGTAGTTACGCTTGGCCATTACCAAGACTCTATCCGGGATCCGGTTATTTCTAATCCGTATCCACGGTCGACGCAACACACCGAGGTGTTTAGAGTCCGCGTCTGCGGTGTCCTTCCTTGTCAGGATTTTCACCGGGGAGCGAGGCATCGGCGCCTCGGGCGTCGTCAGCCTCAACTCTGAGGACGCCTCTCCCGAAGGGGAGACTCCCTCTATTCTTTTCCCTGTACAGGGTCCTGGTCGGGCGAAGGCCCGACTTCCTCGGCAACGAGTGCATGATTCCGTTGCACGGTAGCTACCGCAGGAGCGGGTTGAGATCCACCAGCGTGGTTTGGCGCAGGTGCGGCGCGTGCCGTCTGAGCCGGTTTGTACCGAGAATTCGGAGTGTGAGCCAATGCGTTGGGGAAGTCCGTCTTCGCGCGGAGATATGACGTGAGTGGCACGGAGCCCTTCTCCTGCGGGGAGAGGGCTTCGTAATTATCCACCACTCGCGCCATATCGCGTAGCGATAAAAGGCATTGCGGGGAGGTGTGCCCGCGCTCGTAGCACAAGTTGCACACCAACGTCACTCCCGCGTTTCGCAGTACGGCATTCCGAGAATCGGTGTATCTTCCGGGTTCCCGGTTTCCAACCCATCCAGGGCGCTGACTTCGTGTCATTCCGTTCGAGTACGGCATACGGGGGGCCGGGGTGCGGCGGTCATTAAGATAAAAGACCTGCCCGTTCTCCGTGTCCCTTGCGGTTGAGTCAACCGAGCCATCCGTCGTAGACGGTAATTCCGTTGTCGGAATAGATAAACCATCGTGATGGATGACATTCATATTGTCATAACCCTGTTTGGGGATGCCGTCCGTCGCAAATGACGGTGAAGAAGAGTCTGACTCAAGCAGCAATGCTTTAGTGGCCTTCGACCAGGTTCCCGGATTGCGTGCACGTAGTGCATCTCCCTCTGCGCGGGCAAACTGTACGAGTTCAAGGTAGGTCACCTTCGGCTCTTGTTCCCTGTAATGGGCGACAAGAGTCTTGATGGCTGGATCCAAGCCATCAATGAACATCGTACAGCGTTCCCCAGCGGGGTATACATTACCACAACGGTGGGAAGCCTTATTCAGACGTACCGAGTAATCGGTCTCGAGCTCTCCGGTTCGTTGTCGAGTGTCTCGCAAAGCGAGTATCGCCGCTTGTATCGCGGAGTTGGTTGCGTAGGAACGCAGGAGGTACTGCACGGCCTCGGGCCAGCAGGTCACACCTCCTTCGGAGGCTCGCGACGAGCCCCGAACCGACAAAAACTGATCTTCAGCGACACCCCGTAGAAAGTGGGGTAGTGCCACGTAGGCTTGTCCTTCGTTCATTCCGAGTATATCGGCTTCCGCTACAAAGCGGTGTAGGAAATCCAAGACCAGAATTGGATCATCCCCAGTAAACGACTGGTTACGAAGGGAAAGCTCCATCCGCTTGATGCAGTCTTTCACTTTACCCGTGTCAAGCGGTGTCCGACCTAAAGAGGAATCTTCTAGCCGGTAATACCGGTAGGACAGGAGTGTCCTGTACAGAGGGTTGGTGGGCTTCAAGGGTTTGAGGCCCGGATGTCGCCGACCCTTGGGGCGCGACCGGATGGCCCCGTAGGTGGCAGAGGACCGCTTTGAGCGGGAAGAGCGCCCATAACGATCCTGTGGGTCATCGCTCACCGACGAATCGGAACTCTCCGAGTCACTCGGTTTACCGTCCGAATCAGATGATGAGTCGGACGGGTGTCCGTGCTTACGGTTAGAATCCCGGTTCTTCCGGCTCTTCCGGTTCCGCGACTGGGTCTCTCGATGAGAGACAACCGGTCTAGCCACGTTCGCGGGCGAGGTTAACGTCCTCTCGACCGACTCAAGTCGGCTTCGGAGACGCTCGAAGCAATTCTCCAGACCTTCTGCGAAGGAAGACAGAGCGCCAAAACACTCGAGTAGTGTATTGACGTCCGACCGCAATACGCGGATATCCTCGGCTAACTCACTTGGAGGGGGGTAAGCGAGGCCTCCTCGTAAAGAGGTGAACTCCCTCGAGAGGGTATTGTGAGCAGCCCGCAGGGAGCGGAGCTGCTCTTCCAAGCGTACAATTCGCGCTTGGTCGACCAACCGCGGAGGCGGAGAAACCACCGTTGCGAAGGTCGTTAACCCGGAATCGGGCTGCGGGTCTTCAGGGCCGGTGAACGGTATCTCCCGGGAATGGGGTGTTGGAGCCAGGGCCTGTGGAACATCAGTGTCCCTGGCATCACCGCTTTAGCGAAAACGGCTGCGTGTTGCAGGAGGCTCCATGCTAGGCGGTTTCCTCGGCATTGGCCACACCGTCTCGACGGAAGAATAGAAAGCAAACCGGTGAGACCGGAGAAAACCCGTTACAAGGAAAACAACCTCAGAGAGGACACAAGCGGTCTTGACTTCGAAGTCGGGAGACCAATTTGTAGGACAATGCCCCCACGGGGGAAAACCTACGAAGACGTCCGGATCTTCCTCTCACGAGGTAACCGGCGCGGTAGAGCCCTCCCAGGGATCGGCGTGCAATGCCGGGTGTAAGCCGGAGCCGAACCGTCGGGACGGGCGCAGGGAGGCTGAAAGAAGCCGAGAATATCGGCCGAAGCGGTGCTTGCGTATCCTCTGAGGAGGCAAAACCCACGAGAGTGGCGAGCACGACAGGTGTCAGTGCGAGCCGCAAGAGCGGGAATTGCCCAATGAAAGGGAGGAAAAGGGAAGGAAAATGGGAACGGAGGCAAGAGGGCGAGGTTGACCATGAGTCGCAAGAGGGGACTGGGGAATAGCCGGCACTGCCGGGTGTAGCAAACCGTATACACGGGCGGAACCACGAAAGTGGGAATAGATACCCAACACACGAAGTCGGCTTGAACGTCGAAGGGGGTTGGGAAGCCGTGCACCACGGGAAATCCCTCCGTAAGGAGTTGTATATCCGCGCAGGCGGTTCGACCCAGAGCCAAGATCTGGAAGACCAAGATCACCCTTGTTGGGGAGACTTTACTGGACCGGCGGCCGCGAGGCCGGCGGCCTAAGTACTGTAGTCACCGTAGAATACAATAAATAAAGTCTATCCTAAATAGCTAAATGTCCGTCTAACAAAAGGGGCCAATCTGGCGGCCACGTGTCGCACGGGCGCTGCGGCCACGTGTATGGCACCCGGTCCCGCCGGTGCATCACCGGCGTTCCGGCCATCGCCGTGAAACGGATTACTCCTACTCATAACGAGGTTGCACGCCGGAGGCTCCGGAAAAAACTTAAGTCCCCAAAAACCTCTCGGGAGGACGTTGCTCTTTATATAGCGACGACTGGGCGAGCCATATTGCTTTGCCAGACAACGCGATTTCGCGATATTCTACGGAAACCTTGTCCGAAGCCTGAACGCGGTTCACCAAGCTGATTTACCAGCGTCTTCATTGATTCATCAGTACGGTTCTCCTGCCGCAGGATTGGGAACTAGATACTTGGAAAGCCCGTACCGACGCTGAAGGTTACTCGTATATCGAGACACTCGTTGAAGTCGATGTTAGCGGTTGGCGCGGTGTGCGCGGTGTGGCTGATGCAGCTCTCTGCTTTCAGCAACCTCTTCTCCCAGCGGGGTTCCGCTTCCTTCGAAAGCGTGACATTCCCCATAGGGATTATCCCCGTTGGGAACGTCGTACTTGATCACGTTTGGGCTCTTTGGTGCCGTATCAAATGATCGAGATTGACCGCATCCGGCGAAACGCGCGCTTTGGGCGCTACATCGGTATTCCGGAGCATTGGGCGGCGATCGAGAGTTCTCTTGGTTGCCCTGTGGAGCTCCCACCGGCGATCTCCTACATCGGGTCCGCGTTGGTTAAGGACCCGTTCTCGGGATATTGGACAGTGGTTTATACCGAGTTTATCGCCAAGATGGCCGTCTTTCTCCTATGGGATGCTTATGATACCTTTAGAGTTTGGTACATGTTGCCCACAGCGCGAAAGTATGCGAAAGAACTCGATCTTTCCCTTGTCCTGGGATCCCGTGCGAACCATGCCGACTTCCTCCATCTTCTGGATTTGATCGACAGTGTCGATTGGTCTGGAGTGCCATCTGATCAATCCGCTTGCGGAACCCGTGCAAGACACCACGACCATTCTCCTGGACGAACAGCAAGTGCTTGAGATTTCGTTTGGTACGACCCCTGGACGCGCCAGTTGATCACCTCCGAGCAGGCTCGCTTTCTTCGGGAGAACCCGCGTGACATGCCACCGAACCAGCTTACGGGATAAGTGTAGGATGCTACTCCATCCGAGAACGGAGAGGGACCGTATGATGAAGCGCCGGGAGCTGAGACATAACTCGGTTACGAGGACGAGCCAGAGCTGGCAGGCGTAGCGACTTCCGTCGATCAACCCGCAGCGGCGGGAGTTGCTCAAGAGAACTTTCATGGGTTTACCCAACAACCGAGTGCAGTGCCGGTCGAATATACAGGCTTAGATCCGCTGAGGCACTTCCTCTTAGATGCGGGCTTTCTCGTGGACCAAGTTGAGGGTGATCGCGCACAGCTTCTTGCGAACCTGCGTGCTCGCACGTCTCTTTGATGATCCTAGAAAAGACTCCTAGTCAACATCCTTGCGGTGGTATCTCGATACCAATAAAACTTCGGTGACTTCGTGTCTTCAAGTTCCCTTCTTATCTTCTAGTCTTCATCTCTTCCCGCTTCAGGAGTTTGTCCAAGGTGATAATCAGTAAATGTCCTGTGCTTGCGTTTTTTCACGTTTCTTCCACATGACCGCTTCTTTTCTTCTCGCCTTTCGAGTTTTTACTACCTTTGTAGCCCATACTTAGAAATGAGATGTGCCCATGAGCCCGACTATCGAGGAGTCGATCTCCCTGGGGAGTGGTAATCGCATGCGTCGATGATATCGCACGAGCTGCGAACGGGGGATATGAGCTGTAGGTTCCCACGTATCCGCTTCCGGAGAAAAACCGTACCAACGGACTCGATACAGTAATTCTCTGGTATCTTCATGCTCGCCATGTTCGAATATGCGATCCAAAACATATTCCTGGGCGTTTCCCAATGCTTTCGCTGTTGGCGCGAGACTCCTGTTAACAGGTTTGAAATGCCTTAGGGCTGACCCAAGCGTCTCTGTGTTAGCAGTCTCAGCGTCGCTAAGCGTTTGCTCGTCGACTAACTGTCGTTCTGCCGGCAGAGGCAGTGTACTCATTCCTTGAGAACCTTTCTCAGATAAAGAGCTATCCTGTTTTCCAGGTTCCATAGAAGCGTACTTCTTGCTACTTCTCATTTCCATTCGTGGATGAACTTCCCCCGGTTTATCCGATTCTGACCGCTGTCCGGTGTATGATGGTGCTTGCACCACGACAGAAGGCGATGCCTCTTCTTCTTCCTGCCAACGAGGGATGGGAGCCGATATCGGCGGAACAGCGAGTGGCACTTCACCTGACGGTTCAGTCTGAAGCGGCAAAGGCGCATTTTCGCGTGCACTCGTTTCTAAGTCCTTTGGGCCAAATTCCAAAACATCTTTCCTGCTTTCAGGTTCCATTTCTGTACTTACGGGTGTGCGCGTGCCACGGGGCATATCCCGATATTTCGGAACATCTCCGTGATTGGCGTACGCAACCGTCGGCGGTGGGAGATCAGGAGTTTTCTCCTCCGCTCGAGCCATTGGTGGCGGTTCACTCTTTCCAGAGTCACTTGGGCTTTTGCCTTGGCGTTCCGTCGCACTTGCCTCCTTAGTTCTACCAGATACCTGGACTTCCACTCGCGGGTCAGGCGCGACTTCAACGCGATCGTGCGATACACGTTCAAGGTCCTCACCTGTCTTGATGACCACTGTGTCTTCATCAAGGTCCCCCACTTTGAAGGGTCCAGCCGCTATCGGCAAAAACTTATGACGCGACTCTTCCTGTTTGTCAGGTCTTTCGACTCGCATGAAGACGTGACCTCCTACTCGGATTGCCAGATTTCCTCTTCGCCTTCTGGCGTCATAGTTTCGCTTATAGCGAGCTTGTGTCTTTGATAACTCCGTAGCGGCTTCTTCCGCTCTGGCCTTCAGGTCATTCCTCCATTTCAGATGGTACTTAGCCGGGCCCGGCGCGTCCAATTTTGTCTCGTCGTCGAGCGCAACCGGTAAAGCCGGAGGGCTACCTGAGAGCACGAGGCCGAACGGTGCCGTCTTTGTAGAGGTATGCACTTGCGTATTGTACGCGTAGCACAGAGTATCAGTAAACATGTCCCATTATTTCGCGTGGTGCGCGATGTAGTGTCGTAATGGTGCTTTCAGCGCGCGGTTGAAACGCTCCACCTGACCGTTGCATTGCGGATGATAGGTCGTGGTAAACACGTTTCGAATGCCCATAATGCGGCAAGCACTCTGAAAGAACTTCGCAACGAAGTGCTTCCCATTATCTGATAACAGAACTTCTGGTGGTCCGTATATAAATACCCAGTGTTTGATAAACGCCTGTGCGATTACGGTTGCGGATATCCGCTTCAGCGGCACAGTCTGCACTAGTTTCGAGAAGCGGTCGGTGATTACCAATAGGTATCGATAACCTCGCCTTGAGCGAATCAATTCCCCTAGGATGTCGATACTGACGTATTGTAGAGGCGCTTTCGCCTGGAATAACTTCATCGGTTTCCGCTTCCTGTAAAGCTTCACGCGATTCATCGCACATGTTGTACACAACCTCACTGTAGCATGGCAGTCCATTGCCAAAGTAGGCCAGTAAAAATCTCTCCTTAGAGTCATGAACAACTTCGTTCCTCCTGGATGACCAGACAGCCTGCTGTAGTGTGCCAGATGGAGTATTCGACTCTTCAGGACGTGTGGAATCACGATTTGATCATGCTTTTCGACATGTCTTAACAGTATTCCTCGTGAATCGAGTGAAAAGGGGAGCTCCTCCCCCCCGTTAAGACGAGAGCGTATCGACGCACAAAACGTATCGGCTTGTTGCTCATTGAGGAGCTCAGTGCACGAGATTCGCTCTAGTTGAACTGAAGGGTCAGTGTCTGCTAATGCAAGGAACGGGTCTGCATCCGAATAATCATCAAGGGTCTCTTGTTTCTATTCTTCAAAACATGGTGAATGGGTCTCCATGTAGAAGCAAGGTATCTCTTCATCTATTTCGCCTTGGGTTTCGCCCAGTGTTTTTAGTCGCGATAGCGCGTCAGCTTGGACAATGGCCAATCCCTTCTTATACTTCAATTCGAAATCGAATTCAGAAAGGCGTATGCGCCATCGTGTGAGACTACCAGACAGGTCTGTAATGGACAGTAACCATCGTAGAGACGAATTATCCGTGTTGACGGTAAAACGTTCTCCTTGGAGATACGGTCGTAATGTGGTTGGAGCCCAAACGACTGCAAGGCATTCCTTTTCTGAAACTGAATTCTTCTTCTCAGCTGCGTTCAGCGATCTTGAACAGTAACCAAGGGGTTTGCGTTCACCATCAGGGTGTGTTTGAAAAAGGGCACACCCTACTTGGTACTCGCTAGATTCGGTATCCCAAGTGTCTTCACAGCATTTTTGTTGGCATTCCGGATGTCCGGTAAAGGACCGTATCGAATACGTTCTAAGTCAGCAGGAGCGATCTCCGATTCCCGTATAAAGTTCGGACCAGCACCTGTGTCCAGGATAGTCAATCGACGAGATAACAGATTACTGTCAAAGCCGATGTCGGTATAGACCTTAAAGTTTCTTTTAGACACTACCATGAGGTAACTTTCCCGTTTGGACGGGCAAGTATAACGTCTCCAAGGACGATGTAACTTACAGTCAAACTGTACTCGCTTTCCGTCCGGCGGATTGATTCTGTACGGCGGAAATTTTGGAGGCCTCAAGAGAATCTTGGGCTTCCAAGCGCGGGAGCAGGGAGGCGAGCTCTCTCTGGTCAGCACTACGGGATCGACTACTGCCGACCCCCTAGGGGCTCCCTCACTTAGTTTTCCGGTTGCACCGGCTGCTTCGCCTCAAAGGCGCCTCTTCCTACCGGGGTTCCGGGTTGTAACAATTCAGCATTCTGAGCAACCGGCTTGTCCGTCCGGCGCATTGGTGTCTGAGAAAACCAACTTTTGGCTTTCCAAGACATGCCCGCCGGTACACGGCTCCTTTCCTCTTCCGAGAGTGCTTCATAATTCGTCATGATACGACTCAGATCCTTTGCAGGAAGCGTGCATTCTGCACTCAAATGGTGTTTTCCATAACCTGAATAACATATCAAACCGTCACGACGGTTGGTCAACATACGTTGTGAACGGTATGCCGTGCGAGTATCCACCCATCCGGGTTTCCCGTTCTTAAAACCTCCTTGTAGAGGCACCGTGTAGAGACAGTACATAGAGCGACGGCCCTCCATAGCCATTAGGGCTTCCTCGTCCTGAGACTCCGAGTGTGAAAGATCCACTCTTTGTCCAGAAGAGTCCGTATATTGCATTAAATGGACAGCCTCCTTATACGAGTCACTCCCTTTGGGTGCCAACGACGAATCTCGTGAGTGCACTGGAGATTCCAGATGTAGCAGTTTGCTGCGCTGATTAACTCTGGCGGAGATTTTCTCCTTACCCATTGAGGTTCCAAAAGCCACTGAACGACGGGGGCTATCACGCGCTCTGGCCGCGTCTCCTTCAGCTTTCGCAAGCTGAACTAACTCCTAAAAGGAGAGTCTTCCATTCTTCTCTCGATATCGAGCTACCAACGACTTGATGCTCGGGTCCAGCCCGTCGATGTACAAGTTAATCTTGTCCTCTGTCGAGTGGACGTTTCCACAGCGGACTGAAGCTTTGTGAAGCCTTGAGCTGTACTCAGCTCCGCCCTCCTCAGGCTTTTGGTTCACATACCTTGCCTGTGGTTCACTCATCTCTAGAGTTTCTGCTTCGGCAACGAATCGAGTGAGAAACTCGATAGCGAGAATGGGAGTCTTCCCATCAAATTTTAAATCATTAAGACCGATCTTCAATCGTTTGATGTGATCCTTCATCTTCGCGGTTTCGCGTCCTGAGCGCTTCTTGCTCTTCACCTTCAGACGGTAGTACCTGTAATTCAAGACCTTCCGATAAAGCGGATTCGTGCACGGGAGCACCTTCAATCCTCTGTAAGGTGAGCCTTTTTTTCTCATTAACCACGAGGACGTGTTCTTCTTCCGAGATCGAGACCTTCGATGACTATCATCACTGTCGTCGTCATCTGACGTATCTGAATCATCTGAATCATCAGAATCATCAGTACTGGAACTAAAACCCTCCGTACTTGACGATTCATCACTCGAATCACGTGCGGACTTCCGCTTCTTACGTCGTGACTTCGACTTCTTCGAACGAGCTTCCTTCAAAGGAGGGCCTTCCTCTTCCAGCACGACTGGTTTAGCAGCAGTCTGCGCATGAGCTGCCGCCTCCAGGCGTTCTAAACAAGGGTTAACTCGAGTGAGGACTTCCTCTACATCCACGGTTAAGCCGGGTAGCGCATCGGGCGTATTCCCGTACCTCCCTAGTAGATGGTTCAAATCCTCACGTAGTGTTGTCACTGATGCAGAAACCTGCTTCCCATCGTCTTGACGAATGAGTGCTTGATCCGCACTTCGTAATTGTTCGACATCAGCGATAAGAGCAGCGATCTGCGATTCAAACGCAACCATGCGCACACGCGAAGCGCTTGACTCAGACATGAGACGACGCACTTGCCTAGGCAAATCATCCTCTTCTTGAGTTCCGACGACCACAGGGTCAACTACGGCTTCTGTGGTGGGCGTGACTGCCGCTGCCACAGGGGCCGGTACATCCGAGAGATCTCGTTCATCATTCACCGAGCGTGAGCCCGACATCGCTTGACGATACAGCCGCTCTCCGGCTTCAAGAGATGAGGCGAGCCTCGGTTTCGGGGGTGGTCTCGCAGGACCGGGGCGACCAGTACTCGACTGGCTTCGGGTCTTCGGCATCCTAGACGAAACCTGAGTCCAGGTGCGAACCAAATGGTGTCTTCGACTTCTCGACCACGTGTTCAACCACGATGAATTCCGCAATTGCCGGAGGTGGTTCGATAAACAATAACTGTAGTGATTCCACTTCTTCCAAGTATCGATATTGATTCCACGTTCCAGGAACGAATTGCTCAGTGCAGCTGACCACAGCGGTTCTAGGTCGGGTGACAACTTGTAGAATCCGCTCTAACGGAGAGAGCAGACACCTACGACAGCGTTCGGACTGCCGATGGGTCGCTTGCGGCGAAGGAAAAGGGGTGGTAGAGCTACAACACCAGCGAGCTGGAAGTGGGGTGTAAGGCCACTACTCGTCAGCGAGGGTGAATAGTGCAACTGTAAAACGTTGATGGGACGTAGGTACGAGACGGCTCGTGAAGTGTGTGGGGGCTGACTATCTATTATAGCTCGTCCGGATCTCCGGCTAAGGAATCCTAAGCGAAGAACAGAATAGTCATGATGTCCATGTTGTTTCCTTTACTTGGAGTCGGAGCTCACCTCTGGTACACTATATACTGTGTGCCAGGGTGAGTGCCCAATTAAATATATAAGTAATACCCAGTGGTCAGCCACTTAGCCAAACCACTGTATGGGTACGGTCCCTAATGGACGTATAGCTACAAAGGGTAGTATAACCAGCCACGTAGATCGCCACTACATGCACCGTTGCAAGCCACTCCACTCGTGATACCACGTGTTCCAACAATGTACCCTGCCTCCTGGCATCCTACGCGGTGTGCCGTTTCATATCACAATGCTGATGATATCACTCACTTATGAGTTCCAACCGCGACTTCGCGAAAAACCAGCATATTGGATTCCCCGACATAGTAGAATACTACAAAATCCCTTGATAAAGCGACGATAGAAGTTGGCCGAGCATATGAAGCTCTGAATATCCTTGATGCTCTGTGGCGTCAGCCACTCAAGAATAGCACACATTTGGCGACGTTGCATAGAAACTCCATTCTTGGATACACGGTACCCAAAAAAGTCCAATTCGTCGACCTCGATAGAGAACTTGCTGCTCTTCACGAAGATTTTGTTTGTACACAGTATTTGGAAAAGGCGTCTCAATTCTCCCGGTGCTCTTCACAAAAACTTACTGTACAACTGTACACCGTCCAAAAAAAGTACTATGCACTCTACATTTAGATCCCGAAGAATAATGGACATAAGTCTTTCGAACGCAGTCAGTGCGTTCGTGAGCCCGAAACACAGTGCCCTCCACTCGAATGACTCAAAACCTGGTCCAAATGGAGATTTTGGCACAGTCTTTCTCCTTCACCGGCATTTGATGGTACGAACCAATCAAGTCTGTTCGTGAAAAGGTCTTGGCACCCGCCACTTGATCTAGAGCTTCATTGGTGAAAGGTAGAAATTCGCTTCTGGTATGGTTATATTGTTTAACGCACGATAGTCGCATACCATTCTGAGCGACCCGTCTTTTTTCTTAATAAAGAACACTGGCGCTCTGTAAGGGAATGAAGATGGTCATATAAGGCCCTTCCGAAGTAGTGAATGCAATTGCTTTTTCAGTTCCTGAAGCTCTTCGATCGAAACCCTTATAACTAGGCGCACTGGCGGAGGTTCGGCCGGACTCGGCTTTACCTCGAAGTCTACGTCTCGTCGGGGTGGTAGCTCGTTCGGTAACTCGTCCACAAATATGTCACTGATTTCATCAACCACGCCTTGAAACTGTTCTTTGACCACTGCGCTGCTCGCACACGGCCGCATGCGGACCGCGTACGGCTCGCACCGTTTCTTCTGGACTAGTTTCCTCAATCCCTTTAAAGAAATGAATTTGAACTGCAGAGTACCAGATCTCCTGTACCCCTATGGTAGATAGACCATTTGATTCCATTCTCGCGTACCGCCTAAATACAGTTGGTCTTCCAGTCGATAGCCGGGTTGAATGAATGAAGCCATCCTCGACCAACTATGACTCTCATATGGTGCTCATAATTACTATCAGGAATGATGAACAGCTCTTCTTCTCGTGAAAGCCCTTGAACGTCAAGGGTCCCCTTCGCCTTACCAAGTAGCCCGACGATAGAGATAGCGCCGAGCTCAAGCTCACATGCATCTTCCTTCCCTGACAGTCCACAGGACTGCGCAGTCTTCCATGATGTGAAAGCATGGGAGGCTCTAGAATGAACAAAGATGTTGACTGTCTTGCCATTCAGCAGTCCCTCATACGTCACCTCACCCTCACCTGCTGCCTCCAAGGACGATAGTTTGAGCGGCAATTTTTTATTATCGCTCCATTCTGCCGCTTTGGGGAGCGGTGCTACTAGTTTTTTGGATCATCGGAAGGCTTTTGGCCAGTCCTCTTCTGACGGCAAGGGTGGCCCGGGTCGCTCCATCTTTTGCGGCCGCAATCCGTGCAGCGCCCAGTCTTAAAATACAGAGGTTTCTCTTTAGGCTGCGCAGGAACCCAACTCTCAAGGGAGTGGTCTGTTGTGGGTTTCTTGTTCTTACCCTTGCATTGGGCGGTGCTGCTTGAACCCCCTGACCCTCCAGAGCCCTTGCTTGTTTTTCAATCTTCCTGTTTCGCACTGAATTTAGAATTCTCTTAAGCACTCCAGTGTTTAGCGGTGGCCACATCGCGAGCGAACTTAAAAATATCTGACATTACGGTGTCTGCATTTGTTCTCAGCGTGGAAATTTCTTGTGGAACTTTTCCTTATACCGCGATGGAACACTCATGAAGAAGTACAAGTATGCCTCTTTTAGAGGCGTGCCAGTAATATCGATCAGCTTTTTGAATCTCTTAACATGTTTATCCATAGATCCCTTCATCAGGATGTCCATGAGCTCGATCTTAGCCCTTGCAGTCTCATTCGGGGGTACCAATTCCCTTTTCATTGCATCATTGAGTTAATCTAGCGTCTGAAGTTTGTTGTCCTCGTTCACGATTCTCTTCAACCATGACGCGGCTGAGTCCGTAAAATAACACTTAGCCAACGCGAGCATCATGCCCTAATCGAAGTTAGAGGAAGCGCCGGCCTCCTTGACATTGTAGATGGATCTCTTGAAATTAGCGAAGGTACAACTGTCCCCCTCCCCCGAAAAGAACGGAATACTGGGCGGGCGGGCAAATCCGGAGCTGGACGCAGACGATTTTTGCCGAGTTCGGCGGTTACTTTGCATCCCAGAGCTCAGCTCTGCCATCGTCTCCTTCTGCTAATCGAGCTTCTGTATCAACTCTTCCACAAGTGCCGCCATGTTTCCAGGGCCTTGCTCTGCACCATCGTCAGATTCAGGGCCCTCGTTGCTTGATGTCTTCGTTCTCGTGTTGGACACTCTTCTCGATGCCTCACCCGAAGCGATGCTACCAAATACAAGAAAGTGGTCCCGAATTAAACATTTTCTTTTACAAAAATACAACCACAACAACAACAATAACCAGAAGAAGAGGACTCCCCTTCGTCTGAAAGTCAGCGTATAAATACACAAAACAACTACAATACGATAGGTCTTAATAATGATGTAGTACTCGGGATATGTTCACGACTGCTTAAAACAGATTCAAAGGTATTTAAAATCAAAGTTGCCGCCGTCCGTTGCTTCACCTTGGCTCACACGAGAGGCGCACCTACTATCTTACGAGAAACACCAACTCGATAAAAAAGATTGGTGACAAGCAACCTTCTTCTGACGAGCAGCTTTCATCCAAAGTCTTTGATGCATTCTTTTGGGATGTAAAACTGGAGACAGGTGTCACTGCAGATCAAAGAGAATCAGCTAATATAACGCCCAACAATATCTATCAGCAGATCAGAGAGAAAGATGGATTCCGTGCTGTCCAAAAGTTAGCACGTCAAGCCTTTTTTGATGTTTACAACTTGGCGGCTCCTCCAATTATTTGTGAATTCAAGAATACGGAGGAAATTGTATTAGAGATACCACATGTTCATAACACGATTTTTTCGTTCTGTTGACTGGTTGATCGCGAAGGAGAACAAATCAACCATCATCATGGGCAGAGAGCTGCTGAAGTCCCTCTGTTTGAACAATGGGGTTTTATTAACCGCTGCAATACCCCATATCGGAGAAGATGTACTCATTCCGATACTGTACGCTTCTTCAAATATCGAGGTGGAGCGCGATAGAAACGTCAACAAAGTCTCAATGGTGTCCACGTCCAGCGACATTCATGGCATGGATAACGACCTGGGTCACTGTAGTATTCTACTATGTCGGGGAATCCGATAGGATGATTTTTCGCGAAGTCGCGGTTGGAACTCATAAGTGATTGATGTCATCAAACTTCCGATATGAAACGGCACACCGTGTAGGATGCCAGGAGGCACGGTACATTGTTGGAACATGTGGCATCACGAGTGGAGTGGCTTGCAACGGAGCATGTATTGGCGATCCACGTGGCTGGTTTTACTACCCTTTGTAGCTATACGTCCATCAGGGACCGTACCGATACAGTGGTTTGGCTAAGTGGCTGACCACTGGGTAATATTTATATATTTATTTGGGCACTCACCCTAGCACACAGTATATAGGTACCAGAGGTGAGCGCCGACTCCAAGTAAAGGAGACAACATGGGCATCATGACTATTCTGTTCCTCGCTTAGGATTCCTTAACCGGAGATCCGGACGAGCTTTAATAGATAGTCAGCCCCCAACTACTTCACGAGCCGTCTCGTACCTACGTCCCCTCAACGTTTTACAGTTGCACTGTTCACCCTCGCTGGCGAGTAGTGGCCTTAAACCGCACTTCCAGCTCGCTGGTGTTGTAGCTCTACCACCCCTTTTCCTTCACCGCAAGCGACCCATCGGCAGTCCGAAGGCTGTCGCAGGTGTCTGCTCTCTCCGTTAGAGCGGATACTACAGTCACTTTGAGGATGACGAAATATATTTAGATGTCTGTGAAAACTCTGAGGAAGGTATCAAGAGTGCAATGGACAAGTCGCTCGATAAAGGCATGGAAATTTGTCTCTCAGAAGGCGGTCAACAACGCCTTGAAGACAATTTCCAAAAGCACAAACAGATTTTTGAGTAAGACTGGATAAGTCAAGCCAGCCAGCTCTTTTCCGTTACTGATAGATACCTACCAATTGCGAAAACCAATCATGTGGAAAGCGCGCAGATATACACCGACATAGTGTGTATTCTTAGATGAATTCCTGAAAAAATTCGTAGATAGGGATCTCATGATGCTCTATCCGGAAGCAAAATGGCCCATAGCTCAACTTGTCGTCGCGAAACGAAGCTTAAAATCCAAAAATAAGAATGAATGTTGACTTCCGCTTCATTAACCCTGAAACAGAGAAAAAAGTGTGGCATATGCCGCACGTTGAATCTGAAATTCATGATCTTGTGGGCAGTCAGGCCTTTGCTGTTATTGACTTCGTCTCAGAGTATTAAGAGGTGGTTTATATCACGATTCGTACGAAAAATGCCGAATGATTGGCCCTCCAGGCGTCTACTTATCCCATCGTGTACATCTTAGACTGTAGAAGATTTCATAATACACGCGACAGACGAGAAAACCCTCTTCAATATCCTGGAAAGATTCTTTCAAATCGGCTTAGAGAATAGCTTGTTCACTTCGATAAAGAAGAGTCCATTCTTTCGGAAAGAAGTCAAATGATGTGGCCATGTAATCGACGCGTATGGAAACTGTCTGGATCCAACATAAGTTGCAGCATTGAAAGACATTGCTACTCCACAGAACGCAGCTGAGCTCTACGAGTTCGTACACTGTTTGCGGTGGATGTCGCAATGTATCTCAGAAGTCTACGAAGCTACTGTTAACGCTAAAAGAGGTATTTGAAGAAGCATACAAACGCTGATCCAGGAGGACCAAAAAAGTCGGTACAACGCATTCCGTTGAGCAGTGTGGCGTTGAAGATAGAACACCAAGATATTTTCGAACTCTTACAAAAAAGATTGAGTGACGCCGTCTATTTGTCTTACCCAAAGCCATATTACAAAATTTGTGTCATGAGGGATGCTTCACAACGGTATTGGTCGGTGGTGGTGACACAAGTACCTTCTGTGGAACGTAAAAAGCCGCTGCGCGAACAGAAGCATGAACGGTTGGATTTTGATGTACAAACGTTCTATACTTCACAGAAGAGGTGGAATACACATAAAAAGGAAGCATGTGCCATATACCAGGTGTTCAGGTGTTCAGCAAGTTAGAATAATTCTTTCTAGGAGAAAAGTCTGGACACGTTTTTAGCGATCAACATAACTTGTTGTTTTCTTTTAACTCTGAAGCAATTGAACCTATCCTTTGACGATATGAGGTTATGAAAGTTCAAGATGGGTTTGATTTCTTGCCAAGATTCCTTACACTATCTGACATGTCGCTGGTAAACAAAATGTATTTTCTGATACGTTGAACAGATGGACAAAGTCATATAGAGTACGTGAATATCACCTTGGATCTATACACAGTCTGGTCACCAAGCCAAAAAAGATTGTACCGGCGCCATCGTTTTTTAGCTGGCCCACTATCGACAGCGTTCGAACTGCAAAAAAGAAAGCAGAATTGGCCGCAATGCACTGCTGAGATCAACAGTGGGATGCCGAAACCAGGACTTGAATTGTCAAAAAAGCATTCCTACTTCCCGAAACGGGCAACAAACTGTTGCTTAAATTTATGGTCGTAGCACATTATGGAATGGGTTGGAATCGTGACACAGACGCCGCCATGATCATAATGAAGGAGAATTTGTACTGGAAGACACAAAAGCTGGGTGTTGTAAGCTTCGCAAATAATTGTACAGACTGCCTCGTTTCCCGATGTGGCTGACACATACCACGACCATATGGAAGTGCCCTTCATGCAACAAGACCTAATGATGTTCTGCTTTACTACTTTCTATATATGGGCGACAGCTAAACCACGCGAAAGTATACACTGATTGTCAGGGATGATTTATCTTCGTACGTCTGGCTTGGATATTGTCGAGAAAGCTGTAGAAAACAAAAGAAGGTAACAATAGAGATAGTTGGTTAAATAATTGGTAGAGGTAATTTTCCTCTTGATGTAGTCCGACTTCCTCGAAGCTGGGATACAGGTGTGACAGGCTACGGCCTCCTCGAGGCTGTGAAGTCAGATGCGTTGAAATGATAATCGTTATTCGTTGTTTTTTTGTAGAAGATGGTGTTCTTTACTAGAGCGCCACACAGAAGTAGCGGCTTTTATAGCGCTCTGCATGGTCCCTCATAATTCTAGCTCTACAGTGTACCGCTTTGTAATACCCTCTCTTCAACCCACGTAGAATAATATTCACCCTCCTCTTCGATTCGCTAATGAACCCTCTCCAACCATGAATGATAAAGTATTTCATACGTCAACGTAATGAAAAGTTGAATGCCATATATGCGAATATCTACAGATATGTATCAGAACATATAGTAAAGCAGTAGAAAAAGCAACCAGCACTTGGACTGCTTTGTTTGGAGGCTTGGAGTGATTAGAAACCGATCAAGATACACATTTTAAGAACCACTTACTACACATGTTGTCCGAAGAATTCCATTATTATCAATTGTCGTACAATCACCTCTGGGTTATGCTACTGTCTTGTCTCGGGAGCGTAATGACGCTCAACCTTAGAAGGTAGACGTAGTAAACCTCGATGGTAACAGGGCACCGTGAAAACCCGCAGGAACAAACGGCGGGGCAACTAGCGTATACCGTGGTGGTGAACGATGGTAGGCGTCGACGCGCGGGAAAGCCTGTGTGGTAGTTGAGAAACAATAAACCAAAAGGTATAGTAGTGACCCAAGTTATGCCTGTATTTATCAGATTAGTATGGGGGAGGTGCAGTTTCCTATATACAGTGCACAGCACTCTCCAGATCACCCGGGAGGTGCCAGCAAGGCCCGGTCTCTGACCTAGTGTCAGAGACCTGGCCAGCACTGGCTATGTAGAGCAACGCCCAGTTAGGGGATACTTGAAGATGCAACTCATAGAATGAGGGTTGAACCCTCCGAGGGTTATGATTATGATCCCCTCTAAGGTGTGCTGAGGTGGCACTGTTTTCTGGTTAGAGTTCGCCTATGAAGGGTAGATTCGGATGGCCCATGGTTGGATTGGCCCCGTGATACACGTGGCTTAATTTCGGCACCGATTTTCGGATATTTATTAGAACGTTGGACTTTTGGGCCCTGACAGTAGAATCTCCACGTGTATGGCCCTGAGCAGGTGTGCACTACTGTAATTAGTAGAGTTTAGTTAGTGGGCCCTACTTAGGGAGGCGAGATCTGGCAGTCCGAAGCTCAGAGTAAATGGGAACCAAGGTTGGTCTTCGATACCTTTAGAGGTTCTTCGTCGCCATCGTTTCGGCCTTACAACCTGGAACGGGCTCTGGTTAGCAACGCCTGCGTAGGGGCACGACTCCACTTGGAGAGTGCCCACGTTTGGGTTCCGTGCAACCACCCCCTTGGGACCGCTCAGACGACCTGCGTGCACGATACCCCGTGGGGGTTGTGCTTACTTGTTGCGTGCTTTTTGTGTTTCCTTTTGAGGACAGGTTTTCGCCCCTGTATTGGGTTTCTTTTGTTGTTTCGCCCCTTTTCTGGTTCTCGGGTCCGGTGCCTGTTAGTGCCCGACCCTCGCCCCGTTTTTCCTCTTCGCCGGATTTTCCCCCATTCTTTGGGATACCCAGACCCATTCCCGACCCAACGGTTTCTACCCCTCACCTCCGTCGGTACTGCCGGAATCCGCCGTGGGAGTTACACCCCACACTACGGGTGGAACGGAGGGCTCTGTCTCTGAGTCTGCCTCCCCTAGGGAGCAAGGCTTCGAACATCTTGAGAGCACTTCCCGTCGCCGGGTTTTGCTCCACAGGCTAAGGTGCGAGGTGGCCACTCTACTACTGTACTAAAATGAATATAGTTACAACTACAAGTATTAACAATTACTCAACCAGAAGGTACATGTCAACAATACACGTGGCTGACAACACCTAGATGGTAGCTCGCCCGGAGCTGTATGGCCGATGATTCCTCGCATCCATCACCTACAAGGTCAGTGTAGTATATTGACAACCTCAAAGGTCAAACCTTCTGCCACTATACGACAACTGAGGAAGACCCGAGACGCTTTCAAGATTGTACGCCGTCTCGTGGCACAAATGTTTGAGATACCGGAACGACCTTGGAAAAGCACAAGCATTAATTTATTTGACAACTAACATAGGTTGAACAGCCCTCAACATGACCTTGAAGTCCGCGAAAGCGCTCGGAACACCAACAGGACTCACGTGGTCCGCGCAAGAGTAACTCCATCGTTTTCATTGGAACTGGCAGGAGCGAAACCGGAACTAAGGTCACCCGAGGAGCACACTGGACCACCCGAACCGGTTCCAGCAAGCCAAGCACGCATCTTCGGCGGAGATTCGCCTGAGGAACTATTGTCACCATCGGAAGCCTCCCGGTCACTCAACTTTAGACCATACTGGGCATCCAAGTCGGCATCAACGATAAAGATTTCCGTTAAATACCAGAGTGTCTACGTTTCAGTCGTAGAATTGATGAGGCGGTAGAGCAGCCATGAGTGCCTTATGAATTTAATGTCCTATATTGAAAAGCACTGTATTTTGCGTGAAGCAAACCTGATCGGGCTATAGCGTCCACCGCGATTATCAGCACTAAACCTGACCGTGCAACAGGGTCCATTGCGATTATCAGCACGATATCAGATCAGGCTATAGCGCCGACTGCTATTATCAGCACGAAACTAAAGTCAGTGCCCAAGCGAACGGGCACAAGCACATGTCGAAGAGGACATAAAAAGACCTAACCTTAGGTCTAGTAGACAGAGTTGAGCACTCGGAGAGAGCGAGCGGAATCCAGCGTTGTGCTAAATCTAGTCTTTCCCTATCCCAGACTCTATAGATATACCCCACTGTTAAAATGACTGGTAAAGTTGACTGTAACGTTACAAACGTACAGTATCTAAATGTGGCACATGAGTAACAATCGGCTAGAAAACACCTTTTCCCTCATTGCTAATCGAAATTAAGCTAGAGCTCTTGTTTCGAAAACATATGCCGTTTTTAGCGTGTTTACCTCTTCCTTTGTAGTGTGTTTTGTGTGGTGTTTTGTTTTTCTTTTTGTGATTCCATAAGTGTTGTCGAGCCGATTTCGTATTTCTTACGTACTGCCGTATTTGTAGCACTGGCTCTTTTCTACATGCACAGTTGCTTTTCTCAGATTTATCTTACCATCTTCCTTCACCATCCTTCTTTTTTCTTTTGAAAAATCAGTCGCTCGCAAGACGACGCCCGCTTTCTGCGTTGTTTCTATGAACATCCACCAGCTACCGGGATCTTTGCTGTCTCTCGTCGAATACTACATCAAGATTCCTAGAATTCACCAAGGCTTCCACTTGAGGTTTCGTGTGCGGCGAGGTACCAGAGTGCAGCATAAATAAATGGACTTGGGCTGCTTCCATGACTTTAGCTCGAGCAACTGCAGCACTTATTTTGGAAAAATCCTTAAGATTTCCATTTGAGTTTCGGTTCTTTTCAAATTTTGGCTTTTGGCATGAATCAGTCTTTTGTTTATTTTTGAACTTGATGCCTAATTTATTCACAAGATTCATCGGATTTAGAAAACATCCGGCCGTTGAATGGTTGTTACGATGACATATTTTACAGTTGCAAAGTTTTTGGACAGCGTTGGATTGCAGGGAAGAGAACAGTAGCACAGTATCAATGTCTTGTGTGCATCGAGAAATCCAGCAGAAACAGTCTCCCAGGTTGATTGTTCATCCGAGAGCTTCTTAATTGCCACAAAAACTGCACAGAGTTCGAAAGCTTCAATAAAAGCAACCAATAATTCGATTTGCAACTCCTCGGAGAAAGACATCCGGGTATTTTCTAGTTTCGACATGAGGCTTCGGGTTTTGTCAATATGGATCCCTAGCGGCTCAGATATGGATTGAAAATTCAAGAAAACAAGCTCACACATCTTATTGATTCGAGACGCCGTGGATGATTAAATTAAAACGGGCGTCATGCATAGTCGCAATTTTGCAAGGATGGCCAATATTAAATCGACCTATTCGTAGATGTCGTTGGATAGAGTTGCAACAATGATCTCACTTTCTCTTCTCTGGTCATCATCAAATTTGCGTTTTATCTCATTGTTCTGGCCATATGGGTTCCTCGATTTGTTAAGAACTTTGGCAAGTCGTTTTGCTTCATATGCTGCTTCAACACGAATTTTCCACATACGATAGTCATCGTGTTCAAAAAGCAGATTGATCTTAAATCGATCGAGTTCCATGACGAATTGATGGTAGAAAACGAAAAGAAAAGCCCCTAAGAGAAAGCGGAGGTCAAAGTGTGCAGGTCTACAAAAATATACCTATAACCTGTCTGATCTCATTACTGTGAACAAATTGTGAGAGGAAGACTCTGCCTCCTTCTTTACTTGTCGCTATCGTCGTCGCTTGTGCGCTTAAGTGCGTCCTTGCACTGTAATGTTTGACTTTTCAGAAATGCGGCGCAGCAAGATGTTCATGATGGTGTTTGACAGTCCCCGGTTGCTGCGTCGCATTTTGTTGCTGAATTGGGGAGGATGTTTAGTTGTCTGCGAAGTTCTTGGAATCTTGCCTTATGAAGAGGCTTCGTGAAGAGGTCGGCGAGCATTTGGGCTGTGGGTGTGCGGTGCAGCGTGATATGTTTCTCAGCAAGGTTGTGTTGTAAGTAGTGATGTCGAAGGTCAAGGTATTTCCTACGTTTTTTGGGAGCATGGTTCTCTGCGATGAGTATCGCTGAGTTGTTGTCGATGTAATGAGGGGTTGGATGGTCAGACTTGAAAGGGGTTGCTTCCATAAGGTTTCGAAGCCATTTTGTATGGCGTGTCGCATTTGTCGCTGCTATGTATTCCGATTCCGTTGTGGAGAGCGCTACTATATTTTGTTTTCTTGACAGCGAAGATATCGGTGTGTCATTGAAGAGGTGGACGTTGCCTGTGATCGACTTTCGATTTTTGGAATTGGCGAAGTCGGCATCGCTGAAGACCGTGAGAAGCTGCTGAGGTTTTGGGGTTATCTGTTTGTAGAGTAGACCATGGGTGCGTGTGCCTTTCAAATAGCGGAGAAGGGATTTGAGGGCTTGTTGGTGGTGAGTTTGCGGGTGTGTCATGTGTTGGGCAAGCCTGTTCGTTGCGTACATGAGATCCGGGCGTGTGCTGTCGGTAATGTAACGAATCTCTCCAAGTATCTGGCGGTACCTTGTTGCTTCTGCGTGAGTGAGGGGTGCGGTGGGGGGTTGTTGATCTAAATGCGCCAAGGAGTTGTACGGCGTTTGCGAAGGGTTGCAGTCTTGCATGTTTGCTTGCTGAAGAAGAGCGTCTATGCTGTCGGGTTGTGCCACATGGATGTTGCCGTTGTTGGTGCGAGTTATGGTCCAGTTTAAGAACCTGGTGGGAGGGCCGAGCCTTTTGAGCTTATACTTTCGAAGAAGTTGTTGGTATAAGTCGTCTATGTGTTGTTGGGTTGTGCCAAGAAATAGAAAGTCGTCAATAGTGGTGCTAAGGACTGTATGCCCCGTGGATGTCTTCTTTGTGTACAGGCAGGGATCATGCTCCGATGCAGTGTAGCCGAGTTTTATGAGGAACTGTTTGAGGCCATGGTTGTAGTAATACGCTGGTGGTGGAGAGCCGTATAGATTTCCTATTAATCGTCCGTACTTCCCTTCGTGTCGGTACGTGCCGTTGAATTTGGGCATTTGTCGTACATAAACTGGACGTTCGTATTGGTAGGACTCGTGAAGATATGCTGATTGAATGTCAAAGTGTTCTAGAGGGTAACCATATGCGGCGTGTGCTGCTATAATCATGCGTTGTGTTGTGCGATCTGCAGTGTAGGTTGTTATGTTTTTGGAGTCGAAAGGTAACCCCGGTTTCATTAGATCTCCTCGAAGATTACAGCGTGCTTTGCGCTGTAAGATGTGACCTTCCGCGGATCGTTTATATCGATATAGCATCATTAGGGGAATGATGGATTCCTTGGGCGGAACAAAACTGGCTGGCAGCCATTTTATGCTGGCATACTGATCTATGTTTTGAAGTTGGTCATCGTGCGCTTTTTGCCACTTTTGTGCATCGGGGTACTACCTGGCTTGTGGGAGCGTGGCCGGGGGTGGTGTGTCCAGCGTAATTTGGTGGGGTGGACGTCTGGACCGATTAGCGTTCACTTTGAAGGCGGTCGTGGTCGTGCTGGCGGGGTCCGTTTGTAGATGATAGGGGTGAAAATCACTGGCTCGGAGGGCCTGATATTGGTTGTTGCGAAGGTTGAGCACTACTATGTGTTCAAATGTGGTTGGGTACATATATCGTGCTGGGGCAGCGCGAGCATCGAGCTTTTTCTTCGGTGAGTATATTGGAATGGTGCCTAATTGTCCGAAAGTGAAAATGTGTTGCAGCTGCGGTTTGATGCCGTACCACATGTAGTATGGTGATGTGCCTATGCCTGTGTGGTGAATCAAGTTGTATTTGAACAGTGCGTCCCTCGCGGCGTCTTCCCAGTACTCTTGGCCGAGCTTTGCCGTATGAAGGAGGGCACGTACTGAATTCATGATCGTTCGATTGAAGCGTTCTGCTATGGAATTTTCCTGTGGTTGATGTGGGGTCCTAAGGTGGTGTTGGACTTTGTATTTGGCGTATATGTTTTGCATCTTGTGGGATGTGTATTCTTTTGCATTGCCAGTTCGAAAATCATGTAGTGGATGATTCATACGATGGCGGATGTGGTGCAGACTTTCATCTATGTGTTTCGGGATGTCTTTGCGGTCTTTGATGAAATGCCCTATTGCAAAGCGGCTTGCTGCGCAGATTAGGAGAAGGAGGTGGTTGTTGCCATGAGTGGACGTGGGGGATATTGGTCCACAAGTATCAGAGCTGATATATACTCCTGTTTTGTGTTGGTGCGTTTTGCGTTTGTGCGCTGTTGGGTGGAGTTTGGCGTGCTGACATGCGCTGCAGCTAATGATGGTGTTGTGTACTAACTTTTGCGGCATGTTCGGAATGAGGCCTAGACCCGCGGATGTGGCGATTTTGTGGGGGTGAGCGTGATTTAGGCGTATGTGCCAGTTGTATAGGAGATTCTGTGGGCTTGTGCGAAGCGAGGCTCTGTGGGGATTTGATAATTTGGAGAGGAGACGTGTACTCTGTTGTTTCGGAAGGTCCACCGTGACTGGTGAGGATGTAGCACGTGATTTTGGTGTTGTTCGACTGGTTGGTCGTGATGTTAAGGTGGTGGGATGTGACGGTAAACATGGTATGTTGCGATCAGGTTTTGATTTTTTGTGTGGTTTATGACCTAGCGTGCGAGAGTTGTATGCTGTGCCGAGCTTTCCCTTAAATTGGTATTGATTGTTCCGCCATGGAGCTTGAGCTACTATATTCGGGGGGTATCGATGTGTGTCGATTATGTACCCGGCATGAGGAGTGAACGTAACTAGTCCGTATGTGTTGGCTAAGTCGTTGACGGACAAGAGGTTATGCTTGATGTGTCGATTGGCTACCGCATAAACGGATATGATGCGGTTACTGTGGTTCGGTTGAATTTTGATCTTCCCATGATGTGTGCATGGCGTCTTAGAGTTCGTGGCGGTGTTGGTTCGTACAGTGTGCGAGAGGGGTTGCATGGAGGGAGTGTGAGTGCTGATATGCGTCAGGTGAGCTCCACTGTCTAGCAAAAACGTACTGTGGGAATTGTTGTCGAGATCGGAGGAGTTGTCGACGGGGGTGGATGACGATGGAAGTGGTGTTGGAGCTGGATTGAATTGTGGATGCTGGTAGGATGATGGCGGAGGGTATAAGGGATAGCTTCCCTGAAGGTCTGTGTAATGGGCCTGTGGCTTCATGCGATATTTGGGGTGTCGACGGTCGTTGCATTCTTCGTCGGTGTGAATTGATTGTATGCCTAGTGCAGTGTGGAATCGGCATGGAGTGAGGCCAGGCGGTAGACGTTGTGGGGTGTATGCGGGACGTCGATAAGGTCGAAAGGGGCGGTGATAACTCCCCCTGCCACGATAGTCCCCGGTGAAGCGGTACGGAGAATAGTCACCCGTGAAGGATGTGGAAGACGATGCTTGCGGTGTGGGTCCATAAATCGGTTGGTAAAGCGTTTTCAGTTCTTTGAATGTGTGGAGGAATTGTTTCACTGTTTTTGGTTTCTGAATGAGAATGAAACCGAGGATGGAGTTCAGTGTGCCGTTCTTTCGCAAACCGTGGATGACGAATTCGACGGTGGTTTCTTCCTCTTTAATGTTAGGGTACCTGGCGGCGATCATTTTTTGGCGATTAGCTATGTGTGCCTTGACATAATCTTCTATGATGGTATCATTTGTGAATGTGGCATTTTCCGCCTCGATCTTCAGAAAGCGGTGGTCGTCCTTTGTTGACTGATCAATGTGTTGTTTGATGGACCTGATGAGATCATACGGTCTAGGTCGATCATCTGGTACCAAAAAAAGTCCTAGAACATGAGCTGGGACACTACTAAGTACTGCCAATAGCAGTTTTGAATTTTTCATTGTGTATGCGTCAAGGTCAGCGGGATCAGTTGGTTCTGAAGGGTTTCCTCTAATGTGAGGTGTGGCTTTGATCGTGATGGCGTATGTTTCTAATGCCAATGACCAAGGTGCGTAGTTTGAAAGGTCGAGCTCTGGGAGTTTGGGAGGGCGATTTGTGTCCATGTTGTGGTATTAATGTGGTTGTTGCATGATATCTTGTGGGACGGGAGTGTCGTTTTGTTCGGTGAGGGTATTGTGGTATAGTTCGGTGGTTATTTCAGTAATGTCTTTGTTGTGTTGCCGTCGTGCTCGACGGAGGGTGCGCTGGTCGTTCGAATTCGTGGTGCTGGTGGAGGTATGGAGAGGGGGTTGGGATTGACTACGATTATGTGTGCGGTAGTGGCAGCGAATGGGCGCATAACCTGTGGGTGGAAGACTGCCTCCTTTATTTGTCGCTATCGTCGTCGCTTGTGCGCTTAAGTGGGTCCTTGCACTGTAATGTTTGACACAAATCGCTGGATTACGACTACGGGAGGACAACTGTTGCACGCCGTTGGCGTTTACAGTAATAATACGAGAACACCACACACAGCACCTATAAAGGACACCCACTTTTCAGCTATTTCAGCTTTTCCGTTCAATTTTGAGACAAACTCTTTGACCCTTTTCCAACCGCTGGCGTGTTGAGAGGTACTTTTCAGGATTTCACGAGTGGGGTCACAATTCCGAGGAATGAAGTCCTGGTCGCTTGAAGCATGTTTGCCAAGAGCGATATAGAAATTGTTGATAACTGCGCCCATCTCCATTTTGCTTCTTTTGTAATTTTGGACGTTGACGTTCAGAGACGCATCGTGGGGAATGTCAAGGGTGGGAACTTGTTCGATCCAATTTCTTAGTTTTTTTACATTCACATTTTCAAGGAAAACGTTCCTCTTCCCTCTGGCAGAGAGTTCGAACTTCAGAACAGCAAAATGCGAAACGTTTCCGAGCGCATAGAACGGCATCAATACGTGAGAACGTGCCTTGATATAGGTGGCTTTGTTGGAAAGCTGCTCGTAGACCTGAGGCGGACATTTGTTGATAATGAGCATAAAGTTGATGTGTTCCTTGGGCACCACACCGCTGAGACCATCCAGGACGCAAGCCAGGGATGCAACGTCGCCTTTTCGCACGCGTCCGCCCTCAAGCGTTGCCACGAACACGAGCCTGACGCGACAAGGACCACGCAGCGCGTTTGAAATCTGTGCAAAAGTGTTTCCGTTGGTGTCAATGTCCGCCAGACCGGGCGTGTCCACGCAGGTGAAACCGTGGCTACGCGCTGTTATGGCTTTTTGCGTGAGACCAGTTCCGAATGAGAGGCCGGACTGGGATGAAATTTTTCCAAGCAGGGTGTTGTGAATGGTTGACTTTCCAACGCCGGGGTTGCCAAGGAGCACGGTTTTGATGGGAACGCCTGCGCTCATGTTGTTTCGGGGGTTGATCGCTGCACAGAGATGCTGAATGGTGAACAGGGCGATGTGGAGAGAGTTGAAGCAGGGCGGGGGGGTTGTTTAAGTGCGCCGTGCTCGGGGAGGGAGAAGGCATTGGGGCTGAGAGCAATCAATTAAGGCGATGGGTAGTGTCTCTAGTCGTGTAGCATAACTTTTATTTGTGTACACGTGCAAGGATGATGCGTTGCAATTGTTGTGACGAGACGGAATTGTGAGTTGAAGGAAAACGAACACGTTAAGTTGCTGACTTACGGCATTGTGATTGGAGTGGGCGAGTGTGTCGGCGTTATAGGCGCGCTGCTTCTTTTAAGGTTTGGTTGCGTCGGTGGTGCCATAGATACTGTCAACGTGAGCATGACACGTGGCAGCGTTCCTCCTTGGTGGTGTCTCTCCGAAATGGAGCTACCTAACCACGCAACAGTGCTGTATATTCTACTTTGGCAAGCATCCCAGAATGAAAGTGACTACTCTAAGAGACGCATATGCGTTCTCGTACCTAATTTGCAGATGCCAGATTAGGAACTTGTGCCTAGTAAAATCATTGACTACCCAAAAAGGCTGCTTCGAGTACTAAAACGTTAAGGCTCTAGTAGAATTGCCGAGGTTGTGTAAACATTACAACCTATATGACGACCATAACTTCATACAACCCTGTAGCCTACAAGAGAAGCACCTGCCTCCGCTTGCTCCCCCCGGTGTGCGGGCAAAAGCGCAAACGGAGGGCAATACTGACCTTCACCAATTATTGAGCATTTGCGTGCATTTGCACACAACCTCACAAGCGCCCTCACCTTCAACTTGAGGGAATCGAAGCAATTGTGCCCAGTTGCATTTCTCGTATTCTTCGTGTGCACTATGTTTGTCAAATTCTCTACTTGACAACAACTAGACATAGATTGACTGACAGAATTGTAGTTCCACCAACGCTTTCCACGTTCCAAGCGGGCTCACCAAGTACAGCTTATGACATGCCATGAAGGTTTTTTAATCTGTAGTTTTGGTTCTGTACATGTCATGACTACGTTTCTATTTTTCCCCGAGATATTTGCTTGCTGAAGCGCAGTACTATCGAGGTTGGGTGCGTGACCTTCCAATCACAGTGGTAACCATTATCCCATTCCGAAACACCAGCATTGCTACGCCACCGCTGAGGTCGTCTTGTCCATCATTGAGGCCGAGATCATCCATCGTTGATCGTAAGTAGACGCGATTCATTTCCACACCTTCTCTCACTCCATCCATCATTGCAAGCTCCATCACCCAGTCCATCATTTGTGCACCATGTAGCGTCTGTACAATGAAAGAAGAAGCAACGCAATCGCTATCTTGCGTTTCTACATTGAATGCACCCTCTCGCAACTGTCTTAGTGAAATTTGCAGTGCCATTCCGTTCATGTAAGACGACCAGTTCAGTATGCCTCGCCATGATCTTGATCGCATCATATTTAAGTCTGCCAAAGCTAGTTTGTCGAAGTCTAAATTTCTTTGGAAGTCCAAAGGCTCTTGGATTTCAAACGGAAATGGGTTGTTTCCCACGCTCTCCGCGAAAAAGAACTCAAACTCTAAGGCATCGACTGCTCTTATGAACAGGCCTAGGATTTCTAGGTTCATTTTGTCTCTTGCGTATTTGTTGTCTTCTCAGATGCTTTTCAGATGTCGAAGTATTTTCTGGGTGCTTGTGCCATGTCACGCCACGCCTTGCATTAAAATGTATGGATAAGTAAACTGCTTCGAGCTCCAATATTGTTGGGAAAAAGGGGAAAATAAGATGCAGCTTGGAATATGAACAATAATTGACCCAAGGAATAGGAAACCTCTGCTTTAATTTCTCGTTGGTCTAGCATTATGAAAAAGGCTATGAACATTTTTTTTCGAAAAGCTGCACTCGTTAACAATAAAAGCGATAAAAAGAATGTTTTGCATCCCTGTTCTCTACTTTTCTGAGTATGTGGCTGATCATAAGTAGTCTGATCGTCTTTTTTCTTCTCTTCATACAATTCCTTTTTTTACTGGCTTTTCAAGGGACGAAGAAGAAAGATGTTTTATCTTGCTGTGCGCATGGTGACGTTTGGGCAAAGCAGTACGGGGCTGACAAATATATTTCAATGACACGATGACATTGACTGAGCATATGCACTGACATCGGACCAGGCACACGTACACAAATCCACAAGAAGATAGCGTTGAAAGCTGGACAGTACAGTTTAATTAGATCAATCAGTCCGATCTAAGCATTTTCCATCACACTTTAACTTTAAGAGACGCTGTACCCTGTACATACCTAGTTCTCTGTCCTCTTGAACTCGATGCTGTGCTGGAAGATTACATCTCCTTCCGTGCTGCGTTCCCAGTGGCACACTGTGAAACACAGAACAAGAAACACCTGCGGTCATTAAAACTGTTTTCATGTTTTATACTTGAGACCACCCATTACAATTTCGGCGTTTTGCTTCTCCTCCTTGGATTGGTCGGCTTTTCTTTTGATATGGGTTTCATCCTTATTGTTCCAGAGGCCTCAATATGAATTTAATTCCAAACTGCGTCGTGCTTCTCTTTGTGTTTGGGAAGCTCAATTTGTCGACAGTTACCGAAGAAAGTGATATCTGGCCATTGATTCGTCTGTTCATGTGTTTGAGGAACTGCATCGACTTAATGAAATGGCAGACATGACTTTTTTTGTGTTTCAGGGTTAAACAGAGTTCATGTTTTTGGCCCTATTCGAACACGATAAATGACAAAACTCTGGATCTGCTGATCTTTTTGTACCTCACTATATGAATGAGAAAAAAACAACAAAAAATGGTGAGAAATCTGAAACTGCACTGGGATGCTTCTGCAGCCAGAAAAGGATGGCAAGTTAGAGCCATCAACTTGGACTTGTGTGTGACTGCTTGCCCATTGGTTCACTGTCATCGACGGCACAGATGGAAAACTGTTTCCCGAACCAACGTTGTTACAAAACGTTACCTTCAGACCAGAAAGCTGCCTCTCAGCCCTCTCCCCATACATGGGAGATTTGTAACAAAGATGCTCGGAATGGTGAAGCAAAGGAAACCGAAATGTGATTCAGCACACCAAAGGTATATTGTGTAGTATTTTTGTATATTTTCACAACGGGCAGCTCGTCTCCAAGCAATCTGTTTTCAGTATGATAAGAAAACGAGCTCCTGGGCGCACGTGTGCGAGTGTTTTTGTAGACAGCTTAATGATTGCATTAGGCAATTACTCAGCCTCGCATCATGTGCACATTTTCATTGACAAAAAAACGCATGAATTTGAGCTAATTTCAGTAAAGCACACTATGGATTTTGTGATTTTTCGAAAAAGGCGCGAAAACAAGATAGAAAGCAATGCATTAAACATCATACAAGATGTATGTGTTGAAAGACTTTAGGACAAAACGCAGCATGTTTTGGCAAAGCGAGTAATTGGTTTTATTGTTTAAGCTTTTTCAAGAAATGAAAGAAATGGCAATATGATTAATAAAGGCACAACTGTTCGGGTGTGCGTTGGACAAAACTGTGATGAAATATTGAGTGCTGCAGCACAGGGGCGCTCATGCTTTTTTTCTTCTTTTTTCGAGTGATGCATTCATATGTTTTTCTTGGTTGTATCGAAAAATGCAATGAAGGGCATGAGCTATTTAACAGCTTGCTGCCAGTGTTACTCATATCGCAGCGCAGGATTGGTGTTTTGCTCGCATTTGGAACAATGATGGTGGTGCCGCACAAGTGTTATACACATGAGACACATGAGAAGCAGAGCAATGGAGGAGAAATTTGAAGCAACAAGAGTTGAATGCAACTGCAGCGATGAACAAAATGAGTGACGATATCATCAGCATTCTGACAAACTTGGAATTGCCAGAGTTTGAATTTGTGTTTGCAGAGCAGCAGCGGAACAGTGCGTTTCGGTTTTGCATTGAGGAGGGCAACAACTTTGACAGAACGTTGACAGTAGACAAACAAGCGCTAGAAGACTTGAACCTGACGCGATTGCTGACGTGGAGAAGGCAACTGACATGGTCGTCGTTCATGCACGGAATGGCGCTTCACATATCACTACGCCAGGTGCGGGAGGGCAAGTTCAGCGTGGAAACGTACGACGACGACTGCGTAGCTTCCTCGTTCATTGTGAAGACCTGCGTGGGCGGCGATATGACGGACGTGATCATGTCACTGGCGCTGGACGACGCGTCGAGAAACGGCGTGCCTTTGGAAGACGTGTATTTGCGACGCACGCTGAGTGCGCCTTGTACGCCCGGCGAGCGCGTGGAGCGCGGGGGCGTGGCCGTGCTGGTGCTGAAAAACGCCATCATGGTGACTACTGTAGTTGGAAGGACGACCAACGCCGTGGGGCGGCGATAGCCGTCTCGCACAAGCGCCGCGTGTGTCACAGCGCGCACACGCGGTACAGCGCGCACACGCGGTACAGCGCGCACACGTTCGAACTAGTCATCATCACCCCCCGTTTTGTACTTGAGAGGCGATCTCGGCAATGGCGTTTGACGAGCCAGCCGTCTCGACGCGCTCTTCGCAAAATGGCGCCTTCTCCGCAAGTCGTTGTCGCCGGCCGCCGCGCGGCGGGAGCGTGTTTCATTGTGGACCAAGTGCTCGGCAAGCGCCCACCAGCGCGCTGAGCACGTGCGAGGTGAACGGCGTGTACCACTCGCTCACCGCCGGTTGCAAAACGGCCGTGTCGCCAACGTTCGGCGTCATCGCCAACAGGTGCGAGCCGCAGTTGATGCGCCTTTTGAGCAATCGGCGCAACCGCGTCGCGCCGGGGCGCTGCTTCAAACCGAGTGCCACTCCAACGCGCGTCGAGTACGTGCCGTGCGTGGCGGAGCGCGTGAGGGCCGCCGTGGCGGCTACGCCGTACTTGGGGCACTCGGCGAGACACCACCAACGAGGAACGCTGCCACGTGTCATGCTCACGTTGACAGTATCTATGGCACCACCGACGCAACCAAACCTTAAAAGTAGCAGCGCCACTGTAACGCCGACACACTCGCCTTTGCGTAAAGTGTCCACCTCTTCGCCGTCCCCGCCGTCTCTGCCGTCCAATCGCCGCCCGCCCGACTTCCACGTCACACACTCACTCCAATCACAACGCCGCAAGTCAGCTACTTAACGTGTTCGTTTTCCTTCAACTCACAATTCCGTCTCGTCACAACAATTGCAGCGCATCACCCTTGCACGTGTACACAAATAAATGTTATGCTACACGACTAGAGACACTACCCATCGCCTTAATCAATTGCTCTCAGCCCCAATGCCTCCTCCCTCCCCGAACACGGCGCACTTAAACAACCCCCCCGCCCTGCTTCAACTCTCTCCACATCGCCCTGTTCACCATTCAGCATCTCTGTGCAGCGATCAACCCCCGAAACAACATGAGCGCAGGCGTTCCCATCAAAACCGTGCTCCTTGGCAACCCCGGCGTTGGAAAGTCAACCATTCACAACACCCTGCTTGGAAAAATTTCATCCGAGTCCGGCCTCTCATTCGGAACTGGTCTCACGCAAAAGGCCATAACAGCGCGTAGCCACGGTTTCACCTGCGTGGACACGCCCGGTCTGGCGGACATTGACACCAACAGAAACACTTTTGCACAGATTTCAAACGCGCTGCGTGGTCCTTGTCGCGTCAGGCTCGTGTTCGTGGCAACGCTTGAGGGCGGACGCGTGCGAAAAGGCGACGTTGCATCCCTGGCTTGCGTCCTGGATGGTCTCAGCGGTGTGGTGCCCAACAAACACATCAACGTTATGCTCATTATCAACAAATGTCCGTCTAATGTCCACAAGAAGATTTACAACAAAAACAAAGCCACCTATATCAAGGCACGTTCTCACGTATTGATGCCGTTCTATGCGCTCGGAAACGTTTCGCATTTTGCTGTTCTGAAGTTCGAACTCTCTGCCAGAGGGAAGAGGAACGTTTTCCTTGAAAATGTGAATGTAAAAAAACTAAGAAATTGGATCGAACAAGTTCCCACCCTTGACATTCCCCACGATGCGTCTCTGAACGTCAACGTCCAAAATTACAAAAGAAGCAAAATGGAGATGGGCGCAGTTATCAACAATTTCTATATCGCTCTTGGCAAACATGCTTCAAGCGACCAGGACTTCATTCCTCGGAATTGTGACCCCACTCGTGAAATCCTGAAAAGTACCTCTCAACACGCCAGCGGTTGGAAAAGGGTCAAAGAGTTTGTCTCAAAATTGAACGGAAAAGCTGAAATGTGGGGGCCCTTTATAAGTGCTGTGTGTGGTGTTATCGTATTATTACTGTAAACGCCAACGGCGTGCAACAGTTGTCCTCCCGTAGTCGTAATCCAAACAATTACGCTGCTGTCTAATATGTATTAATGATTCATTCGAGATTTTTGTTTCAAACTGTGCATCCCGTAATACGTACAGTTTTCCAGCATTGCTGCAACACACGTTTATGGAATCCCAGCAGGATCTGCACTGTATTTCACCGCTGGCTTTGAAAGCCATAATCGCGCATTAGGGACATTAATCTAGTTGTTATATTTTTATTGGTTAGTGTGCTGCTTTAAACGCTGCAAGCAGCGCTTAAAGTAACCTAGAAGCACATAGTAGTAACTATCGAGTATTAATGCGTTTCAGATCCGTTTTGGAGGTGCAAAATCTCTAAAAAACGGCTCTGATGTCTCCAAGTTCTCTCTCAAACAACATCGAACAAAAATCAACACCGTGAAACATTATTTTTCTTTCGCTGCGAGTTCTTCAAATTTGTCACCCTTTAAAGCGTTTGCCGCCTTAAACCCATCAGGGCGACTGATGCTTGGAGAAACCCCATAAAAATGTAAAAATCTGTTACAATATAGCCGCTGGGCCGAACACCTCTTTCCAGCCCACTGTACCAGGTAAACCTTTGCAATGGACAGAAGATACTCTGTGTATACAAACGGTACTCGGTCTGTCTAGAAAGCGCCTATAGAGTGTAGAGCCTGTAACAATTGTAAAGACCTGGTGACAATCTGGGACCTCGAACTAAAACCGAGGCTGCCGCACGTAGTGCCACGGATCGTCTCAAGCAAAATGCCAGCTTTTGGTAAAAAGTAAAACGATATGCTTTAATTATTTGTTCTTCTCGAGAATCTTTGTAAAGATTATACACCTTTCTTTGAGGAAAACTTAAAAATCCGAAGGCTAAGGATATCTTTACGTAGTTGGAGTATCTACTGGAGAACAACGCTTGGAGCGGAGAAACCATGAAGATGTTCGGGATCTTCCTCTCTTGAGAGACACGCCTCAGGTGGAGGAGCCACGTCCCAGCGTAGCACAGAAACAGAGCCATTCTGGAAAGGCACGACGGAGTCGGGTGTAAGACCGAGGCCAATCCGGCGGGATATAACTAGAGTGTTTAGGTGAGCACGGCACAGTCCAGGGTGTGACAAATCCTAGGCGGAGCGATATCACGGCGATTGTCAGAAAAGGAGCAGGAAAACACTCGTATGAGAGGAACGAGCGGGGTGAGTGAGGCGGCCACTCACGAGAGCCAAAAAGAAGAACAAGAGGAAAATGGGGGCGAAACCCTGTGAAGGGGCGAGACTACGACAAGGGTCGGCGATTAAATATGAACCCATGGTGGTGGTAGCACTCTGGTTGACAGATAGGTGGATGAACTAACGTGCGATGGGCGCTCACGCAGTATGCGGTGAATATGCGCCGAAGGCGAAGAGTTCAGAGCCAAGACTCCCTCCTTGGTATATCCCAAGAGGGTGTTTACTGGGAAGCAGTGCTCAACCTCCTAAGTAGTGTGGCGCGCGGTCCCTGACAGTGGGCGCCCGCCCGAAAAATAGACACTAAATAGCGATAGCGTAGCCAGATAAATACTAAAAATTACTAAATAATACCAACCATTAGGTAGAATTCGGGCCACGTATGGCACGCCTCGCACTCGAGCGTCGGCATCCGTGCAGTCCACGTGTTCCAGCAGTGTGAACTTCCGGTCCTAACCGGCCGTCAGCACGCAACAGCGGTATAGCTTGTCATAGACTAAGCTAGTCCTCAAGCGAGCGAAATCTCTAAGTCCTGGGAAGAAACCCTCTTGAAGGGCATTTTCCTTCATCTACCTGGAAGCAAAAACGTTTGACCCTTAGTGACTATTGACAAAAATATTTGGTTGCGGTGGTTTAAGAAATTCAAGAAGGAAAAAAATTTAATCGGGATATTTATGTCTCATTACATCTATATAGGTCATAAAGTAACGGAAAAGGCTTTCTGATGCGGACATTTACCGTAATGTACAGCGCACAGCGTCACATCTGAAGATGGAGCCCACACAAACCCATTAACTACTGCTTTTGTTTGATAGTTCTTGCTCTTTTTCTTCGCACTCTTGAATAATTGTGAAGACATGCTGAAAAGAAGCGACCGGCTGCACTGCACTGTTAGATCGCTGCGCGTGTGGTGGCGCGGCGTAGCTGCATTGCATACCAGCCCAAGATTATGGAGCGGTGGCCGCTACGTTGCCAGCATCGATTCATACTATGTCTTTCATACCTCCCTACCCGCTTCGAACCGTTATACTTCTGTTGTTTTCTTCATTTCTGTTTTCATGTTTCGAGAATCTGCGGTCCTTTTTTCGCTTTGTTGTATCTTGTTCTAGTCAACATTGTACAACAGCTTCGGTAAAACTCTATTTATAGGTCTTTATCTCCAAAAGAATCAAGTATGAAGTCAACTTATAGGTCCGAACTAGATTGTAAATTAGTCCTAACGTTTAATGTTCACAACAAGTTGACGAGTACCATTTATTCTTTTTGCAGTTCGAATTCTTTGAATGATTTTATGTAAGAAATGGGTATAGTATACCATGTATTTGACGACAAAAAAGAGTGGACAAATGCTTCATGGTTATACTATAATTGCTTCTTTTTCTATAGAATGAAGTGCACTAATATTGCAGTGGCACGCTGTCTAGTATGCAGACTTACGTTTGCAATACCTGCGTTGAACGCACTATATAACACCGCGAGAGGTGACAGATACTTTCATGTGTGTCTCCACACCACCAAAAAACGGGTCATGAATTCTTTGTTTTCCTTTGTGCGTATGCATCACGCCAGCTCAAGCAATGGCGAGAACCGGTGCGTTGAAAGCATCCCCATCCACGACGTCCAAACATTAAATTTACTAGCAAGTGTTAGATGGTTATTTGCTAATTTAACAATTGATGATTTTGGGAACTATTGTAAAACTAAATTACCTCCACGGCTTTTACTTCCCTTCCCGCCAAAATGGAAATGACAGGATCCGACACCGACTCTGATTGTTCCCATAAGGAGACTGCTGCCCTTATTGCTGTCATACCTTGCTTAAGCTTGATTGATTATGACATCAGACGCATGAAAAGGCGTAGTAGAGGAAGATCTGTGTAAGGCAAAGTTTCAAACCATGACTATTAATGCCTGCAAGCAATAAAAACGAACAGAAGATGGATTCCTTTGGCGCGCCCGACGCAACAAACAAACAAACGTTTACTGCCGCTTTGCGCCAACTTTCGTTGGGCATCTCTTCGGATGCGGTTGTAAAATACATTAGACTTGCGGAATGTACGAATTTCAGTGTATTTAACGATTTTTCAAGGCCTTTATCAAGGACTTGAAAGAGAAATGTCTTTTTTCACCAACAGAAGCTGATCTTATTGACATCGAGATGCAGTACAGCCGGCTGCTCAAATTGTCCTGGTTCAAAACAAGGTATGTACAAAGACCAAAAAAAAAGTTCGTTTGTCGCAAGCAGGTAGTATGCGAAGACCATCAGCGCATATGGAATTTTAGTATCCGCTCTAACGGAGAGAGCAGACACCTGCGACAGCGTTC
Organism: Agarophyton chilense; assembly: GCA_030374765.1. Classification (NCBI taxonomy): domain Eukaryota; phylum Rhodophyta; class Florideophyceae; order Gracilariales; family Gracilariaceae; genus Agarophyton; species Agarophyton chilense. The sequence continues at coordinate 473,991 of JARGXX010000138.1, forward strand.
GGACTGCCGATGGGTCGCTTGCGGCGAAGGAAAAGCGGTGGTAGAGCTACAACACGAGCGAGCTGGAAGTGGGGTGTAGGCCACTACTCGCCAGCGAGGGTGAACAGTGCAACTGTAAAACGTTGATGGAACGTAGGTACGAGACGGCTCGTGAACTGGTTGGGGGCTGACTATCTATAATAGCTCGTCCAGATCTCCGGTTAAGGAATCCTAAGCGAGGAACAGAATAGTCATGATGCCCATGTTGTCTCCTTTACTTGGAGTCGGCGCTCACCTCTGGTACACTATATACTGTGTGTCAGGGTGAGTGCCCAAATAAATATATAAATAATACCCAGTGGTCAGCCACTTAGCCAAACCACGGTATGGGTATGGTCCCTAATGGACGTCTAGCTACAAAGGGTAGTAAAGCCCTCCATGTGGATCGCCACTACATGCGCCGTTGCCAATATGGCATTCCCCTAGGAAGGGTCGCAACTATGCGCGCTCCGTGGTAAGCCACTCGACCCATGACGCCACGTGTTCCACTAAGACATTCTGTCTCTAGGCATGCTATGCGGGATGCCGTTTCATATCACGATGCTGATGATATCACTCACTTATGAGTTCCAACCACGACTTCGCGAAAAACCAACCTATCGGATTCCCCGACATAGTAGAATACTACAGGAATCTTAACTTTGGTATGCCAGGTGCTTTCAACAATTACACCATTATGGATCGTAGTTTGCTCTTTATTGCAATAATAAATAAAGCTGGCGTCCTATGCGTCCTGCCACATCTGTATCCGGGCTGGTGTTGAGCTGGTTTTACTATCTCGCAGATGGTATCTATCAGAATGTAATATCCGCTCTGACGGAGAGATCAGACACCTGCGACAGTGTTCATGACTGCCGAATAGGTGCTTTCGGATAAGGGGAAGGTGTGGTAGAGCACAACACTAGCGAGCTAGAATGGTGGTTGTAAGGCCCCACTCGCCAATGAGGTTGGTTGGTACTTTTGAAACGGACAACTACTTGTTGTAGCTCGTCCGGATCTCCGGTTTAATAATCCTGAATGAGGAACAAGATAGTTGGTAAACCCCTTGTTGTCTCCTTTACTTTGGAGTCAGCGCTCCCTTCTGTGCCTTAAATACAGTGCACAGGGGTGAGCTTCGCACATAATAGTATCTAGATATCAACTTGGTTAGCCGATTAACCCCTCTACAGTACGGGGTAATGGTTGCCCGGTGGCTACCGACTACAGTATATGCGCCGTTGCAAATCCGGTATTTCCCTACAAAGGGTCAAATCGGATGCGCCGTGGCAGACTGTAACGCAATGACTGTTGGCTCAGCTTACGAGTCTCGGCCGGTGGTAGCGTGGTAGAGCGGGCCCTAAGGTTCGAATCCTTGACGGCGGCACTCCCAGAGTACTTGGTGCTATGGGCTGGCGTTTACTGCGTAGTCCTACAAGTTGGAGCTACGGAAACGATGGTTTGAAGACCAAAGGGTGGAACTAATATACCAAAGGGGGTTATTTACTATCCTGACGGTGCCTACCTTACTCTAAGGGAGAAGCGTCACTCGAGCCAAGTAAATACTACTGGCGAGGCGCTGTGATCTCCCTGGCACTGTAAAGATAATCTCTTACACTAATTAAAATAAATTAATAATCTGCATGAGTCAACCTGAGGTCGAACCGTCCACGTGTCTCCTGTAAGATTCCTCAGTGCCCGGCGGCTTACAGCGCTCAACGGTTATCATCGCTCCTTCATATATCTCCCTCCTTAGGATTCGGCAGTCACGGCGAAGTCCAGCTGGCCTCTTGATTGACCCAGGGGACGCGAACACTTCGTTGCTCCCGATACCATTGGGCGCGACGGGACGTCACGTCGTCATCGCCTGCGGGGATGCGGGGAAGCGTGAGCTGACGATTGGCACCGAACGGCAACTAAATTGCCTAAGGACTGTAACTCCCACGCGCCGTGAGAGCTGGCCATAGGGGCATCGCCGGTGTATTCCTCGCGTCGCGTTGCCGAGACGGTCCATTGGCTTCTTCCTTAGTCTCGGTTCTTTCTTTGGCGATCCTCCGCGCTTCGTCCACCGGTGTAATTTTACGCCTGTCAGTCCATTCGGGTCCATTTCGTCACTCCGCCATACCATCGTGGTACTTTTCCATTGGTCGCGCGCGATGCCGGACCCGCCTTATAAGCCCGTCGGATACGCCGTACATCCCTCGGACTATGTCGCCTCCGTCGGCTCTCCCATCTATTTCCCGGCGGACCAACCCGGGGCAAGCGGTACCATGACTTCGAACAACCCAGCGGGGAGCTTCTCGGGATACCAAGTGGCCTACGGACGTCCTGGGGACCGCTATGACCATACCATCGGACGAAACCCGCAGGCAGTGCGTCATGCCGGTCTTTCGTCCTCTGTGGAAAAATACCAAAGGTTTTTTCATATGTATCTTGACGCCCGAGGGTTTGCCAAGATACTCGACTTCCAGAGGGGCAACAAGAATGCGCGCAGCGTCTCGTGGTATAACCGATCGTTGCATTGTCCTGGGAATCCGCGGTCGGCGACGCGATGTCGCACCCTCGTCCAAGCGGACAGGCCGTACGTTTGCTGCGAGGAGGAAGCCGACAACGAGTTCCGGGTGCACAAACTCCTCTCAGACCAATACATGGGTTTCATCTCGCCTCATGTGCGCTTTCCTCCGGCTGGTCACAACCTCTTGGCGCTTATGTGCTTCCGGGCGCCGTATGACCGCTTGTTCTGGATTTCCAACCGGGTCTATTGTAACGGGATGCACGAGCCGGATGGTCGTCTGCGTCAATCCCCGGGGTTCTTCTTTTGTTGGCACCAAGTGGAGTTTCACGACATGAGCGCCGACAAACGCCTTCCGTGGTACCTTTCGCTTCCCCACGAGGGTGAGAACCAATGGACCATGTAGTGGCGTGTCTCACCGCTCCTTCTGGTTCCCACACCTTCCGTGGTGGAGTACTACTCGTCTCAACTCATGGGCGATGACAATAACCGAAGGTCATGGCTGGCCTGGCAGGTACTCTTCGACGAGTTCTGCGTGATGTCCCTTATGGCCTTCCTGGATACCGCGATATACGGAATCCGTGGTAATGTCCGTTAGGAAGATTGGAGGGTATGATACGATGAGAACATACCTGGTCCTCGAGGTCACCTAATCCCGCTCCCGGACATCATGATCCGCTTCCTAAGGAACCTGGGCACCCAGAATATCGTCGGCGGGACTCAGATCGACGTCGAGGAGACAGAGGCCCTTTTGGATCATGCCCGACAGGTGGAGTGGGGCAAGCCTCCCGCGTTTGTTTGGTATGACTGGGATACCGACTCATTCACACCGATTCCGCTGCATCCTCAGGGTCGGGACGACGCTCGTGCCTACCCCGCCAAGCCTTTAAGGAATCAACCATCGGACATTCTGAGGCGTCATGTACCCGACTATTATCCGAAAGCCATTGGTTTCGATTCTTTGTCCTTCGAGCCTGATGTGGAAGCCACACCATCAATTCCTGCTGGTATGTCCGACGGAGAATCCTTCGATGAAGATCCCTTCGTGCTACCCGTGGAGGGTGTTCATCCTCCAGTCCAGTTCGTTGTAGTGGTGCAGATCGCTTCCCCTCTTCCGGCTCCTCTGAGCGCTGCCTCTCAAGATGATCTCTTAAGTGAGCCGCCCGTCGCCCAAGTAAATATTCCTCCCGGCGATGTTAATGTCGAAACCGAAAGTCCTGTAGGCGATGCACTTCCTCAAACGTCCACCGGGGGCGTCGATATCGCTCCGTCGTCTCCTTTGGTACACTTTCCTGCTTCGGTCACTGCTGCAGCCGCGGATCTTCGTCATGTCTGCTGTACCGATGGTATTATGGCCTCGATGGACATTGCGACAGTCTTGAGGGAAGCTTACTCCTTGGCGCATCGCTTGACTCGCTATGCCGCGGTTGTCCAGCAGGGTCAGGACCCGAAGACCGCCACGGTCAATCTCCTGCAGCAGAGTGCGCAGGCGATGTCCGGCAGGGTTACTGCCGACATGGATGCCCGGTATGGTCTAAATTTGAGTGACCGGAAGGCTTCCGATGGTGGCAATAGTTCCTCAGGTGAATCTCCGCCGAAGAAGCGTGCTCGGCTCGCTGGAGTCGGTTCAGGTGGTCCAATAGGCTCCTCGGGTAACCTTAGTCCCGATTTCGCTCCTGTAGGTTCCAATAAGGACGACGTAGCTACTCCTGCGCCACCCCAGTGAGTCCGGTTGGTGTTCGGAGCGCTTCCGCGAAACTTGAGGTCATACCGAGGGCTGTTTGGCCTCTGTGCGATGCACAGTTCCGTGCGGTTTGCCATAGATCCTGCACCATTAGTGGCCAGTAGAAGAATTCCTGTAGGGTCTGGTACATTGGTCGGCCTACAAATTGACCAGCCAAGCGGAGGAAATGTGCGAGGCATAGGAATCGCGCCCTTAGAGAAGTTGGTATTACCCGTTGGAGTGCGCCATCCAGCGGTGAGCGGCGACATAGTAGTCCAAATCGGTCATAGTCGAATAGGCACCCTGGGGTTCCTACCAATTGGCCTGTTTCCTTGCAGTACTCGTCGTCGACCTGCACCTGTAGGAGTTCCTCAATAGTTATAGGGAGGAGTTTTTTTTCCTCCAGTGCTATCGCATTAACCTGAGGTGGTGCCGAATTGGGCGGTACTGTCTCCCGGTCCAATAGGTATACTTCGTTCTCCCTTACCTCAGGATCTTCCGATCGGACCTTACCGATAAGGTCATCTGTTTTTGTATAGTTCTGAGGTCCTTCTTCTGTAAAGTGAGCGGGAATTAGGTCGTCCAATGGGGTGTCATCAATTCTGTCGGTAATGATTCGCGACAGGCATCCGCTGCCTGATGCTTGATGCCTCGCCTATTGGTTATCTCGTAGTCATATTCGGAGAGCCTGAGGCGCCACCTAGCGAGGCGACTCGTTGCATCGGTCATATTGAGTAACCAGCGGAGTAAATCATAGTCTGTCCTAATGGTAAACCTGGTTCCGTCGAGGTACGGACTGAGTTTCAATACGGACCATACGATGGCTAGACATTCCTTTTCGGTCGTACTGCAGTTTCGCTGCGCGCTGGTGAGCGTTCTGCTCCAGTACCCAATAGGTCGATAGGCCTTCTGTGACTCCTGTTCCTGTAGCAGTGCATAACCCACTCGGATATCAGAGGCATCTGTGTCCAGAACGAAAGGCCTATTAGGGTTTGGTAAGGACAATATTGGTGGGTTCAGCAATTTGTCCTTTAGGGTCTGAAATATCTCGTACTGGTCGTCCGTAAGGGCTTGGAACTCCGAAGGTGTTCCCTTCTTCAGCATCGCGTTTAGAGGGGCCGAGATCCTGGAAAACCCTTGGACGAATTGTCGGTAAACGTTGCAGAAGCCCACGAAGGATCGTAGTTCCGTGTTGGTCCTAGGAGGCTTAGCCTGTCGAATCGCATTTGTGGTCCGTGTGGCCACCTTTAGCATTTCTGGGAGGACGACGTGTCCGAGATAGTTCACTGAGGCCTGGAAGAAACCGCGTTTGCGGAGTTTAAGGGTTTCTCCAGCGTCTTGTAGGATTTTTAGCACCTTTTTCACGTGGCGAAGGTGTTCCTTTACGGTCCGTGAGAAGAGTATAACGTCATCCAAATAGATGAGGGCGAACTTCCATTTGACTATGGACAGTCTAATGTACACTATCCGTTGGAAAGTGGCTGGTGCTTTCTTCAAACCAAAGGGCATGCCAGTGAATCTGAACAGACCTTCATGGGTGGTAAAGGTTGTCAGAGCTCCCGTATCTTCGGCCAAAGGGATTTTCTAGTATCCAGAGTTATCTTTCAGTGTGTTAAATACGAGAGCTTCGCCTAAGGGATCCAGACAGTCGTCCATGAGGGGTATCGGGTATGAGTCCCTCCTGGTTACTTTGTTCAGCTTCCTGTAGTCGACACAGAATCTGACGGAGCCATCTTTCTTCGCCACGATGAAAAGGAGACTTGCCCATGCGGATTCATTTAGAGGCCCCAGCTCTATGACTCCAGCTTTGTGCATCTTGTCCATCTGGTCGGCGACAATTTCCCTACCTTTATGGCCGGTACGGTACGGGTGCTGGAACTATGGTCTACCATCATCCTGAAGATCAATGCGGGGTGTAGTGGCTCTGATTGTGCCCAATCTACCTGACCACGTGGCCTGGTATTTACTGAAGAGATCAAGTACCTGGGGTCTATAGGATTCGAATTCTGCGCCTATGGCGACCGTCTCCTCCCAAGAGTCGACGTCCACGTCGGGAGTTGGCGTCGCAAGGTTATCCATTCTGGCCTCCATAATGGCCACAGGCGCAGATAGAGTGATACCAGTCACTGTACCTTTAGGTAACCGCACGTGATTATCTCGGAAGTTGCTGATTGCGACCAAGAAGGACATGTTGGGGTGGCTGTCCATTTCTCCATTGGCCATCAAGGTAAGGTGCTTCAGAACTGTTTTCGGGGGGTTCTGAAGCGTTACGAGACCTGAGGACTGGGAATGGACCGATAATGCGATTTGGGTCATCAGCGGTATCGTTATGGCCTTTGACAGGCGAACCTTATTGGACTTCGTGTTTTCGGAGACAACCGCTGGTTTGCGGTTAGGTTGTGGCCCTGGGGCGGAACTTTCCTAAGGCCTGGATAAATGGAATTAATGTATCGATCGATAAAGGAGGTCCCTAGGATTGACTCAACGGCAAAGTTAAGACATACAAGGAACCACGTGCGGACTTTGAATTGTCGTAACTGGAGGTAAAGTGGTACTATCCCTTTAATGTCCATTGGTCTACGAGACGCATCGGTAATCCTTGGGGTCTTCCTTGCCTCAACGAAATCTTGCCAACCCAGTGGGAGCAGCTTAGGATGGACCAAGTTGGGACCAGCGCCTGTGTCCAATACAGCTCTGGTCACTCGAGAGTTGTTGGCACGAAGTCCTACGGTTACTCGAACTTTATAGTTCTCTTTCCTGAGGGTACAGACGGGGTCGTTACTGTGTTCCAATTGTGGTTCATCCTGAGTGGTCCATTGTGGGTAGTTCGTTTTGGGAGGTGAAGAGCTCTTTGGCTCATGACCGTCCACTTGGTTGAGGCAGGGGCTTAAAGAGGGAGGATTTGCCTCGAGTCGTCCCTCTAGGAGTTTTCCGATGGGGTTTCTGTTTCTTCCTGAGGATAGGGTTCTTCCAAGGGGTCGTGCGTAGAATCTAAAATGGCGTGGACCTGTGGGGCTTTGATCGGAGTGTCCGGGGGCGTGGCATAGCGTGAGCTTTCAGGGGTATCTATGGGTCGTGGCTGTGCCCTGTTATACATTCCTTTGGATCTCTGCACCCGGTAATTCTCTTCCCTTAGGGCTAGGAGGGTTTTACGTGCGTCCTCGGGCAGATACCTCGTATACTCACAAGGTTGGGTCACTGACAGGCAGAGGAAGCAGGCCCTTGGGGAGCGAACAAAATCGTCATTGCGGGGCGGAAAGGGAGGCTACTTGGGTGTGGGTGGTCCAGTGGTCGCTGTAGTTCCCTGGGAGGTATACGATGGGGGCCCGGACGGAGGAGCACTGAAATTGACCGCGAGGACGTCTCCCGAATCATCTTAATGGAGTGAAGCATCCATGTCCGACTACGTGGAGCTAACGAAATGGGCTTCGTTCGGTTTACGCAATGGAGTTGCCTGTCCTCTGGTTAAATCAGCGTTGCGCCTGGAGGTCCTGTAGGTTTCGCCATAACCCTCGGCGTAGGTAACGAGCCTTCGGAAGGAGTATTGCGGGTTTTCCGTGTGGTAATTGCGCACATGTGTCCGAATGGCAGGGAGCAATCCCGTGATGAAGTGACGTTTAAGCCGTCCTTCGGAGAACACGTTTCCACATCGGTAAGCCTTCTTCTATAAGTCGTCTGCGAAAGCCGATTCGGTCATGTTAGAGCTCTGCCTAAAAAATATTACTTCCTGGATGGCATCCATTATAACGTCATCCGTGGCGTAAGTTTCCAAGATCGTCTGTGTTCTCGGAAAGCTAGTATTAGCCGCTAGTTTAGTATGCCGGAAGATATCCGGCGAAAAATCTGCGAAAAATGACGGATCGCGGATGCAGAGGTAATTTCTGTTAATTTTTTAGAGTGCCAGCTAGTTTTGGCTTTCGATTCTACATCAAAAACCTGCACATTATGAATGGGAAACGAAGGCAAAAGCCCCTGCTAGTGTACCGCCTATGTTTGGATGCCAAACCCTAGATGTGAATGACAATAATCTTGCTCAAACACCCTCCAACAAACCCATATGACAATGACATCTCCCAGAATTACCATCCGCAATACGATCTGGTGTCGTCCACCATCCCCTTGCACCCCTCATCCTCCTCTCCACTCCCCGCAATCCCCGCCACAAACCCTCCTTCTCCTTCTCTTCTTCCCCAACAGGCCTCATACTTCAACTGGGGTGTTCTTGTAATGCAAGTACAGTGCGTTTCAAAAACATATCTCTTTACAAAAACTGCGCCAAAAAGGCATTTCACGTACTGTAGAGCACATTTCACAACATATAAAAACCACTAAGTCAATAACACTGTTTCAAAAGTATATCCTTTATACAATCATTCGCTCAATTATGGCTCGTGGCGCACCTCTGACACGCTCTTAACAGCTGGAAATCATGGAATTAGTAGGTCAGGGTATGATTCCAGCAGATATAGCCCGAAAACTCAAGCGCAGCCCAAAAACAATCAGCAACTTCATCAAAAACCCCGCTACATACGGAACAAAGCGTTCAACCGGCCGTCCTACGGCACTATCCCCGGCCGATAAGCGTGGAATTAAGCGAGAACTATGCCGCAACACTTCATCTTGCGGAAAATTTGTCAAAACTCTAAATTTGCCTCTATCACGATCTACAATATGGCGTGAAGTCAACCCTCAAAAGTTGTTCAAGTACACAAAAAGAGGAAAATTTTTTTTTTAAAAGATAATCACAAGAAAAATCGAGTTGAATGGTGTGCTCAAAAGGCTTATTGGAAAACAGATTGGAATAATGTTATCTTTTCCGACGAAAAAAAAGTTTAACCTTGATGGTCCAGATTGCTATAAATTTTATTAGCATGATCTACGAAAAGAAAAGAAGGAATTTGTGACTAGGCATTCAGGAGGCGCATCAGTAATGGTTTGGGCTGGAATCTCCACGAAAGGAGCAACTGATATGGATTTTGTTGAAACTACAATGAACTCTGAGAAGTATGCTGAGGTTCTAGAAAACTATCTTTTACCTTTTGCATACTGTATGCACGGAGAAGAATTCATTTTTTAGCAAGATAATGCACCTGTGCATAAATCTAATTCTATGAAACAGTGGTTCAATAGTCTAAATATGTCGGTTATGGAATGGCCTGCGCGCTCTCCTGACCTCAACCCTATCGAAAACATTTGGGGAATGTTGGCCCGAATGGTTTATGGGCAAGGAAGGCAATTTGATACAGTTTTTGATTTGAAAAATTGTATCAAAGATTGCTGGGAAAAGATTGACTGTAATGCTATCAATTCTTTTATAGAATCAATGCCAAAGCGTTGTATAAGTGTTATACAGGCTAGAGGAGCAAAAATAAACTACTGAACTCGCGTTAGAATAAAAAGGATGCAATAAAGGTTATGATTTTGAAACAGTTTTTTTACTTGAAAATTTTTTCACACTGATTTTGTTAGTTGTACTGTAGCCAAAACGTCGATTTTTGGAAAATTTGCGCGAGGGATATGATTTTGAAACAGACTTTATGAGGTGCAAGAAGCGCAGGGGGTAAAGAAAATCGTCAAAAAAATCTGCAAAAAATGAGGAATGGGCAATGTGCAAGCAATTAATTCAGATTTTTCGGATACCACACCTTCGCGCATTCACACGAATCCTAGCAGTGGAGAATGCAGAACGCAAGGGCACTAAAGCGCTAGTTTTCATCTCATTCGATGTAAATGAAACGCTAGTTTACTTCCCTTTACTAAACACTAATAAACTCTTGAATCACCCCACTATTTCTTCCCTTCAGAAGTACTTCCCGCCCGTTGTCGGCTGCGTTTCCGTTTCCGGGAACGTCAGCGCATAGGAGTCTTTCGGAGAACTAACCCTTTCCTCCTTCACAGCTCCACCCCCACCACGCTCCTCCTTTCGTTCAAGAGTATTCCACCTTTGCATCTCCTGCTATGGTAGAACCCTCTCCGTCTTACTCACAGCAGTCGCCAACGTCCTGAACCCACCCAGCTCCCCTACTTCTCTCTTCCCTTCTTCTCCCTTACCTTCACCTTCACCCTCATTCTGTCAAGCTCCGTATCCCTCGCCACATTTGGCGTCTCCTCCCCAACTCTCCCTTTCCTCTTGCCCACCTCCTTCGTTGCCTCCACCTTCTCCACATCCTCCTCACTCACGGGAAACGCTCTAAGCCCTTCGATATACGCGTGTTCGCCGGTGGAACACAGCTGAGAGTGGGCTGTGCAGTTATGGTCACGCAATCTGTTACTTGCATGCTCTTCATCGTAACCTGAACCATAAAATCACCCTCCATATTCGCAGCAAAGAGGGTTGGAGTCTCCTCGTCAAACCCTGGTAGACTCTAGCCGGTTCCATTTCGTCGGCGCTGATTAGTTCAAGCATCCTCGTAGCCGAAGTAAAAGTCTGAAGAAGGTACGAATCATATCTTTCATCGATATGACGCCTCAAAGAAAACATGTCCTTGATCCCCGGCAACTCCTCCGAGGCATGTTCAGAAATACCGATTCCTTTGCGGATTATCCTCAAAGATCAATCCTTTCCTTGAGCATGTGATCACCTGATTCTGTTCGTGTCGTAAGTATCCTACACCCTTCACCATACAAAAGTCAATTATAGGTCCCAAGTGAGGATAAGTTCGTACAATTTCTAAAAAACTTCCAGTTTATACGTTTCTCTCACGTCCTAGACGAACAAGCTGTGAATCGCCGGTATTAGAGCCCATGAACGCGAACGAACTGTCCAAATAAGAGATGCAACAGGCAGTACTTGTCTCTCCAAGTGCTTCTAGTTTGATACCAGTAATGGTATTCTTTTGGTCTGTGATAAGCAAAGGAATGCTAAGACAGCCCTTCTCATCACCGATGAGGTATCTAATGCCTTTCTCACCAACTTTGCCCACGGGAGTTATGATTGCGACCTCGAATGGTTACGATATTTGCCCACCATGAGCCGTAAGGTATGTCACAAAGTCCTCTCCAAATATGAGAACGCCGCCTATGGGATCTGGGACAGCAACGAGTTTCGAGGCGGTAATCTCCAGCGTTGCGCTCTTCCACGAACCCTCCGCAACGTCTTGGTCGTTCATACGGATTTCTTACGTTCGCAACTCGCGGCTCTCTTTTCCATGAGCACACAAGACGGCTACAGTGGGATACTGAAAGCCGTGGAGGAACACCATGTCGAAGATGGTTTCCTCAAGGAGCCTGACGTTAAAGGTGGTTTTGTCAGCATCGCGTTCGGTGGGAACTACTTTCAGCAGACGCTTGTACTGATGAAGCGCGACACATTTGGCTTTGGGGTCGATAATGCTCATATAACTTGTACTTTTCCGTGATGACGATAAGTTGGTCCTGTGTCTTACCCGGGACTCGCATGAGGTGCATACCGGAAATAGTTCCATGAATTGGAAGTTCAATGACACATGCCTGCCCTTCCTTGGTTATAGTATACAATTGAATGTAGCTGACCTTGGCAACGAGCAGGTTGCGCTGATCCGGGGCCAAGAAGCTGCCCACGGCTGTGTGTCAGACGCGCGACGCCTTGTGCGCGGTGACGACGTAGTTGTACATATTGCTTCAAGGACGGGTGCTCCAAAGCAGTGAAGACGAAAACGGACGCGAGAGAGGCAACTGAGAGACTGACCGACAAACTACGTGAAAAGTCCCCATCGCGCCTCCGATATCCAAACAGCGTGAGCCATGCACGAGGGCGCATGTAATCGTTGTGTGGAACCGTTCGACTCCGAAGTTGGCCGAGACCGCTCATATTCTCGTTCACGGTGCAATTTGGCAGCCGGTCATGGTGTGTGCTGAGTCTTCAATGGTGACGCGGTTTGCGCTGGCCAGTTGCAAGCAAGATACTGACACCAGCCGGAAAGCGGATTTTTGTGAAACTAAGATACAAAAAAACTGTTGAAAGGCTCGGGAGCGTTGAAAACTTTTGTATCGCAAGAAGTACAATCGCGTCAAGAAACGTGGCACAACGTCAAGCACGAGACAATTGGCTTACTGGATAGATTATTGGATCGAGTTCCTTCGCGGCCCTCTGGAAAGGAAGGAGACTGGACTTTGATAGAGAGCGTAAGTGACGAATTCGAAGGCAATGCCCTGAACCTCGACAAGTGGGAGCCATTCAACAGAAATAGGAAGGGTCGAGCTCCTGGATGGATTAACAGGGAGAATGGGACGGTTCGAGACGATTGCCTGCAGCTGCACTCGCGTCTACAAGCGCCTCCGACTTGTTATCCTCCGGCCTACCACAAATTCTCAACCGCGTCTGTTCCAAGCAAGACAAAGGTGAGATATGGATATTTCGAAGCAAAGGTGGAGCTGGCAGAATCCTGTGTTGCAAGTGCTTTCTGGTTCGCCTGCAACGACGCTCAGACGTGGAATCAAATCGGTGTGTTCGAGGTGAGTGGAAAGTGCGGTTACGAACGTAAGTTCACCATGAACGCACATGTGTTCCGCAAGGGTGGTCAAATTCTGGCAAAGAAAATTGCATCACCCTTAATCCACAACACTGCCGTTCCGAGTTTGTGATGAGACATTCATCACCGCCCTAGACTGCACGCCGGAGTACATTAGATGGATTGTGAATGGCAATATCGTTCGACAAATTCCTAATGAACACTGGCACGAGGAAATGTGGGTACAGTTCGATTGTGAGACGATGCCTAACTGGTTCGGGATGCCGAGCGTCGTAGTGCAGCTGATAAACTCTTACAAACTCAAAACGGGTGGAGTACATGTGGCATATGAGAGCGCAGCGCATGCCTGTTTGGTGGAGGGAGTGAGGACTGCGATACGGGCGGTTGAGCCAATGGTCATGAGTTTTGCAGAACATGGTGGTTTCGCTCTCCTCGGTGCATGACTCCCGGATTCATAAGATTCTACAGTTGGTCGCAACGGTGGGTATCGCTCCAAAGATGATTCACGACAGGATCACGAGGAATGACCCGCAAGAGGAGCCTGGTGAGAGACGCAAGCGTCGCGTGCAAGATTTCATGTGCTCAAAGACGCACTCGAGATTCAACGAGCGGAGGGGACATGTGCAGTGTTTGCAGTGGACGTGGGATTCATGGCCACCCAAAGCGAACTCAAAGCGATACACCGCGTTGTGATTTCGCACACGATTCAGTGTCGGGAATTGATCATGTGGGAGATTTGATGATATAAAAGATGAAAAGGTAGTAAGAGCGCGGATGACATAGTTTTCCACCGTGTGAAGTTTGTAACTCTTTGTCGAGCTGTGCCTCACATAGCGGCATTATCGATATGCTTGTGGAGCGACGAGAGCAGCGATCAGAGCGAGACTGGTGGAAACATGCTGCGGAGGCGCAGACGGGAGTGCAAGAAGAGTACGGCAGGAAAGTAGAGGACCAGGCAACCAAAACCGGGCGGCTACGACCATGCGACCACGATCATGGGTCATGGCCGTGCGAAAGGTCGGGGCGCAAGGGAGAAACAGAGGATAGGTCTCATAGCAGGCCATCACAGACGAAATGGCGTCAAACAAAGCGTCGTCGGGAACGCTAGCCACCGTGCGCCGCGTCAGGAAGCTTCACCATGAACGCAAATGAACGAGGTGAGCACACGGACGGACAGACGCAATGGTCACACAGTAGACACGCGGAGCCGCTACACCGCGGGGACTACGCGGAGGAAGCGAAGAGCTGCTGCGTAGCAAAGAGATCAATTCCAGTGAGCAACGTTGATGGCGAGGCGAGTAGGAGAAATGTGCGAGAAAAGTGGGTGTTGCAGCTACTGGTGGCTACAGGCGGTGAAATCGGGCAGGAGGCCAATCGACAGGGCGTCGCTGACGTCGGACTTCTGACCAATCAGAAAGCTAGGTTCAGGTCTCCGTACCTTGCAAATCAGCTCGTTTAGGCCGATCCGCTCTCCACCTACAGAAAGACTAGGCTCAAACATTGCTGGAAGTCGGACGTCAGCGACGCCGTGTCGATTGGCCTCCTGCCGGGTATCACTGCATACGCGCACGGCTCTTTGTCGAGGTCCAAAACACCCGGCAACCGCGATGCTCAAACCACCACCACAACTACCCCGAACGCAATCCCTCCCCTTCCCTGGACCCTCCTCCTCCCTCTCTCTCAACCCTAGTCATCCTTAAGCCCCAGCTCGACGCGCACCAAACATTTACCGCGCTGCTCGCGCCCCTGCATACAGCCGCATCCCGCCATCCCCATTTCCGCATTCCCCTCCTCCCTTCTCCCTCAGCGCTTTCACCGAGGGTGCATCCAACGCTGCACGTTACGCACCTTCCTTCCGAAAGCCAACCCTCCAACTCGCCATCTTGTTGGGATTAGCGCACCGACTGCTTCCAAACTTCATTTTACTTTGCCTCAACCGTCGTCACCGTGATCCACATTCTCTCCAGCGCCCTCCTCAGGGCAACCGTTCCCCGATCTCTTTCTGAATCCACTGGAAACGCCAACTCAGCTTTCACATCCCACATTTGTACCATCTTCACCAAAACATCATCTTCCGCTGCAACCCCGTCCGCAACTAACCATTACATTGCCATTTCCTCTCCACCTCCTTTCTCAGTGCGACATACCTTCCCCGACTTCCTGCTAAATACAATGCCACACCCAACTCCGTCTTCAAAATCAACATTTGTACAACCACAACCAAACATCATCTGCCGCCGCTACCTCGTCCGCAACCCCGTCCGCAACTCACCCCCGCACTAGCTCTCCCTTCACCACGGCCGCAACCCTGTCCCCACCTAACCCCCGCACTAAATCTCCTTCCACCACGGCCGCAACCCAGTCCCCACCTAACCCCCGCACTAATTCTCCCTCCAACACCGCCGCAACCCCGTCCGAAACTCACCGCCGCAACCCCGTCCGCAACTCACCCCCGCACTAACTCTCCCTCAACCACCGCTCCAACCTTAACTCTGACTACGAACCCTCTCGCGAAGCCCCACTCCAACTAGCCCGCCTTCACAAACGCCCAGTCCATCACCGCTTCCACTACACCCCTCGCGGCAAACCCCATGATCGCTTGCACTACAACCACTCGTACCACCGCCCACCTCACTACCACCCCCCTGACCACCACCTCGAAGACCGCTTCGAACCAACATTGGTCTAGTTCCCGTTCTCCTGCACCTATTCCAATGGCACTTTCCACAATAGCGTGCACAATGCCGTCATACCCACCCGCCTCCATTGAGATTGCTTCTTCGATCCATCTTTCCCGCGAAATGATCACGCATTTGAAGCCCTCCCTCATGATCCTCACCATTTCCTCCGTTTTCTTGGCATGTTCTATTTCTTCTAGCTGTGCAACTGTGATCCAAACCACTATGTGCCCAGGTACCACCCTCTGTGCTTGCTTCAGAACCGATCTTGCCCGCTCATAACTCTCTAGGTGCGCCAATGCAATCCACATATCTACCTCCTGGGGTACTCTTTCAACAGCCTTGAGAAGCAGCATGCGCACTCCAGCCGGATATTCCACTTCGATGGAAGCTTTCCACACATCTACCCCCTTCAGAATCACCTCCAACTCTTTTCGCAATACCCGCTTCTTCGCTGACTTGTCGACCTCCAGCGCCGCTGCTTGCAGCCAAATATTGCTCAACTTTGGCACGTTCTTCATTGCCTTCACCAGAATACGACCGGCGATCTTTCGGTCTTGATGCATGCGTGCCGCCTCAATCCAAACGTTCTCATCCTAACAAGGGTTGTACAAACTCCACAGGTATGGAATGATGAGCATCATGTATCGTATGATATACTTTCGTCCCAAACGGACTTCAATTTTTTCCCTGACACCTTTCGAGTAATCGATGATATCAACGCCACCATTAGGGACCACTCCAAGAAGGCAGAGGGCATCCGGTATTTCGTTCCATACCGAGAAAAGACGGTTATTCGCGCTGAAGATCAATACTGCATCTCCCTGACATGTAGTCATGAGAACGCTTGGAGGGATATTCAGGACGGAATACCAGACCAGTACGGGTTGCTCAAACTTTATTGGACGAACGCGGAGCTGAACTTGGTTTAGGTTGCACCATCGTCCTATGTAAAAAATTCGTCGGAACTCCACTGGTCTTTGTCGCTGCCAAATTTGTCTGGGAAGATCTCTGTAGACTTGTCGGAAATACTTACTTCTGTACGAAAGAGCAAAAACAAACAGGATGTCGTGCATGGGAAAAACAGTGGCGCGTCGTACTTTCAAAAGTCACGAGCATCATCACTAGCGCAAAGAGTGCTTATTCAGTTTGAAACTTTCGTAGCCCATCACCCCAACATCTCTCCAGAAACAACGTCCCAGGGAACGAGGAAAGTCGTAGAGCGCACGATTCTTTCTGCTGGGAACAAATGTGAACTATCCGACAAGTTCAATTCAGATGATGACATGCTGTTCTTGGATGTCCCTGAACATGATTTTCTGGACTCTGTGAATAGAAGTGAAATACGGTTTACCGCATCTAAGATCTCAATCTGCACCATAAGTCATCTTTCTTGAATCTATTTAGAAACTATGCACCCGGTGGATATCATACGATTTCAGCCGAAGAGAAATCTTGCATTGAGGAAAGGCGAAAGAAAACTTCTCTCCGTATCCTTAAGGCCGGTCGTTTGCCTACTTCAATATAGTGTCTAACAAAGCCCTTTCCAATGCTAAGAGTTGAAGAAAAGCAAAATGAAAACCTTGACGGAGGCCGCCCGATTTTTGGTCCTTCGCCCGAAAAGAGCAACAAGCTGGGCGAAGACAGGTTATGTTCCGCAGGAAATAACTCAATCAATTGTTACGGTCTTCCGACTGGTCATTCCCACATTTTGGGAGGGAACACCTTTCGATGGACCACGAACTCATATCGAAAAGTAGCCTATTGCCAAAGTCGATCTAACCCTCGGTTTCAAGATAATTTATTGGGCGATGGCATCAGAAATTTTGGCCAACATGAACTTAGTGCACATCCAATGGTCCTTTCTGGAACTTCAGGATCAGCATTCATTCGAAATTCAAGTACCCCCACCAGTCATCACGCTCCACTGCCATGTGATGCAAAAAAAAGTCTCAGTAGTTTTAAGTCATAGTCTCGGGTCGTGATTTCATGCATTGACAGCCACTCCTCCTGAACCTTCGTTGCATCGTAGGAATCTGCCGCCGAAAGTAGATGGAGGGCAGAGCGATCACCAGAATACCCTCCGCATTGAGAGCTGGAAAAACTCTCTTTAGCACCTTACTGCAAATGATACAATAACTGTGCCTACGTCTTGATCAAGGTTTGGTACGAGTATCTACTTCACCCAGGATGATGAGGGCTGAGTTCATCTTTTTTTTGTGTACCATTTTACTCTTTCATCTGAGTCAGTCTCAACCAAGTGATGGCCATCCATCTTTTTCCATTTCCGAGGCCGACGACTGACGCAGCTCTTCGGACCAGATTCTCAGCCTATCGTCTTCACCTCTCAACGTGCCACCACCTCCAACAGGCCCCGGATCCCAAAACATTGTTCTGTCATCCGGCACCGCATCTCATCTGCCCCATCTGCCCCCCTCGCCCCCTCACTCCTTCTTCCTCCTCCATCCTCCGTCGCTTAGCATGGCACTGCATCGCCTCTCCGCCCGCTTTGGCCCTACTGACGTTCTTGTGCAAACCGATGCCGTCCCTTCCTCCCAGAGCGCCGACGATGCCGAGTTTCCCGACTTCCTGCCCGTGCCTTTTCAGTCCGTCACTCAACACTTCAGCTTGGCGCGCTTCCGCCCCCAAGACCCTGACTTTCTCACCGACGCTGGTATGCTCTCACCAGCTTAATCTGACGACGCAAGATGCAAAATCTGTTTTCATCCAGATTCGTCCCCTTTACGCCCATGCCCGCAATGTCGCGTCACCGCCTTTCATCACTGTCTCCGCTCGTGGCTTCGCGTCAAAATCAAGAACGGTGATTTCAATCATCTCTCCTGTTTTCTGTTCCATGAGCTCATCCCCGACGCAGAAGTGAGAAATATCGTGGGAGAGCTCGAATTCAAAAGGTGTCTTTTCTTTTGCTCCGATATTCAGCATGGAAGCAACCCTACCGCAGCATGGTGTCCAAAGGTGGGATGTTGGAAACTGTTGCGGTGCAATGTGCGTAAACTATGCGTCAATACCGCGAACATGACCTGCCCGGATTGCGACACGCAGGTGTGCCCTCGATGCTTCAGCGAAGGTCATGGAGATGACATGTGTCCAGTACCTACCGTCGCCGTCCGAGAAAAGACACTCTCCCGTATCTGGGAGAGGGTTCACACCAAAAAGTGTCCAATATCTCGAATATCTCTAGTAACACTGTGAAGAACGATCGCTCTAGAATGTATCCAATGCGCAAATTGAAATCCCAGGAAACAGAGACTTTAGTTTCCACAGGGGATGAGGAATCCGGTTTATATCAGAGAATAGCAGAAACAACTGCGGGGGAAACAGGGCCTCTTCGAAAACGGGCAAAGTGCATGATTCCAAGAGCCATAGTTCCTCCAGCATTCGAAAGTCCTCGCAGGCTTGTCGAAGAATCACCAATCAGACATGTTATTTTTTGCTGCTGCGAAGCGACAGAAAGGAGCGATTAGGTGAAGAGGGGGACATTCTGGAAGGACTGGGCCGAGCAAGGATCTTAGGAGGTGAGTGCGTCATTTAAGTAATGTGGTTTCGATTTTGGTGGAAGTCTGACTTCTATTTCTTTCTTGTTACGACAGTGGTTGATCGGGAAATGGTGGCATCAAAGGTAAGTGCGAGCTTCATTCATATCTTGTATGCGTTAGGGAAGGATATCTGACTTGCCGTTGTTTGCTGCTGCAAGAGAACAGGGAGGCAAGATTGGACAAGAGGTAGGGTAAGTGGTCGCTATAGAGGTGAGTGTGGTGCTGATGTGGTTTGGGTTTTATTTGTGACGGAGATCTGACTTTGGTCTATTTATTGATGCGAATGCACAAAGTGGGAGCAAGACAAGGAGCACATATTTGGGAGAGGTAAGTTTGTTTATATGGAATTTGCTTGCATGAAGCGAGGAATTGGGCTCTAACTTGTGTGAGTTTGTGATGTCTATCTAGTAACATAGGAATTTGTGATTGATGAAGCGTGAACTCGTGTACCGCTTGGACGGTTCTCGGAGAATGGAGGGTTCTTTGCGTTGCGCTTCGCGCGACGCGAAGTGAAGCGCGCGACGGCGCGACGCGAAGTGAAGCGTAACGATCAGAGAACGTGATGCAAAGCGCACGTGAATTGGGAAGATGTCATTTCACGTGCAACTGGGACCCGTTTCGGGTCTCAGTTGCAGGATCGCCGTATTATGCACTGGCCATAGGGTCATTAGAGAACATTAAATTGAATGTGCAAAGCATTTTAATGGTTCATACTAGCTACGATACCTGCACGAAATGAATGATCATGCGCTAGATAGCATTCAGTATTCCGTTCATTGTCTGTAGAATTCATGGTCTAGGATAAATGAGTATCGAAAGATATCTCCCAAGTTTTCTTCCATTCTTTCTAGTGTGCCGGTGTTAGTACGGATGTTTGCTAGTTTCCTAGATTCTCCCCAAAATTCACTTGGGCTAGTATTTTTGCGCTAGATATTCTGGCATCAAAATTCTGCGAATTTTTGAATGCTAACCATAGACATTCTAGCACACCCAAAATAGAGATCTAGCACCCAATACTAGCTTTCCGAAAACACAGACGATGTATTGAACAACCTGAGGGTATGACCTGAGGGGCTCACGGTCTTTAGCATCCACGAGGTCAGTTGTGCCAGATATCTTCGAAACCACTCGGTCACGCGCCTGTCCTGTAAGGAAGAATTGGAAAAGGTACAGAGCGGCCCCTCGTGGACACCGTTCTGATCAAAGGCCTTACGAAACAAACTGAGAAACCTAAGGACGGCAATGGGATTGAAACCCGAGAACTTGTCCGTAATGGTTAGTTGCATCCGTTTGGCCCATTTGGCGTGTCTGCAAGCCACCGAACCAGAATATTTCGCGGACCTGTCGGCCAGCCGGTAAGTCCGGTAGTCTAGAACCTTAAGGAAAAGTTCGTTTGTGGTTGTCAGTGGTCTGAGGCCTCGAACGGCAGTCTCATCCACTTCCGAGTCGGTCGTTTCGGTCGAGGCCGATTCGGAATAACTCCTGTCCGAATGGTCTCTGCTCTTGTTTTTTCTATTCTTCTTTTTCCTGCAGCTACTTCGTTTCTTCCCAGCAGAGTAGGGACATAAAGTTTCGATCTTTCTATTAGATCCTATGGAGCCCTGAGGTCGTTGTTTCTCATATAATCCGTCGGGTGGGGCAAGCGGTCTCTCTTCTAGACGCGGAGCTTCTCTTCTGCTCCTCGCTTGTCCCTCTCTTGTATTCTCCTGACGGGCAACCTGTCTCTTTTCTAGACGGGGAGCTTCTCTTCTGCTCCTAGATTGTCCCACCACGGGGTTTTCCTGATGGTATTCCCGGTGAGGCGCGGATAACGCCGCCGCTCCTGGGGGTTTGGTAGGGGGTTGCCATATGGAAGCCAGATGGTTGACTTGTGGAGGACTCCTAGGGACCGTGTTGCCTGACTGGCTGGTGACTGCTCCTTGAACGGCCTGAATGAGGGAGTCTAAGAATAGTTCAGACTCCATGACCTTGGGGATGATTCGCGTAATGAGGTAATCCGTATGGTTGGCGAATGCCGTGGCGAGTTGCATGTTTAAAATGCAACCCACATGGGCTGAGAAGAGCTCACGGAGACGGGGCCAGAGAAGGTCGGCAAGTCCGGCGGGAATGTTCTCTCTAATTTTTTCGGTCTTACGGCGTTCTTTTTATGGTGTTCCTGGCCTAGAGGTGGCCCTGGTGAGACGTTCTCGTAAATGCGCTGCTACCGTGGGTTTTCGGCGAATCCTTTCAGGGTCGTCCATGGGAGTCAGTACTCCTTGCGGCTGGCTTCCCGTGCTCCTGCGGTCGCTAACATTACCAGCCTGAAGTTCAGACGACATCTTCGGCGATGCAGTGGCATCTGTTCCTGCCGTGGGTGTCCTATGGTCGGGCTGGTTGGGTGTTTTCTTGCATCCAGAATGGTGATTGCTTCTATACTTCCTGGTCGGTTGGGGAATTAAACCAAAGGTTGGAATCCGGATAATTCTTCGTTCCAGTGGTCCGTTCAATTATTCCAAAGGTTTCTAAGTCGGGAGACCAAAATGTAACGCAATGAGGGGTGAGTCAGCGTACGTGTCTCGACCGGTGGTAGCGTGGTAGAGCGGGTCCTAAGATTCGAATCCTTGACGGCGGCACTCCCAGAGTACTTGGTGCATTGGGCTGGAACTTACTGCGTAGTCCTACAGTTTGGAGCTACGGAAACGATGGCTTGAAGACCAAAGGGTGGAACAAATATACTAAAGGGGGTTACTTAGTATCCTAATGGTGCCTACCTTACTCTAAGTGAGAAGCGTTAGTTGAGCCAAGTAAATAGTATTGGCGAGGCGCTGAGATCTCCCTGGCACTGTAATGCTAATCTATTACACTAATTAAAATAAATTAATAATCTACATGAGTCCACCTGAGGTCGACCCGTCCACGTGTCGCCTGTAAGATTCCTAAGGGCCCGGCGGCTTAGAAAGCTCAACCGTTATCATAGCACCTTGACACAGACCGAGATCCCACGTTTAATATACCACCTCATGGACTATCTGCAGGGTGGCGCTTCATAACTTCATCCTAGCCGTTGCACTCACCTTTAAGTATTATTATACTTAGCCAAAAAAATCTTCCATCGGTATTCCGACAGTGCAGAATACTACACAGGATTAAAGGATCTGTAGAGCAGTGCCCGGCGACAGGAAGTGCCCTATGAGACGTTCGATACCCATTCTCAGGGAGAGACGAAACAGAGCAAAGATCCCTCGTCACACCACAGGTGTGGGTGTAACAACACTGTACAATCAGATAAACCTATAAGGTTGAAAAAACAGGCCAGCAAGGTCTCCAAAGATGGGAGCTGTGTATCAGTACGGAGGTTTACAACGAGTGAACCGTTGTCAGTAGATCCAGTGAACGGAAGGGAAGAAGAGGAAAGATCGAAAAGAAAACAGGCGGGTACGTCTTGTTAACGAGCGAAAATATTTAAAGAAAGAAATACCCAATACTGGGGTCGAGGTTGTACTTGGTCGGTAAAAGAAATATAATAAAGAACAAACATAAAAACATAAAACCCAATAATTGATATGCACGGTGTTTATCTCCCGAATGGGATTGTTTGTATAACAAAGCCGTACTCACAAAAGCTTCTCCAAGGAAATAAAGCTGTCGCGAAAACGAAGAAATTCAGTTCCGAACACGAATTGACTTAAAAAAGTGAGAGGAAAGCGTGAGCATACCTCAACGAAATATTTTACAACAGAGTGGCGGTGTGTAAATACCTATAAATATCTAGATTCCCACACGTATAATGTGCCACTTTTGGCACAGTTAGCATACTCAAATGTGTACTACATTACAAAATTATGTTCCAGAATTAGAAGGCCACCATTTTAGTTTCTACAATCCTGACGGATTTGCCTCACATGAGGCCAGTTCTATTTTCCAAAAATTTAATAAGAATCGCCGGTTTCTATAATGCAGCGGCTTATTTTGTTTTCTTAGCGAAAAATAATTTTCTAAACCTGTTTTTTTAGCTCTACATTACATTTCGTTAGACAGTTGTCTTCAGAAATAGCAGCTCATTGATTTCACGACCTCTCGTGGACTGATAAACACAGGGTTCAAAACTCGCTGGGTTCAGTGTAACTCGAAAACGTTTACGGGAGCTCGACTAATTCTGAAATTTATTATGGCTTTTTAACCCATATGCGTTTCCTTGAAAAGAACAAAGAATAAAAAGACACCTTCGAAAGGGAGTATTTCGTCAGAAATCTCAATAAATTTAGCATGTTGAATAACGCCGGTTGAATAAGTACAGGGCTTAAGATAATTTGATTTTGAATTAAACAAATCGCCTGCAAAACCCCTTAAAACCGCATATTGACAAAGGGCCATAAATTTTGTAGACTTAATGGTGCTCAAAATATGATGAATGTTCCTTACATAATTTTTAAAACAACCACGTTGGGTTGCACTGTTCCATATAAAAAATATATTTAATTGGTTTTTTGACTTTTGAGCAAACAAATTTTGATTTGTTAGTGGTTTTGCACACTTTGCATCGTCCATTATATGTCTGAGACGTCATAAACCCATCAAATTTCATTTGTTTACGATTGTTCTTTATGAAGGAAATGCCGATACCAGCCATATATGGGTTTCCTATTTGATTTTTCTCTCTACATGTTGTTTTCAAAGTTCGAATATCATTTCAGTTGTTATCTATTAGTCCGTCCGCGAGATTTCAAGAGAAATTATGCAGTGTAAGATTCAATTTGTTTCCTGCAAAATTCTAATTTCATTATCGTATCTCAAATTCCTTTAAACATTGCTCTATTTTTAAACAAAAGTCAACATTTTTCGTACCTTATATTCCAGAGAAGATTACACGAACGTTTCCTTCCTGGTATGCTTTTTTCGCCTCTTTCGCAGTCTTATTGCCAATAGAACGCTTCCTGATTCCTTGAATTTGGCTATGTAATATCAGTTTCTCTTCTGGTACTTCCAAAATTGCCGTTATGGCAGCTAGAAAATTGTTTGCGTCTGGATATGGAAACTTTTTCCCGATTTTGTAATTGGCATTACTAATAATATCGTACAAGTGTGACGTTATGCTACTTTCATCAATTTAGATTGCTATAGCACAACACGTGAAGTCTACCGATCTCTGACAGCTGGAAAATTTTATGACAGAAACACTTTTGTATGCGACATGATATTTTAAACATTCGCATTTAATCTTCGGTCTTTTCCTTCAAGCAAACTTCAGCCGACCTTCTATTCTACAGTTTCTTGTCAATCAAACCTCTATTAGGGACTTTTATGCCAGCGTCGTTTGGTTTCTGCATATCCGTGATGCAATGGCCGTGAATTCGTTTAGCAAGCTTTTCAATTTTCATACCGCTTCCTGTGATGGACATTGTACAGGCTATGAAAGATGATTTTAGGAGGCCTACGTTTTTTGCATTGTTCTTTCTGAATCCTTTTTCTGTCTGCTTATGTTCTTAATGTTTGACAGTAGCCTTGGTGTCACTTTATTTAGCTCAAAGCGCATCGAACAAGCTCTAATCTAGCTTTTATCACAAAATGTTGTTTTGGCGCTCAATTGGGGAGACAGATGCTTTGCAATGGACTGCTTCGGTCGTTGGCGCTATTTTCAGGTCACTCTGTGCGCCGCCTAAATGTTACGCTGAAGCCCAAACAGCCAGATTTTAGTCGTTTAATTTTCCTATACCAAGATTTAGGATCGGTATTTTGGGATTTGGGGAATGCGGTGGGGGGCATGGAAATCTAAACGCAGGGATCAAATTTTACTCCAAATTTTAGGCGCTGCGGTAGGGATGCTCTAAGGGAGCTCAGGGAGATTTCTGCGCGAGCTGCGCGCCCATATCGGTAATGCCTGCCTATCAAAATTGACAAAGCCTTCGAGAGTATCCAATGGCTGTGTTCCCAATCACAAGAGAGGAAAAAACACATTCATCGTTCCTTGAAATATTGAAGTCAAAACATTACCGTTGGTCAATCCTCACTTGCATGCCGCATCTCCATCTTCACTTGCGCATTTACAATTGTCCTTCTGTTCAACTAAACGTGATGGTGCTACGGGAGCATGTGATAGTGGCAGGAAATCCAGGCGTCGGCAAGTCTTTCATCCTAAACTGTATTCTTGGCTCACCTGTTTTTAAGTCGGGCGTTGCTTTCGGCAGCGGACTCACAACTGCTCTCAACTCGAAAACAATCGATGGCGTTCGGTATTCGGACACCCCGGGGCTCAATGATGTCAAAATTAGCCGTAAAGCAGCGCGCGAAATCTCGAAAGCGTTTAGAAAAGGAGGCAGGATTAAGCTCTTTTTCGTTACCACTCTTGAAGCTGGCCGTTTAAGACTCGACGATGTTACCACTATGAAAGTGATTTTGGACGCTATTCGAGATGCTAAAGTGGACCCAAACAAGAAGTTCTCCGTCATCTTTAACAAATGCGAACCGGAAGAGCTGGAGTGTATCAAGAATATCAAAACCAGAGCAAAAATCGAAGTGGCGTTAATGGAATCAGTGCCTGCGGGACGCATTTGCTACATGCCCTATTTGGAGGATGTCGCAGGTAAGCAAAGTATGCTCGTCAAGAAGAATAAATCAGTGTTCAAGAAACTTGTGGAAGAAGCGCCTGTGATCGAACTGAAAAACAAATCCGAATTCTACGTAAAGTCAAAACATTTTGAAGATGAACTTGAACGCATAAGCCACAAAGTTCGACATTTAGAAGCAAAAATTGATTATGTGCTCTCTCAAATGCCGAAGAAACCAAAGGGAGGAGTGGGTAGATTTCTTAAAACACTCGGAAGCAAAATCTGCACTCTCGTAGATGATGTGTTCAACACGCCCATGGAGCTGCTCAAGTGAACGGTATAGCAATCTTTTTGCAGGCATGCGGAGCACCGCTGATGAGTGGGGCGAACAAGCGTGAATCAACGCAATGGCTGTGGTATGTGAAAGCAATAATTCAAATTTGAACTGCATCGTTTGTGTTTTCAAGTTGGAAAGGGCGGGAGGTTTTTCTTGGTGTACAAAAGAGAAGAAAATAAATCAAAAAGTTTGCATCTACTCACACAAGCATCGACGTGTTTTGTAGGCTCCTTGGCACACAAAGTTGCACATTCCCGCATCTTCCCGCTAATCCAGTAAGAAATGTTCCAGTGTCGAGCAGACGAGCAAATGTCCGAAGCGTACAAAGGTGCGACAGGGTGCTTGTGCTGTATGAAGGTTCATTTCGTGCCACAGAGGTTTGTGAGCCTAAGATAGACACCGAGGAAATTTTGAGCGTGTCTCTATTGTTACCAACGGCTCACAATTATGGTACAGTAGTCGTTTTTGGATATTTAAGCCAGTGCGTGATGTCACCTGTAACAGTGCGGGACAAAAACTACTAGAGAAGAAGACTAGTTAGGTGAGTGTTGTTTGAATTTGAATTCGAAATGTATATATAGTGGCCCCACAGGTGGGTGGCATTTGTTTCCTTTCCACACTCTTGAATGATCTTCACACGTGGGGATAATTGCGCCCAACGTTTGCGATCTGTCCTGCACGTAAGCTAACACCCGTAACTTACAAATCGGTGATTTTTTCTGATGTTTTTTCTGGTTTTTTCATGTGTCGTTTCATAGCTGGTTTGATCCTGTTCAGCTTTCGGTCCCTTGCTCAACTTCGTTCTTCACAAAGCCGCCCGAAGCACTTCTCTTCATCCTATGCGAAGCAGAAGTAATACATCATTTGACGCAAGGGAGATATAATCAATCGTCCGTGACTCCACAACTTGAAGACTTTGCTCCTCACACTCCTTTAGACCTTCTCTTTCCTGATTTAAGTCTCAAAGACGAGACGTGTATCGCTACAATTCAAGATGAAAATTGTTCTTATCATGTCATCCAATCATTACCAAGATAGTACTGATGGCCATAAGTATCCTTGATCTGGTGGAGTCCGTATACAATCCCACCAGCATCTCTTTGCGTCGCTTCATAGTTCTATACAAAATGACCACAATAGTTCTGAAACCAAATCACGCATTTATTCGCAGACATGGGCACGCTACAATCACACTGTCAGACCCCCTGGGTTAATTTTTTTCATTAAAGAAGCTGTCTTCGAAAAGTTTGAATGAAAAACGACTTTTGAAGAGCTTTAAGTCCGAAAAATACTTTCCGACATGGCTTCTTCGAAGGTTGTTTACGTTGTGGTTGGTAATATATTCGTCTGTGCAGTCGACGCACTACAGGAGGATTTAGGTTTCAAATCGTGAGTAAAAAACCCCAAGTGCGTTTTTGAGAGAAGAGGCAACCGTAGCGTCTGTCCGCTGCTATACAGACAACAAACAATACGCAGTGGACAAAATTGGAATCTGGGACCTAGATCAGGCGTACGTTCCTTCTCTATATACTGAAGCGTTACTCGGCCTTAGGTTAAAAAAACAATCGTGCCTCCGTAAGATGGCTATCAAGATTCCTAATTCGACATGACCTGAAGTTCTCAAGCGTGCGCTTTGATCAGGGGCGTATTGAAGTCACACTGAAAAAGATTGCGCGATACTTGGCGGTGGTCGAAAGTGTCATCGACCTTTACCACATCTTGGATCCAAGACGCATATTTAACCTGGATTAGTGGGGTATGTCACTCAGCAAAATGTTTGGACGGAACCTGCGGAAGAATGTCTGAAGTAAGGAATCTGTTTTGATCCAGAAGAATGTTAAAGTGAGGGGGTCGAATGAGCTCGTGACACTCATGTTTGGGATACCGGGTGTCGATTACGTGATCTATCGTGATTAGTTTGCTCAATTCGTTGAGAAAACTGAGAGCCTGTACGCAGGAGAAAAACGTCTTCTTCGTGTTCTTGATGGTTATTTGGAAGTCGTGCAGTTTTAAGACGGTCAACTTGTTGACGAAAATGCGCATGAATGTCGTCGCTCTTCCATTTCGGCGCAGTCACATATTTCAACATTTAGACATCGGAGTATTTCGATCGAATAAATCTTTCATGAAACGTGAGATACAGCGTATGGCCAAGGATCGGTAAAAGAAAGTAGCATACTAGCGTTGAGTTTGTTGTCTTGCATGAAGGGGATTGATCTGAGTAGTACGTCAAATCTGGCGTAATTGGAGACGGTAATGTTATTCGCAAATACTGAAGTCGATCGTGGGGATGGCTAGGTAGCTAGAGAGTTGCTTTGCAGCGCTGAAAAGGGAAGACGAAAAGTTGTCGTTTGCAATAAAGATGAGAAAAAAAGGGTTAACTTTGGGAGCCAATTCCGACCGTTTTTGATGTAGGCGTGTATTCATTCACGTTTACGCTGACTTTCTGAAAAAATCATTCTTTGCGACGATGGCCACACGTTTTTGCCAGCGCAGACAGGACTGCAAACGTGGGGCTGTTCATGGCCCCTTCTTGCTCTGGATAGTGTTTTGTCCTCAACGGGAGAAAAAGACGGCGTGTAGTACTGTAGAAACGAATGAAACACGAAAGACACTACCCTTGGGTACCGTTGATACCAGATATTCCCATCATACCGAATGGGAGATATGCTAAATTATGTTCAAGTCTTGTTTGAGAATGACATCACACGAAATTCTATTGGTACTTTTTTCTGTTACACCAGAACATCTAGATCCTTTGGGACAAGATTCAAATCACATTTCCGACGCTAGCCCGCCTACTGTCAGAGTATAAGAAAAACCACTTCCCCACAACCATCTCTCGACTCCGATCCGTTAGCGTAAAACCTCCCATCCACATTTCTGCCATGGTTCCCATCCATCATCGTTTCGTAGTCTGTCTTACCGCTTTCCTTATCGTTTTCGTTTGCTTGAAACATTCTGCTAGCGCCACAAATGATCCACCTACCCGTTTCGTGACGAAAAAGTTCAAGACCATAGCTGGAAAGAGAATGGCCTACGTCGAGGTTGGAAACGGCGATCCGATCGTGTTTTTGCACGGTAATCCGACCTCATCTTACCTGTGGAGAAATATCATGCCACACTTGGAAGGAAAGGGCCGGCTGATTGCTCCAGATCTCATTGGCATGGGTGACTCAGATAAGCTAGATTTCAGCGGACCTGACCGTTATACCGTTGTGGAGCACTCAAACTACCTCTACCAGCTACTGGAAGCGCTTGATGTCAAGCAGAACATCACTTTTGTCATCCATGATTGGGGATCTACCCTCGGATTCTGGTGGGCGTACTACAATCGTGGCAACCCAGATGCAGTGAAGGCAATTGCATTCTTTGAAAGTTTGGTGACTCCATACCGAACGGATACTTTTTCGCCTCAGCTTTTGGATCTCTTCACCCAGCTTCGGTCTCCTGCTGGAGATGAGCTAGTTTTAAATCAGAATTTATTCATTGAGGAACTTTTACCAAGTGCCATCATACGTCGGCTCTCTGCAAGCGAGCTGGATGAGTATCGTCGTCCGTTTCTAAATGCTGGAGAAGATCGGCGACCAACCCTTACGTTTCCGAGACAGATACCCATAGATGGGGTCCCAGTTGATGTGAATAACATAATTGAAACCTACTCTCGATGGTTGACGACGTCTAACATCCCCAAACTTTTCATTAAGGGTGATCCGGGGCTTGTAATCACCAATGGTTCAGAGGCTCTGGAGGTTGTCCATTCCTTTCCTGAGCTCACCGAAGTTTCCGTAGAAGGGATTCACTACCTTCAAGAAGATTCCCCGGATGAGATTGGCATGGCTATTGCGGAGTGGTTGCCTGCATAAAACAGAATTTGAAGCGTGGAGTTCTTTTATCTTTCTTCACGTCAAGAACCATTGACATTTATTCCTTTGAAATTCACTAGTGTGTTTCAAAACGTCACATAAGCCACACTCTGGAATCGAAGTACACAAATGCATGTACTGGAAATGTTGTCTCAGAATGCACATGGCGTTTCTCCACTTTCATTTTGTATTTTGACCCAGAGTGCTGTTGTATTTCGAAGGGTTTGTATGTCTTTAAAATGTAGTCTGTTAATTTGGTTTTCTTTAAGATTCTTTCCTTTTTTCTAGTTTCTTCCTCTTAGCTTCAGTCGATTGTAACGTCAGCCTCTGTTATTTCTTTCGCGAACTCGTTTTGTTCAGGTATTAGAAAAAAAACAAAAAGTTTTGTGTTTGATGAAAGGCGACTGCTCTCTCTCTCTCTTTCTTTCTCTAAAGCTTCGTGAAGTTGAGGGGCCAAATCCATCGTATGTCGAGGGTGGTGAAGACATTCCAGTACTTAACGCCTTCTCATTTTAACTCAAAATTCCAAAGAAACAGAAAAAGCGGTTTCACCACATATGTTTACATCGCAAGGTTTTCACACCCTTTTAGGCATGAGTCAACGTTTCTCTCTCTCTCTCTTTGTGTGAGCACGTACTTCAGTTCTCGTATTGTGTTGGGCTTGATAAGGACCCCCAACAGCTTCTAGCAGTTTCTACACTGCAGCCGCCCACTACATATCTACATATCTATAGCCGTGTGAGTCAACGTGTAAGAGGTCAGTTTTTCTGAATCATGGTCGTCCGATGAGGTTCATACCCTTCACATGTGTTCGGAGAGCACATAGAAGATGAACAACTGCGCAGAACCGAGGCCCAGTGTGTATGAAACGCTGAGATATACCTTGATATCTCTTATGCCCTACCATCTCACTCTACAACGAAGCGCCATCTTCTTTTTCGAAGAAAAGTTTCCCGTCATTGAAACGAACTCGGTATCATGCAGGTGGGTGTATCAGGTTTTGTTGGCAATGGGTTTAATTCTTTCATTAATGCATCCTTGCAATGTTTGATTCATTCAGGCGATTTAATTCAAGGAATTACAGATCATGGTCTGCACATTCGCGGAGCAGAACATAAGACTTTCTGTGTCATTGACCAACTTTTCAATCTACTTCATCAGTATTTTGGCTGTTGTCTCGTCGCAGATCGTCGATCGCACGCGCCGCTCGCGTTACACAGAGAATGGGCACCAAAGATGAGTTGCGCCTTCTTTACGGTTACCCCCGGACTGCCGTGGCAGTCCGGTATTCTTTTATTGTAGGCACAGTACAATAGTTCAAAATATTTTCTCTTCATTTTGAACTATATGTACAAAAATATGCGTCCATGTTTGACGCTTCAAGCATTTGAGATCAGACGCCGGCGGTGAGTTGGATTCACTCTAATTGTCCGATCTGGTCAACATTGGCCATGATGCTCTTGAAAAGATCAACCTATCTATGTTTTCCGAAAACATGCAAAAACTATCCCCACTCTTTGTCGACGACCGAGAACAAGACGCTGATACTTTCATACAGATGCTTTTCCAGTCTATTAATCAGATTCAATGTCACGGTTGCCCTGATCTTGTTGAAAAAGAAGATGGATACAAAAACGGAATCGGACCGATTCTAGGTATGACTTGTTTTGGGAGTATAGAGACTCAAATTTGTTGTGATTCTTGCCCGTATTCCGCGACGAGGCCGAATCCTTTCTGTTATATTTCCATTGATATTCGATGCACCAAACCAATAGCCGAATCATTGGCCGATCCAATGCACGAAATCTTCATCGAAGGCGAAAAGCTTTACACTCCGCAACGCTGCATGGAGCATCCTGATTCTAAAACTAAGATGTACTTCAAGAAAACTCCGAACTTACTGATTGTGAAGCTAAACAGGTTTTTGGCGGATGGAAAAAATGGATCTTTTATTGAATACGACCAGGACCTAAAACTGAGTTCATGTAGGAATGAACCGACTACTTCGAAAAAGTATAATCTTATTGGCGTGCTCACGCGCCATGGACCATCCATAAGATCAGGTCATTACACAGCTGATGTTAAAAGTTTGAATGGGAAATGGTATCACATCGATGATGAGAAGGTCTCGGAGATTAAGGTTAGCTCCGCGATGAGCAAAAAAGCCTTCATCCTGCTCTATGAAAAAAGAATGCCTTTATCAGAATAAGACTGGACGGAACGAGCTGTTTTTGAGCTACTAGGGATACACGTCAGCCTCTGGATCGTAGTTGATTTCAAAGATCTCTATGCGACGTTATCTACTTGCCGTAACGCTACCGATCGATCGATTCGCGCCGACGTTAGCGTCATAAGGTATGGGTTTGAGACTAAGAAGATCGACCGCATGTTGTGGATACCTAGAGACTGTAACTACGCCGATCCACTGACCAAATTGGATAGCCCAGTAGCCACACCACTGGAAACAATGGTGTTCAATGGCAAGATCTCTATGGATTTGTCTAAAGCGCTGTTTCCCGGCTCGCACAAATCTACCGGTTGATGAATCTACAAAAAGGAATCGGTGTGTAAATTCCTGTGTGTAAGGTTGCCAAACTGATGCGCATCTTTTATGTTATAATATATTGTATCGATAATGAATCTTCAATGGTACTATATACTGTATCGATAATGATCCTATGCGACCCGAATAGCCTACACGCCAGATAGATCTGTTCTGTAGTGTTTCACAGATGTTGTCATAGTTAGATATGCCGGGTTATATGCGGTCTACAGTCTACTTAAGTCGTATGGTCTGCGAGCGCCGCAGCGAAAGGAAGGGAGCCTCATCCGAGAACTACCGCCACGTAGTAAACGTATAGTTTGTAGCACCGCCGAGTGTTGTTTGTCCTACCCCTTGCCTTACAGCGGCTTTCAGAAGCCTTGTTCAAAATTATTTGGCAATTGAATGCAATTATCGCGTTGATTCATATTTTGCATCATATAAACCGCCATGGAGCTTCTAAAAAGAGAAATAAGATTTATTAGATTCGCAAAAACGGCTTTCAGAACTTTTTCTATATAGTATTCTTCGGAACTTACAATGACGGCACAAAAGCCGCAAATATCAATAGATGCTGATATGTCTCAATTGGATTGAAATATGATGTCTTTGCTATAGATGGATCGTAGAAAGCGGTATTTATTGAGCATGTGTAGCAGTATTCAACCTATATCTTCCCGCTTTTGTGAATGGTTGAGTACAGCCAACGAGAGAGACCAGAAAGTTCTGCTTTCCATAACCATTTTTGACGTTTGCAAAGAGCAGTATATATTTTATTCAAGAATTGATGGACACAAGAGACCTCTTCAAGATAAATTACTTAATGAAAAAGTATGTGTAAAGTTTAAAAATGGTGTTTTTCTTAAATACGTCTTTTCGGGCACTTTTCGTGCTTGATGTTTGGAATCTTTACAAAGCAGCATTTGGTAACACAATGACCTTTTCACCTCTTGATTACTCTTGTATTCTCCCAGGTAGACGAAAAGAAACCGACTGGGATACTACTTGAAATATAAAAAGAGCCTATAAAGAAGAAAAAGAAATGGAGTTTCCAAAACCCGCTAGTATCGGTCTTTGATAATGAAAACCAATCGTAAGCGCGGGAAATTATATGATTCTTTACCATTTTCAACACAGAGCCAACGTTATAAAAACTACATACAAATTAAAATTTGTTCTTCCGAATGCAGAAAACCAACCATATGTATCAGTTTATTCGTTACAATGGCACTGTTCGTGATTCTTTTCTAAATCATTTGCGTGAAAATCATCACATGAAGCAAAAAAACGAATCAATAACACTGATTTTAGAATACCAATATGCAGTTCTAGTCGTTTTACTTTTTTTTTATTAAAAGGTTAACAGAAACGTTTAATTGACCTTTAACCTCTTTACTAATTATATCTAAAAGCCGTTCATCGCAATTTCGAAGCAAAAAAAAAAGGTTTTTATTTATCGAGAGAAAGAGCTACCTTGATGGAATGAGCCGTTTAAAGAAATCAGAGTTACAGGCAAACACATTTTCATGAAAAAGAGAAATGGGGAGGCAGTACAACATAGTATTACGCAAGCCAAGCTTTATATTTCCGAAAATTCTCAGTGACGCTTGTATTTGTATTTGAATACGTATCTTTTATTGTTTACCTGACTATAGGTTGCTTTTGTATTTGATCATGTTGACGTGAGCATACTATTCTACTTTATTATTCTTACGTGTTCTTCTCATTGAGTTTAAAGAGAGGACTACTGGTTGGTTCTCTACAATCAATAGTCCTCAACTGATATCGTCTTGTTTTCACCAAACATCACTGACGAATAAAAAGTCTGAAGTCAATTACGAAATACCGATTCCTCATGGTTCCGATAATATCCTTAACTACGTGTTAAATGAGTTTTCAGACGAAAGTGAAGGAATCACGGGCAGCGATGAAGAATCAATATAAATTACTGAATCCCTGAAACCAAGTGATTTTCGCTGTAAATCACCAAAGTTCTAGAAAACCCAAGAAGAAAAAGTTGATGGTTTGAGGCAATGAGATACTTGGAAAGTTGTTAAACGTAGTGAATTTCCGAAAAATGCTAATATTATAGGATCGTTCGACTACCAGGTATGGAATCACGATATTACCGAAGCCTACATTCAGAGAAATCAATAACTTACTCGGGTATACAAACGACCTCCCAAGGACATGGGTGTCCCTAAATATTGTCTCCTCCTTCTTACCAAGCCACTGTATGGTTTAGCAGGTGCCTGTGATTATTGAAATTTGACTACTTTGTCAAATCTACGAGAAAAACTTGAAATGACCGCAATGAAAGGTGACATTTCCTGTTTCTTCAAGAAACATGAAGCTAATCTCTTTGGATTCATTAGATCATATGTTGACGACTCAGTCATTACTGTTGAAGATGATTTTATGAATTTCACAAACGAAACTCTCGAACTTTTTGAATCACGAGACAGAGTTGTTGGATCTTTCAAATTCGGTATAGGACAACGCTTGAAGCGGAGACACCACGAAGATGTTCTGGATCTTCCTCTGTTGAGAGACACGCCTCAGGCCGTCGGCAGAGAGTAATGAGCTTATCGAGTCCAAGCGGGTGAAGTGGGAGGCCATCTCTGAGATGAAGGTAACCACAGTGAAGGTATTACATGAGTTTCCCTACGCCATCGCACAGTTTTTGACGATCATCGAACGGGTATTTCCTGTGAGGTGGACGCCGTGTTAGGTGTTCAGGAGTCGTTCAATTTCGGGGAATCCGTGAAGGGCTTGACATCCGCCAGTGGTACAGCCAGCCGCGGAAGCGAGAAACCCTTTACTATGGGGGGTGATAGTCTGGCCGCGGGGGCGATGAATGCACCAGCTTTCGCAAGAGTCTGCCAACCTGGAGGGGGTGTGGTTCGGTATCGGAGGGGAAACTTCTAGGTGAAAGTCTGGCGAGATTGAAATCTCACCGTCAACTTAGGGGAAGGGCAATGGACCCTACGACCACCGAATATGGCTCAAATATGGCCGAAATGGGGACGAAATGTAGGCGTTTGAGGCGATAATGGAGAACTCCTGAAAACATAAAAACGCAAAATGTGCGTACATAGTTTGTGCAGTTTTGAACCATATGCCTGTTTCAGACCATCCAATTGAACGTGCTAGGTTGTAGTATTCCGCATCCTCCTTTTGCTTTTCGCCAACCCCAACCGGAACCCCAACTTCTCTACTCGCTATCAGAGGGGCTGCCTCACATCCATCTTTAACCCTTCCGCCCGCACCCTCACGCCACAAATTGCGCGTCGATAGCTCCACGAGGACGCGCACCGTCGCCACCACCGGTACTCTTCCCCAATCCGTCCCTTTGCAACTGCGCGCGCCAACCGTCACATACCACTCTTTCATCCCGTTTCCACACGCGCGCACATATCGAATACGCCTGGCGCTACCGCAATTTCTAGCGTAAAACCTCTGGAGTGGAGTCGTAGAGACCATGGCGACTGCGAGCCATGCCTATTCAGACACCCGATTTCTCGACCACTCCGCGTCAGCCACCGGCGCAGCTTCAGTAGCACCGTCGGTAGGCTACGGAGGACTTGAACCTCGTGTCGCCACTGCCTCGATCGCCGATCCGCCGACTCTCTCCGCCGCCCAAATTCCACGAGCGACCCCGAACGAACGAAATGGGGCGCGAAGATCGGGGCGTGGGCGCAGTCGAGGACGTCAGGTTCCTATTAGCGGACGCAGTAGACGTCGCAGATCTGGGGGATGGCCTACGGGCGGTCATGGCGCAACATTATCGGAGGGGGAGGTAAACTGCTTACTGGACACTATCGAGGAAACTCTACCGGCTTGTCAGGAGGAGTAGGATCGGATAGCTCGCACGCATGCCACGCGATTCCTAGAGGAAGGCCGCACCGCTGACTCGCTGTGAAGAAAATTTTCACAGATGTACCGGTCACGAATGCCAACAGGGGACCCCCGTATACCTCCAGCTGTAATACGCGCAAATCTTTTGCGCGAGAAGATCACGGAACGACTCGACATGGGGGAGGAAGACGACGGAGACTACGAGGAAATGTTTGGTGGAGGGTATGGCGAGGACGTCGGTGATGTTGAGGATGGGAAGGGAGATGCAGGTATACAGGATGCAGTTGGTGGAGGAAGTAAATCCGCAAGACAGAGCAGTTCTCCATCCCCGGCTCTACTTGTTGGCACAGAACAGAGCCTCGTGACTCGTAGAATGAAATGCCGCCGTCTTGAGGAGGGAGAAGGGGATCTCATGGATCTTTTTAAAGCCTCCCTCCTTCAGAACCGCGAGCGTCGCGAGAAGGAGAGGGAGAGGAGGGATCTGGAAAAGACGGAGGATCGCGAAAGAAGGGAAGAGGAGATGGTAGAGAGGGAGGCTAGAAGAAAGGAGAGGGAGGAGATCAGAAGAGAGGAGAAAGAGATGCGCCATCAAGCGCTAGGAGCAGAGAAAAGACGTCTGGAGGAGGACGGTATGTAGCGTATGAAGTATTTTTTATTCAATGTTGAGCATCTGGTTAGCGTTTCTACGAAGGTGAGGCATGAAGGTACTAAGAATCTGGTTCATTCTAACCATTCTAGTCGCGTAGTTGAATAAGTAGAAAACCAAGTTGAGAATCAGTCTGAGTTCTCCTCTTTCCTCATAAATGAATCTATCTTTAAGGCGAAGGAAGGTTCCTTGAAATGAATGCATTCCCCATCCTTAGGCTTGTCTCGCAGAGGTGGCATGTCGAGCCTTAACGACTGTAGTGTAGAAGTCAGTAAGAGGGACATTCTGGGACGACTTGATTAGAAAGGGATGTGTGGCTCGACAAAAGGCTGAATCGACGACACAGGTTCCTCTCGTGCGGGTTAACGTTTCCTCAAGCTTCTTATAAATAGACCTTCATTCCGAAATGGTAGAATCGTGCATGGAGCCCGGAGCGTTGATTGCACAAGCAATTACGACACGACTAGGAGCGATAACGAAAACATGCCCAACATAGTGGTAATGGGTACAGCCATTGTAAAACATGTTTTGAATGACATGATCGCCTGCCTGCTGTCACAGAAGCTTCAAGCCGTCAGCTACTGCATATAAATCGGATAGAAAAGGGTACTTTGCTGCAAAAGAAGCTTGGCATATAGAAATGTCTTCATCTGTAGGCATCCGTATAGCAGCGTTCGGCTCTTTAGAGAAAACTTTAGTAGAATCCGTCTCCCAAAGCGTAGAAATATACTAGTAACAAACGCAGTAGTCCCAAAAATCATGCAAAGAACAATCTCCGATCCTCGTGTCCGGTACCACGAAAGCGTCAGATCCAAGCACTGCAGACGTGTCATTCATTGGGGCCTTCCTCGTCTCACTGCCCGTGGGAAAAGCATCTTAATTCTTCTGTTAGCACTGTAGGGCGAGTAGAAGGAATATACTTCTTCGAGCGGAAACAAGAGGGTCTGAAAACGTCTATGATCTAGCCAGATAAGCTTGACAAGGGCCTGATTTTGCCCAGACCCCAATGAGGTCATAAAAGCTGATTGCGATGGTGCTTGGAGAGCGACTCGTGTGATGCGCTGGTCGCGGTGGTAGCAGGCTGCATCCGATATTATATTCTTGAAAAGAAGTCTCGGTGGGCTAACTCTCCGGCGATGTTGGAGAGTGATGAGAAGTTGATGGTAAATAGAGGCCATGTTTGTAGCGGTCAGTTGAAAGTTGTTCCGCGTAGAACTTGTTTCAAAGTGGGCAAGACTTTGAAACGGCTACTCGCAGAAAACTACATCTCATTTCCGTGGCCTTTTCGAGTACTAAAGTAAAATGTGCGTACTATTTCGCGTGGACTAATTTATGTTTTCAGGTATCCTCCAATCTGTTATACCACGTAAATGGTGATGATGAGCACATCTTGTTCAGTTTGAAGTCCATATTTCGGCGATATTTCGGCCATTTTTCAGACTGTTTCTGAAAAAGCCTAATTTCTCATCTTTCTTAATTATACTTTCTGACAGATTTTCGACCTAAACGCTTACAATACGTCCCCATGTCGGCCATATTTGGGCCATATTCGGTGCTCGTAGTTGTAATTTCGAAGTCTCTCTCGTTGTTGTCAAAGAAGGCTTTCAAGCCGGCGAAGTGACGGAGAATCTAGTGTTCCCCAATGCTCGCCGTCCGGAGTCAGGTGAAACTGATCGGTAAAAACGAGCTTAGGGTCCTCTGCATCTTCTCTCTACGGATCAAAGAATAGTAAGAATCGTCTAAGAGGAAGAGTTTTTAAGTGAACGTACCAAATCGAGCGATTTGTGCATGCGCTGTGGTCGAAGAACGGTGCAGAGAGCGGGTGTGCAGGTCTAGTCACGTTTTTAATCCCGGAATGGTGCGTCAGTTTGCTAACCAACGAGCACTCGTTCTCTCCTTCTCCGGATGGTGGTTTCTACCTAGTTTCTTCCCTTTTCCTGTAGTAGCTCGTTTCTCAGGCAGTTATGCCGCCACTAATGCCAGTGAATGTGGTGCTGGAAATTGTGTGCCGGGGGCTCGCTTGTGTCGTTGGGGCGAGTATAATCATGGCACAGGATGCGAGACATTATGTTGTGTGGAGTATACATATGGCCAATCACTCGTTCTACTACCTCTGAGGTGGTTCTGAGTGGGGATGTTGCGGAGCTCGGAGGAGTTGTTTGATTGGGCAATGGTTGAGAACTGTCTACAGTATGTGATTGAGTGGCGGTAAGAGGAGCAGAACAGTCCTATTCAGAATAGATGAGCGCCGAGCAGGGTCGTACGATGGGGCGGGGCGCACCTAGGGGCCTCGGATCTTGGTGACACGATCCATGCTGACGGGATCGTTGATACCGTCTTCATTTATTGCTACCACGTCTTTCCTATCGGAAACTACTTTAAAAGGCTAAGCCGTTTTGGAGGGTAGAATAAGCTACATTTGTTTCTCGTCGGTAAGGTCTTCGCTGCCGTTGTGGTAATTGGGACTCTCGACGAAGACTTCATCCCCTTCTTACAAGCTTTGTGGACGCCACACGGATTTATCGAAGTCAGACTTATATCGGTGTTGCGTGATACTCAGCTTGTGACGAGCGGTCTGGAGCGTAGGCTTAACGAGCTTAAGTGTATACCGTGTCATCTGAACCGTTGTCCGTTGTGTCGGGGTTGCCGGATCCCATGCGGAACTGGTCTTATTCAGAACTATGCCGGGCTGAGTTCTTGTAAGCACCGCGACAAACGGTGATGTACAAACCAAGCGGTGCACCTGCAAATCGTAAATGTACGTCAGCGGATGTTCGTACACGCGCTAGTTCAGTTGGTGGTCGGCTGTGTAATGCCGCATGTGTTGTAACAGTGTCCGATTAAACTGTTAGGCCTGCCCATTTTCCGTGGGTGATACGCTGCTTTATGGACGTTTTTAACGCCAGGTGTGGTGCACACGGACTCAAAAACTTTTGAAAATCACTGCCTACTGTCATCAGTTAGAAAGAAGTTGGCGATACTGTAAGGACCACACAGTGATTCAAGAAGGCTTTGGTGGCAACTCCTCACAGGTTTGGTCTTAATGTATATGGAGAAGCCTACCTAGCGGGGTTTAGACATTCGGAGTTAGGCACTTGGCTTGGGCATTCTGAATTGGTAGCTCCTTCATTCACCGTTTGAGGTCCACTGTCTCTCTCGATTTGGGGGAGGTAATCAGGGGCAGCGCTGCGAAGGTTATTGTTAAACTCAATTGGACAGGATTCTCGGAGGGTCAACAGAGAAGAGCTACGTCTCTGAGCTCTCGACCTGAGGAGCCCACATTCATGCCATTTTGAACCGTTTGATGTGCTACCGTAATACGGCCAATTGAGATCGTATACTGTACACCATCTTGTCCATTCGTGACGGTGTGGGCTGATGCCTTCAATTCATTATAGAATCTCTCTAATTTGGGTAGAAAATTCGAATATATATATCTATCGATAGTTTCGTTGTCAGCTTCTTCACCCGGGTGTGGTCTTGGATCTGAAGTTGCGTCGTCAATGTAAATATACTTTCCCGTAGAGACCGAGACCGCTTGGATAACCCGACGATAGTAGTCAGCCTTTTACTGCTTCTGAGCTTCTGTTAGGTGACTATCTGTATGTTTGCGAGCCCTCTTCAATATCACAAGGATAATTCTCTTGACCTGCGCAATGGTCAGTTCGCCAGCTGCTTTGTTGGTTCTATGATTCTCCTACATTACAATACCTGTTGGGTTTTGCGAAAGAAACAAGTCAATGGTGGTGTCCTTTGTGAACCGGTGTACCTGAAGGTTGTCGGAGTATTTGGGCAGTTGCCACAGCTTTTTAGTACCAGTTAAGGGCTCGTTTGTATAGTGTCGGACCCTAGATATCTTGGTTCTGTTAAAAATCTCAACCTGTTTGTTGGTCTGTGGGTGGAAGGCACTAATGATAATGTGCTAAGTTTCCAAGGGATTATAAATGGCTACAAAGAACTACGATTGAAATTTTGAACCATTACCTGTAAGTAACTATAATGGAGCACCCACCATAAGGGTAGAACTTATTGCTTTAGGAAATATAACTCCAGCATGGTTGACTACATATTCTTTAAATGTATGGCTCTGGTGAGCTTCGAAAACTTGTCCATGATCCTCAGGATTTTATGGTACCCAGTTTTTGTCTTGAAAAGTGGTCTTAGAAGGTCTATCTCCACAAATTACAGCGGACCCGCTGCAGGAAGCTGCTTGAGGTATTTGGGAGGCTTCTCAAAACCCCCACGAATACGAACAAATGACTCGTATTGAAGTAAAAACATATAAAGTTCGTAGCCTGTTTGAGGCCAGAATAACCGTTGCATTGAAATAAAATTCGTCCTATTAGAGCGTGGGTGTCTCGATAATCGCGGGTTATGCGCAAGATACAAGACTCTCGGTCTAATCACCTTCGGAATCACTTTTTGAAGGCAACGATACCCGCTTTTTCACCCCAAAAGGAAACAGTTGTGTTCCACATCGAGGTCTGAGCCGTTGAAAACAATTTGGTCAGCCACGACCTTTTAGTTTGCACCTTGGACTAGTTCTCTTAAGTATTTTTCCCGGGTTACAGGCCCGACGTTCTTCTTTAAGGGTCATTATCTGCACTGCATATGAGTGTTTGGAAAAGCACCGTCCTCAGGTGGGTCTCGCTGTCCTTCTAGATGTTCGCCGATACCAAGTCTGTTGGAGCATAAGCTCTGTGGTTCTTGATACTAGGACGATTCCGCACGTCTCATTTGAACTCTGACAGTCTCAACCTCTACGATACAGTCTACCAGACGCATCGAAACGTTCAAGTATCCAACCCAACGTATCATGGTATGTGCGGAACGGAATGCGCTCACAATTCAGGTAAGGACGGAGAATCAACATGTTGCATACTACTGCCAGGCATTCCTTTTCGGTTACGGTCGTGAAGAAGAAACATTTGAACAGATGTAGCTTCACTCCTATCTCTGTCAGGAGGTTGGGTACAGTTCGAACGATGTCATAGTGCTCCTCTACAGATCTGGAATAGAGGTCATTTATCTCGATTTGCTTCACGTACACGCATTTTCCAATAACCATAGTTTGCATCCATCGTGGTAAATAGCTGTGCATCTTTTACAGAGTCGATGCACTCATTTATTATCTATGTCGGTTCGAATTACTGAAGGTCACGGTTTCGAGCATTCTGTAGTTCACACAAAGATTAATACGCTTATTCAGTTTTTTTCGAAACCAGAACCATAGGACTAGCGCAGTCTGACTTGACTGGTTCTATCACCGTTTTTTTGGAGCATTCGATTTACTTATTTGAATTCAATCTCTTCAGCTCTTAGAACTGCACCGTATTGATGCCGATATATCGATTTTGATTTAGGGCGGAGCTCAATGCGATATTGTTCGCCCTTAATCTTTCAAGACGGCCTGTCCACATGGTTTCGAACTCCTAAAAGAGACACACAGTACGGCCTCGCAGTTCTGCGTTGCCTTCACTGATCTGGACTGTATAGATTCATTTCCTCTGAGGGTCAAGTTCCGGTTACCATTGCCTTTTCACCGATAGGGTGTCCCCCCTTGCTCCTCAGTCCCCAGTGTCTGGAGGTGGAGCAAGGGTGAGGTTCAGTTTGCAGCGCCGGCGGCATTGTGCCAGGTGGCAATCGTCTATTGCACACCCCGCCTTGGCACGATACAATATAAACTTGATTTTTAGAGTGCGGCCCAATGCTCAACAACCTAAGCGCGATATTTTTTTGCGCATCTTCCTCGCAGGCCAGTTATCTCAACAAATCTTCATTGCGTGCCCTCAGCGTTTTACAAGTACCCCTCTATTTCCATTTGAGAGCCGCGAACGTGACATAACGCCAAATGTGCGACGTCACTGCTTCCATCTATAAGTGTGAAACCTTAACGCGGCACTCGACGTGTCACCTCTCTCCGGACAGCGTGGACGACTTCCGTTCGGGTCAATCCATCGATGTCTTGCACTAAGCAGACAGTGCACAGATCTGTTGGCAGAAAACCCACACGGAGCCAGCTCGCAGGCAAAACGGCAAAAATCATAAGCTAGACGTATCTTGACCAATACCTTAGCAAGAATAATGTGAAGCTTTTTTTCAAAACAGCAGCGCGACGATAGAAACACATAGGCCATTATATTCGAAGGCAGCAACAACCTCGGGCGATCTAGCAAAAACGAAGCCATTATTTTGCTCGGGCGCAAAATAAGTCGTTTTATCCGGCAGTTGCGTGGCACTCAGTTTGAATGGTTGATGCTGTTTCGATTGGGCCTTACAGAGGCTTCGGATGACGACGAAGATTCCGATTTCAGAATTGAGTACGACAACTGGATGATCGAGAAGGTAGGGTTGTCAAGAGGAGGTCGTGGTGAGATTAAGGACCAATGTTATGCTCTGCAGCATGACACTAACGTATTGTGTCGCATAGATATGCATACGTTCCGAATCGAGTACAGTCAGGCAGTCAGAGGTGGTGGGTCGGGAAGTAGGGTGACCTATAATTGCGAACGCAACATGGTTATTAATCGAGTGTAGAAGTATCATATGGATTCAAGGCAGGTTGCTCACGAATACTGTGTTGGATTAGACCCTTCTTTCAGGCACATTGCGCATAGTCGCGTAGTGCCCTTGCTCCCAGAGAGAAAGAATGGGAAACGCGCTCGCAACAGGAAGAAACGTCCTCACCAAGACGGTTCCTTGAACAGAGTTTGCAAGCTTTTCCTTGTTAGATCCTAGGTTTCAGGGTTTCATGTCCCAAGATTTTGGCTCATAGTAGATATGATACATTTTCTGAGTATCCCTGGAAACATAGCTTGGTTCAATTGAGTAAATGAATAATGATAGCCCTTTTTCGACGCGTGGGCT
Source organism: Agarophyton chilense (assembly GCA_030374765.1). NCBI lineage: Eukaryota > Rhodophyta > Florideophyceae > Gracilariales > Gracilariaceae > Agarophyton > Agarophyton chilense. The sequence goes on from JARGXX010000138.1 coordinate 517,566, forward strand.
AAGCTTAGACTTCCTGCTATCCAATGCATCGAGGATATGTCTCCAGCTTCGAAGGAGTCACGGAGGCGCGACATAGTGGGGCGCAATCGGTAGTCCCGGTATTAGTAAAGGGTAGTAATCGTTGAGTTCAAACCAAGTGAGTCGACGTAAAGGACGAGCGAACCAAAATCCGATGCAAGAACTTACATGCATTCTCTAAGTAGTATGCATCTATCTGCAGATTCTGCTGCCGCAAAAATTTCGGCACCAATTGAACTAAAGGATATGCGTCCTTGCTTCGCGCTATTCCATTCGACGATGAGGTACGAAAATTTCTTACCTTGGGAGAAGGCGATGCCACTGATGTAGCCAGCTTGACCGTAGGATTTATTTCCAGTGCTGGTGTCAGAGAACGTCAATACGTGGAAAGCGTTCATGTTATCTGAAACCATCGGGGATCTCGGAGCCATGTACTTCACGATTGGACGGAGCTTAAGGACGAGATTGAGGATCTGGTTTGCCTGCAAAAGATGCCTAACATGCATCTCTGAGATCAGCTGCTGCATGAAACTAGCAGCGTACGCTGCTTAAGGCAGCACACCATGGCCGAGATAGTTGAGTTTTGCAGCAAGAGACTAGACTTCTCGGACTTCTCGTTGGGTGCATAGAAGCTAGGACTGCTTCCTCCTATCCCTCGAGATCGGAACGGGGGAGAGTTTTTCCATAAACTCTGCCATGGAGATCTCGATCGAAAAGTCTTCATATTTCCGAATCCAAAGGCGGCTGAAGATAATCTCTTTCTTGAAAAGTGCTCTGCCAACCTTGAAACGAGCTGAGAGAGCCTTGGAGAATGTATTAATTTCACTCTTTGATGCGACAAGGAGAAGATCGTCCAGCAATTTGGCCAGGAGTAGAGATATACGTCCATGGTTGTCCGACAATATGAACATCTGTGGAATACCAAGGAGAGTACGGAATCCGTACTCACACAGCCATTGATCGATACACAGCTTTCATAGACGCCCGGACTCTACGAGGCCATACGCAGGCTTGAGTAGATTCCATACTTCGTCTACGAACTGTGTCCATCACTTTGGAGGCCGCATGTACATATCTCGTTTGAGGTCGCCTGATTGCAAATACGCTCTAGAGATGTCAATGCTTCCAAGGGTGAATTGTATTAAAGTTTGAATGGAAAGCAGAAGTCTGATGCAGGTGAATTGAGCCGTAGAGGAGTCAGATCGAATGTTATCCTTTTGGAAATCCCTGTTCCCACGGGGTACCAGACGGCACTTGAGCTTGAGCTTACCACTCTCTCCGTCGAGCTTCGTCACGAAGAAGTGATGAGAGGAGATAATATTTGCATTTCGCGGGAGTCCTTTGTTTTAGATCAGCTTGTGTGCCTCGGCTGCAGAGTAGTATCTCTTCTCTGCTTCGATGGCCTTGTCTATTATCCATAGCGGGGAGAGCTGAAGCTTAGCTTCTGTGGCCGATTGGTCTCCAATGACCTTCTTGGTCTGCTCGAGAATCCTTTGCTCCGAAGACAATAGATTTCTGCCTGTGGTAGGGAACCTAAGCGAGTTATCACCAACATCTCTGCAAAGTTGAGGGTTCCCGACATATATTGAGTGTGCGTTCAGAGCTGTTTTATCTTCCTTTGACGAAAAGAAGTATGAGAAGAATGGATGCCGAGACCACAAGTTTGGTTCGTCCGATTGGTTTGGGTCGAAACTGAAAGGGTCTTGTATTCTCTGCATAGGAAAGTCTGTTACTTCTTCATCTCGGAGAGGTGGGAGAGAAGAGGAATCGGCATGATTCCTTTCTTCAGGGACCGAGATCGGTTCTTCTTGAGCGTTAATGTCGAGGAAGGACGAGTGTCCAAGCTCCCGCTTGTCCGGTTCCTGTAGAAAGGATGAACGCGCGACTAACCTTTTGTCCTCGTAGGCGATCTGATTCTCTGGTCCCTGGAGATTTTTGCTCGGAGAGGCTGACACTATATGGTCAGCAGTAGTGACCACAAATGCCTTGTACCAGGTACCATGTTTTCCAACCCTCTTGAAGACATATACCGGAGTGGTTGGTGCCAGAAGGTGTTTTGATAAAGGATACCATGGCTTAGTACGAAGTAAGGTGTGTACGGCTCGCCCAGAAAGATGTTCGTGGTAGGAAGCAAGGAGCTTCTCTGGGAGCATCTGTTTGGGTATCCCAGAAGCAGAAGGAGTGTAGCCGTGAACAACCTCGAAGCTGCTAACTGACTTGTTACCATACAGCACATTATTCAGAGATGTGGCTTTTGAGAGAATCTCAAAGTCCGTGCGATAAACTTGACGAGTTTCCCTCAGATGGGGTTCGTCGAGAAGGAGCGTTTGGACAAGTGTACGGATGGTCTCGTTGCTCGATTTGGCGCTTGCAGTTTTGTTTTGGCGTCGAGCAGGCCGCAGTTCGAATGATATCTGATTCTCGGTATCCATCCGCTGAATGGAGTCGTTTGTGAACTATGGCTCTCCTGATAACTTTGATGGGTGCCTAAAAATGTCAAACAAATGAACGACAATCATGCAAGCGGTATTAGTCATATCCGTTGAAGTCATCAAGACAGTAACGGAGAGACCGGTTGATACATCCTTCATATGCAGAATGAGGATGTTTCCAAACTCGCGAATGAATAGGAAATCGACTTGACGGTGCTCGTTGAACTCACCAGTACCCTCTTGAGTAATATCTTTCGAAAATGTAATGGGCGGCCAGACCTTTTGCTAGAAGTTCAAGAATTGTAGGCTTGTTAGATCTCACCGGCAAGTGTTCGATGTAGGATCCCGCTTTGACTGCGAAGCTTTTTCATGTCCTTTGTGGATAGATGATACTGACTGTGAAGCTTTGTGGCGAAGCGGCGGGCATGGGTTCGATCCATGCCGTCCTTGCCAGATAGTTTGGAGATCGGATGAGAATTACTAGAGAGAAAGGAATAATAAGAAGAGAAAAAGGATTTGAACGACGTTGTTATCGAAGGAACGACAAATAAGTGTGTTCGTCGGTCGTTGTCTCCTCCTAAGACGTATGTTGACAGAACTGCGTCATCCCGAAAGATTCCGACCGAAACGGGCACTACAAGCGTGTTGTCCGAACCAATGAGGTCCAAACGTGACAGTATGTTGTTTCCCAGTAGCAAAGAACCGTCGCCTTCCGTAATGTAGAACTTAATGCCTGCTTCCAAATCGTTGAATCCTTTGATCTTCAACCTCCAAGTTCCAAATACCAGTTTTCGATCCGGACATTCTGGACCAAAACCGTGATAAAAGGGGTCACAGTCAAGGTCTATAACGTGTAATTGGATGCCCATTGCGATTGATAGTGCAGCGGCAGACTTGATACCTCTCACACTACGAGGCCAATAAATGTCAATGATGGGGTTAGAATCTCTCGTTCCACTTACCGCATCAGAAGGCACCCCAACCAAGGACTTCAGACATGATGCTGCTTCGATGGGGCGGCGCCTGGCGTAAAATCCGCGCTAGATCCACGGTTTCGTTCTCTGGAGGCATCTTTCTTGGGATTTCTTCGTCCACGACGAGGAACTGTGGACCTACCGTCTGATTCGTTGCGTTGGTGTTCGAGCTTCCTCTCCTTGTCAAAAATGAGGGACTTGGGCACAATTCATTTCGAGCCATGTGCTCGGTATCACCACAATCGAAACAGAAAGACGACTTTCCACATTTCCCGGCCTTAACATCGGTGCTTTTCCTTTTCGCATTGCCCGGTTTGAACGACACGGTTGATGGATTTCCCTTTTCCTGTTTCCCAAGCGAGTTAGTACGCTCTGGATGGATTGAGAAATTACTTATAAGGCAGTTTGGACTTTCTGACCCACTTTGTTTCAAGGTCCTCCCTTGTATAATGAGCAGCAGAGCTCGAAGGGTTGAAAGAGAGATTCTGTATGACTGTTACGGTGTCATCCAGGTTTAGACCTGCATCTGCTGGAAGGTTGAAGAAGCTTTTTGATAGAAGTAGTTGGGCTGGTCTTTGACCGAGTGTCTGTAAGATGTCCCTCGAACTCTAACGACCGCTTCAATGATTTTTCTCTTGGTTACCAAAATCTTTGCCTTCGTCATATTGTGATTATCGCGCTCCGAAATCTTAAGGTGAGGCTTGGATAGCATTTCGCGGAAGTTGTTTACAGACTCCTGAAACTTCACAAGATTAATTTGGTGCTGTGTATCTCCAGTGTAACTTCCCTTTTTCATACGAGCTTCGGCGAGAAAGATGAGTTGTAGTTTGGCATTGGTCAACTTCTCCTCACTCAAAGATGCATTTTTGAATAACGTTATTGTCAGAACTTCTCCAACCTGAGACGAGGATGAGAGTCCACTGTGTATGAGATGATCGGCAGCAAAGCCGCAGAAACGTGATAAGAAGCTAGCCAGAGGCTCATCCTTGTGTCGACGGCAGTTTTTAACACGATTGAAGGAAGAAATCAAACGAGAAACAACAGCAATGGGATGGTCGACTGCGGCAAGTTCAACGATTTCGCATACCGCTATCACTTGGTCCTCCTGCCTGTAATTAACAATTCCTTTATCCTGGGCTTCGTCGACCAGGGATTTCTGAGCACTTTGTAAAGCTCTTTTGTACAGCTGTAGACCTAGAGTTGCAAATATTGTTTGGTAACAACGATCGTTGCACTTCTTGGAAGCAGTAGAAATAGTATCTACCCATCGACAAACGTTGCGGCGCCATTCTTGAAAGATGGAACGCAGCATCCCCTGTAGCAAGTATTATAATTTTCTTTAGGGTATAACTAGAATAGTTAAGTAGGAGCGCCCTCACAAAAAACATTTTGTTCACAAGCAAACTTGGACTTTCGTAGAAAACAGATTCTTGCAATGGGATCTGTTCCTGTAATGGTTGTGTCGCCCATTTCGAAGTTAAGCTTCTCGTGGTTCTTCGTGATATTCTGACCAATCTCTTGGGTTTTTACGGAAGACTTATTTATTACCAAATAAGTCTTTTAGTCAACCGGTTTGATGAACATATTATTCAAGGGTTGGTGTGCTTCCAGAGCCATTTCGGAGTCTGATTCGGAGTTAGATGACTCATGGAGTCTCTTTCTACCTCCACCGTTCTTTTTTGATGACTTCTTGTCGACCTGTTCTGTTTCTTCTTTCTCTTACCTCTATGGTCATTATCCTACGATGAACTCGTATCGGAACTGGAGGAATACGAGTCGGGGGATCTGAATCATACCCTCGGTTTTTTCTCCGTTTCGCCCTTCGCTTCTTGAATTTTCAATTGCTTCATTTATCTTCCGATGAGTCAGAAAAACTGTTCTTTGGACCACCTCTCTATGGGTAGTTTTTTAACGAAACCATCTATCGGTGGCAGATAGATGTCTTGAGGATCAACATTAACTGGGACCTCTTGTCCCTGCCTCCAACTTTAAAAGTACTTCCCACCAGTGAAAAAAAACCTGAAATGGGTAGAATGACCTAAGTAGAACCATTGTAGTATGCACGTTTGCATGATCACACTTGTAGGTCGAGACTCTCGAGACTCTGCGAATACCTCGGAAACCCAAAGGTCTTGCACAGCGAAGTAAACATGCTTCCTAGAATCTTTAGGAAGAGTTTGCTATACCATTTCAGGTATTCTATCTGATAGCTCTTGAGCTACTCGGTCAAACACGATACGGGTTACTGAATCCAAGTTCGTAGACAGCGAACCCAATCTGGTGTCCCACTTCTCCTTCAAAGCTAATACATCTTCAACTACAAAGGTGACGAACTTTTTTGATCGTACCTCGAGTTGAGACCGTACCTTCTCCGCTCCAAATCTCAATTGGTAATTGAATTTGAGCTTTCGTTGGTGAAAGAAGCAGCTGGCCATGTGTTTTTACGAAATTGTCGAGAGGGTGCTCAAGCAGCTGCTAAAAATGATTTCGAAGCAGTTGAACTGATGAGGCACCTCTAGAATTTTTATTGCTTGGCTTGGAGCTCAAACCTGGAGTATTTATTTCTATCTTTCTTTGACCAATGATTGTATTTCCGGTTTCTTTTTGGTAGTTCCTGAAAGAATGCAGGTGTGTAGAAGTCACGGTTTTCTTGTAATTGTTGGTAGAGGTCGGCGCGCGGGAAACCCGTTATAATCGTTGATAAACTATTAATTAAAAGATGTAGTTGTAGCACAAGATGTGCCTGTTTTTATCGGACTAAGGAGTGGAAGGTTCAGTTAGCGGTATGCGATAGACTGCACTCCCTGGGTAGCTTAGGAAGTGCCAGAAGGGTATAGTCTCTGACCTGGCGTCAGAAACCTAACCAACACTGATTACAGTGAGACGTAGCCACTCTACTACTGTACTAGAATATAATACCATTATATTAACAATTTCTCAACCAAAAAGTAAACTTCATTAGAGGATTTACGCCAAATCAATACTTGTAGTAAATTCCGTATAAAAGACTGACACGCACGATACGATGTTTCGCAGTCCAAAACATGACATTTGAGTTTATTCATACGAGAAAATCCTACAGTACGAGTTAGGAGGATTGTACAATTATCTTTGCGTAGGTTCCATCGACCAGGTCTGAGATGGACAAAACCACAATTTCATTCACGTCCATACTCGATGGTTCGTCAAGAAGACTACTCTATTGGAAGTGCTTGCGCTCGTCTCTGTCGACGTCCTACTATGTTTCTACCTGCCCAGATGATTGATTCTCAATTTCCACTATTCATGGTGCTATGGAAACGCTTGCGTGATCTCCATTGCGATGCTTACAATCTTACATTGAGAGTGAACCATATTGTGAAAGAGCAGCGATAATGGGTGAGCCCTGTAAGCCACTGGAGCCTGAGGTATCTTACAGACGCCACGTGGACGAGCCGACCTCAGCTAAGCTCATTTAGATTAATATTTTAATTTAATTAGTGTAATACATTAGCATTACAGTGCCAGGGAGATCCCAGCGCCTCGCCATTGTTGTTCACTTGGCTCAAGCGACGCTTCTCCCTCAGAGTAAGGTAGGAACCGTTAAGATACTAAATAACCCCCTTTGGTACATTAATTACACTAATTGGTCTTCAAGCCATCTTTCACGTAGCTCCGACCTGTAGGACTACACAGTAAACGCCCGCCCAATGCACCAAGTACTCTAAGAGTGCCGCCGTCAAGAATACGGACCTTAAAACACGCTCTAACACGCTACCTCAGGTTGAGACCAGTACGCTGACCAACCATTCATTGCGTTACATTTTGGTCTCCCGACTTAGAATCCCTTAGGGATAATTGAGCTGACCACTGAAAAGAAGAAGTATAAGGATTTGAGCATTTGATCTACTTCCCCAACGGACCAGAAGTACAGAAGCCACCGCCATCATGGATGCATGGAACACACCGAAGCGACCAGACCATAAGACTCCTGCGGCAAAACAAGTTGCGACTGCAGCGTCGACCATGTCGCCTGACCTCCATGTTGATACCATTAGTGACAGCAAAAGCACGAGAAGCCAGCCGCAAGAACTACTGACCTTCCTGGACAACCCTGAAAGGATTTGCCGAGAACCCACGGCAGCAGCGCGTTTACGAGAACGCCTCACAAGGGTCACCTCTAGGCCAGGGAAACCCCCAGGAGAATCCCGTAAGACCAAAGGAATCATAGAGAATATTCCCGAAGAGCTTGAAGACCTTCTCAGGACCCGTCTCTGTGAGCTATACTCAGCCCATAAGAACAAAATTTGGACATGCCACTCGCTACGGGGATTGTAGACCATACGAACTACCTCATTTCGCGAATAGTCCCTAAGGTAATTGAGTCTGAGTTATTCAAAGACTCCCTCCTAGAGGGCTTTCAAGGAGCAGTCACCGGCCAGTCAGGCAATGCGGTCCCTATGACCACTCCACAAGACAACCATCCGGGTTCCATATGTCAACCCCCTACCGAACCACCAGGAGTGCCGGAATTTCCTGCCCCTCGCCGGGAACATCATCAGAAAAATCCAATGGAAAGCCAATCTAGGAGCAGAAGAGAAGCTCAGCATCTAGAAGAAAGACAGATTGCTCGACCCAGAGGACAAAATGAGTTGCAGTGATTTCAGGCTTCATCAGCTGTGATGGAGAGATCGATCTTTTAGGTCTCCATTTTGCTGGAAAGAAACGAAGTAACCGCAGGAGAATGAAGAACAGAAACAGTAAAAGATGAGATCTTTCGGAAACGGGTGATTCCGATATGGACTCAACCGAAACGACCGACTCAGGAGTGGATCAGGCGGCCGTTCGAGGCCCAGAACCACTGACAACAATTAACGAAGTTTTCCTTAAAGTTCTAGACTACCGGAATTATCGGCCGGCCGACGATTCAACGAAATATTCTGGTTCGTTGGCTTACAGGGTCGCCAAATGGTCCAAACGGATGCAACTAACCATTAGGGACAAGTTCTCGGGTTCCGGTCCTATTTCTGTCCTTGGGCTTCTCAGTTTGTTCCGTACGGCCTGTGATCAGAACGGTTTCCACGAGGGCGCCGCTCTGTATCTTTTCCAATTCTTCCTTACAGGAGATATGCGTGACCGAGTGGTTTTGAAGATTGTTGACACAACTGACCTCGGGGACGCTCAAGACCGTGAGCTTTTCAGGTTATACCCTCAGGCTTTTCATTACCTCTTGGAAACTTACGCCACGAATGACGTTATAATGGATGCCCACCAGGAATTAATATCCTTTAGGCAGAGCTCCAACATGACCGAATCGGTTTTCGCAGACGAACTATGGAGGAAGGCTTACCGATGTGGAAATGTATTCTCCGAAGGATGGCTCAAACATCACTTCATCAAGGGATTACTCCCTGCCATTCGGACCCATGTCCGCAATTACCACACCTAAAACCCATAGTACTTCTTCCGAAGGCTCGTCACCTACGCCGAGGGTTGTGGAAAAACCTAGGGGGCATCCAGGCGCAACTCTGATATATCCAGAAGACACACAACTCCATTGCGTAAACACAACCAAGGCCAATTCGTTAGCTCCACGAAGTCGGACATGGATGCATCACTTCATTATGCCGATTCGGGAGATGTCTTCGCGGGTATTTTCAGTGCCCTTCCGTCCGGGGCCTCATCAAGTACCTCCCAGGGAACACAGCGACCACTGAAACGCCCACACCCAAGTATTGCCCCTTTCCGCTGCGCAATGACGGTTTTGTTCGCTCCCCGAGGGCTCGCTTCCTTTGCCTTTCAATGGTTCATCCTTGTGACTGCACGAGATATCTGCCTGAGGACGCATGCAACCTTCTCCTAGCCTTAAGAGAAGGGAATTATCGGGTGCGGCGATCCGAAGGGGTGTTCAACAGGGCACAGCAACAAGCCACAGGGACCCCTGGAAGCTCCCTCCATGTCATGCCTCCGGATACTCCGAACAAAGCCCCACAGGTCAACGCCATTGTAGACCCTACGGACGACCCTGTAAAGGAACCCGGTCCATAGGAAGAAACGAAAACCCCATCGGAAAACGCTCAGAGGGTCGATGCGAGGCAAATCCTCCCTCTTTAAGCCCCTGCCTCAACCAATTGGACGGTCATGAGCCAAAGAGCTTTTCACCTCCCAATACAAACCATCCAGAATGGACCACTCAGGTTGAACCACAATCGGAACACAGTAACGACCCTGTCTGTATCCTCAGGAAATAGAATTACAAAGTTCAAGTAACCGTGGGACTTCCTTCCAACAACTCTCCAAGGACTACAGCCATACTGGACACAGGCGCTGGTGCCAATTTGGTCCCTCCTAAGCTACTCCTATTCAGTTGGTAAGATTTCGTTCAGGAAAGGATGACCCCCAGGATTACCCATGCATCACGTAGACCAATGAACATTAAAGGGATAGTACCACTTTACCTCCTGGTTTCTATTATATCCTAATGTGGGCGCGGAGGCAATCCTAGGGAGCTCCTTTATCGATTGATACATTAAAGGCATTTATCCAGGCCTCAGAAAAGTCTCGTTGTACCTCTCACATTCCATCTTCATAACTGGTTCCGCCCCAGGGCAAGATGATAACGGCGAACAAACGTTTATCTCCGAAAACACGAAGTCCAATAAGCTTCACTTGTCGAAGGCCATAACGATACCTCCAATGACCCCAATCACTGTATCAGTCCATTCCCAATTCTCAGGTCTCGTAACTATTCAGAACCAACCGAAAACGGTTCTGACGCATCTTACCTTATTGCCCAATGAAGTAATGAACATCCGCCTCTACAGACCTTTCTTGGTCACAATCAGCAACTTCAGAGATAAACCCGTACGGTTACCTAAAGATACAATGATTGGCATCACTCTACTTGCGCTCGTGGCCATCATGGGGGCCCAATTGAATAACCTTTCAACCCGAACTCTCGACGAGGACGTCGACTCTTGGGAGGGGACAGTCGCTATTGGCGCAGAATTCGAAACCAATGGGACCCAGCTACATGATCTCCTCAGGGAATACCAGGCCATGTAGTCAGGTAGATGTGGAAAAATCAGAGCCACTACACACCGCATTCACCTTCAGGGTAATGCTAGATCACAGTTCCAGCACCTATAACGTACTGGCCTAAAGGTTAGGGAATTGTCGCCGACGAGATGGACAAAATGTGCAAAGCTCAAGTCATAGAGCCTGTGCCAACGAACCAATCCGAATGAGAAAGTCACCTTGTTCTCGTGCTGAAGAAAGATGGCTTCGTCAGGTTTTGTGTCGACTACAGGAAGCTGAACGCAGTAACCAAGAGGGACTCATACCCGATACCTCGCATGGATGACTGACTTGATTCCTGAGGCGAAGCTGTCGTATTTACCACACTGGACGCTAAGTCTGGATATTGGCAAATCCCTTTGGCCGAAGATGCAAGAGCGCTGACAACTTTTACCACCCATGAAGGTCTGTTCAGATTTTCTCTTATGAGCATTGGTTTGAAGAATCCACTAGCAACTTTCCAACGGGCAATGGAAATTATACTGTCCAGAGCCAATTAGAAATTAGCCCTGGTCTATCTGGATGACGTCATAATCTTCTCACGGACAGTAAAGGAACACCTTCGCCACGTGAAGAAGGTGCTAACAATTCTACAGGAACCTGGAGTAACACTGAAACTACGCAAATGCGCCTTCATTCAGGCCTCAGTGGACTACCTCGGTCACATCGTCCTCCCAGGAAAGCTTAAGGTAGCCAAACGGACCATGAGTGCTATCCGCCAGTCTATACCTCCCAGAATCCACACGGAACTACAATCCTTCGTGGGCTTGTGCAATGTTTACCGACGGTTTTTCCAAGGGTTTTCTAGACTCTCGGCCCCTCTCAATGCAATGCGGAAAAAAGGAACACCTTCGGAGTTCGAAGCCCCTACCGACGACAATTATACGACGCATTTTAGACCGTAAAGGACAAATTGCTGAACCCACCTATACTGGCTTTGCCAAGACCCAATAGGCCTTTTGTCCTGGACACAGATGCCTCTGATAGCAGTGAGATGTGCATTGCTACAGGAACAGGAGTCACCGAAGGACCATCGACCTATTGGATACTGGAGCAGAGCGCTCACCAGCGCGGAGCGAAACTACAGTACTACCGAAAAGGAATGTCTAGCCATCGTATGGTCCGTATGGACACTCCTTCCATACCTCGAGGAAACTAGGTTTACCATTATGACACACCACGATTCACTCCGCTGGTTACTTAATATGACCGACGCATCAAGTCGCCTCGCTCGGTGGGGCCTCAGGCTGGCAGATTATGACTAGGACATAACCTATAGGCCAGGCATCAAGCCCCAGGCAGTAAATGCCCTCTCGCGAATCATTACCGACGGAGCTGATGACACTCCATTGGACGACTTAATTACTACTCCCTTTACAGATGATGGACCTCAGGGTTAAACAGAAACGGATGACCTTATGGGTGAAGTCCAGTCGCACGATCCTGGGGTAAAGGAGAACGAAGTTTACCTATTGGAATGGGAGATAGTAGCGCCCAATTCGAAACCACATCAGGTTAATGCGATAGCCCCGGAGGAAAAGGAGCTCCTGCCTTTAACTATTTAGGAACTCCTACAGGAGCAGGTCGAAGACGAGTGCTGCAAGGAAACAGCCCAATCAGTAGGAACCCCTGGATGCCTATTCGACTATGACCGATTTGAACTACTATGTCGCCGCTCACCGCTGGATGGCGCACTCCAACGGGTAATACCAAGTTCATTTAGGGCGCAATTCCTATACCTCTCCCATTTCCCTTCCTTGGCTGGTCACCATGGGGGCCGACGAATGTACCAGTCCCTAAGGAAGTTCTTCTGCTGTCCACTTATGGCCCAGGACCTGTGGCAAACCGCACGAAACTGTACATCGTGCGCACAAATCCGAGGGTCTCGGGCCAACCATCAGGCTAGATTGAATCTCTTCCCCGCGGCAGGTCCGATGGAATTTGTCCAAATGGATATACTTGGGCCTTTGCCTTAGTCGTCCCACGGGAAACGGTTCGTTTTGGTAATAACCGATAGGGTCACCACACTTAACCGAGCCCTACCCCTAGGGAAGACAACAGCCTCTTAAGTCGCCACGGCCTCCTTGTCCCACTGAGTACATCCATATGGCATGTCACTATACTTCCGTACGGATGATGGCAGCCAGTTTGTATCCAGATTCTTCTCACACGTTTGTGATACCTTAGGTATCGAACATGTGACCACCATGGCGTACCACCCGCAAACCAATGGCCAAGCCGAACGCTTCAACCGCACCCTTCTAAACCGATTGGCACATTACGTATTGGAGCACCAATTGAACTCGGACGAATACGTAGAGCCACTGGTTTATGCCTACAACACGCAAGTGTAAGCTTCCACGGGGACAACACCTTTCGACTTAACGCTCACGAGATAGCCGCCGCCGATAGCTGTTGACCTTCAGGAGTCTATTATACCCCAAGAAATAACCGAAGGAATGAATCCTACCCAGACGAAGCGCTACTCGCGCTGACGCATCGACCGCATTGTCCAATCGGCAAGAGCTGTACTAACCAAAGCCCAACAGCGCTACAAGGTCAATTTTGACAAAGCCGTTTGAAACACACCGACCTGTGGGATAGGAGAACTTTTTTACCTGGACCGGCCACCAAAGAACAGTGATGAACTCGAGGACACTACGCGGAAGCTCTTACCCCGCTTTACGGAACCATACAAAGTCCTTAAAGCAAATCAATATACCATTACGATACTAATAGACGGCCTACAGGACACCGTGTCTATTGGTGGGGTGACAAGAGCTCCCAGCTCTTCCGGACCACCAAAGTCCCAACCCCTTAGCACGACGGAATCACCACGACAACAGGTCAAGGCTCAGATCACCACAGCTTTTAAGGAAATATCCGCGGACTTGATTAGCCCAACGGATGCAGAATAGTCTGATTATCGAAAGTCACATTTCTACATCTATGGTGATTCAGCATATGTTTTGCGGCCATGATTGGAAACTGCATTTGAAATGATGTGTGAAACCGATCAACAACTGCCTTATAATTCTTCTGCAAGTGCCCTACTGACGTCGATAAAGTAGCAATATAAGAAATTAAAGCAAATTTGGATGCTCAACTATATTTTTCGCCTACTTTTCCTGCGTCCTTTTCGCGTTGGGCTGTTTTTAATTGCTTCAGAAGTGCTGCTGAGTTTCGAAACCTGCATAGAGAAAAGTGGACAAGTCAGCAGCTATTTTAGAAATAAATCACCAATTTTTACTGTTTACTGTAATTTGTAGGCATACAGAAAATAATGCTGGAAGGTATTTTTCGGAAATACTGTTTGATGTTTCGAACCGTCATTTGATAAAGTGACTATGACAACCACTAGGCTATAAAAGTGTCCGGCCGGACACCAGAGCAACTTAGACAGCTATATTAGTAGTGAGCTTTCACGAGCGTGAATATAACCGAGTTTGAAAGGCGATAAGCGGTATTGAGCTCTAAACGTCTCCGGTCAAACTCAGTGGAGCCGAACGCGGAGAGTATGTCACGCATTTACGTTTTGACGATTTGTAGATGTGTGGATGTGTTGATGTGTAGACGTGTCGACGTGTGATGTTAGGGTGATCGCTGTGACTTTGAAAGATGGAGAGAATGGAAGGTAGCGGGTGCGACTGGTGAGACTGGAACTCTGTACCACAGCGGCTGCGATGAGGGCCCATAACCTATGACAACCACTAGGTTATAAAAGTGTCCGGCCTAACACCAGAGGAACGTGGACAGCTGTATTAGTAGTGAGCTCCCACAGTCACCAAGTCAACAGATGGGAATCGTCGTACCGCTGGTACAAGGTCATACGTAATACACCAATTAGGCACTCTATTCAAGTGAATAGCTCCACCTGATAGACGCTTACACGTGTCGACATACTACGATCTGCATCAACGCTCATAACAATGTTCTTATCCATTTCTCTCAAACAGGTAATGGTTCTTGATGTTATTATTGAACCGGCATCAGCTCTGGTTCTCGGGGGGAAGAAGGCTCTGCTTTTGTACCCGCTTCTACATTGGTCTTCCTGACGAATGGATTTGAATGGTCGATATCTAGAGATGGGTACAGTCCTGCGGTGTTTGCTTCAATTCTATCCCAGTTGTCCAGAGCTACCCAATGCACTGGTCAGATAGGAAAAACGCTCAAAAGAGACTCCCCAGACAGGAAGTAAATGTTGCTCAGTTTCTAATAGCAATAGCTCATTCAATATCTCAGTCGAGTAGAGACGTAGCAGACACGGATTCCAAATGAGGCATATCGAAGTTGATAAGGAAGGACAAGGGGGAATTGGCTGTGGCTGCAGTTTTGTTATGTGTGAAGCTCTAGATTTGATTTAGCGAATTCCGGCTTACAGGGAACACCGCACTTAATTGGTGATGTACAATACGGTTCACTTCGGAACAGCATAGTCCCTGCGATATCCGGAAGAGTTGCTGTTAAGAAGAACGTAACACGAGTCAGGACTGCTCTGTACAATTCATTTTCGATTTGTGGGCCACTTACTCATAGAGCAGGATCAGAAGGTTTTGAGTAGTTCCCTCAGAGGCCGTTTTCGGCATCATCATGTTTTCGGGACAGAAAGAACCATAGCGGTGGTAGACAGCTTTCATTCCTGCAAGAACCAAGACATGTATAGGTGTTTCATTTCTCAAATTTTATATTGTAACGACCCCGTCCCCTGTCCTTCCAAATCTTCATAGCTTTTTATTCCTCAGGAGATGAATACAATTTTGCCTGTTGAAGAATTCCTCTGTTTTCTTGACCAAAATCTTCCGCTATGTGTTTGAACCGATCCAAAAGATTTTTAAAATGTAGCGAGTTTCCAATGCTCCCTTTTGCAGCTTTTCTCTCGTAACTAGTGAACGGGTCATCATCCATGACACTCTTACGACCTAAAGAAGATGCATCTCTCGGTGTCCCCATATGCACTTGGTTCCCAATTTCGCTAAAATCGTCAAGAGAGAAGTTTTGGTGAATGCTTATATCTGGTTCTAATTCTTACTGTAAAGTGGAAGCGGTGTGCCGTTTCCACCGTCGTGAATATGTGTATGACTTCTCAGCTTAATCTTGAGTATCATCGTTGTTTCGATTTTCAGTGCAATGCTTCCCAACCAGACTTCGAGCCCGAGCTAACCATGCGCGTCCAGAAACAACCCGCGTAGTACCTCCACCTAAGCCTCAAGCATTTTGATGGGATGAAATGCTGTGTGAATGTTGAACTAACTCGAAGTTCTTTTTATGAAAGCCGAAAATGTCAGAATTGCCAATAGGAAGAGGTAGAGGCAGCGTTCGATGGCAACTCCTTCCGTTTACAAAGGATCGGGCTCTTGGTAACCTACTTCCTATTCTAGAACTAGACCTTGATCCACATTGGTACCGTATTCTTGCGGGCTCTGAAGGAGCATGTTCCACTTGAGGCGTCGTTAGAGGACGATTTCACCCACTTTCGGTTCCATATTATCATCTTAGGACTTGTCTTCCTTCTTCAAAACCTGGATTCATCTCAGGCTTTAGAAAATGAGTTTGAGGCGATGACACATATGAAGGCAGCTTCTTTTCAGCAGGCACAGAGTAAACGTTTACGAATAAAACGTCTCCATCCATGACATTGACGACCTCTTCTTCTTCCTCGTCTATTTCATTTCCATGAATATCAGTTTCCTTGTCCTGAGTCTCTAGTATTGATGTAGTGAAATCGCTATCGGTTGGATCGAATACTTGGGTCACTACTTGAGGTCTTAGAGAAGTAGGACTGCGTTCTGTAGGCACTGATAGAAGCTCAACATCGTCAGCATCTTCTATATCTTCTTGTTTCTCCGTGTTTGCAGTTTCACACCGCAACTTAGAACCATCGACCGATATCCTCTCCGGAGCTTCTTCCCCCTTCAGAGCTGAAGCTTTCGTCTGGATTTGCAGAAGTAAAAAAGTTCTCTCAATTGCTTTCGCCCTCACCAATGCTATTTAAAGTTCCTAGAACTTTCTCCATTTTTTTATCTTCCAAGCTTGCAACCCCCCTCACCACGACGTAGCACACATCCCCGTTGTTACAACAATAAAAATAACCGCAACTGCAAAAACAAACACAACAGCATCCATGAGAACAGTCGTATCATCCTTAAAATTATGGACCAACTCGTGGGAAATGGCTTTTCTACCAGAAGTGGTGACCAAATCTCGTGCAGTTTGTACGCAAGAAGGACAGATTTGCACCTATAACTTCTGTCTACCATTACTATGCGAGAATTTGTTTGGGGTAAATCGTCTAATACTACCACGTGTTTGTTAACATGTAGATAGTAAATCACTCCGGCTGATGATCCACGGCACCCATATGTTGACAATCACAGAGGTAATGTCCTCCCACTATGAGGCAGCTGATCTTTTTCGCTGTGACGGTTCTTTCAAAGTTGCTGATCTGGAGCTGCGACTCACTGTTTTTTTCCTAAAATGCCGTTCTTCACTACTTTTGAAGTGTCTGTCACATTTTATCGTTCGTTTTCGTGTTTGGGAACGAACTGGTCGGGAAATTTCGAGTCGAGTCGCCTCTTACCATACGGAGGGCACACGATGTCATGCACATTTCGAAGCTTCGTCGGTTTCACAATGAAACTAAGGGTTTCTTTCCCGGAATTGCACACATCGACAGCACATCTCCTCGGCGGCCGCAGCATAATGCGCAGTGCATCAGCCGTCAGCAATACCTTGCAATAACAACATGCTTCTTTATTTTAATTCTTCAGTGGCTCCGAGGAAGTCCTGCTCTCGAAAATACACGTAAATATGCAAAACAATGGTGCTCAGGTCAGAGACAAAGAACCACACAAGAATACTGGCCCCTTTTATCCAGAGAGAAACACATACCACCACCACGCAAAATGCCCCTCATAAAACGACTGGGCAAATCCTGCGCATCTTTGCTGGTCTTCTATGGCTAGATCATTTCTTTTATTGCTCCATTTACTGTTTTACGTTTCTTCGGTTGCATCTCCGAACGTCAAACATTCAGTATCGCCAACACCATAACTGAAAGTACCAGGAGGGCACTGTTCACACTCAGTGGCACCATCATGAGGCGCAACAAAGCCAGCAGCACATTTCTGACACGGTTGGTTTGGCGTACATCCGGGACACAGCGAACCCAACAGTCTTTCGTAGCTTGCCACTACACGATATGTTCCTGCTGGACATTTCACACACTTGTGTTCATCTCCTTCCGTCGCAGGTTTTCCGTAGCTCCCAGCAGGACACTCTGAGCATGTCCCTTTTACAATTCCCAAATTTTGGGCAAGTTCCCCTCGACATCCGCACTTGAAGGAAGTATCGCGCACTTGATTCCCTGGACAAGGTTCGCACCCTTCGAAGGTGAAGGAGCTGAAATAAGAGCCCGTGCATGGAGGACATGAGTACGAGCCATCTTGAGAGAACGTGCAATCTTTCGAAACACATTGAGCATTGCCATAATCATCTACGAAAAGTTGTGTGTCAGTTGGACAGCCCGTGAGGCGGTCCACACAACTCTGCCGACTTTCATCTGATATCATGCCCGGCGGACATGGTTCACACCTTCTTGTTCCCGGTTCTTTGGAAATAGTCCCATCCCGGCACGGAATGCACTCAGCTGAGTTTGGTTTTGAACTGAAGAATCCTGAATCACAAGGCACACAGAAGCGTACAAATTCTCTGTCATGGATGTGCGTCCCAGGAGGACATGTATGTTTTATGACTGTAGAACGATACCTTAGTTCCTGCGGTACACAATGGGGTGTCTCCACTTGTGCTCTCAGCAGCTTGGAACACGGTGTACATTTTAATGGAAGTCCACCAACGGTTCCTTCATTGGCAGGGCACAGTACACATTTCTGTAGTTCCAAATCATATCGTTCATCGGTTTGACAGCGTTCACAGTCTCCAGAAGAAGTTTGGATGTAGCCCCGCGGACAAGGTCCGTTATTTCGCCGGCAGAATCTTCTACCAGGGCTATACGAGTTCGTACCGTCAGGACAGGCGAAACATGCGGGAGAAACAGCTCCGTATCCACTATCAACCTTACCGTACTGGCCGGGCTGACATGGGATACACGTTTTAGATCCAAAAGTCTTCTCAGCGATAGAGCCTACAGGACACGGTTTGCATTCTGCAGACATTGCTTGATCACTAAAAGTCCCAGGTTGACATTCAGAACATTGATTGAATCCTTCAGAAGCTGTACCAGGTGGACAGGGATAGCACTGATCAATTGTAGTGGAACCTGGAGCCGAGGCATGTCCAAGAGGACAGCGTTTGCACTCTAGGAGGTTTTCTTCGTCTGAGTATCCACCATAACAAGCCTCGCACGTTGATAGTGCGTCCCAAAGCCAAGGAGCGCCTGATATAAAGGTGCCTTTTGGACAAGATGAACAGCGTGCAGACCTTTCAGCACTAGATGTACCCTTTGGGCATGGTCTGCAAGCCGACCATCCAGCGAGAGTGTACGTCCCTGCGGGGCAGTGCCGGCATACGAGAGAGCTCTGCGCTCCATGATAAGGAACATACTTTCCAGGTTCGCAAGGAATACAGCTAGTAGCGTTCGTAGCATGTTGGTACGATCCAGGAGGACAGAGGGTACATTTTGACGCTGCTGCATCCCAAAAAGAACCTCTGGGACAGCCAGTATGAGATGTGACACTAGTGCAAAGGATGAAAAAGGCCACAATCCAAAGTGCGATGGGGCACGTAGTGGACATCACTGTTGAGAATGGTGAGATTAGTTCTTGGGCAAGTTTATGAATGATGCAAAATTGTCGCTTGATGAGGGAGGTTAAAGCAAACGAGTCCGCTAATATTATTAACCGATGGAAACCAAAGAAAGCCGAGTGTGAGCAAGACCACTATATATTGTCAGGGCCCTTTGTCAAGGTTGGAGTGCTAACTGCTTGAAGCTCGCCTGTGAACAGATGGTGTAACTTTCAGAACAGGACATAGCATATGCAACCTCTCAAAGACGTGCAGTGTAGAAAGAACACGCAGGCACCCAGCTCGACATGTACCATGGCGAGATTTTTTAAAAAGAGCTGTAAGAATCCTTTCCTCAGCTACAGTAAGTGCGCGTTGCTGTTGTATGCAAGTTGTATGCATCAAGTATCGTTTAATACTTTACGGGTTGATTGTTTGACGATTGGTCTTTTTCTCAGTAGAACACATGGCATACCTGGCAACGTGTGTCTTTCTACCTTGCAAGTGCACTCTACAGCAATGCAGACTGATGTGTAAGGCTTTTGATCTTTTGATTTTTTTAAATGCACCGGTGGAAATGCTCTCAGAGCATCTCAGCGATGATGACATATGGCACAAAAAGCATTTTCATGAAAGCTCAACAAAATAGTTTGGCTTTTTTTTTTTCCCCTGTCAAATAGTTTTGAAATAAGCACAGCATAACTGTTTTATAAAATGCAAACATGTTTATTTGATGCAACGACAAGTGAAATGTTTTGCAGAAAAGGTCATGGCAGTCTTGTTCAATATTTTCCTGCCACCCTTGAACTGAGCTGCGCGTACAGAGAAGGCACCTAACACGCACTAACAGTGATAATTTCGTAAATCACAAGAGGCCTATACCACACACTCATAGCTTCATATCCTTGTTGGCGTTCGACAATCCTCACTTCGCAGGAGAATGGACCCTCCAGACATGCCGTAAGTGGTAAATCAAGCTTCAATTTTGCGTTCGTCTGAGCAGGAGCGCTCACAAATCCAGATACACCTGTCAATGTCGCTATCACTCTTTCCTCACACCCATTGCTATACGTTTGAAATTGTTCGGGAACGGTGAATGGGCCCACAATGTTAGGAAAACGTGCGGTGCTGACGCTGATATAACTTCCAGGCGGTCTTTGGTGGATTCTACCATCCTTTCTCCTAGCACGATCAATAGCCTGTAACATTTCGTCGGCTGTGACAGTTTCGATGACTTCTCCTTGCGTGTGTGATGCTATATAACTAGCTTGGTTTTCGTCGATAGGCTTTGTTTCGATATAGGAATTGGGACAAGCTTCTGGAGCTGGGAGAGCACCATCTAGTCCTGGAGTTCCAATGCTCACTGGCAACAATACGGCACCAGTGTGGACGCTGTACAGTTCATTGGCAGTTTGAATACGATCAAACCCGACCCCACATTCTGGTTCTCGACCAGGTGTGTCACCAATTAGCAAGACGACGTCCTTGGATGCTCGGAGAATACCATTATGTACTAATGAACGAAGAGCAGTCAAAGTAGTTCTCGCCCCGTCAGCTTTTTGAGGAATACCATCAAGTGCTTGAATAGCCTGCGTCACGTCGTCGGACTTTGCTGCGAGTACAGAATAGCCTGAAGAGTCGAACTCTTGTTCCGCACCATAAATTGCCACACTGACCTCCGCCGTTCCTTCAAGTTTTCTGAGCAAGGAAACCATTTCTGGCTTAAGAGCATTAATTTGGGAGCTTGGTGCACTGGCGTCGATCAAAAGCAACACATGGAGTGGATATCCGCGGAGGTTGATTGCCAAATTCACTTCAACCGGGTGGTAGTGCTGCAGACTAACATTCTCAACTGGCACTTCTCCATTTGGACATGGATTGTTGTTTTCTGTTGTTTGATTTAGAGAACATTGAAAGTTCATTCCAGAGCATCTCTCATAGGAACAGCCAAACTGTTCGTTTTTTCGACACTTTACTTGTGTATTGTATGAGTATGGAGCGCATTGCGGTTCACAAGAAACATGTGGGAAGATATTTTTGGAGCGACATGTCGGACCGTACGCGGAAGCTATAGAGAGAATGGAAAGCGAAATAAATGTGAAAACTATGGAGATGGAAATCGCCATTTCTGATGAGGCCGGAAGGAAGCTTTGCGGAGAAATTTGGACGGACGAAGAGACCGGGTTTTGAGGTTGTGCTTTTATAAGAGGATAGTCGCAGTTGCGATGCAATGATCGCGAAGGAGATCTCCGGCGCTTGGACATGTCTTGGTGATACCAATGACACGATGGTATGCGTCTGTGTCTATTACGCGTTGTACGTATTGGGTGCATGTACAAATGTGGGCAAACTTGTCATACACCAATCAGCGGCCGAATTACTGTTTGGCTTTAAAGGATTTAACAAGGCTGCAGAGGGCATGAAAACACAAAAACGGACTGCAGTCTAAATTCTGTTAGCATACAATCTTCTTCCATCACCATGTGGTCTAGCATTACCGCGGTGGCCTTTGTACACGTTCTTGTTTGAGGGACGGAACAGTCGTCACTGCACGTGAACTCCGAATTTTTGCCAGGAAGAATTGATATGGAGCGTGGTAAGTTACATAGTTGGCCAGTGCTTGGCATGCAAGGCATTTATCAGACTTCGTACTTGAGGTGTAACCATACTGTTGGCAGCTTCACTGGAAAGCCCCTGCCTCAACGATTCCCGGCGAACGCGTTTCCGTCAACACCGCTTCGTCATCTCTGTCTTGAGCAGCAAGCACCTTTGAGCCACGCCCGGCAGATCGTGGCGCTTTGATGCGAGGGCAACTTCCTGAACAGCTAGCTGCGGCCATGGCGGAGCCTGGTTGACGGTCTGTTTGCGTGCGCATCCTGCACAGGCGGCGCGCACTGACAGATTTCCACTGATTCCCAATTGGATGCTTTTGAAAACACAGCTGCTTGGAATTTCTAGTCCTTTGTTCGGCGCTTTTGTTCATACTACTCGCTGTTAAAACCCCCAGCCGAAAACAGCTTCCATAACTCGTGGTAGTCTGTGACGGCAGGGAGGCTATAACCGCAACTGTTGCCGCTTTTAAAGACAACCACAAGCTGAATGCCGTTCGCTCACTGCTCTGCCAGCTTGCGCTAGATGCTCACCTCGCTCAATGCCCACATTAACCGCCGCCTTCGCCGTCCCAGCTACAGTCCCCGCCGCGTTTGCCACCTTAACCGCCGCCACTGCCTTCGCAGCTCCCACTCTTGCCTCTGCAGTGAACCTAGATACTGCTACACATTCCAACGTGCTCGTGGGAAACCAGATCGTTGAGTTGAATGCCCGTGGGCCGTCCCGCTTATCATACAAATCACTGCAATCGCGGCCACTGTGTACACCACGACCACAGCCTCCTCCTTTTCTGCTGATCTCCTATCAGTATAAATACCACCTACCGCTCTGCATCAACACTGCTCACAGCGCGTGCCATTGCTTGCCGTGCCCATCCGCAACGACCATTGCCGTTTCGCTTGCGGCTGTGTCTGCATGAGATACTGTTATCGAAAGCCTTATATCGATGACTTGTACCACTACACTATCGATGCGTCCTTTCGTCTACGAACTAGACTATCGACACGCCCATTCGTCTACGCAGCATCTTTCCTACTTATGTCTGATAGAGAAAGTCGTAGAACTCCAGCGATTTCAATGCAACGTCGATGCCAGAAGTACATCATGCTGAACTGAAAAGCGTTTCTTGCGGCATCGAGCTCTCTGCCTCTCGACAAATACCACCCAGTCTTGGGATGATACATTCAGGTTTTTTCAATACTTTCGTACATTGTTCATCTACTCCAAAGTCAATAAGAGGTCCCACGTCGTCCGGTAAGTAAACTGGATAGTCTGTCTACATTTCCGCCGCCAATATGGTGAACCCCAATAGAACCGTCATCGGAACTAGAAAGGATGCACTTTACACTTGTACATATCATAATTGTGAAACTATAGTCGTGAAAGTTTAGTGTAGAACGTTCATTAGTTTAATTGTTATAGTAGTTAAAGCTACACTTTGGTCTCTCGAAACTACTATAGACTTTAGCTATTTAGGACTTCACGTTAATGCTCTAATACGATTCGTTAAATTGTAATAACATTTTAAGCAGCATAACAAACATAATTTCGTACTACCCGACAGCCTACAAGTAAAGCTCCTTTCCCCGATTGCTCTCCAGACCATGGGACCAAACGAAACCAGCAGACTGTGTTCTCCTTTTTCATTTCTTTTTCAAGTAGTTGCATGCATTTGAGAGCATCCTCACATTTGATGGTATCTATTTTTGTTGCTTAGCGCCGGAACCAGCCCATTCTCCTCTATCGAAGATATTACGATGCCCCCTTGAGTGCCAGTTGAAGCTTGGATGATGCAACAAGCCGTCCTTGTCATCCCCCTCAAATCGCTCGCAGCGCTGCGCATCAGACTCCATCCGAGCTGTCCCGCGGCTTTACAACCAAACGGACCCAAGCTCCATTCTTTCTACCCCCGCCGATCTTCCCAAACAGGACTTTCGCCCGACGACTCCCATCGACTCAACCCCGCACCACAGCAATGAAAAGGGCCACTTGGACCACTCCGCCCACCCCCAACGCCGCTCAACCATCCGCGCAACCGGACATATCTTTCCTCACCCCCAACCAGCTTGTCGCGCTGATCCATGAGCAGCAACAGAAATTAGTCGATGGCTATCGAGAAACTGGACTCTATGCAGACAAACCTCGACGTTCTGTTTTCCCCCACCCCTCTCCACCCTGTATCATCTGGATGACTCTCTTTCACTGTCTCCCCGCCGAAAACCGCCGTCATTTCGTCACCGAGAAGAAGACCGAAGTCACCTGCTACTCCTCTGCGGGAGCCCGAACGAAGCCGGCCAACTTCATTGCTTCAAATGATGAAATCGGCCATGGCAACCACCTTTCATAAATATAACGAAAAACGAATCTATGTCAAGGTTAAGTCTTTTATTGTTGCCATACGACGGGTCACAGCTCTCTACCCTGTGACCACAGCACAGGAAGTGCAAATCGCTACATACCTTCTCGGGGACTCCACTAGCAACTGGTACATCCGGTAAAGCAGGTAAAATGGCCTCACCTGTAACACTACAAGCTCCAGTGAACACACAGAGAAGGGGCAGCTTTATGATGAACTGATCGTCTTACATCACCCAGCCGTTGGACGCACTTTATGAATGTATAATGCTTGAATTAATTCCAGCAACCGAACAAGCAGCAGCCCGCGTATCCTTCATCCACATTCGCTTCTCCGAAGGCCTCATGAAACCGCACATCTCGCACTTCCGCGACCTCATGAATAGCGGTGAGACCTCGGTGTACTAAGCCTACCCGCTTCTCCAGCTGTGTCTTCCAACCAGTTTTAGATACAAGCTCTCCGATTAGTTTCTTTAAGGCCGCAAGCCGTGCTTGGGGTCGCCTACTGATTTGCAACCTTCGTGAAGGTGTTTTCCTATGACGGAGGCATTTTTACCGCTTGCAAGTTGTCACGAGTCTCGTCCCAATTAGGGAGCATCATTGCCGGACAGACTGGTCGTGCAACCGAGGTGTACACGTGTGCGCCCAGTGCTGCTGGTTAGCTTTTATATACTTTATCATCTGCATTGTTTTAAAGGGTTCTTTTAACTCTTTTCCGCTTGCGCGTACTACCAGTCTTTTTGAAGTTTGTGCCATGTTATATAGAGTAGACTTACCCACTTTGCGTATTCAAGAGAAGTACCGCTACAACTGGAGTCAGTTAATCACTACTAACGTTTTTTTTCCCCTGGAAATACTTGTTCTGTTTTATACCGTGGCTACTGGGCTTACTCCCCTATCAAACTACTGAGCGAACTTTTTTCTTTTGTAATCACTCTCGCACAAAAGCACTTCTTTTGAATCAATATCATTGCTCAATCTTTCCAACTCAGTCTTCGCGCCTTTCGTAGTGGTTTTTCTAATGCTTGCATCCCGACATCTTCTTGCATTGCCAGAGATGCTCCATTGCTGTGCTCATCTAAAACAAGAAGAATAACGAACTTTTTCTTGTTTTTCGATCTCGATATCGTGCGCCAAAAAAGGATCTCCCAACTTCGGTCAATAAGGTGGTCACCATCTTTTTGTATCAGTTTTCTTTGAGATGAGTTCCAGATTTCGTGGATTCTTAGCCTTTGGTGGAAGTATTAGGTTATCTGCATACAGGTAAAATGGTCTTTTTTGTCACGACGGCCGACGAATGCCGATCTTGGCCGTATGCGGAGTCGTTGCGTCTCTAACGTGCATTAAACCGCACGTATCCGTTCTTCGAAGATGTTGGCTGCTAATTCCTGTCCAAATGTGAACTTTAAACCCAGGATTAATGGCCCGACTTTTCGAATAATCGAAATTCACAGCCGAGGGCGTCGAGTGAAGGACCGCTTACTGAAGAGTAACCTAACATTGCCTTGGACACGCACTTCACCGCAGAATTTTCGAAGTCCTTGGAGAGATGATTTCACATTTGAGATAGTGCGGAGCTGCAAAAGCAGTTCGTCGAAATGTGCAAAGCTGATAATGCCCTCTTGGAGGAGTTGGAAGTCTTGTATGTCAGGTTCGGTACCTCTTGTGTAAGGGAGTCTTTGAAGACTTTCTTCTAACACGGGCGGATGTCAACATCTTCTTAGGATGTTTTGGTAGTTATGATTTTAACGCGAAGAACGTTGAAACCAGATTCGATCGTTTCAGTTCTCGTCTGCAGACGTTGGAGCAACCCATCTTGATGGATGATAACGTCCCAGCGAAGCCGATAGCTGTCCAGCAGAATGAGAAGCAAAAGAAGAAGGGTGACAACCGGCGAAGGCGTAAAAGCGAGAGAATTAGAATCCGGATTCCTGGGATTCCTCCCTGTCTTCACGGAAGTCTCACCAATCGAATGGGTCGATCTCATTAGATTTCAGATCTGATGGCGGATAAAGAAGTTACTCGTCTTTTGCTAAACAGTCTTCTGCCACCCAAGTGGTAAGTCGTAACCTTACTGAGGAAAGGAAGCACACTGGTGTAAAAGAACTGAAGTGAACCGACTTTCTGTACAGGAATCTGGTATTGTACGGTTTTTATCGGCTGGGGAACTGCTCATTCGATGGCAGACCCCGAGGCACGGATAAGATGAAAGACTGAATAAAGAGTGTGTACATTTGTCTCCGTAACCACTCCTTTTCCGGAGAAGACTCCATCTTGGTGTTGAATTTGTTTACACGTTTCGTTGCTAAAGAAGACATACTTGGTATAAATGAGTCAAGTTTATATTGCGCTACCGCCGTTTCTACGTGGCCTCGCTGAGAATGAGTACGACTCTGTAAAAGGTTCATGCTAAGTCTTCGAAGGAAACCTTACCTGCTGGCTCGATGCTAGTAAATAACTCTTGAGTTTCTCTGCCGCTAACCGAGCAACTTATTGTGCTATTCTCGCTCTTCGCAACACACATTAGAAGCCTGGAGAACCAGAAATCTAGTTCTCGGTACGTCTCAGTAAAGATTTACACATTTGTGGTAATGCTCATTCCGCTTGAGCGCGTATAACCATGCACGTCTATGGATTTGATCCCCGAATCTGTATTCTAGTGTCCCAATACCGAGAAGATCGGAGTGGAACCACGCAATTGGGTTTAGTACAGAGCTCGCAAGCCGAAGAAGATGCTCTCCGAGCTCCCATACCTGGTCAAACTTCTCGTTCCGCTAAGGCGTTGGTGACGCAAACGAACTCGCGATCTTAATCGCTTGTCACGAATAGGCACCCGCAAATGGATTTCGATAATGTTCAAATCACTTACAGCAATATCTTGTGTGTCCCGAAAACAGAATTCCCGTCCACTACGAATGCCTCCTATACAGCGCGTCCAAATTTGGCCAAAGACGATAACAGATTCTCAGGGTCTAAGCAACCAGAAACTGCTTCATAGAAATCATTTTCTGGCTGTCTCGTCTGTTTGAATGCAGCTATAATTTTCTTCTTGACAGCGGTGTAGTCCATTGCTTTCTTGGTCGAAGACACTGACTCTGAGAATGCCTTATAATAGAAGTCAAACGCAGAGCACTCAAAGTGACAGAAAAGCTTTATTTTATTCTCTTCGTCCGTCTTCCTGTGCATGTCGACATTTTTGTATGTGAAGAAAAAACGTTCAAGCTCCGCTCGTTTGGAGCCATCAAACATAGCGCGAGCATTATTGGCTTCAGACATCTTCGTATTTGAAGACCTTGGATGCGGTACTATGAAGGGCTTGAAACGGGGAAGCGTATCCTTCTGTTTTTTTCTTTTTTGTTTTCCTTCCCCTCCCCCTTTCCACCACTCGAGTCCGCGTCACACGTGGACACAGCCCCACGGAGAGGCCGACACTTTACATAATCAGACTTTCCCTATTTACAAGTTGAGGGAAAGTTGCACAGCACTTTTCATACTTTTTGCTGTATGAAAACCCTTCGCACCCTGCGCACAAGTCCAAAGTTTATACAAAAACACTTATAGAATGCAGCCATAGTTTCCATTAATCATAAACACGTACAATCCTACTAATATTGCATGTTTTTATTTAGAACTATTGCAAAACTTTCAATATATATGATAAATAGAAACATCAAATTATATACCGCAGCTTGAGACCAATGAAAATTACAACTCCAAAGGGCGTTTAAATTTACTCTGAAATGGTAATGCGGATGTGCGCACTACCGTTCGAGTGAACCTGGGAGCAGCCAGATTGAAACGAAGACATTTCGCTATTGTGCATGTTATTATGTTTCAATAGCAGAGTCACGCCATTATGATACTTTTGCAGAACATTCTAAAGGACCTGTTTTCTGGTTATCGGAAAGTATAAAAAAGTTCAAGAAAAAAAGCAGTAGAACAAAAAGTTTTTCTGTTTTGTGGAGGTTTCTTGCATAGCACACGATCATCATGTGACTGAAGAGCTGCTGTTCTCCAACCTCGGTAGGTTTGTACAGCCTCTGCTTGTCGTTAAGAGACGAAAGAGGTGGGCAGGTAATATGTCTTGGGCGCCCTTGTGCGCTTGCAAGAGTCGGACTCTGAGAATAAGTGGGTTAGGAGGAGTAAGGGTCATTTTGTCACATCCAAGTGAAGAGTCTTTCGATCACGAATACACTGCTGATTAATTTTTTATGTAGTGTACGGAGGGCTTACTTGTCAAGAGTGCGGTATTGTTGTAAGCATTACTGGAGCATTACGCATGTCATCTAATCTGCACATCGGCACAGGTCCAGAACTCCTCTGGCACCATACCGGCACCGCATTCGGCCATGTCGGCGCGATACGTTCCTCGACCACCGCCATCAGACTCGCAGGTGGTGCCGAACGGGAAGCCGTAGTTGACAATGTATTCCTTGAAGCCGCGTGGGGCGCACGAGTTGGCAGTAGCCCAGTACCACTGCACGACGCAGTGATTGCACTCAAGGTCGAGGGGAAGTTGGTAGCGCATGGTACCGGACTCGCCGCCTACAATGTGAACACCGATGTGAGCGGTTTTCCTGCATGGAACGTACCAACGCCCGGGGTAGGCAGCGTCGATGGGCCCACATTCGTAAGCGGTAGCTGTGGAAGGATTCTCGCAAGAGGGGTGCGGCACTCGGTTGAGCTTCACGCAGTGATTGTTCACGAAACAGCTGGTGTCCATGTCCTGCTTTCCACAGGCTTCAAGATTGCACACGAAGAACTCAAAGTATCCGTTGTGGTTGGTGTCAATCTCAGCTACAAAATCTATTTGTGCGCCTTTCTGCCAATGGGCGACAATAGGGGCGTTTTGGTACGGCATGAATGAACCACCTACCATGTGGTCATAGTGCCCTTTTGCATCGCCGCACAGGCCAGCGCGGTCGGCTGTGGCAAAGAAGTCGAGAGTTGGTTCGTATACAGTCCAGCCGGCCGGGGGAAGATTGGCTTTGACGGTGGCTACTGTTCCACCGTTGAGGCAATGTGCGCAGTGATCCGTGACGGTGTTGGGAATGCCGAGGTCGTAGCCGCACTTAACGGAATTAAATGCACCCCGCTGACGAGGTGTGCACATCATGCCATGTGATCGGGCCGTGGGGATGATAGAGGCGTATAAAAGAAGAGAGCAGAAAAGAGCAGATATGCAGGTTGCGAATGAGTCGATCATGTTATTGAGGATTCTCAGCAATCACGGGAAAAGTAGTAGAAACAGGTGAAGAAGCAATCTGAGGAGGGAATCTACCTCTCAAAGGAGAACGGTATGAAGCAGTGAGAAACTTTTGGCGATACCTATATCGTGAGAAGTGAGTTTGTCGGCCAGGATCTTAAGTAGAAGAGCCATGCGCAACCTTGCCAATGCAAGCGGCGAAGATCGAGGCGACCGTCGATCGGCGACAGTTCTCAACGCGAGGGCCACGTACGCAGACGTTGGCGCGGAGCGGGATCCAGCGACGGGCACAGAGATAGAGCATCATATCAAGGCTCCTCTTTGGAACATGCGCGGGCTGCATCTCCCTAGCGGGTGCTCGTGCACGTGTATCGAGCACTCTAGCGCGCCGTGGCAGTGGCGGTGGTAGAGAACGGCTGCGTGTATTCAGCAAGGTGATGCATTGCGGGCGATAGCGGCGTTGCCACGCACTCGCTGAAGGAGTCCACAGTGCTTTCAAAGTTGGTTCGCTGGCTGCGAGTGGGGCAGTTATGATCCCAACCTCAAAGCCGCATATGGCCGCTAGTAGTGTTTGGTCGGCTAGAACAGATGTCTAGCATGACAAACATCCGCGATCTCTCGAGATAAACGCCCCACTGCTTTTCATGGCGCATTTGTCGCGGTATCGAAAATGGTCCTTTAAGCTTCTCAGATGATGGCAACCTTACGTAATGGTTGATGGTAGCATGGTCTGCTACGTGGGAACCCTCGAGGTGTTCCCTAATTTCTTCGTCGCATTGCAGCACTGCTCTTCCCGTTTATAGGCCCAATTTTGATTTGCATATGCCATATCTGTGGCAGCGTGGTGACTTTTGTGGTCAGTGTGAACATGTGGCTTATTCAAACTTTGAGGCTTTTCATCAGAAATGTATCCCTCGACCTCACACTTGGAAGGGGCCTCAAGTAGATACAAGGAGACACAAAGGCACTCTGTGAAGTTTGTCAATCAAGCACCACTTGCAACCAATATCGCATTCGACGAGACCCACGGGGTTTCTCTTGTTGAAAAACATCATGTATTGGAGGATTATTGGAGGATTATTGCGCTTGCGTTTGTAGAGTTTGGATGACATACTGTAGGAGCCAATCTCTGCTTCTGTCCTTTCCTGAACATCGCTGAGCTCGTCGAAAAGCTTTCAGAAATTATTTTCACAATTAGCGAGATCAGGGAGAGCAGCACTATTTGATATGGCTTTGACTTTTTTTGAATGTGTGAGTGTGAGTGGACACGTCACACGCGTGGACACGTACCATGCGTGAAGACATTATTTACTGTAATTCTTGACACACGTCACGAAAACCATAGATCTGAAAAAGCTGTTGAATAGCCAACAATTGTAGAACTTGATGCTCAAGAATATGTTACTGGCATGATTACGTACATCAATCTCTCTTGTCACACCTTCTTGTGGGACGCTTCCGAATTTCACTGTTAGTTAAACTATACCGGCATAGTCGGTGTCGAGAACGATGCCACAAATGTCAAAAACGAGGTCGTCAATAACGAAGGATAGTTCAATGTAGTCATCAATCGAGAAGACGCGCTCCAATCCGCCAGAAATTGCTGCTAGTTTTGCAGTGTTTTGGAACCCAACACCAACTGTGGATACCACACCACCCATTCTATTTCTGAAATTGTTTGCGCGACGAACCGGATCACCTCCCATAGTATTCCGTCCGTCGCCGAGAACCACCATTTTGTTTGCATGATTTGAATGCGGATTGCGGCACATTTCTCTCCTTAGTTGCCTGTGGCAATACACAATCCCTGAGCCAACAGACGTGCCTCGATCATTTTTATATTTGGCATTTCTCACCTGCCAGTTGAACGTTTCCACGTCATTCGTCAAACGTGAGATTCTGTACGTCCTAGTACCATACTGTCCTGCGGCAAACTTGGACCTGGGGTCCGCTCCAATAATGGAGGTCACATCAATAAGAAAGTTCTTTTCGAGTTGGAACTGGTTTGAGGTGACGGACCCACTGGTGTCCATGGCAAAACACACGTTGACGCTGCATCCCCGGTTTTTGATTTCGGCTGTGGCCATCCTGATTGTGTTTTCGTACATGAGCTTGGCGTCTTCATGCGACATGCAAGAAGCAAGCGTAAAGAACAGAACGAAAGCAGAAAGTAGAGGCAACATTTCTTTGGCTATGATGAAGAAGGGAGTTGCACACCTCGGACTGTTCCAGGGGTGGCTTCAAAAGCAGACGGAGTTTATATATGAATTGGTTTTGATGAGATATAAAGCGATGGGTTGTTTTTCGACTCATACAGTATAGGCTAAAAAACAACAAGAGGCCAATGATAGCAATCAGTTGGCTGTAGTCGCTATCATGTTTCATTGTAGGATGAATACAG
The DNA here is from genome assembly GCA_030374765.1 of Agarophyton chilense. Taxonomy (NCBI): domain Eukaryota; phylum Rhodophyta; class Florideophyceae; order Gracilariales; family Gracilariaceae; genus Agarophyton; species Agarophyton chilense. The sequence continues at coordinate 549,357 of JARGXX010000138.1, forward strand.
TAAGGTTGCACACCACTTACATATGACGTATTATCGCAAAAAACTGTCGGAGGTCTTCGGAGGCCTCTTCCCTAGCAAACAAGTCTAAACTGTGTTTAAAAACCACGAAAGGAATTGCACCTGACTGCGAAAATCCAGCGAAGAAAGTGTTGCTTCTGAAGGACTTCAATGGCACAACATGCCACACATCGAAAGAAAAAGCTCTGCTCAGCAATTGGATGATATCCAGTAAACTGAGTCCGATTTCCTTGTTGGGTATGTCCAAAGCGGCACTGTCAAGACGGAGGCCAGCATGGTAGCCTGCAACTCCAGTGCGAGTGGGTTTTGTCACACTGATTTCAAATCCGAGTGGCGTTTCCGCCGCTGCAGGTCGTTCGTACAGTACATGAAATGAAAACAAGTCACTTGCCACAAATTGTCCAATCAAAAGTACGCCAGACGCCCAGATTCTTGGCACTGTTGAGAAACTCAAAATGATCCTCAACGACCAGTGCCATCGAAGCACAGCACAACTTGAAAAGAAAACCATCCCAAAAGCTCTACAGCTTCTCTTTTAGCAGATGTTACACGTAAAAAACAGATTGCTTGAAACAATTCAAGAACTTTTTTCATGACACTTGTGAAAGATGATGAAGGCCTTTAAAAATCCCGTGAAATAATAAGCGAGAAGATAAGAAACTAGAAGAAGTAAGAATTGGAGCGAGAGCCAAACGACTCCCGCTTATTTTGGTGTTTGTTGAATATCAAATGTGTGAAGACAGAATACACGTCGTTACGTATTGTATATGCAGTGAGCAAGTTTATTGGGGTCATCGCTGACTCAATATAATTTACGAATGGGAGTGCTATGGTAGCATGCAATCATTAAGCATTAATTACCCAAGTTGTCAAAGAAACGGTACTGGCGTTGAATAAACAAGTCAAACAGAGCATGATTGACACGAGAGAAATGATTGTAGGCATGAATATTTCGTTATAATAGCTTGTCGGTAAGCAGTCTGCGAAAACTCCAGCCGCAAATCCGCGATAGCAAAATCAGGCGAACTGTATCAAAGGTCATCAGTTTAAAACTGCACTCACATTCCCAAACATTGCTCGTCGGGCTGCGGTGCTGTGCAAACGGCGATTCGGTGTAAACGGCGGCGGTGCAGCGGAATCGATGTAAATGGCGTAGAGAGGCGGCGCGAGAGCAAGACGAACGAGATGGACGGTGACCATGATGAAGTTGTAGTAGAGGAGGTTGAGAGTTGCTCAGTTGAATGATATCGCACAAGAGAAGTAGTTCTCTTGTTTCGAGCTCTTTTATAGTAGCTTGTAGCTCGGTGTGGGTCTCTACCGCGCAAAGTAAGCAGCGTCATTCTAATTCAACTTTTCTTAGGTGAGAGTACTAATTTCAATTTAAACTTACATTTCGTGTCTATTTAACGTTCGCTACATCGAATTTTAGAACAACCTACGCAGTTATCTACAAAAGATGTTGTGTGGTAATTCTATATCCCCCTTTTGCAAAAAGTCTTGAACATTCGTACTTTTTCTTTTTAACAAAACGAGGTTTTAAGAAAATTGACGTATTATTAATTGTTCAATTCGGTGATCACACTGGTTCTTATGTAAATATTTCTGTATGCTTTTTCCATTGTTTGCTTCGTAAAAATGTCAGCAGAATTGTTTTCAGATTTCAAAAATCCAATGTCAGATATTTCATTCGTTTTATAAGCTTCATGAGCTACCAAAATAGTGATTAATAGTCGTTTTTCAGATGTAGATAAAGCTTTTTGTGATAAAATCGAAAAGATTGGAATCCGTGAATATTGTAATTGGAATTATTCTATCGAGTAAAAGATCCAAGTCAAATTTAAGCATGTTTGCAAAATAAAAAGCATCTTAAAAAGCATAAACTTCACCTTCTAGTACAGATCTCACAACTCGTCGGCTCTTGTATCTCTAGTAATGAATAATGTTACAACGATAGGAACAATGAGCCAATACACTGAGAAAATTAATTATGGAAGTACTATCTTCATTATTCGAAAATTAAGAATCACTGTATGTTCGTGTTCAGAGAGACTTTGGATCTCGCTCGACAAACTTGGAAAACTTTATTTGTCCTTGAACCTTTTTAATGACCTTATTCATTCTCCGTCCAATGGATTTAGTAACCATTTTCTCTTTGACTTGAGAAGTTTTGTTCACGAAGAAAGAAATGTGTGGATGTCGTATAGTGGCAGAAGGGCTTACCTTTGAGGTTGTTGATATAGTACCCTGGCCTTGTACGTGATGGATGCGAGGGACTATCGGCCATGCAGCTCCGGGCGAGCTACCAACTAGATGTTGTTAGCCACTTCGAGTGTTGACATGTACCTTCTGGTTGAGTAATCGTTAGTACTTGTAATTGTAATCATATTTATTTTAGCACAGTAGTGGAGTGGCCAATTGGCACTGTAGCTAGTGCTGGCAAGGTCTCTGACACTAGGTCAGAGACAGTGCCTTGCTGGCACCTCCCGGGTGATCTGGGGAGTGCATCCAACTGCACATAGGGAACTGCACCTCCCCCATCCTAATCTGAGAAAGAGAGGCACCACTTGGGTCACGAGTATACCTTTTGGTTCATTGTTTCTCAACTATCACACAGGCTTTCCTGCGCGTCGACGCCTACCATCGTTCACGCACATGGTATAGGCTACTTTCCCCGCCGTTTGCCCCTGCGGGTTTATACGGTGCCCTAGTACCATCGAGGTTTTTTACGTCTTCCTTCTAAGGTTGAGCGTCACCAAGCTCCCGAGAAAAGACAGTAGCATACCCCAGAGGTGATTGTACGACAGTGGAATTGTGTTCACAAGCCAGAAAAGTTGAGCTCTTGTGGATCTGAACTCCGCATCGTCATTGTTGTCTTCCATTAGCATCATTCTTTTCTTGAAATCTTTTTGATGAATTTCGTGTAGGACAACGCTTGGAGCGGAGACACCACGAAGATGTTCTGGATCTTCCTCTTTTGAGAGACACGCCTCAGGCGGAGGAGACGCGTCCCAGCGGAGTACAGAAACAGAGCCAATCTGGAAATGCACGACGAAGTCGGGTGTAAGACCGAGGCCAATCCGGCGGGATATACCTGGAGTGTTTAGGTGAGCACGGCACAGTCTGGGGTGTGACCAATCCTAGGCGGAGCGGTATCACGGCGATTATCGGAAAAGGAGTGAGGAAACACTCGTATGAGGGGGACGAGCGAGGTGAGTGAGGCGGCCACTCACGAGAGCCAAAACGGAGATCAAGAGGAAAACGGGGGCGAACCCCTATACAGGGGCGAGACTACGACAAATGTCGGCGATTAAATATGAACCCACGGTGGTGGTAGCCCTCAGGTCGACAGAGGGGTGGATGAACTAACGTGCAACCGGCGCTCACGCAGTATGCGGTGAAGACGCACCGAAGGCGAAACGTGCAGAGCCAAGACTCCCTTCTTGGTATCTCCCCAGAGGGTGTTTACTGGGGAGCAGTGCTCAACCTCCTAAGTAGTGTGGCGCGCGGCCCCTGACAGTGGGCGCGCCCCCGAAAAATAGACACTAAATAGCAATAGCGTAGCTAAATAAATACTAAATAAATACTAAATAATACTAACCATTAGGTACAATCCGGGCCACGTGTGGCACGCCTCGCACTCGAGCGTCGGCATCCGTGCAGTCCACGTGTTTTACCAGTGTGCACTTCCGGTCCTAACCGGCCGTCAGCACGCAATAGCGGTATAGCTTGTCATAGACCAAGCTAGTCCTCAAGCGAGCGAAATCTCCAAGTCCTGGGAAGAAACCCCCTTGAGGGGCATTGTCCTTCATATCTCCCTCCTTAGGTGACGAAGAAGCCGTCGACATGGCGGGGAGGCAACGGTCCAACCGGCATAAGAGCGAGCTGCGTAACGCGTCCAGCGACCACTCGACTGTCGAAGGCAGAGCACCACAACCGAACGACAAACGCACCAACGCGGTAACCACTCCTCGAACTTCGAGCGCTCTTCCGCATCGTACGCCCACTTCCAGCGACCACATCCCGATACCTCGGCGACCAGTACTCCCGATGAACGGTGGTAACAATCCCCACCGGGGTTACTTCTCCGGTTTCCATTCGGCTCCCCTTCCGCGGGGGAGTGCCTCGTCAACCGTGCCGAGCCGATCACGGGGTCCCGTTGAAGCTTCAAGCGACATCACTCCTGCGGAGGACACCTGGCCCAGTTACGACGAACTCGTCGGGTTAAACCCGCGTCAACATGCGGCGATTCTCCGGAGAGCTCCGTGGTTCCATCCGAAAGCGGTCTTCGACGAAGAACTCGTGGCCGCGTATGCTGATGGCAATGCGCGTCGCCCGGGCGAGCTGCCGGCTTTGATCACCACTTCGTGGGACTGGCGACGCCGTGTGGCGGTTCCCACTCACGCGATTCTGCGGCGAAGGCGCGAGTCGGCGGAAGAGGCGCATTGTATATTCGTCCGCATCGGCTACTCATGGATCAGCCGGGCGAACTTCCAACACCCCATCCCCGACGAATTCGGCTTCGACCTACGGATGTACCGGACTCAGGGTGAGATCGGCTATTGTGACCGCCTTGCGGCGTTGGAAACTTACGCATGGCGCGGCCAACCGCGAGCGCGTCAAGAAGCGATCTGCTGGATCCGTCCGATCATTCTTGCCAAGTTCCGTCACCTTCGTCGTGAGTCCCGATATCGGTGGTTACAGAACTTCATCCGCGAGGAGCGTCGGGGCAGATCCCGCTTTGGGTTCCTTGTCCCTTATCAGAACACGGAGATAAACTGGATTAGTCCCTTCTATCAGTTCGGGCGATACGTTCCCCTGCCTGGGTGGTGGTCCTCCGTCGAGGTGGGTCGGGGATGTTACGTGGAGTTGCCTCCAGTCGTCTCCTATCTGGGCTCGTACCTCATCGAGGATCCGCACTCCGGCTTATGGTCCGTGGTCCTAACCGAATGGGCAGTCCGCGCCACGGCGTACATCTTGTGGGAAGCCTACAACCAGTATCGACTGTGGTATCTTCCTCCGCGTTTGCGTGGTTACATCCGGCAGCTGGACCTTCAACTCCCTCTTGAAGGTGTCAATAACGCTGATGAAGCTCAGGAGCTCATCGACATCATTGGGCGTGTCGACTGGGCTGTCGTGCCTGTCCGGCAGAGCGGCCGTCGTCAAAAAGCCGGTGGGGCTGATCGGTCTCCGGAGCGTCGCACGCCGTTGGCGGGAGATTTAATCTTCTTTAACCCATGGGAGCAGCAAGAGATCTCCGAGGAGGAGGCGTCGGCACTCCGGATGGCTCCGCGAGGCATACGATACGGGCACCCCGTGGGGTTTGCCAACTCGGATGACTTCTACTACGCCTATGGCGGTGGTCTCCCGGAGGAGACGGGCGAATACCGTGGCGATGAGGTCATGGAAGACGTGGGAGACCCCGATGGTGCCGATACTACGGTGCAGCCGGCGCAGGGAGCGACTCACGCAGGTGCGGTGGTCGATCCAGTGGCGGCGGCGTCGCCGGACGAACCAGAATTTATCGAGGTTCCCATCCGCCCAGGGGCGGTCGTGATCTACCAGTTCCTTCGGGGTGTTTGACTGAACGCGCAAGCGGCAAGCGGCGACATCGGTGCGATGAGAGACGCCCTCGTGGCACGCCTGACCGGCGGGAGTAACTCCGCTAGCGATTAGGTTAGCGCGCACGGCAATCCTGGTTCTCCCAACTAATCCCTTGTGGTCTTGGTTAGTTTATCCCGCTGTGCGGTGGTGTGTGCAGCAACTTCAGAAATAGTAAACTGCGTCCGACTGTGACGTATTTGTTTTCTTTCTTCTCTTCCACTTCTTCTGAGTGTCCTTCTCCAGGTCTTCTGTGCATCTTCTCCTTCTTCCAAGGGTCCTTATCCAGATCTTCTGTTCCTTTATCCCCATCGGGTGTCTTCTTATCCCACTTGGGCTCGGTCTATGGTAGCCGGCAAAGCCGTGATAGTACGACGATGATACTGTACCACCTTTGACCGAGGTAGGTGCTCTATCGGTTCGTCTGAACCCCATTCGGGGCCGTACCCGTACCAACAGACCAAGTATTGGATATACTCCTTTGGGTGGTAGGTGTGCTCCAAAATGCGTCCGACCACAAACTCTTGTCGGTACACTTCCCGGCCATCCCATATGGCGGTGTCGCTATTTACGGGTGGTACCCGTCCTGAGCCAGGGGGTCCCGAAGTGATCACGCGTTGGGCGGCTTCGCCTCGGTCGGACCGTTTAGCGCGCAAGGCAGTCCTAGGCTGAGGGGATTTTCCACCCGAATTCGATGGTTCACTTTCCCCAAGTGCCGGGCTTGTTTCGGCGCTTCCCACTCCGGTTGGAGGGCCCACACCAGCGGGTAACCCAGGTGGTCGTTCCTCTAATCGGCGTGGTGAAGCTCGCTTCGGCGGTGAGATTCGCTGGGGCGGTGGCGCATTGTGGCACCTCTCTGTCCCACGGCAAGATTACGTGTATTCACGTGAGCGTTCCAATGGCTCGCTGTCCGGCGTCGGTGCCGTGGATGTCTCCGCCTCCCTGTGCGGGGTACTTGGCGGTGCGTCGTCCACTCGTACTGTATCAGGCTGCAGTGCTTCGAGCGCATTTGCATTCTGTATTGCACGTGTGGTGACACCTCGGCGAGTGTTGGTGGCTTTATCCACAGCTGCGTTCTGAGGCTTGGATAGCGACTGCGTGGAGTCGTGCAGGACGTCGGTATCAGGCACCTCTGATGGGTGGAGAATGAAACGGGACGGTGCGGCGTTTCCAGCGACGGTATCGACCAGATTACGACGGCTGTCGGGCGCCTCCCCCTCCATAGACGATGCACCGGAGTTGGTGTCCGTCGGGTGGACTTGGGAGGAGCGACGAATGCGCCACACGATTCCTTTCGGGTTGGGCGCCGCGGGTAGAGGAAGGTCAGACAAACCCCGAGATGGGTGTGGTAACGCGTAGAGACGCGGGTGGACCTGGGTTAAGGGGGTCGATGAATCCGTTTCAACGGGAGCAGTCACACCAGTAAGTTGGGATGTTAACGGCGGAGGAGCTGATACCACGCGATCGCAGGAGATGCGTTCGTGAATACCAGCGAGGTCAACAACAACAGTGTCGGAAGCCACCGAAATAACCCGAAAGGGGCCGTCGGGAACGGGTGACAGCTTGTGGCGTTTCTCCTTCTCTGGGTTCCAGTATTCCTTGCGGATGAATACATAACCGTCGGGGACGAGACGTGGCGGCTAGTGAGGGGCTTTGGTATCAAAGTCCTGCTTGTAAACGGCCTGGGCTCGGCCCATTGAACGCCGTGCGGCGGGAACGAGCTTCGTGAGCCAAGTTTTCCACGCTTCGTGGTAAGCAGTCGGTGACGGAAAGGTATCCAGCGTGGTCTGTGGTTCAAGCGCCACGGGCGGTGGGATCCGGGACAGTAACAGCTCGATGGGCGTTAATCCAGTTGTCCTGGGCACCTGCGTATTGTACGCAAAGGTGAGCGCATCAGTGAACAAGTCCCAATCTTTGGGGTGGTCTGCAACGTATGAACGGAGTGTTGCAAGTAATGTCCGGTTGAACCGTTCGGCCTGCCCATTAGTTTGGGGGTGGTAAGTGGTCGTGAACAGGTTCTTAATGTCCAAGATGCGACAAACATCCTCGAAAAAACGAGAGGCGAACTGTCTTCCGTTATCGGAGACGAGGTTGACCGGTGGACCGTAGACAAAGACCCAGTGTAGGACGAAGGCTGGAGCCACGCTCATAGCGGAGATCTTCTGTAACGGTACAGTCCAGACCAGCTTTGAGAAGCGATCCATAATTACGAGTAAGAACTTGTAATTCCGCGTAGTGGTAAGGAAGGGACCGAGTATATCGATGGCACAAACTCCAATGGAGCGCGGGCTGGAAACAGCTTCCACTTCGTCGCATGACGGCGGAGTTTGACACGGTTCCGAGGGCAATCGGTACAAAACCGCACCGTTGCGTAGCAGTCCACTGCCATGGCAGGCCAGTAGAAGTTACGGCGTAGGGTGAGGTAAAGTTTCCGTCCCCCGACGTGGCCACTCAATTTGGAGTAGTGCGACAACCGCAATACTCTCGAATGGAGGTTATGTGGTACCAGGATTTGTGGGTGCGATCCGACGGTCCGTACAAGGTATCCGGCGTCATTCACCTGAAAGGGGAGAGTATTTCCTCCATTGAGTTGAGCGCGGACCTTCGCGCAGAACGGGTCAGCGAATAGCTCCCGTATCATCTCCTCTGGAGTAATAGGCACGAAGTTCCCTGGTAAGGCCTTCTCAGGATCTTCCGAGAGAAGAAAGTCGTCCAATTCGGAACCGGAATCTGAAGAGTCCGTGTCTCGTTCCTCGTCCTCGATGGTAGCGTCGTCGCTATTCAGTGCAAAGCAAGGTATTTCATCGTCTTTGACGGGTAGTGCTTCGCCAGTAGTGACTAGATGGGAGAGAGCCTCGGCTTGGGTGCTGCACGATTCTCTTCGGTACTGCACGTTAAAGTCAAATTCCGCTAGACGAAGACGCCAACGCATAAAGCGGCCTGAAGGCTCCGAGATGGAGAGTAGCCATCGAAGTTATGCGTGGTCCGTAAAAACGGTGAAATGATTACCTATGAGATAGGGGCGCAACTTTTGTAATGCTCACACTACTGCAAGGCATTCCTTCTCCGAGACGGAGTAATTCTTCTCGTGGGCGTAGAGCGATCGGGACCAGTACACTACGGTGCGTCTTTCCCAATTGGGTGCAGTTTGAAACAGGGCGCAACCTACTTAGTAGTCGCTGGCGTCCGTATCTCCGGTGAAGGGCCTTCCAGGCTTGGGCAACGAGAGGATCGGGGTGGAGACGACAGAATCCCTAAGAGAGTTGAAAGATTCCGTTTGAACGTGGGTTAAGGGGTCCAGTTTTGGTGGTTGGCCTTTCCGCAAAAGGGCGTTTAACGGTGCAGCCTTGTCCGCAAAATGCGGGATGAATCGTCGGTAGACGTTTGCGAGTCCCAGAAAGGAACGAAGCTCGGTTTGCGTCCGCGGTTCTTTAGCCTCTTTGAGTGACTTAACACGAGTCTCCTCGATTGTAACACGTCCTGGACGGATAACATGGCCGAGATACTTCACGGTGTCCGTGAAGAAATCACATTTCTTCAACTTCAGAGTGCCACCTGCATCTCGAAGCGTGGTCATTATATCTCTCACATGAGTGAGATGTTTGTCCAGATTATCTGAGAAGACGATTATGTCATCCAGGTAGACCATGCAGGTACGCCATTTGAAGCGGGTCAATAGGATCTCGATGGCTCGCTGAAAAGTAGCGGGGGCGTTGGTAAGACCAAAAGGCATCCGTTTGAAACTGTAGAGACCGGAGTGACACGCGAAAGCGGTTTTATCCTGGTCTTTCTTCCTTACCGGAACTTTCCAGTATCCTCAATTGGCGTCCAGGGTTGTAAAGACGATGGCGGTGCCCAGCGAGTCAATGTACTCGTCCATTCTTGGGATTGGATACACGTCCTTGACGGTGACGGTATTCAACCGACGGTAGTCGACGCAAAACCTCCAGGAACCATCCTGCTTTGGAGCCAGTACTACTGGAGAAGCTCAGGGCGACTGAACCGGTTCAATGACTCCTGCTCGAAGCATTTTATCTACCTGTGTCTTTTCCTCCGCGCGTGCGGCGGGTCCGGCACGGTATGGGTTCTGAGAGATGGGTCGGGTGTCCGGTAGCAAATCAATCCGGTGTTACGTAGTGGAAATCTCACCAAGGGAGCCGTCCCACGTGGTGGTGAAGTCCCTTAAAAGTTCTCGCAATCGATGGCAGTATAACTCCGGGACGTGGCTGAGATCCAGGTCGTCGAGTTCTTGGACTGGATCGGGGCGGTCACCACTCGTTGAAACGGGCTGCCTCCCTGATGTTACAGGTTGACCCCCGGGTACCGGCGATGAAACGGGTTCCGGGCTCTCCCCCTCTTTAGAGTGAACGAGTCCGAGAACTTCAGCTGCGGTCAGCTTTGTCGGCACCATAGAGATGGGGGGCGGCATGACGGACCCTATCACTTGGTTCTTCACCAGATAATGGGTTACAGTCCCTATAATGGCGATCAGCACGTGAAGCGGTTGGTTTGGCTCCACATGGACGATTCCATTCGCAATTGCGAGGCTGTGCCTGTCATAAAGTGACGACAATGGTTGCAAGACCCGGAGTCCGTGTTGACGGGAGGTTACTTTCACCATCATTTAGGACTCAGGCGGGACGCACAACGACGCTGCGATGCGAAGCTTATTTGATTCACAGTTATCCGGTCTCTGTTCTTGTGCTGCCGGTAGCGGGACATGCTTCTTCGTGGCACGCCTAAGCGGACGACGAACGATCGGAGTGGACGATCCATCCTCCATCTCGACACGCCGTTGGCGGGGGAAGATCGCTTTGACGAAGCGGTCGCAAAAGTCGCAACCCAATGTGACTTGGGCGGCTAATTTCCGACATACGACGAAGTCGAGTTTCACCACACGAGCGCCAACGCGGACTACCAGTTCTATGAACCCCACCGTATCCAACGGTTTGTTGTTCGCGTCAGCGACCTCCGGGACGTGGTCGCGGCGGATCCTAGACTGCAATGCAGGCGGTAACACTTCCTCCAAGACAAAGTTCGGACCGGCACCGGTGTCTAAGACGGTAAGGTGTCGCACCAAAAACTGGTGCGAAAGGCCAAGGTCAGCATAGACCTTGTAGTTCCTCTTGGCCATCATCAGAACTCTACCCGGGAACCAGGTATGGGAAACACGTTTCCACGGAAGACGCAGAACACTAAAGTGTTCCGAGTTCAAGTCATTGACGGCCTCTTTCCTTGAAAGGATTTTGACCGGGGAGCGAGGCTTGGACGCCTCGGGCTCCGTCGACCTCGACTCTGAGGGCTCCCCCCCTTGAGAGAAGACTCCCACATTTAGTTATTCTGGGCCTGCTCCGCCGGAGTCGGCTGCTCAGGACGTTGAGCAGGCAACGCCGGGGCATCAGGTCCAGAAGGTACCGCAGAAGCGGTGGGGTGACCGACCACGTCGGTGACACAGGAATCCGGTGCAGGTACGACCCGAGCTCGGGGAGGCGACACGTGACGTGGAACATTCGTTCGATCACGGATATACGATGAAATCGGATAGGGCCTCGTAATTGACTACGACTTGTGCCCATTCTCGGAAAGACAACACACATTGTGGAGAAGTATGGCCTGGTTTGTAGCAGAGATGACAAATCAGACCAGAAGCCGGGGCTGGGTGGCGAGGCTCGGCGAACTTCACCGCGGGGCGCGTATCTCTCCAACCAGGACGCGAAGAGCGGACATTACCACTCTCATGTGGGACGCGTGGCGCACGAACGCGACCATTATCCGCATAGAGTAGCGTGTCCTCCTCAATCACGTATTGTTACTCGTCCAAAGTTGAGGGTAACTCCGTTGTCGTGATGGAATGAACGTCGCTATGGGCTAGCTGCACGTGATCGTAATCCCTTCGAGAGGCCTGTTCGTCGATCATCGAAGCTCACGGGGTACCCGGTTGTAACATCAACGCTTTTGCGGACCTAACCCTGGATCCAGGAGTACGTGCGCGCAGGGCTTCACCTTCTGCACGAGCGAACTGCACTAGTTCCAAATACGTGGCTTTAGGTCTATCTTCTCGACGTCGAGCAACAAGAGTCCGGATTGCCGGGTCCAAACCATCGACAAACATGGTAAAACGCTCTTAAGTGGGGTAAACATTTCCATAGCGGTGGGAGGCCTTGTTAAGGCGCGACGAATAATCGGTTTGTTTCCGACTCGCCTGGCCGTTGGCGAGTGTCCCGCAGGGCGCGTATAGCCTGCTGAATGGTGGACTTAGTAGCATACGACCTCAGCAGGTACTGAAATGCTTCAGACCAGCATGTGACCCCTCCTTCGGAGGCGCATGATGAACCTCTGACGGAGTGATACTAGTCTTCTGCAAGCCCACGTAAGAAGTACGGTAAGGCAATGTAGGCCTGTCCCTCGTTCATTCCAAGGATGTCAGCTTTTGCGACAAAGCGTGCCAAGAAATCCAACACCAATATTGGGACTTCTCCAGAAAACCACTGGTCTCGTAGTGAGAGCTGCATTCGCATAATGCAGTCCTTCACTCTTTCCGTACCACGGGGTGCACGATGCAAAGAGGAGTCCTCCAAACGGTAGTACCAGTATGATAAGAGCTTCTCAAAGAGCGAATTGGTCGGTTTCAGTTCCTTCAAACCTGTGTGCTTCCTTCCCTTCGTGCGGGCGCGGATCACACCATGAGTGGCTGTTGACCACTTAGAGCGTGAGGAACGCTCACGGCGAGCTACTTCCACCGATGAGTCGAAAGAGTCGGACTCCGAGGATGAAGAATCCGACGGTTTGGGATCCGTGTTCCTTCGCTTCTTTCGAGCCTGGCGGTTCTCTTCCTTATTTTCCTTGTTGGATACTGCAATCGGCTCGGCCGGATCATTCCCCGACATCAGGGTTTGTTCCAACGTCTCGAGACGGCTTCGGACGCGCGAGAACTTGTCCACGACGGCCTTGAAGAAGACCGACGGTCCACCAAGGGACTCTAGAATCGAGTTCACATCCGCACGGAGGACACGGAGGTCCTCAGAAAAATCCTGTGTAGCAGGGTCGTTTACCTTCTTGCGAAGGGAGTCGAACTCCTCTGCAAGGATGACTTGAGCTTCCCGCGTAGAGCGGAGTTGCTCTTCCACAGCTGCAAAGCTGGGATGGAGAGTGACATCTCTAGCAGCGGAGAGCATCTGGGCGGCGGCAGACGCCGGTCCTGCTCCACTTGCTGGGGGTGTCGAATCAGAGACAGGAGGTCTCGAGGTCCTTCAACCTGGTACGCCAGTCGATCCACCGGTATGAGAGCGTGAACGGACTGGGATACGGGATGGTTGCGATGGTTCCAGTTCACCGGTTTGACTCCGCTTCCTCGGACGGTCTTTGGACGACATTAGATCACAATCAGTTACACGTGAGTATCCAAACCCGATCTGCTAGTGGGGCCACGAAACTTCTTCAAAGAGGACAACTGAGATCAACCTCAATTTGTGAGTCCTCTTTCCGATTAATCGTGACTGAGTGTGCCCAACTCAAACTTCTAAGTCGGGAGACCAGTTTGTAGGACAACGCTTGGAGCGTAGATACCACGAAGATGTTAGGGATCTTCCTCTCTTGAGAGACACGCTTCAGGCGGAGGAGACGCGTCCCAGCGGAGCACAGAAACAGAGTCACTCTGGAAAGGCGTGACAAAGTCGGGTGTAAGACCGAGGCCAATCTGGCGGAATATACCTAGAGTGTTCAGGTGAGCACGGCACAGTCTGGGGTGTGACCAATCCTAGGGGGAGCGGTATCACGGCGATTGTCGGAAAAGGAGTGAGGAAACACTCGTATTAAAGGGACGAGCAAGGTGAGTGAGGCGGCCACTCACGAGAGCCAAAACGGAGATCAAGAGGAAAACGGGGGCGAACCCCTATACAGGGGCGAGACTACGACAAATGTCGGCGATTAAATATGAACCCACGGTGGTGGTAGCTCTCAGGTCGACAGAGGGGTGGATGGACTAACGTGCAACGGGCGCTCACGCAGTATGCGGTGAAGACGCGCCGAAGGCGAAAAGTTCAGAGCCAAGACTCCCTTCTTGGTGTCTTCCCAGAGGGTGTTTACTGGGGAGCAGTGCTCAACCTTCTAAGTAGTGTGGCGCGCGGCCCCTGACAGTGGGTGCGCCCCCGAAAAAAAGACACTAAATAGCGATAGCGTAGCTAAATAAATACTAAAAAATTACTAAATAATACTAACCATTAGATACAGTCCGGGCCACGTGTGGCACGCCTCACACTCGAGCATCGGCATCCGTGCTGTCCACGTGTTTTACCAGTGTGCACATCCAGTCCTAACCGGCCGTTAGCACGCAATAGCGGTATAGCTTGTCATAGACCAAGCTAGTCCTCAAGCGAGCGAAATCTCCAAGTCCAGGGAAGAAACCCCCTTGAAGGGCTTTTTCCTTCATTTCGTACTGTTCTTGGTTGGCCGTAACTTGGGATCAACCGAATTTGAAAGAACCAACAACTCTGTCTCGTGATTCGAAACGTTCTTGAGTTTTGTTCGTGAACTTCATAAATTCATCTTCCCCAGGAATAACTGAGTCGTCAACATATGATACAATGATTCCAAAGAGATTACCTTCAGATTTCTTGAAAAACAGGAAATGTCACCTTTCATTGCAGTAATTTCCAGTTCTTCTCGTAGATGTGTCATAATCGTCATATTCCAATAATCGCAGGCATCTTCTAAACCACACAGTGGTTTGATAAGAAGGAGGAGACAATCTTCGGATATATCCATGTCCTTGGGAGGTCATATGTGTACCTTTCGAGTAATGTCTTGATTACTCTGAATGTAGGCTTGGGTAACATCGTGACTCCATTCCTTGTAGTCGAATATTGCAGCAATTGTCATAATAAGCCGAACTGTATTATTGCAAACGGTAGTAACATTATGCACTAAGTAGTTCTGTTCCTTGCCCGAAAATCCTTGGGCCACAAGTCTCGCCTTATGAATTTCTTCCTTAGTTCCTGGATTCTTGATTGCTAATACAAATCTAGATCCTATAGTATTAGCATCTTTTCGGATTTCACTACGTGTGACAACTTTGCATGTATCTCTTCGCTTTAAACCATCCATTTCTATCTTTTCGGCTTCTGAGAACTTTGGGGAATTACAACGAGGATCACTTGGTTTCAGAGTTTCAGTAATATATATTGATTCTTCATTGTTGCACGTGATTCCTCCCCTTCCGTCTGAGAACTCTTTTAACACGTAGTTAAGGACATTTTCGAAACCATGAATAATCGGTATTTCAGAATCGACTTCAGAATTTTCGGAAATATGAGGTTTGGCTTGCGTAATACTATATTGTAATTCCTCTCCATTTTTCTTTTTCACGAAAACTTGTTTGCCTGCAACTCTGATTACTTGAAATGATCCAGTCCATCGAGGTAGCTCTATTTCTAAATAGATCAAAACTTTTTGTCCTGCTCTGAAATCGTGTTGAAAGGCCTCTGTAAGACGTGATTCGAGAGCCCGTTTCAGTCTTATTTCATTGGCGATAATTTCCATTTCAGAACGAGAAGTCAAGAGAGCTTGCATACGATTCCCTTGATCACGTAGTTTTATATAAATGCCAGTAAATCTTTGCAATGTTCCGAAGACTAGGAGCGCTGGACCCAGACCTTCCGGGTTCATGGTGTCATTCATATCGTTCACAGCTGTGGCGAGAATAAGTTTTCGTTTGAAATGTTGGCATCGAACTTGAATTTTTAATATATTCGGCGTAAAGGATCATGATGTTATTCGCCAGCACCAATGGATTTATCACTTTCTACTCCAGACAGAATAAATTCGATGCCAAATTCATTCATAATTTCCTTCTATCGAGAAGACGTAAAAGCTGAGCCTTGGTCACCGTGGATAGAATCGGCCTACCCAGTGTATACTGTTGCCCAACATTCTAAGAAAGTGTTCCAAATTTCTTCAATAGATTGTCCATCTAAAACGCAGGCGGCTCCGAAATGAGTATGTATATGAACCAAATGCAACACCGGTATTTTGTCAATGAAAAATAGATCCATAGCGAGATCTTTGTTAAAAATAACTCCTTGAGGAAAGAAACCCGAAATCGTTGTGGTTTTGGGGTAAAACGTTGACACGTTTGACAAGCCTTTGATATATCTTTTAGCAAGTTTCGTGCTTCGGCATTGGCTTCTTCGGGGTTTGCTCATTTCAGGAGGTTAAAAATTTTCTATACCGAGGGGTTATAAAAATGTAGATGCTTTTTTCTGAGTTCTGCCTTTATCAAATGGGCTGTGTATTCGTTCCAGTCGATATACAGATGACCAAGTTTTCGAATGACGGGCATTTCCCATCCATTCTTACAGATCAGAAGGTTCTCTACATTGTCAACATAGATTCTTTCTCTGTCATGAAAATGTAGTCCAAGCAGTAACGGAACATTGCAGTTGATCACGTCTACGGTGAGCTTGAGTACTCTACCGTCCGGGGCGCAGATTCGAATGGGTATCTGGCCAATACTGTAGAAGGTGGAACTGCCAAATCGAAAACAAATTTTCGAAGGTTCTTTCCTAAACTTTAAGCCATAACGCTTGCAATAAGCTTTGACTTGCTCCTTGAAAATTACAGAACTTTGTGCTCCGATAGCTAGACATCCACCATTAAACTCGTTTGTGGTTTCAAAATCGGTATCCACATTTGTAACTTTAAAACATTTAAACTTGCGTTTGAACTGTTTCTGGATTTTGTGCGCTGAGCCTTCGGGAACTTCTCAAATTTTGTTCAAAAATCCACGCATACGAGAGTTCCTCATTAAAAATCCAGTTTCGGGGTTGAAGTCTCTACGTCATTGCTGGTAAAAAGTTTTTCAACAGCATCATCGGTTGAGTCTTCTGAACTTGCGCTGATATTGTCTTCTGCTTTTTCTTCCATGTTGAAAAATGTGTCGACATCCTCGATTTCTGAATCATTTTCAACCTGTTCGCATAGTTCAAAAAGTACCTGTTTCAAAGCACGGTTCTGATCAGAGTATTGCTTGGATTTTTGATAAAGGTGTACTTTTCTTGCAGCGATAGCGGCTAGGTCCTTTGGATGCTGATAATATCGCAAGATATGTCCCTTTTCACCACAATTGAAGCAAGTTCTTTCATTCATATTAGGCTTCGTATTGTGCTTGTGGCGGCCATATCTAGCGAAAGGAAGATAGCGTTTTGATGATGACTGAAAGAGAACATCTGTGGATTTTTTAGAGAACTTGAATACATTAATGGGCTTTCGTGCGTTAGCCTCTTCCTTTTCGCGCTGAATAGCACATTGTATCTGCGTGTAGAATTCTTCGTAGAAAAGGGTTTCTGAGTCCAATCGGCTAATTGTATTACTAGCCCATGAATGTCCAATAAATGTTTTCCTAATATAAGATATCTTGTTTGCATCAGTACGACAATGTGGTGGACCTTGAGGAGCTCATTTCGATATCTGAATCTAATTTTCCAATGGCCTGAGTTTCCGTAGCTTCTTCTGATTAGAAGGTGTAAATTCGTATGTTTATCAAAAGAATTTCAATGCGCTTCTGTTTAGAGATGAAATAAAATTTTGCTTCACTGAGGTTTGTAGCATCAGCGAGAGATTGAGCTTTTTGAACAACATGGTCATTGAATATTATGCATAAGTTCAACATGTTTGTATTCCGGTACCATGTAATCCTCTAGTGCGCTACGATATTCGTTATGAAAATCCATCCAAGAATCTCCAATGGCTCCAGAAAACTTTGAGTTTTTGTCTTTGAAACGCATTTCCAGATTGTGTGAGATCTTGGGAAGATGTAGAGTGGTTATTCATAATTGGAATAGGGTTTTCGACTTCGGGAGGGTCACGTATTTGCTCGGAATATAGACCAAAGGCTAAACAAGCTTTTGAAGCCTGAATAGATTCTTCAGCAACGGCTCAGTCTTCGTTCTTGACGTAGATCGTATATGCTAGAAGGTTCATAGTTCTTCCAGAAGGATTATGTGCAAATTCGACGTCCAGTTTCTGTAGAAAACGAGAAATTGAGCTGAACAAAGCCACATTGCATGATACTTGTTGATTAAATAATATATCAGGTGAAGAGTCTCCTGTAATGAGATTCACGAGCTGATTTCAATTGATATCGGGTAGATCGGCCAATTAACTCCGGATAGAGACCAACAGACTCTTCTGAGATGAATGACGGATCATCAGTGAACTTTCGAACACACTACTTGTGTAGAGCAACGCCCAGTTAGGGGATACTTGAAGATGCAACTCATAGAATGAGGATTGAACCCTCCGAGGGTTATGATTATGATCCCCTCTATGGTGTGCTGAAGTGGCACTGTTTTCTGGTTATATTTCGCCTATAAGGGAAAATTCGGATGGCCCATGGTTGGATTGGCCCCGTGATACACGTGGCTTAATTTTGGCACCGAATTTCGGATATTTGTTAGAACGTTGGATTTTTGGGCCCTGGCAGTGGGATCTCCACTTGTATGGCCCTGAGCAGGTGTGCACTACTGTAGAGTTTAGTTAGTGGGCCCTACTTAGGGAGGCGAGATCTGACAGTCCGAGCTCAGAGTAAATGGTAACCAAGGTTGGTCTTCGATACCTGTAGAGGTTCTTCGTCGCCATCGTTTCGGCCTTACAACCCGGAACGGGCTCTGGTTAGCAACGCCTGCGTAGGTACACGACTCCACTTGGAGAGTGCCCACGTTTGGGTTCCGTGCAACCACCCCCTTGGGACCGCTCAGACGACCTGCGTGCACGATACCCCGTGGGGGTTCTGCTTAATTGTTGCGTGCTTTTTGTGTTTCCTTTCGAGGACAGGTTTTCGCCCCTGTATTGGGTTTCTTTTGTTGTTTCGCCCCTTTTCTGGTTCTCGAGTCCGGTGCCTGTTAGTGCCCGACCCTCGCCCCGTTTTTCCTCTTCGCCGGATTTTCCCCCATTCTTTGGGATACCCATACCCATTCCCGATCCAACGGTTTCTACCCCTCACCTCCGTCGGTACTGCCGGAATCCCCCGTGGGAGTTACACCCCACACTACGGGTGGAACGGAGGGCTCTGTCTCTGAGTCTGCCTCCCCCAGGGAGCAAGGCTTCGAACACCTTGAGAGCACTTCCCGTCGCCGGGTTTTGCTCCACAAGTGGTCTCCCGACTTAGAAGCCGTTCTCGGACTTTTGGGTTGGTCATCCACGTGTTGGAATATCTCTTGGAAGAGGAAGCACCGTCGTGAAGATTTGTTGTAGTGGTCCCCTTTGGAAAGGGTGGAATTGGTTTTTATTTTTGTTTTGTGTTACGTCATCCGTTCTCCGGGAATCTCGTGATCGAATTTCATCGTTACCCCGAATCGTCGGTGTCGTGTTTGCAGCATGACGCCGCCTACCCGTGGTTCCAGGACTGGATCGAACCGTCAAGCGGATTCAGTGCCCCCAGCCCCGCCTAGGTCGAAAAGCTCTATTCCCGAAGGTCGGAACGATTCCGGTATCGATCCGGACACTCGGAGAGCACCCTCAGTGGTTTCAGGTCCTCGAGAGGTCGTGGCTGTGGGCCCAGCTCCAGTGGTGGAGACCCCCTCAGCAGCACCCCGAAGTCGGGCCGACCCTGAATTACAGCGCCTGGAGACTCGAATTGATATCGCCAACGCGGCTCATATCGAGCTCCTTCAGGAGGTTACTACCCTCCGCCTCAGGGTGGAGGACGCCCAGATGCGGGGAGTCGCCGATGACCTTCGTACCCTGCGGAGGGATGTGAACTTCCTTTTGGAAAGCTTTGGTACCCCTGGGGTCTTTATCCAGGAGTACCGGAGCCTCGTGGAGGAACACCGCGTGCAAGCGGAACGCTTCCGAGCTCGGCTGGACACCCTCGAGGCCATTATCCGTATGGACGGAGACGCAGAAGCCTCGAAGGGTAAACCCGACGTTTCGGAAGACGAAGAACACCGCTCCGCTAAACGGGACCGCCGCAAGTCAAAGAAGAGGGTTCACCTCCAAGAGGATTTATCGGATTCCGATCCCAATCGCTCGTCATCGAGTTCGTCCTCCGAATCTTCGGATAGTGAAGATGAACGCCGTTCATCCCGGGCGACTCGGTCGAAGACTACTTACACCTCTCAAGGGGCAATCCGTACCCGGAAGAAGGGTAGGAAACACCTTGGATTAAGGGAGCTGAAACCGAAGAATCCTCTCTATCGGAAGCTGCTATCGTACCGCTATTACCGGTTGGATGACCCTTCGCGAGATCGAACATCCCGTGGAACGGGTAAGGTCAAGGACTACATCCAAAGGCTGAGCATCACCCTACAGAAGAGGGAGTTCACAGGAACAGACCCAATTCTGGTGCTCGATTTCCTTGCGAGGTTCGTCCAGGAGGCTGACATCCTCGGTATGAGTGAAGCGCAAGCGTATCTTGCATTACCCTATTTCTTAAAGGGGATGGGTGAAGACCAGTTCAACTCCGTCCGTGGATCATCTCGAGCCTCGGAAGGGGGAGTCACGTGCTGGCCCGAAGCGGTGCAGTACCTCTTGAGGTCATACGCTACTGGAAATGAGATTCAGGAAGCAATCCTTGCATTAAGGGATACGCAGCAGAAGCCGATGGAAACCGAAACGGTGTATTCAACTCGATTGAATAAAGCGTTTCACCGATGCGGGAATGTATTCCCCGCCGACGAGAGATGCTCCATGTTTGTGGATGGTTTGGACCCCTCGATAAGGGCATTGGTTGCCCGACATCGGGAAGAGAAGCGCAAGCTGACCTACTTGGAATTGGTTCAGTACGCCCAGGCTGAGGGGGATAATCTCCGTGCCCGGCAGAACCGAAAGAGTCGGCCGACAAGTGCACTCCTCGCCGATGGAGGTAACTCGTCTTTGTCACTCGCAGGAGGCCCGGCCCCTGTGGGGGTCAATGATAACATTCACTTCATGGGAAGTAACCCCGAATCTATGGGTACGTCTGAGTTGCCGTCGACATCCGCTCCGACTACGGATGAAGACCCTGCGCTCTATACCCACGGATGGAGGGTGCCAGCCGCATCGCTACCTTTTGCGAATACCGCTGCTCGCTTCTCTCGCCCCACATGGAGGGATACAGCACCACGTCGCGTGGATTCACGTCCACAACCGAACCCGGCAGAGCTGATGTGCAATTTGTGTTACCTCCATGGTCACAGAGCACCAGACTGCACATTTCCCCTGCGGGAGGGTTCACGAATTATCGCTCAGTACGAGGCTCTGACCCCTGAGGAGAAAGCTCGAGTCCCGAGTAGGTCCTATGACGAACAAAGGATACTGCGAGCTCACCTTGCTGACGGGGATACAGAACTTGTACCCGCGAACGGGGAACAACCGGTCCCCTTCGAGGCAGCTGCACCGAATTCGGTGGGGTCCGCTTCGAAAAACTAAACTTGGGAGTCTCCCCTGCGGGGGGGGCGTCTTCTAAGCCGGAGTTGAAGACGCCCGAGGCGCCCCAGCTTCGCTCCCCAGCTGTGACTATCCTTTCAAGGAGAACGGCTGACACCGAAGTTAACTCGGGATACTTTAGTGTCCTCCGTCGCCCGTGGATACGGTCCCGTGATCTCCGTATTCCGGATCGAGTTATGGTAATGGCCAAGCGGAATTATAAGGTATTCGCCGACTTCGGCCTGTCCAACCAGTTTATGGTTCGTCAAATATCTGTCCTGGATACAGGAGCCGCTCCTAACTTAATTCATATTGAATTGTTACCCTCACTGCTCCGGGTTCAAGTTCGTACCGGTCCACGTTTGGATATCACCGATGCGAACAACAACCCGCTACGGACACTGGGTCCAATTTCCCTCATGGTGAGGTTAGGCTCCTATCTCGTTCAACTGGAATTTATTGTATGCAAGTCACTTGCAGCACCGTTCATACTGGGTTGTGACTTTTGCGACCGCTTCGTGGAAGCCACCCGTCCTCGGAATAGAACTGTGGAACTCGAAGACGGGTCTACGATCCCAATCGTTCGTAAACCCTTACAGGGAGCAGCGCGAACACGCGTCCCTCTCCCCGTCGCGCAGAAATCTGTGAAGAAGGACCCGGTGTCTACACGGGTAAAGGTTGCGAAGTCAGTGGCTATCCCGCCAGAAACCCAGGTTTGGGTCACAGTTGTTACCAAGCAAATTGGTGTGCATGTGGTACAACCGAACCTGTCTCTGTATACGCGGCGTCAAATCGCCCTTGCGAATGGGGTTGTCTCCGTGGAACCATATAAACCTTTCAAGGTTTCGGTAGCCAACTTTGGAAAGACAACGCAGCATTTGCTCAAACACAAGATCCTGGGTTCTGTTCTTCCACACCCGCATGCGGTCGTACCTACAAAGATCTCTATCGCAGAGGGCCTTGGTGTGGCGGACCCTAACGAGGGGAGGACACTGCCGAAATAGCGGAAGACGGTGAGCATACGACTGCAGCTCCACACGCTGAACACTTTAAACCTCAGGAGGTTACGGCCCCTATCACAGGAGCAGACCAGACGGATCCTGTTCAGGAATTGGAAAAATGGGATCTCAACCATGTACCCGCATCTCATCGGGAGAAGCTGAGGCACATGCTTCGTGAATTTACCCCCATGTGGGATGGTTCCCTTGGAACTATTGGGATTACAGAACACCGCATCGACTTGTTACCGATCACTCGGCCTATTGCCCAACACCCTTACAGGGCTGGACCGAAAGCTCGGGATGAGGAGAAATCTCAGGTGGAGAAGATGCTTAAAGCGGGCGTAATTGAACCTGCCCAGTCCGCTTGGGCCTCACCAGTGGTGTTAGTTCCGAAACCGGATGGATCGTGGCGTTTCTGCATCGATTACAGACGCCTGAACGAGGTAACCATTAAGGATGTGTACCCGATCCCTCGGATAGACGAATACATGGACTCCCTTGGGAGCGCTACTGTTTTCTCTACCCTCGACGCCAATTCGGGCTACTGGCAAGTCCCTATTAGGGAGGAAGATCGAGACAAAACGGCGTTCGTGTGTCATCAAGGACTTTTCCGATTCCGGAGGATGCCTTTTGGGTTGACAAATGCCCCCGCAACGTTTCAACGGGCGATAGACATTCTGTTGGTTCCCTTCAAGTGGAGGACGTGTCTAGTGTATTTAGACGACATTATCGTCTTCTCCAACAACCTGGATGACCACCTCGAACACGTCAGGGACGTAATGAAGATACTCCGCGACGCGGGAATCACCTTGAAACTCAAGAAGTACGAGTTTTTCACCGATTCGGTTAAGTATCTGGGTCATATCATCCGTCCCGTACAGCTTTCAATCGATGAAGTACGAGTGAAATCCTTGAAGGAAGCAAAACACCCGAAATCTCAAACGGAGTTGCGATCCTTCTTAGGTCTGTGTAACGTGTATCGCCGATTCGTCCCGAATTTTGCGGATATTGCCACCCCCCTCAACAGGCTCCTGACGAAGGGACAACCAGTTGAACTGGAACCTTTTTGCGACGCGGAAGTGTCTGCCTTCACGGCACTGGTGAATGCCGTAACATCACCGCCAATCTTGGCTCTACCCAATCCTGGGCTCCCTTACGAAGTGGACACCGATGCTAGTGCAAACCAAGTAGGGTGTGCACTGTTCCAATCCTCTGAGAATGGTGAACGTCACCCTATTGGGTACTGGTCACGTTCCCTGAATGTCCATGAAAGGAACTACTCGGTCTCCGAGAAAGAATGTTTAGCCGTCGTGTGGGCCTTAGCTAAACTTCGCCACTATCTGATGGGTACTCGTTTCAAAGTCCATACGGACCACGCATGCTTGCGTTGGCTCCTGGAGATCTCCGAACCCTCGGGCCGCCTTATGCGCTGGCGTCTCCGACTGTCGGAATTCGACTTTGAGATCCTGTACAAGAAAGGGAAGCTGAACACTCAGGCTGATGCACTATCCCGCTTGGGAACAACAGCGGAAACGGAACCCTACGAGGACGATGACATCCCATGCTTTATGGTATCGGACCTCGAGGGAGGAGCTCAACTGCTGACGGATGATGTTTGTGACGATATACTCGCCAACGAGAGTCTGGATTCGCCGACCGGCTCTTTTATACCTATCTCTCCAGAGGAGATGATACGCGAGCAACAGCTCGACCCATTCTGTACACGGATTCGGGCTCGCCTCAACGGAGGATTTCAGTTACCTTTCGAGGACGACGATCAGGGTTACCTAATCAGGACCGTTGGACCTCGCCCGAGGATAGTGGTGCCGCACACCCTACAACAGAGGGTACTACACCTCACTCACTATTTGATGGTTGGCGCCCACCCCGGGGGAAGAAAACTGTATCTCACGTTGAGAAGGGACTTTTACTGGCCGGCAATGGCATTCGATTGTTATGCCGTCAGACGGGCCTGCACCAATTGCGCCAAGAATGACGTCAAACTTCGGAAGCACTCTAAGAAGTTGACGCTGTTCCCGGCACGGGCTCCACTCCAATTCGTGGCCATAGACATCCTAGGGGAACTTATTAGAACGCCCCGAGGTCATCGGTATCTGCTTGTCATTTCTGACAGATTCTCTAAGTTAACGAGAACTGTGCCACTGAAGCGGATCACCGCCGCTACCGTCGCGCAAGCGTTCTTGACCCATTGGGTGTTCGTATATGGACCGCCGGTGCAGTTGTTATCCGACAACGGAGGGCAATTCGCATCAAAGTTCTTTCAGGATGTATGTCGAATCCTTGATGTAAGGAATTTATTTGTTACTACGTATCACCCTCAGGGAAATGGCCAGGTGGAGAGGTTTAACCGCACGATACTCAACGCTTTGAGATCGTATGTTGCGGATCACCCCAAAAATTGGGACTTGTACATAGACGCTATCACGTATGCATACAACACCCAGGTACATCGGGTTACATCTTTATCCCCATTCGAACTGGTACTGTCGAGGACACCGCCGCCGGTCGCCATCGAGGCCCAACCGACGCTGTCAACGTACCCGTCACCAAGATTGTACCGAGAAGCCTGGAAGGAGTGGCTTACGAAGATGGTGCCGATAGCCCGGAAAGCAATGGACAAAGCTCAACGCGCCTACAAGAAGGTCTTTGACAATCGGGTTCGAAAACCTCTACCTCAGGTGGAGCCCGACGACTTCGTCTTCCTTCGAAAGGAATACTACAATCCTGAAAAGGAACGTAGGCACAAGCTTTCGCCAATTGTGGACGGACCCTATCGTGTGGTTTCTGTAGACCCGGACACGGTGGTATTGGATATTGCTAACCGCCACGAACGGATCTCCAGGGACCGCATCACACGAGCGCCCAACCCAAATGTGGAAGTGGTGCCGGCACCAACGCCCTCCACAGGGGATGATTCAACGGAAGTTAACCCGTCAGGCGGAGATTCGAACACCCGCCCCGTTATACTTCCGCACCCGGAACGTGGTTTAACCGACCTACCGGAAACTTCGGACACTCCCGAACCTGGGCCCGCTCCCTCAAGGGCCCAGTCAACGAACTCTTACAGAGTTACTCCCCCACCGGAGTTAATCAAGCCTCATGGCTCTCCGCCTAAGGAGGGGGAGGAGGACTTAGTTCCTTCGCAGGACGATGTTTCGGCGTCAGCCAGTCGCCCTAACAGGGAATCTAGTTCTCAGAGTGAGACGGCGAGCCCGACCGAGCCGGCGACAGAGAACTCACAACCCCAGCGTATGGGTATCGACATCACCGCCGACCCAGCCGAGCACGACGTCAGAAAAGATGACGAAAACCCGCCTAGGGAGAGTCGTGTGGAGAACTCCGCACCCGGAACGCCTATAGAGCCGACGATCACCCGCCGCCGCGGAAGAGACACTGAGGTGTCGCACACTCAAACCCCGCTTTCTCGGAAACGAGCTGTGTCAGCGGACCCGCACGGGAAAGATCTCGACGACGAGGTTGACCAAATTTGGCTCTCCGTCATGGAATGGGAATAGGAACTCCTATGGAGACACTGGAACCCTCAGGAATGGGAAAGAAATAAGTGAGACCCGTCGGGGACAGCTCAGGAGAGTGCTAGCGCGTGCCGAAAGCGCCACCTCACATCCGCTTGCGGAGTGGCAACCGGCGCCCGCGCATTTATGTGGCACACGTCGAATGGCACCGAGCCAATCAAAAGGCTCTGACGACCAACCGTCGCGCAAACCGCCTCCGTCGCACGGCGCGTTGCACCAGAGCAACATTCGTCCCCGTAGCTCGGGTTGACGTTGAAGTCTTATCCCCCTGAGATTGGAGACGCCACCGCGTCGCGGTTTCTCAACCGTCACAGAATCTAAGAACACCGTTGTTATCGGGAAGATCTCAGCTTTAAGAAGAACCCAAAACTGGTCCGTTTTGACTCCGTAGACGGAAGTTACAACGTAGCCCACCGGCCACTCGGCGCCGTTTGGACGAAGTGCTGAGACCCGCTTGCAACACGGAAAAGAACCCACAGGGGTGTGTCTAGACCCTACGTTAACACCCTCAAGGGACCTTGAGCGTTCCAAGATGGAAGAGAAGCCCGAACAGGGAAAAGTGTACCCGCAGGAATTCGTTATCGATCGCATCGGGCGTCACATCTACACCCCCGAGGGAGAAGTTCGCTACCAAGTCCGATGGTACGGATTCTTGCCTGAGGAGGATACAGTGGAACCCATTGAGCACCTTCCGAGGTCTAAGGTTTTATCCTATCACCGACGCGCTCGGGTAACCTTGCCTCCAAATCTGGATCGTGCCCAAGTCGGGTAAACCACCACGGGAACTGGTGTGGATGCGACCTCGAAGTGAGGAAGATGTTGGACCTCTGAAGAGGAATTGAGGAGAGTATCCCGAAGAACACGTATTGAGAGGGAATGTCTACTGGCCCTCGGCCTAGCGCCGTTAACCGGGGAACACAACACCGGTTATCGGGACAGTTTATAATGAAAAAGGAAAAGAAGACCCACGAAGGGAGAAAGATGAAGAAGAAGATGAAGAAGATCCTAAGAAGGAAGAAGAAGATAAGTAGAAGTTAAGATCCTAGGAAGGAAGAAGAAAGGAAGTTATGCAAATATCAGAAGTTTACTATTGTCGCCAAGCTTTGGACTTCACAATTGCCCGAAGGCGGAACTACGGAAAGCCCGAGGAGGCACCCGCCCCACCGTTGGGATTCTGACCCTGATGGTACGCCGAGGCAAAAGCCAACATCTGGCTAACATCCGTCATACCCGGGGGAATCGGAATGCCTGCGTTCACGAGGCCTTGTCGCACAGTATCCGCTTGCGGAGTGGCAACCGGCGCCTGCGCAAGGGTGTTCACACCCCACCCGGGGGGAGCAGATGAACCGCCGCCGGATGCATTCGCCGCCGCAGCTGAGGTCGTTCCAACTGGTTGGAAGGGTGCAGATGGCTCCACAGGGAGTACTCCACTAGGAGCTGGCACTTCGTTATCCAACGCTGGATCGTCCAGGTCTACTGGAGGCTCGTAGTCGTAATCGTCGGTATAAATGAACCCCGTCGGGTGTCCAACCGGCATCGGTCGAGGCGAGTCAATCAGCGCCCGTGCTTGCGCCGCGCTGATGCTAACCCCTTCGGAGGGATTGTAATAGACCCAGTTACCGGAGCCCGGATCGTACCGGCCAGGAGACTTGTCTCGCGCGGATCCTTCCCCTGCGGGCTGATTTGCCACTGGAACTCGATCCCATTGGGTGTTGTCGATCACGTCCAAGATTGGATACAGGTCCTGCACGTTGCTGGCCGAACCCAACGCTGGGACAAAGTCGATCTGACACATGATGGTCCGTAGCATCGGAGGAATATACCAGATACGGAAATGGTCATGAGCATCCCAGAAGAGGTGCGCCGCTACGCGGGCTGCCCACTCAGCTGCAACGAGGGCCCAGTATCCCGAGTTCGGGTTGTGCATCAAACGAGACCCGATATAGTAGATACATGGGGGCAGTTCAGCAAAGCACCTTCGGGGGACCTCGACCTTACTCCACCAAGCTGGGAGGGGCACGAATCGCCCAACCTTCGCCGTGTTACGGATACGCTCCAGTTCCACGTGAGGATACGGGACAAGGAACCCGAAACGGGAGCGCGAGCGGCGCTCGAAGCGCACTCGTCAATCGAACCCATATTGGGTAAACTGCCGCTGAAGGTACCTGAATTCAGCCCTAAGGATGGGACGACTCCATTGGAGTATATCTTCTCGGAGAGGAAAACCCGGTCCGCGGAACTCGGCTTCGGGAAAGGCTGCCAAGTTATCCCCGTAGGAGACCTCACCGTACGTGCGGTAATAGGCGACATCGAACCCGTACTCCGGGGGAACCAGATGGTCAAAGCGTGACCTCTCCAATCGCTGGTAGGCCAGAGCCGCCATCGCTGCGCGCGCCTTGCCCAGGGATTCCCCGCGACTGCGGTATAGATACTGAGGCTCTATGGCTACCCGCGCCTTCCAATCGGGAGAACGTACAACCTCAACAGGTAGGCCACCCGGCATTAAGCCGTCCTCCACGTAGGAGTCGATGAGTTCATCGTCGCGAACTGCTGTCGGATGGAACCACGAAGCGCGGGAATATATCACCGGATCGGTAAGGGGACTCCACCTTCGAAAGGATTCGTTTGAGGTCCAACCTCTGGAGTTTTCTACCAAGGGCATCGCATGAGCGGAGTTCCACGCCACCGCGGTGATGTCCAAATCGTCCTGAAGATGTCGGTTGACCGCCGAGGTGGAAGGTTCGGTACCTGACGGAGCCGCATCTAAACCGGAGAAATATCCACCCTGCTGGGGAGCTTCGTTGTCCGCCGGCGCGGAGGCCGATGGCCCCGAGAGTGGGTTGATGACGTATGGGTTCATTCCCTTGAGAGGGCTAGTCGAAACCGCTGCTGCGAGAAGTTGCGTATCGCCGAAAGTCGGAGGAGTAGAAGAAAGTTGTACCGATGTGCCGGTTTTGTGGCGATCCTCAGAAGTGGTGAAGGACCCCATTGGGAGATTAGTATGTATAGTGATCGGAAAGTTAGACACCCGCGGCTCGGAATGTTCTTCCTCGTCCTAAGGAGGGGGAGATGTAGAGAAACGCCCAGTTAGGGGATACTTGAAGATGCAACTCATAGAATGAGGATTGAACCCTCCGAGAGTTATGATTATGATCCCCTCTATGGTGTGCTGAGGTGGCACTGTTTTCTGGTTATATTTCGCCTATAAGGGAAAATTCGGATGGCCCATGGTTGGATTGGCCCCGTGATACACGTGGCTTAATTTTGGCACCGAATTTCGGATATTTGTTAGAACGTTGGATTTTTGGGCCCTGGCAGTGGGATCTCCACGTGCATGGCTCTGAGCAGGTGTGCACTACTGTAGAGTTTAGTTAGTGGGCCCTACTTAGAGAGGCGAGATCTGACAGTCCGAGCTCAGAGTAAATGACAACCAAGGTTGGTCTTCGATACCTTTAGAGGTTCTTCGTCGCCATTGTTTCGGCCTTACAACCCGGAACGGGCTCTGGTTAGCAACGACTGCGTAGGGACACGACTCCACTTGGAGAGTGCCCACGTTTGGGTTCCGTGCAACCACCCCCTTGGGACCGCTCAGACGACCTGCGTGCACGATACCCCGTGGGGGTTCTCCTTACTTGTTGCGTGCTTTTTGTGTTTCCTTTCGAGGACAGGTTTTCGTGGGTTTCTTTTGTTGTTTCGCCCCTTTTTTTGGTTCTCGGGTTCGCTGCCTGTTAATGCCCGACCCTCGCCCCGTTTTTCCTCTTCGCCGGATTTTCCCCCATTCTTTGGGATACCCATACCCATTCCCGATCCAACGGTTTCTACCCCTCACCTCCGTCGGTACTGCCGGAATCCCCCGTGGGAGTTACACCCCACACTACGGGTGGAACGGAGGGCTCTGTCTCTGAGTCTGCCTCCCCCAGGGAGCGAGGCTTCGAACACCTTGAGAGCACTTCCCGTCGCCGGGTTTTGCTCCACAGTTTTTTGCAAGATCACGCACGCAGACTCAATTGCTTGAGTCATGGCACACACCTCTTCTCCAGTGAACGCAATAGATTGCCAATTTCCCAGTTTCCTAAGGCCTCATTCCAGCTCATTTCGTTTCCAACACCATTATGAACAGGTTTCAGGTTTCAGTGTTTTTCTTCAAACGCCTGAATGTGACGTATACTACATTTGAAAGGTTCTCGTACGAGCAGGTTTTGGATATGGTAACATAAAAACCACTTTGCAACATGTCCGGTGTGAACCGTTGGCAGTCCCTTGCTCAATCTATATATGAGTGTCATCCATGTGAAGAGGCCCAGGGTACGTCATGCAAACGATGAGGAGGCCCATCGGGAGGAGGTGGAGCTCCTCAGGAGTGTCATAGACATCAACCGTAACGGCTCAAGCGATCCGAGCCATAATGTGTGCAAGTCATGCCTAGCTTGTACTTTTACTGGTAACGAACAGTAAGCTAGCGACCACAGACTTAGAAAAGTACCGTTGAACGATGATTCCCATACCATATAAGTAAAGTTAACTTGATATGAGTGCACTAGGGGTATCTATCTCACAATCACCGTGTTCCAACAAGGTGACGAGTGGTTCTGGAAGAGATGGGAGCAAAAAAAGAGGATACATTGGTGCTGTTGGTGGCGAGTGCAGAAGAGACGAAGGAGGACGTAGAGCCTACTCTTGGAGAGAAGATAGTTGAGCTCGAGAAAGAGGTGAACCGGCTCCGGGCTTGTCATCAACAGCTCTAGGGGGCTCAAAAATGGCTCAGTTGGAGAGCCGGGTAAGGATTATGTCAGCCGCAATAAGTCGACGCAACCGTGCTTTTAAAAAGTAAGGGGGAGCACGGGAGGAACAAACAGGCAAGCCCATCCCAGGGTCCCGGTAGAGGGAAGGGGTGGTTAGTTAAGAAGGGTTAGAATGTTTGATAAATATGTATTGAAATGTATGAGCTGTGGAGTGCCTAGGGTTGACGCCAACTCCAGCAGCGCATTGTTCAATCATCAATAACTTCTTCCCTGTTCTATTCGTTCAACGCTTGCATAACGTGAACGGAACTGTTCATGATGCTGTTGAGCATCTGAGGGGTGTTCACTCGCACATGGTGTTGATAGAAGAGTGCGGTTCTTGTTCCCATTTCAGCGGGAAGATCGGTTGTAGTGGTTTTCGCGAGACTCGTGTGCAGCGCGTGCAGATTCACGACGTCGATGCTCAACCTAACAAACAGATCGTCGGCCAAGAAAGGATGAGCGTGTGCAACAGCAGCCTCACATGCGCCAGCCCGTGTGGTGATGTTGTACTTGCATTGCAAAGCGGATAGCGCGGGACGGACGGGACGCGTCTCGGGCGCTTGCCAACGCGTGCCGGAACATTTGACATGACAATGCTGAAACTATTGAAGCAGAAGTGGCTCATGGTACGGTTATTCGCCGTTATCGTCAGCATCAGGCAGGTCAGGACGCCATTACCAATCCCATTGCATCCATATTTGCTCGGACGGGTGGTTTGGAACGTCGAGGTAAACTCGATCATAATAAAAATCTTGATAATTTTGCAACACGAGTTGAAAAGACTTGTATTGATGCTGTGGAAAGTGTAACAATGACATGAGATCTCGCCCTCTCCATTCTTGGTATCAAGGGCACTGATCGTATGTATTGGAACACCACTGAGGGTTACGGTACCCATGAGTAGTGGATCATCTAGTTGCGAGAGCTTCCACGAATTAGTGACAGGCTGACGAAAGTCCAAACCTCGTGCAAGCATAAGTGAAATGAGGACAATGAGTACCACTCCTTAGCGATGGTGCCTAATGTGAGAGACGGCAAGAGTCTCTGGTATGACAGCGTTATGAGCAGAGCTGATACCAGCATAAACACGTCCGCCAGCAATTGGATGGGCAATCTACCCAGAAGGAAAATGAGCGCAACGTCCGCCTGCGGCCCGGCGATGGCATACGCCGACGGAATGGACAGATAATATATCAGAACAGCAAGCGCAAGAAGCCATCACGCCGGCGTTTAGCAACGGTACGGGATGAAAAGCGCCGCCAGCGATTGCAGGGAACTTGACTGGCTCAAATGCGACTGCGTGTACGAATCAACGGGCTGATAGCCTACAGCTTCATGAGGTGCATAGTACGCGCGTTTCAAAAACTCGCTGGTGGCAACGGCGACTCAGAGCTGTGCAAGCAGATTGCACGTGAACAGCAGCACGAGCGGGCGGTGACCGACTGTGTGCAGGGCGATGGACCGGGCGAGAATACCCGTCCATATTATGGTGGCTACGCTCACCGCTGTAGTATGCATGAGGCTGCCGAAGGACGGGCGCATGCGCGCAGCCGGCGCGGTGAAGCCGTGACGAAGGCGGTGCGGGCGGGCCATTCTATAGTCACTTGCCGTTCAACCAGAGGCGAGCGCAGGGGCCAGGTCGTGAGCCAGGGCGTGAACGAGCCGCGCGCAGTGCCCTCCTCTTGTGCTGAGCACCGAGTGCCACCCGCTGCTCAGAATTCATAGCAGTGCATACAGCACAACTCACGACGAGGCATTGGCTAGCAGTCGTACTGAACGTTGCGGCGCAGCCAGACGCCTGAAAAAAATGAGACGTTTAAAAACGGTTTTAGCGTGTCCCGTCCGCGCCGACTCATTTGCGACGTGTGTCGTGTGCCACGCGGCGGTACTTGTCGCCCCACGCTTTCAATTGGAAAGCCACTGCGTGCGGTCGCCCCCACCTCCCCACCCCCCCAAGCACCGACCGACTTGGCGCCCCTCCCCTTTCTCCGCACACCACAACGATCACCACGCTCGGACCGCAGCACGCGGGCCTGCCCTTCAGCGGGTCCCCATCCGCCGTTCCGCCTTCGGCCCCCTCTTCCGCCTCCCCTCCCCCCAATGTACGCTTCCGCGCGTCTGACGCTCATCGCCACTCAGTCGCTGCTTGTCTGTGCCGCTCCGCCGCGCTGGTCTCGCCGCTTGAGCTGCCCTCGCCATGGAAGACCCCCTGCGAGGCTTGCACGCCTCTCTTCCCACCTGCATCGCGTCTTTTACTGCGTCGTCTTCGCCACCGCCGCAATATCCGAGACATTTCTTCTGCACTTTCGCTTTCCAGAAACAAGCCTGAGAGGCTGTTAACAAATCCGCTATTTGTTAAATGTCGCAAGCTTTGTTCCAGAAGAAATGGTTTCCTCTCATACACAAGTTCTTGTCAGCACGATCCAAACCCAAATATCAATCACGAAATGTGCTTTGCAACCAACCCAAACAGTAGAGACACTAGGTCTGGAATGACATTAGATTGCTATGCGAAACAACTTCCGTTTACAATAATCTATTTCTGGAATGGGCCACTTTCGTAAACTTTACAAAAGTGACCCATTCCACAAATAGTAGACGATTCTAGAAGATTTAATGCCCTTAAATCTTCCAGAATCGTCTACTCATAAATTGTGCCAACTACGCTGGATATTGATCTGGGTACCTCCAGTGCCGGAACGGGAAAGTCTGGTTTAAATTCAAACCCCGCCCGAGTCTGATTCACTTCATTATTACCCGGCGACGATTGAGGAGTGCGTCTTGAACAGTCCGACGTGCGCTAAAGATATCCGAAAGGAAGAAATTTCACCCTTTTGGGGGGCCCCCCTGGATCCAGAACTCACGCATATCATGCTCGACCTTCTTATTCATACGTGTCACAGCGATCATGACGCCTTCGTGCGCCGCTCGTCTTGCTTGCTCCCGGAGCGCGGCGACTTTTTGTGACGAGCGGAGGGGCGTCTGAATTGTTTCGGGCTGCGTTGCGTCGTTCTTACGCAAGAGGAGGGAGTCACATCGTCCTTGCCATCTACCGGGAACTTCGAGCTGTCGCGCCCATACCTGGAGTCTGACTTTTTGGCAGTCCTGTGTTCCGAAGGGAGAGATCTATAACCTTTTTGGGCATCGTTCTGGCCATCTCCCCAGCCCCACCTTTGTGAACCGTCGTCCGGGCGAGACTTTGTGGTTTTGTCCTTCGTCTTTGTGGCATCGCTCTTGAAAGAAGATCTGGTCCGATCCCTGGAGATTTCATCCGCTCTGTCTGCATTGCGCATTGACGGCTTGTCTTCTCTTCTTTCAAAGCTGTCGTGTCCCTCTTCCTTTTTGTGAGAACTGTTATTATCCCAGTCACTACGGTCACTCAAACGAGGCCGCGCGCCTCCGAAACCTGTCCTCTGCTCCGACCTGTCATCACCCGCAGCTCACTCGCGCGAGCGACCACCAGAACCATACTTGGCTTCGGAGCGATCCCTGTGCTGGGAGCGATTCTTTCGTTCAGAGCGATCTGTTCCTTCAGGGCGATCCAGCCCAGACTCCTCACTTAGAACGCGTTGCAGATTGTGGTCGAGCGGAGGCCGGAGGAAAATCATTTTCCAGCGAGCGTGACCTTGATGTACACGCCGATGATCACGCCTCCATATCCGCTTCATGGCGACGTTCGCCAAACTGTACCGGCGCGACGACGGCGCAAGTTGAGCAGCGCAACGGATCATTGAGGCGTGCGTGTATGTTACGTCCGATAAGGCACTGGTCAGTGCAGCACCAGCGCAGCGACTGTTGTTATTCGGCGCTCTTGTGCGAGGCGGAGCACATCAAGAGTTGAAGTTGACATATTTGTAGCTCCCACGGACGGCGCTTGTACGACCAAACAGAGCCGTGGAATCTCGCGAGAACGAAGCGGTCAGATCTTATTTGTACCGAGACAAAGTGGAGTGACTGAATGTTTGTCCAAAAGTTTTGAGCGTTTTGAAAAAATTGGGCGTATTAAGTTTCTCTCCAGGAGGCAGCCACACTCCGTCGCCATGCACAACAGCGTCCTCCTCTCCGTCTCGTCACCTCTCTCGCAACCCCCCCGTATCGCCCGCTGGTCACCGTGGTGCAAATGCCACCTTTGTCCTCGAACAAGTGAATATAACCCCTAATGTAGTTCATGGGAAGGAAAGGAAGTCTAAATATTTTACTCTGAAACGGACAAAGTGCGTACTGGTATGGGACGGGAGACCAAAATGTAACGCAATGACGGGTTAAGTCAGCGTACGGGTCTCGACCGGTGGTAGCGTGGTAGAGCGGGTCCTAAGGTTCGAATCCTTGACGGCGGCACTCCCAGAGTACTTGGTGCAATGGGCTGGCGTTTACTGCGTAGTCCTACAGGTTGGAGCTACGGAAACGATGGCTTGAAGACCAAAGGATGGAACTAGTATACCACAGGGGGTTATTTAGTATCCTAACGGTGCCTACCGTACTCTAAGGGAGAAGCGTCACTCGAACCAAGTAAATAGTACTGGCGAGGCGCTGAGATCTCCCTGGCACTGTAGTGTTAATCTATTACACTAATTAAATTAAAATAATAATCTACATGAGTCCACATGAGGTCGACCCGTACACATGTCACCTGCAAGACCCAGAGCCCGGTGTTATGAGTTTATATACTTGCATGGAAAGAACTATTTCTTGGAATTCTATATTGATTTTTTATTGTTTTTTTGTTTAGAATTTGGACTTGCTGGAATATAGTGATGTAGAATAACGTAGGCTTCTATTGTTGGACTATTCTATTTGACTGCTAAGTACTATAACTACCTAATGCAGTACGCCTACTTCATATTTTAAAAAAGTGTATATAAGCGCTTCTGGAGTCGCACTGGCTCTCTCTTCCTCCTCTGCCAAGTGCAGATCGAAAAGAGTGCCTAGAAGTGCCTGCCCGACAGAAGCACCTGTTAATCAAAGAATTGAATTGTTTTAATTAAATTACATTTGCATCATTGCACCCATTACAGTAATTAGTAAGTTAAATACATACAAACCTGAACACCCAATTGCTACAATTGGTAGCATCGCTTTGCAATACTAACAAAAATTTACAGTGACTTCAGCGGACAAGTGTTCGCCTGGCAAAGGTACCAGCAAGGTAGAGTCTCTGTCCGATAAGAAACCCCAAATTGTTCAACCGGACACCAATCAAAAGTTGCCAAGTGGACCCCAGAATCAATCAACTCAGATCATTTCTGATCGAGCTACATCGACCAATCAGAAAGCAGCTTGTGTAAGTCGCAGCGACCATTTTCAGAAATTGGCCACGTTGACGGGGTGTCGGATTAGAAAGCCATGGATTCATCGGCTCCCGAGGCCGGTAAGACAACGAAGGCGACTTACGAGCCAGTCGAGCTACTTAATTACTAACGACGACAATTACGCTCCGCTGACAACCCGTCATTTGGATTCCAGTATCCCTGCTAATAACCGACTTGAAAGGATACTGAGGGCTACAAACAAGTTGCGTGCTGACTGTCAGCCACTTGGGCGTATCTGCTTCCCGCCTGACTTCATAGCGCCACGTGCCAGTGACCTCTGTCGTGACTGTCACCGTCACAAGCCACCCACTGTGTCGTGGACGGATCACAATTGCTCAGCAGATCACATTCGCTCAAGTGGGAGCCAATCTGGATTTGGCGCAGTTCGACACCAAGTTATCGTGGAAAACGTGGACAAGTTGAAGATTCCTTGCCACTTGTGCGATTTGTGGTGTAACGACGTCCTAGCTTACGGTCATCACTCGCTGACAGAAGAACATCAGCTTCGTGTAAGCGCGTTCCTTGAATACGCTTCCGTGGCCACGTTACCGAACGGTGAACCAATTACTCGCATTACAAAGACCCCAAAAGAATCGGTTGACACAATTTGTCAAGTAATTAATTACTTTAAAGCTAATCAATGAAAAAATATTGAGCTGATTATTATTGTGTAAAATGTCTACTTCATCTCAACCATCATTAAAACAAGTAGTTCAATTGAAAAATCAGTTGAACAATGCCAACCAAGCATTTGTTAGCCTTGCTAATAATAAGCAACCTAGTACTACATTAAAAGTAGGAAAACCCGAAATGTTTGACGGGAAGAATGCGCGAAGTTGGATTAAAGGTCTTGAAAATATAATTCTAAGTATGAACACTGCTCCAAATGAGGAACAGAAAATAAAACATGCTGTTAGTTATATGAGCGGAGATGCTTTACAATGGGTGGAACTAGTCACAGTAGATGAGAGTAAACCAGAAACATTTAAAATATTCAAAGATCAGTTGCTACAATACTTTAAACCAGTAAATAGAGAGTTAACAGTAAGAAGAAGATTTTGCGATTCAAAGCAAAGTGGAACGTTTAGTACTGTACGATCCTATAATCATGAATTTACAAGATGGTTACTACAAATTCTTACGATGTCTGGAGCGGGACAATTGTTTCACTACAGTCAAGGATTGAAAACCAGAACTAGAATTGAAGTAGGAAGAGCAAAACCATCTAATACTCAGGAAGAAATGAAAATTGTGGACCAACTTGACAATATATTCCGGAGCGATAGTTGGAATTATAATCGCTCAGGAAATAGCAATTCGGATATAAGCACCAACACCGATGCAAATAGGAAACATTATTACGAGAATAACTCCATTTGTATCACCTGCAGAGAGAAAACGTTACTTTGAAAACAAATTATGCTTCGTTTGCAAAAAGAAAGGTTGTATCGCCAAGAATCACTATAGAAATAAGTTTGAAAGGGCGCATAACCCAAAAAACTAAATAATGCGCTAGCCAACTGTATGTTAGCGCGCCCATTTAAGTTATTTAATGAATGAAATAATACAGAAAAAGACACAAAAATTATAAAAGATGAAACACAGAAAACTTAATATAAAGTATTTACCTGTACATCTTTCGAAATGAGTAATGAGTTGAAGAGATCACCTATGTTAAAGTTTAGAGGGAAAATTGATATTCAAGTACCACACGCATGCAATGTCCTAGTGGATAGTGGTTGTGAGGAGATAATTATCTCAAAAGAGTTTGCAGAAAAGTTGAATCTGCAAACAAGTAAATCAATGTTACAAGCAGAATTGTGGGATGGAACTCTTGTCCCCATGGACATAAGTTCAAACGAACTTTCTCTGAAAATTGGTGAGCTAAGTTTCGACATAAGACCCTATGCAGTGGAAA
The DNA here is from genome assembly GCA_030374765.1 of Agarophyton chilense. Lineage (NCBI taxonomy): Eukaryota > Rhodophyta > Florideophyceae > Gracilariales > Gracilariaceae > Agarophyton > Agarophyton chilense. The sequence continues at coordinate 586,938 of JARGXX010000138.1, forward strand.
TGATTTCTTTTGACGTCATCCTAGGTAAGTCATGGCTATCAGAAATAAATCCATTTATTGATTGGCATTCGAATCGAATGCAAGTCAAAGTAAGAGATTCGTTTGTTACTCTGGACGCAGAGCCTGGGAGGTACGGTTTAACATCCCGGCCGAGTTTTTTACTTACCAGTAAGCAGTTTGAGAGACTTGTAAGAAAAAAATAAGAGAATGATATACCATATTATAGTTAAGTCAAATAGGGATGAAGTGGATCCCAAGTTAAATTCGGGTATCAAAGAAGAAGAGGATATCCAATTACGATAATTATTAAGTGAATACCAAATTGTTTTCCCGAAAGAGTTGCTTAAGAAACTACCCCCGGATAGAGAGGTAGAGATGAGAATTAATCTCAAAGTAGGAGAGAATCCTAAGATGGGACCAATCTATAAGTTATCTAAGATAGAACTGAATGAAATGAAGGAGCAGCTAAATGAACTCTTAACGCATGGCTTTATTAGACCAAGTATAAGTCCTTGGGGAAGCCAAGTTTTATTTACAAAGAAAAAAGATGGAGGTTTAAGAATGTGTGTCGATTATCGAGCACTAAATAAACAGACCATAAAGAATCAAGTACCTCTCCCAAGAATTGATGAAGTATGGGATCAAGGAGGAGGTGCGAAATACTTCTCTGTTATTGATTTAAGATCCGGCTATAATCAAATAAAAGTCAGAGAAGGCGATATAGAAAAAACCGCCTTTCGAACAAGATATGGGCAGTTTGAATATTTGGTTACGCCTGTTGGACTCACAGGTGCCCCGGGATGTTTCCAAACCTACATGAATATGTTATTCAGAGAATATTTAGATGATGTCATACTCGTTTATCTTGATGATATACTGATATATAGTAAGACGAGAGATGAACATCTAAAACAACTAAAAAGAGTATTCCAAATACTCAAAAAGAATGAACTTTATGGAAAGTTGTCCAAAGGTGACTTTATGAAAGACTCCATTGAATACCTTGGACACATTTTAACATCAGACGGAATTAAAGCTAATCCAAAGAAAACTGAAGCTATTAGAAATTGGGAAATACCTTCGCATGTTGAGGAAGTACAAAGCTTTCTTGGCTTGTGTAACTATCACAGAAGATTTGTGGAAGACTTCTCGCGACTAGCAGCACCTCTTTCTGGCCTTAAAAAGAAAGCTATTCCCTTTCAATGGCCATTGCCTCAACAAGAAGCTTTCATCAATCTTAAAGAAGCATTAAGTAACACACCCGTTCTAAGATGTGCAGACCCGACAAAGCCATACGAATTAACTACTGATGCATCCGAAATTGGAATAGGGGCAGTTCTTACTCAAACTGATGAGAGAGGAACCAGACCAGTAGCTTATGCCTCAAGAAAGTTATCAAGTGCGGAACAAGGTTATTCCATACATGGACGGGAATTATTAGTAATTGCATAGGTTCTAGAAATCTGGAGATCTTATTTGCATGAATCAGAGTTTACAATCTATACTGATCATCATCCACTAAAATACCTTGAATCGCAAAAAGTGCTTTCAAGAAAACAAGCAAAATGGGTGGAATTCATGCAAGAATTCGATTATGAAATAAAATATATAAAGGGGTATATATAATCAGGTTGCAGATGCTTTATCACGAAAACAGAAAGGTCTAGAAAAAGTTTCCACTGAGATAATCAGAAAACTCCTAAGCGTTACAACTATAAAAAATAAAAAAGATGATATTCTGAATGAATTAAAAGAGGGATATAAGGAAGATAAATTCTCCAAAGACATTATAGAAAATATCAAAGATCCATTTCATTGGCATAATAAAAGATTGTATTTCGATAATAGATTGTGTATCCCTGAAGGAGATATGAAACAACAACTATTAAATGACAACCATAAGTCATTAGTTGGAGCTCACAGAGGAATCCAACCAACAATATCATTAATGAAACGAGATTTATTTTGGCCAGGTATGAATAAGGATATAAAAGAATTTGTTAGATGTTGTCCAGAATGCCAAGCAGCCAAAAGTACAAATCAAAAAATGATTGGACTTCTACGACCGTTTCCTCCACCAACTTAGAAATGAGAAGTCATATCGATGGATTTCATATTTGATCTACCAAAAAACAAAGGATGGAATGCGTTCAATCCTTGTTCTCGTTGAAAAACTATCAAAGAGAACTCATTTCATAGCAATGAAAAACAATGTCAATGCAAGAGATACTGCAGAGATTCTCTACAAGGAAATCTACAAAAATCATGGCCTACCGCGTTAGATCATATCCGACAGAGATTCGAGATTTACTTGGAATTTCTGGAAGGAATTGATGCAGATCTTGCGGGTGAAACTCAATCTGTCTACCGCATTTCACCCACAAACCGATGGACAATCTGAACGAGCATTTAGAACCTTGGAAGAGATGTTATGATATTTCATTACCTATACACAAACTGAGTGAGATATATACCTCCCTGCTCTCGAATTTGCGTATAACAATCATGTAAATGATGCTACTAAGGAAACGCCATTCTTCCTTGAATATGGTCATCATCCAGTTAGTATTTCGGACTTCCTTCATCACGATGATACCGAAATTATGAATGACGCAACGGAAAAATTCCTTAAAAACATCAAGTATGCTACTGAAACAGCTAAAGCATCAATAGAAGATACAAATTTGAGAATGATGGATGACATCAATGCTAAGCGCAAGGAGCAGAAATTTGAAGTAGGAGATAATGTTATGCTTTCAACAAAGAACCGTAATCTGAAAAAGGGACGAACGAAGAAGTTGTCTCCAAAGTACATTGGACCGTATACGGTGTGTAAGATTTTAGCCGCAGGGCAATCTTATGAACTAGAATTACCGAAGAAGTTAGAGAGGATTCATCATACATTTCATGTATCACTTTTGAAACCGTTTTTACAACCAAACGATTCAGAAAGACAAGAAGTGAAAGAGATGAATTCCTCTAACGTGGAGAAAACCATAAACGTACCAGAAAACCGCATTGAAAAGATCCTCAATCATCGTATTCGAAGCAGTCGTCTTCAGTATCTCGTGAACTATATGAACACAGACAAGAATGAGAATCAATGGGTGGATAGCTAGAAGTTGATCACATCAGCTGAACCGAAGTTAATCGAAGAATATACATCATGGAAGCAAACTGAGTAATCATCCCGGATTACGCCCGTTTGAGTCATGGAATATCCTTTTGCCGTCATATAGTTATTGGATGATTAGTGCAAACCTGGTTTCTACTCTTAAAGGAGAATGAAGTTGATCAGGAACGTATAGTATGGAATTTGTTTCACATGTGCCTTGGATTTTATGAGGTATACGGACCCTTCATTACAACACAAGAGGATTTCAATCTACTGATTCCCATTAGTAACCACGTTCATATTGGATTTAGTACAAATGTATCGATTGAATTCCTTATCTATTATTATCACTCTACCGTTGGAATGTATGAAAACCTTCCACAAGATAGTACATACTTGAAAGAAGAGGACATGTTGATTGACCGAATGGAAATTTGTTGGGAATTAGAAGTGCTTGTCTTTACTCCCGACCGAAGTCGTCTTGTCGTTCTCTCTCACTATCACTATTTTACCAACCGTCAAGACAATCATTGTGAAGCCCTACGTATTTTTAGAGCTTAAGAAAAACTGATTACGTTTAATCGAGGACGATTAAGGATTTTAAAGGAAGAGTAGTTGTTATGAGTTGATATACTTGCATGGAAGGAACTTTTTCTTGGAATTCTATATTGATTTGTTGTTTAGAATTTGAACTTGCTGGAATATAGTGATGTAGAATAACGTAGGCTTATATTGTTATACTATTCTATGTGACTGCAAAGTACTATAACTACCTAATGCAGTACGCCTACTTCATATTTTAAAAAAGTGTATATAAGCGCTTCTGAAGTCGCACTGGCTCTCTCTTCCTCCCCTGTCAAGTGCAGATCGGAAAGAATGCCTAGAAGTGCCTCCCCGACAGAAGCACCTGTTAAGAAAAGAATTGAATCGTTTTAATTTAATAGCATTTGCATCATTGCACCCATTACAGTAATTAGTAAGTTAAATACATACAAACCTGAAAACCCAATTGCTACACCCGGCGGCTGAGATCGACCCGTACACGTGTCACATGCAAGATCCTTCAGGGCCCGGCAGCTTACCGGGCTCTACCGTTATTATCGCTCCTTCACAGAATTGTGTGTGGTCGCAACAATCCCTTGTTCTTGGCCCGTTCTTCATTGTTATGTTGACAGGTGAGAGACGAGCCAACGTATTTCGCAACATCGTTGTACAGACCCTTCCAGTAGAACGACCTCGCGCATTGGTAAAAGGTATTTTCTACTGCAAAATAGGCGCAAGTGTGTATTTCGGCGACGGTTTTCTTTCTTTGATCTCGTGCTTGTGATACATAGAGACTTCGTGTGTCTGCTTCTTTCGGGTAGGCATTCCTGCCATCCGTTAATATAGTCTTCCTATTCATTGTGTAGTTGCATGCATACATACGGACTTTCTTATAATGCTGCTTCTCCTCGTTCAAAAACCACGCAATGAGTTCCTTCGACCATTTTTCAGTAGCATAACATTTCTGAATTCTCTGCATTCGAGTGTTGTCCTTCAGATGTAATGTATTCAAAATCACGGAACTTGCGACATTTTTACTTAGTGCATCAACAGCACAATTCTTCGAGCCCGGAACATGTTCCACTGTAAAATTATAGCTTTGCGGCTCAGCGATCCATCGAATCTGTCTTCCATTCAACTTGGTCTTAGACTGTAGATATTTGATTAGGTCATGGTCTGTCTTCAGAATGAATGGTCTTTCTCTCTGGTAAACCGCAAATGATCTCAATGAAATCATTACTGCTAACAATTCCTGGTCTTCCGTATCCCATCTCATTTCGGTATCTATCCATCGATTAGATAAATATGCGACTGGGTGATTATTTTCCTCAAGGGTCACTTTCGTGGCCAGTTTAGACGCATCTGTCGTGAGCACGAAGGGTTTAGTCGAAGAAGGATGGCTGAGAAGTGGTAGATTCGTATGGTTTTTTTTTCTTACTCGAACGCATTTGTTTCTCTTTCACTCCATATGAAATCCTTTTTTCGAACCAAATTAGTCAATGGCAACACCGTACCAGAGTAGTTCTTCATGAATCTTCGGTAGAAATTGCCAGGCCGAAGAACCCCTGCACTTTCTTGACATTTTTTGGTGTAGGTCATTCTTGACCAGCATTAATCAATCTTCTCTGAGTCTTTATTCCTTCAAAAGTAACTTCGTATCTAAGGTAATCGACTTCTCCAAGTCCAAAAGCTTTTTTCTTGGTCGGCCGTACAGCTTGTACTTACGCAAAACTTCAAACGCATACATCAGGTGTTTTGGGTGCTCTCCCACAGACCTACGGTGTATTAATATATCATCAAGATACAATACCATAAATTCATCAAGAAGATACTGGACCTAAGTGGCGAGGAGGCGGGAGAACGCTGCTGGAGCGTACGTCAGTCCGACACATAAAAGCCTCCACTGGAAATAACCAAATCGGGTTCTTATAGCCGTTTTGTGACAGTTTTCGTCCCTCATTGTTATCTGATGGTTCTCCCAAATGAGGTTAAGTTGAGAAACAATGGATGCACCAGCTACGTTGTCGATCGTCTCGTCGATTAGTGGGACCGGGCTAAAATCAAGAATCATGATCTTGTTTAAAGTTCTGTAGTCGCAAATAATACGTAAATCATCGTTATTCTTCTTCAGAAAGATTACAAGTGCGACATGTAGCGATTAGGTTGATCGAAGCACTCCCCAGTCAGAATACTCCTGCTACTGTAGCTTCAGCTCTTTCAACTCTTTTGGGGACAATCGGATACCTGGTCTTACTGGAGGGGGTGCTCCGGGTTTGACGTTAATTGCAAACCCCATTTCACAGGTTAGGGGTAGTTCTTCTGGAAATTCTTCCCGAATTATGTCTTCATAGTCAGGAAGTATATCCTCGAAGCAATTATTTGTCTTCAAATTTTCTAAGTGAGAAGGCATACGTTCAGTACTTCGATCCATGCACAACTCACAGGTATCGTTTTTCAGTACCCGTGTTAGATTCTTGAATGACTTTCGTTTCAACATTTTAGTGTGGCAGAAGTTCTTAATCGACCTTGGAAGAACCTTTTTTGACCAATCAGATCTTGTTAAGAATAGTGAGTTTCTAGCCCAATTGATTTCTGGATTCTGATTCCTCAACCAAGATCTTTTTAAAACAAAAACTAATTAATCTTCTTCACTATTCATATCGATGAGGAATAAACTCTCAGTAGACAAATATCCGTTGACATTAAACACTAAAGGGAGTTTACGAATGACTGGTCTTGCTGTTTTGTCTCCAAATTCAACATCGACGCCAGCTCTATCCTCAACATCAAGACCGAACTTCTGAGCCGTTTTAATTGCCATGGAGTTATGGGAAGCAAAGTAATCAACAATCATGAAAATAAGATGTCCACTAAAGGTTGCGTCGAACATCCAGTTGTCTTCCTCTACCATGTTCATGGCAGGAAGGCGAGGCATTATGATGATGCCTTCAGGAGCCGCACTGCCCTGCGGAGTTAATTTTTTTAGTTCGTGTTTGTTTGACTTTTGCCTTCTTCACGACAAGCATGTTGAGGGTCACTCCAGCCCTTGCGTTCACACTTGACACATCTGTCATGCTTCCTGTATAGAGTATTTTATATTCTCTTAGCCGGACCCAGCTGACAGTGTTATTGTCTTTACGGCTAGGCTTCGCGTCCTTCGTGGGGTGGAAGAACGTGTTTCCTCTCTTGTTCTTCTTGTTTTCGAATTCTCTTTTTTCCTAGTTTGTATTCTTCTGAAACTCAACACTTACTTTCACTGAGAGCTTCAATACCCTGTCGTAGTGGTATGCCACGTGAATACTTGTACGACCTGTACGGTTAAGGATTTTGTAATAAAAGAAGCGTTCAGCAAACATTCTCATGTGGGATTGGGGTGGTCTGTTGAAAAATGAATGTAGGCCTCATTCTTTGGATTACCACACAACGTAACAAAGTCTTCAAAAGATTCTATATGCTCCTTCAAATCGTTTGAATGTTTCAGCCTAATATCCATCAGCTGCACACGTGCGACGGCTTTCTTGTTTGTAGGAAAAAAAACATCAATCATCTCACGCTTCAAATCTTCAAGCGTCTGAGGTTTCTGTTTTTCACGTTCTAAATGAATAATCTACAAGACTGCGCGGTCCTGCAAGTGAAATTCGGCCAAAGCCACCAATTTTTCTTCATAGTAGTTCCATAAGGTTCCGTACTTTGCGGTTGAGAGAAACAAACTTTTCACTCACACAGATCTGCGGTCGGCAGTAGTTGTCCCTTCGAAAAGCAAAACCGGTGGAGACTTGAAAGCATTAGCGCAAGTATTACTCTGATTTCCAACAGTTTTCTGACCATTGTTTAGCTGCACTTGAAGAGTCTTGATGAGATCAGCCGGCTGCTGCACTGTCGTTTGCAAGACACTCAGCTGCTGCTGTAACTGTGAAGCATCAGTTTGTTCCACATCATGATTTTCTTCACCGATTAACGGCTGCGCGTAACTGCGCTCATTTCTGCCCATTTGTTCCTGAAATCGTTAGATGCTACCAAATTTAAGAAAGGAGAGATTCTGATGGTTAAACTTCAACTTTACTCACTGCAACGATGGAGTATACTGCTTCTGTCGTTGTGGCACAAATCATGTAGCTTATATAGACATACTTGGGACCGCTTCTATGTTTGAATCTGATTCACACATATGAATTTGTAATAAGCGGTTGCTACGTAATAACAATAAATGGATGTCACGTAACGTATTACACCCACCGTTAAGAGTCAAACTATGGAAATGTTTCGACGCCTGAAGCGGTCCTAGCTACCCAAACCTTGCAATAAACTTTATTGCGTTCTACAACGAAGCACTGGCATCTATTGTAGCAACATCAATCGATAAAAAAACATGACTGTTTCATTTCGATGAGGTTTTGCCACTGAATTCTGAACAAAGAAATCCTATCCATCTTTTGCAACTGCCCACAATATGTGTTATGCGTAATCTAACTAATCTGATAAAGAAGACACCGCCAATCCAACCACTGAACACAAGGCATACTCCACCTCAAACCTCTTCATGAAATACAGTGAAAGTTCTAAAAAATCCCAATTTCATAACATGGGCTTTCTGCTTTGCATGCTTGCGGTTGTGCGATACAATGATCCATTTTGAATGTTGGTTCATATATGTGTGAAACAGGGAACCTGTTCTACAACCATCAAAAATTTGAAAAAGAAGTTGCCCCAAAGCACTCTTTCTCTCAGTACCACAAAGCAGAAGACGCCTTTAGAGAGTTTTGAGAAAACGAGAATGAATAATATCGGATCGAAAATATTTCGAGTTATGTGATATTCTGTGCTTTTTGCGCGTTCAGTGATGCGTTTTAAATGGGATGATCCAAAAGTAAAGCAGCGTGTGCACATACGCACCGGCAATAATTTAGAGAATAGGCATGTCAAACCTGCTTTTGGGTTCCGAATGCTCAAGAGAAAGATAACATGGATTCTGGGATAACTAATTTTATCTTTCTGTCCCTGCTCCATCACACAAGCGTGCTATTCTATGAACTGGTAAAAACTTGTTTCGCATACGCCAAATTTGCAGTCTTGAATAGTCTGAAACTCTAGACAGGTGTCGCTAACCCTGATGGAATGCAGTACACTCGAACGCGGATAATTCTGTGAAGTGTTGACTTGAGTTCCTTTTTCTCGACTCAGTCTCTGTTCTTTTGTTCTTTTATATGGCTTTAAAGCACTTCTAAATTGTTCTAGACGCATATCATTTTGTTCTAAGATAGTTCTTGCCTTTTCTACATAAAGTTTTATAGAAGCTTCTAGAGTCTTCTACATATTTGTATTACATAAAGCAGTTTCCAGTTGCATTCTGGAACCTTCTAGAGGTTTCTACAACACAGCACACCCCATCTAGAATCCTATCGTTGGGTAACAAGAGTGCTGGTGTGTCTTTTATTTATTGATTCATGCGGCTTCGATTTGAAAATTTAGGATTTTCAGGATGGACCTAATGTACTTATTCCTTAATTCTGAAAGCAAGTTCTAATAAAAAAGAATATCTAAAACATATTGATAGTTACAAGCAGTGTATATACTTTTCTTTAGGTCAAGTTATCTGTAATTATATTGACTTTAACGATTAGTATAGAACGTTCATTCGTTAGTATACAACGTTCATTATTTGACTTTGTCGTTATAGTAGTTTAAGCTACACTAAGGTCACACAGCATTACTATAGACTTGAGCTATTTAAAAATTTTACGTTTACGCTCTAGTACAATTCGTTAGGTTGTAACAACTTTACAACCCACATAACGAACATACCTACGTACTACTCGAAAGCCTGCAAGTAAAGCTCCTGTCTCTGCTTGCTCTTCCGACTCTCGGGATAAGCAGAAAGCGCAGACAATACTCTCTTTCCTCATTTTTCAGTGCATTTACTCGCATATGCGCGCATTTTCACAGTATAATTTTTTAGAAGCTTAAATATTCGTTTAAAATGAATATCTCGCTAATATTCTCATGGCATGCTATTCAATATGGCATTCGTAGCCGGAGGACTAGGTAGAATTTATATAACATATTGCACATCAAAGATATTGCGCATGACATTTTTGTCTACTGTTCAAGATCCCTTGAAGATATTGAGAGATATTGAGAGATATTGAGAGTATCGGATACAAAATGGGGCAAAATAGGGTGCTGTATGCAATACTACAGATATATTTCAGTGCTTTAGAACCAATCAGATCAGTTCTACACCTCATAACCTTTAAAACATTTTCAGACTCCGATATGCCTCTGTTTCAAATAAAACGATTGAAACATGAATGACATTGGTAATCTTCTCTATATTACATAACTTTTCGCCAAAGACACATTTATTCGAAACACATATTTCCCGCATCCTCAAGGAATTGAATGCTCAAATGTATATTTTTCAGGGCCTTACACTAGACAGACGGACGCAATATAATCATCGGTCGTTGGCCACTGATCAGCGAAGAAAATGTACGCAATTGTGAAGCCGTAGTTGTCTGCAGAGTCTGCCAGAGATTTCTCAAGTTGATTGACGCGAGAGTTATAAAATGAGGTGAAGTAAGTTTTTTCGAAGCCTCCATTTCTCGTGGGGGTGTCTTCACAGTTCGGAAGTGCTAATACATAGTCATCGTACGCTGGGCGGATTAAACTTGCCAAATTATCTTCGTAACCGACGGCATCTCTCGGCCGCGAAGTTTGCACAACAAATTTAGACACAAATGTGTGTCGTACCAAAGGGTCGGATGGGCATGTATATGTACACAAGGGAAGAGGTATTTCAATTCGGTTGTAATAAAAAATAGCTTCTGGACAACCGCGCACCAACTCGTGAAGATCATCTATAGCCGAATCCGACACAATGAATTTGTAACATCCGTTTTCAATTTCCACTTCTTTTTCACCTTCACATTCCAGACCGGCCAGTTCACTGCAAAGCGACGACTCGGTGTCGTTACACTTGGATGCGTCTTCTTTTGTTGACATTATGGCGTCAGCAATCTTCGATGCATTCAGCTGGCAGTTCACTTCCGCAAGTTTGGGTCCGAGCTTATCCAGAAGTTGAGTTGCCCACGTCATGGCTTCTGCCTGCGTTACAGCTTTCACACGGCGTTGTGTTGAGCCGTCCACTTGCCGTCTGGTGCTTACAGGATATATGTAGTATCCCGCTTGAACAGTGGTGCTCGTCCCTTTCGTAGTTAACACCAATCTCGCTCTGCAAAACAGTCCTCCACTGCAATCTCCGGTGGGTACAGCCTCTTCTGTGACAACCTCCTCGTCAGAGGGATCCTTCTCGATGCTCGAATCCGTGCGAATGAAGCTTTGAGACGGGAAATATGGGATGCGTGGAGCGCCTGCGTCAAAGTCGTTGTAGAACTCACGGACGGGGAACTGGGTGTTCGCGTAGAGCGAAGTGCGGTGCCAGAAGGTGGGAAAGTTCGGCAACACACGGCTTACGCGAGATCGGCGATAAATGCGGTCGAATTGCGATGAATCAGTGACCAGCAGCACGGTTCCCACTAGCGCAGCAATCGCCAACACCGCTCTCACCTTGGAGGAGCCCAAAGAGACACGGAAACGGCGCGACACATGACGCTCCGAGACCTGTGCGTGGGAGGAAGTGTTCAAAAGATTCGCAGCTTCGGAACTGCCCGGTAAAGAGTCATAGTGAGCGTTATTCATGATGGCTAATACTTTGCTGCCACACAGACTGCTCCTTTTTCGAGAGAGACACAGTGGTGTGATGAAACGTTCTTATATACACACGGTTTGATGGCTGCACTCGCTTCCCGGCGGTCTAGCTAGTAGAGTAAACTGTTCACTAGCAGCTGCGCTTTGCGTTTGGTCGGAAAGGTGAAACCGTAATCTTCGTTATCTAGTCTACGAGAACGTAATCCAACGTTGTGAAGTAAATGGGATACAGCTTATGCACCAATCGAAATCGCACATTCCACATATGCCGTATCTCACCTCTGAAAAGTGCTTTTAGCCCTCGATAGCCGCTCAGAATTCGTACAAAGTTGCTTCCAGGGTTACACCGTTTATCTAAACGGGTGATGGCCACGAGGCCTCGAAAAGGTTTTCCCAACACGGGCCTGCTGGACAGGTTGATGGCCATGTGAACGCGTACTGACGCGACCGTCCTGCACGTGGACCTCAGTTTCTACGGCGGGCGAATTCCAGACGTGGACAGTTCTGTCGCAAGAACCAGAAACGATTCGACCCTCGTATGCACCTATAGAAACACTCGCACATACCCTGTGTGCTCTCATAGTTGCTCCATGATGGCAGTTCCTTTCTGCGCATCCCAGACACGAATAATCGAGTCGTAAGATTCAGAGGCCTTCAGGACTGAATGCAACACAAGTCATTGTATCAACATGGCCCTCAGGTCTGGAGAAAAAAGAGTTTTCCTGTGTGCATCCTACAAAATCTCTTGTCATCAGAAACGTTGTGTGATCCGTTACCGCTGGCGCAATTGCAGCTCTGGTATGATGTATTTAGGCGTGAAGCGTGAATGCGCTATATTCAACCTAGCGTGAGGGGAATACAGTTCGCGTTAAATGGATGTGTACTTTCCATAGACGATTATATGTTCGAATCATAAATCGACAAGAAACGAAAACACGTGGAGCCACTCCTGGCTTCTGTCATATGCCATGACCTGAAACTTATTTTGTCGCAAACTGTCCGTGGGATGCACGCGCCACGTTGCCAGCGAATAGCGCCAGCGAGCAAACTGCACCACAGCGTTGAATAAATATCTCGCTACGCTCCATAGCGCTACAACCGCTGTGGAGCATGTGTTTGGGTTATTACAAGAAACTTCCACGCAAACCTTGTTACCGAAAGTGAAAAGACGCTCTCATCCCATATTATCTATTCCTACATCTACTCGTCCGACGCGCCGCTCGTAACCAGCAATCTGATTATACAGATTGCTCGAGCAGCGCTGTCGAACATCGGCGTTTTACGACACAAACCATTGACAGCGCGTCTGATTTCTTCAGCGCCGTTTGACGCTTTTCCGTACTTGCAGCGTGTACTGTCCACGGCCCATTCTCGGTCATCGCACGCAAGACCAGGCCGGGAGAAGCGGGTAGGACGAGAATGTGCAGTGAGAAGCAGCACTGTCATCCAAACAAACTCAATTACCGTAGTTCTATAGCTTGAACAACCTAGCATTAAGCTCAAATCTTCAAGCGAGATTCCTGCGAAACCGTCTTAAAAAGATTAGTTACTTTCGTTGGGCCGTAGCGACTACTAAAAGCCACTGTACCGGCTTTATACCAAAGAAGAGGGTCTACATCTCCATAATAGAAAAGGACGACGTGTCTTGTCCCACTTTTGGAGAGGGCACGCCTGAGCATCATCGATCTATATCCTGTTGATCCGGCACGGTTCTGTTCGCGTCGGGCTCGCGCAAGGACACACAGAGAATGGGCACCAAGATATTACGCGAGGATATGGATGTCTCCAGGCCTTCATGAAGAATCTGGTATTCTTCCATTGTGTTCTCCTGTGGGAATTCCACCTACGATTTCTAGGTAGCAGCTGGTTATGATTCATTTTGAATCATAGCTATAAAGATCTGGATTGCGATTTGCAAAAGATGTGTGGGTTGTAACCTTAGGTCCCGTTCTGACCCAGACTTGCCAGTTGCACCTCACACCACAGAAAATCACGAAAGAACGTCCCAGCCCTCCACATTTGCCCATTCAGTCGCCATCGAGCAGTTACCAACTTCGAAGTGGTCAACAATCTCAGTTTCTGGAAAGGAGCAGGTGCTTTACGCATTTACCTTCCGAAAAGCCAGCATGCATCGAATTGATGTATCATTTCTACGGAACTGGTCACGCTGGCAATCAACGCAAGGCTTTGACGCAATCCTCGTTCTGGAAGATTAGCTCTCAACAATAGCCATCTTTGCACCAACAACAAAAACGGCGACGGCAGTGGACATTGCCCAGCTCTTTAACACCCACTTTGTCACAGAGAACAGGCTAATACAGAACTCTCCCCGTTAGAAGTCGAACTTGGCTTCTTCTCTCACACTCCTGTCAACCGAACGTTAGGTGTTGCTAGGACAAATCTCAAACGGCGACCGACTACATCGCCGCGGCAGGGCGATGGTCGCACTTGCGCGCGAATATCTAGCCTCAACCGCATCCTCCCAAACATACCACGCCGATCGCCCCAGGCCCCACATTTCTTTTGAATCCGATGCCTTTGTTATGCTTTGCGCCGAAACAGTCTCTAACACGCCGCATGACTACCCAAGATGTTCGAGCCGCGCTTAATTGACCCCTTTCGTATTCTCGGAGGAAGAGGGCCGGTCATCTACACCATCGAACTACCGCCGAACGTGCACATCGCGCAAAATGTGTTTCATTTTTCCAAACTCCGGCCGTTTTACAACGGCAACAAAGAACTGTTGGACGTTGTCATACAAGGAAAAGGCATCATTGAACAAGATTTGTGTTTTGTTCTCATGCGCAAGCGATAATCGCCGGGTATTTTACCTAACACAAGTCCGTGATTAGCCGGATGGTGCTGTTTTGCCACCAAGAACTCTGCCGAAAAACTGCAAAAAAGCTTTCGCAACTTCTCTTCATTTTCCTGCAGACTGACTCATCGATGAGGACATCTTACGTCTTAGAAAGCGATGATTGTAACGTAGTGGCCTAGGGTATTAATATAACGATTGGTGATACACTTTAAGCCATTTGGAATACAAGACTAATAGAAAGGGGTCACACCTCAAGCCGATTTTTTCCAAAACTGCCTATAGACTTTACTTAACATTCGTTTATATAGTTCAAACCTGGAGTTGGTACTCTAGCAAGTATAATACAGATCCCTTCGAAAGAAAAGAACACCGCCCCCTGCCTTCTTCCTCGGTCGCCAGCGACCAGCGTCGAAACCTTGTCTCCACATTAAAAATATACAAGTAAGAGTGTGCATTTGCATCCTTCTTGCTTTCTGTTGAGTCCTGAGTACTGCCTGACTGAGAGCTGGATAGTGCAGTCACGTGATGTGTACAAAGATATTTTCGATCGTTTGTGAAAGAAAAACCATCGGGCACTCTCATTGTTTGTTTGTTTCTCTGGAGAGTTGCCGCTCAAGAGTGAGCGAGTTTTACGCGTTCCCCCGGAAACCCAGGTGACTTGGTTTGACGGAATCGTGTTGATTGTGCCGTCAGGAGTCGTAATGGCAACTATCAAAATGTAGAATGCTTCCGAGAACTACTTTGATAGAGTATCCAAACCAATTACTGTACTTGCGCAATGCCACACCAAAGAACCGCCCTCAGAAAAGCAGAGCGAATTTGCGGTTCGCCTTGTCGTCAAACACCAATGCCCGTAAGTGCAGCTCAAGCAATCGCAATCTCTACAATCAGATTGCTGGTAACGGGCGGCACCCTACTCGAGTAGATGCTACAGAGGGATAATCTGGGGTGAGAGACGTCTCCTCGCGCTCTGCCAAAAGACTTCTACGTAAGCTTTCTTGTATAACCCAAACACATGCTCCACAGCGGTTGTAGCGCTATGGAGCGTAGCGAGATATTTATTCAACGCTGTGGTGCAGTTTGCTCGCTGGCGCTATTCGCTGGCAACGTGGCGCGTGCATCCCACGGACAGTTTGCGACAAAATAAGTTTCAGGTCATGGCATATGACAGAAGCCAGGAGTGGCTCCACGTGTTTTCGTTTCTTGTCGATTTATGATTCGAACATATAATCGTCTATGGAAAGTACACATCCATTTAACGCGAACTGTATTCCCCTCACGCTAGGTTGAATATAGCGCATTCACGCTTCACGCCTAAATACATCATACCAGAGCTGCAATTGCGCCAGCGGTAACGGATCACACAACGTTTCTGATGACAAGAGATTTTGTAGGATGCACACAGGAAAACTCTTTTTTCTCCAGACCTGAGGGCCATGTTGATACAATGACTTGTGTTGCATTCAGTCCTGAAGGCCTCTGAATCTTACGACTCGATTATTCGTGTCTGGGATGCGCAGAAAGGAACTGCCATCATGGAGCAACTATGAGAGCACACAGGGTATGTGCGAGTGTTTCTATAGGTGCATACGAGGGTCGAATCGTTTCTGGTTCTTGCGACAGAACTGTCCACGTCTGGAATTCGCCCGCCGTAGAAACTGAGGTCCACGTGCAGGACGGTCGCGTCAGTACGCGTTCACATGGCCATCAACCTGTCCAGCAGGCCCGTGTTGGGAAAACCTTTTCGAGGCCTCGTGGCCATCACCCGTTTAGATAAACGGTGTAACCCTGGAAGCAACTTTGTACGAATTCTGAGCGGCTATCGAGGGCTAAAAGCACTTTTCAGAGGTGAGATACGGCATATGTGGAATGTGCGATTTCGATTGGTGCATAAGCTGTATCCCATTTACTTCACAACGTTGGATTACGTTCTCGTAGACTAGATAACGAAGATTACGGTTTCACCTTTCCGACCAAACGCAAAGCGCAGCTGCTAGTGAACAGTTTACTCTACTAGCTAGACCGCCGGGAAGCGAGTGCAGCCATCAAACCGTGTGTATATAAGAACGTTTCATCACACCACTGTGTCTCTCTCGAAAAAGGAGCAGTCTGTGTGGCAGCAAAGTATTAGCCATCATGAATAACGCTCACTATGACTCTTTACCGGGCAGTTCCGAAGCTGCGAATCTTTTGAACACTTCCTCCCACGCACAGGTCTCGGAGCGTCATGTGTCGCGCCGTTTCCGTGTCTCTTTGGGCTCCTCCAAGGTGAGAGCGGTGTTGGCGATTGCTGCGCTAGTGGGAACCGTGCTGCTGGTCACTGATTCATCGCAATTCGACCGCATTTATCGCCGATCTCGCGTAAGCCGTGTGTTGCCGAACTTTCCCACCTTCTGGCACCGCACTTCGCTCTACGCGAACACCCAGTTCCCCGTCCGTGAGTTCTACAACGACTTTGACGCAGGCGCTCCACGCATCCCATATTTCCCGTCTCAAAGCTTCATTCGCACGGATTCGAGCATCGAGAAGGATCCCTCTGACGAGGAGGTTGTCACAGAAGAGGCTGTACCCACCGGAGATTGCAGTGGAGGACTGTTTTGCAGAGCGAGATTGGTGTTAACTACGAAAGGGACGAGCACCACTGTTCAAGCGGGATACTACATATATCCTGTAAGCACCAGACGGCAAGTGGACGGCTCAACACAACGCCGTGTGAAAGCTGTAACGCAGGCAGAAGCCATGACGTGGGCAACTCAACTTCTGGATAAGCTCGGACCCAAACTTGCGGAAGTGAACTGCCAGCTGAATGCATCGAAGATTGCTGACGCCATAATGTCAACAAAAGAAGACGCATCCAAGTGTAACGACACCGAGTCGTCGCTTTGCAGTGAACTGGCCGGTCTGGAATGTGAAGGTGAAAAAGAAGTGGAAATTGAAAACGGATGTTACAAATTCATTGTGTCGGATTCGGCTATAGATGATCTTCACGAGTTGGTGCGCGGTTGTCCAGAAGTTTTTTTTTATTACAACCGAATTGAAATACCTCTTCCCTTGTGTACATATACATGCCCATCCGACCCTTTGGTACGACACACATTTGTGTCTAAATTTATTGTGCAAACTACGCGGCCGAGAGATACCGTCGGTTACGAAGATAACTTTGCAACTTTAATCCGCCCGGTGTACGAGGCATATGCATTACCACTTCCGAACTGTGAAGACACCCCCACGAGAAATGGAGGCTTTTATAACCATCGCCGCGATCAACTTGCCGAATCTCTAACAGGCTTTGAAGGGAAGTACGGCTTCACTTTTGGGTATATTTTCTTTGTTAATCAGCCGCCGAATACCGATGATTATATTGCGTCCATCTGTACAGTGTAAGGCCCTGAAAAATAAACATTTGAGAGTTCCATTCCTGGAAAATGCAAGAAATACGTATTTCGGCTCAAGAATGAGTGTTGTGTCTTTGGCAAAAAGTTATTGGGAGATTGTACGATTCGAGGTGTGACTGTTTGCAGATTTAGACCATCCTGGGGGTGACAGATGCAAACAACCCCAGAAACCCCTAAAGCTAAACCTCCGAAACAACCCCTACAGACAGAGTCACCCCCCCTAATCGTATCTTTTAGCCAAAATTATTTAATAGAGGGTTTATGCAAACACTTTTTTTCATTTGGGTCCATTATAGCAGTGTACGGTGGGCTGAAAGTGAGCTGCCGCATCTCCCAGATGCGCCGAGCAGTACTTCATTTTAATTATTTCTCTTTTGCCCGCCGGCGAGTAGCGCCGGCGTGCAAAGGCACCGCTGCGTACAGCTGCGTACATCGTACTTTCTCTGACCTCCACAGCACTACAATTGCCGTGGAGGTAGGACGAATAACTGGTAAAGAAAGCTTCTGAAAGCATTTCTATTATAAGCGAAAAAAAGCTTTCCGCGAGTCTCAATTCGTCCCTTTGCTCTCAATCCTTCAATACTCTTCCCTACACCCACCGTTTTCTATCCACAATCTAGTGGTACCAGATCTGTGACTGGTAGAATTGCGACAGTTGTTCTAACGACAAATTGCATCTTAAAATCATCAATAAAAGACACCTGTCTTCTCTGAGAGAGACTTATTGCATAACTCCAAGTCAATTGTTGCCTTGAGCCCGGCTCAAAAAATATTTAAAAATTCTACCGCCAGGTCATGCTTTGATTGTACACTCTCTGAGAAGCGGAATTTGCGGCCAAGTCATCATCCGTCACAAAAGCATTCCACCCTCCCGCCCTTCTCCCCAACTCATTCGAAAACACCATCAAGAATGAGCACTCTACGTAACCCTCATTCCACATTTTTCCACATTTTTTATATCAAATGTCGCATCACTTCTTCAACTACATCTGCCTCTACCTCCACCTAACATCGCGACCGCGCCACTCTAGCCCGAACCTAAACGATTTCGTTTCAACCCCGCCTCGGACTTGCTCCTCTTCAAGAGCGCGAAAGAAGTCTCCGGCTATTTGCGAGACTGAGGCAAGCGCAAGCGGCAGTATAACGAAGCGTACAATCTCTTTATAAAGTATGCACTCCCATCTCGGTTCTAACGATACATCACACCTACCTCTAAGGGCCTAAACGATAGTCTGGGTTGAATATTATCGAAACGAAAGTGTCAAGTTCCAATCAACGAAGCAGCATCTGTTAGTAAAGAGAACTACGGGAAGCGGGACATATTTCTAGATGATATGTTTCCAGAGATCAAGGAGAAAGACGAATCTGATGAAGTGGAGAAAGACGATACATAGGCGAAGAAGAATCGGCTATTGAAAGCGGACGAACAGATCAGGGAAAACGCGTTTCGTCGCCGTCCTCGCAAACAACGTTGTACAACCGCGTAACAATCTTCTCGATCGCGCCTTTCGGAATCGGATAATGAAGCGATGGGAAAGTTGCGTCAGGATATGAAACGCAGGAGGGATATATAAGAGGTCCGGCTGGCTTTGGAGGAACGAAAGTTTGAAATGGAAACGAAGAGAACAGAGAAGGAGGAAGTAAGGTTCTATAAATCGCCTTAGGTCGTGAAACAGAGGTTCGAACTGGACGAGAAGCGTATTAAACTTGAAGCGGAAGAGCGAAGGCGGGCAAGCGCTGAACGCGCCAAGGTGATTAACGAGCTCGGCATGCTGGCCAGTAAGTTGGCCTAAACATGTGCAAATGCTCCAAAACGATCTAAAGTCGACTCCAAACGCCCTCGCGCATACTACCATGCATTTTGCAATTTTGCGCGGCTTTGCCGCGAGTGTTTACATTTCTAGATACTTTTAGAGCATCGGCGGCGTGCAGTTGTAAAACTCTTGTAGTTGTCCATTAGAGTGCAAACAAGGCTTCAGATTCCGTATTATAACGGATGTTTTGTATATAAGACAGATTGGAGCGAGGTTAACCGTCAAACTCCTATGAAAATCGTTTGTCGTGAAGATTTGTTTTATGTCTTTGTAGTTACACTCGACGACAACCCGAAGAGCACTCATCAGTCTATTGTAATCAGATTCCTCTTTATTTGCGACGACACGAGGAAACGCTGTTTGGAGCCAAGGACGAAGCACATACGCTACATCTCCGTACAAACATTACTGTTCTCCACCTATAAGAAAATTCTCTGGGTTGTAGCGGTCTCCACCCGCTTTCCCTTAATAGGGTAGTGAAATATAATGGACCTGGATGGTTGCCTGCATGTGCTCTGTACCAGTAGGTTATTTAGCAATAAGCTTAGCTTGTCGCTAATTTAGTAATATTTAGATAATAATGGGTGAACACGGAGGAACATCTGAATTGTACATTCTCGTAGCCACATGATGGATAGCACCCGGCAGGCCGGGTGACTGGTGAGATACATCTTCACCAAGCATGACCACGCCTATCTATATTATAAAGAAAAGCAGTTACCAGACTACTTTTTCCTCTTTTGGTTTTTTCAATCGACCATTAAGGTATGTCTAGTGTCCTTGCAGTTTTCCGAACGCACGAGCGATGTGCATCATCGTCTACAAACGTGATCTCAGTGAGCCTGCTATTACCATTGAATCTTTCAGTGGCTGGTGCTGCAATACCTGATAGATATATTAAACCTCCGCCTTCTAGATTGAGCCCGTTCCGCGCTCTTTAAAAAATTCAGCTATATTACACCCTCGCGACCGTTGTAGTTTATATCTCATTTTGGTCTTCGGACATATAAATTAGTTTTGATCACGTTTGGAATGAGAAGGGTGGATTTGGAGTTAAATCTGTTCCATGTCGTAGAAAAGTCACCGAAACAGCAATTGCTAACTCAGTAATTAACTTCAATGGATTTATCATCGAAAACGTGCCGTGACGCGTCAATATGGCGCTTGGCGCACCATTTGGTGGCCTATTCTCACGTAAAGATCTTATTCTACCAATTCTAGACAACCTAGAAGAACTTCTTTGAAAACAAAAAACGATTCAGTTCAATATGGTAAGCCGAAACACAGGAGGTTTCTCGACGAAAGCCCAACAATCCAATGTGTTTTATCAAGAGGAGAAACCCCATGGTTTTCGTCTGGATACGGATTCAATAACCCGTGTGGTCGTCAGTGGTGCCTTTCAGGAAGTGGTGGAACGTGTGCCGTTACGTGTCATCCATTACCTCGAGTACGAGGTAAGAAAGCAAAATGACGAACTGTTGATACAATTATTACGTAGTCATGGTGTTTTCCAACCCGAAGTAAAGGCAAAAGCAAACACGGTCAAGGTTGAGGCCCATGCAACGGTTCAGAAACCTCATGGTGTGCTCGGTGATTTCGAAACCAACCTCCCAAATTTTCAATCCAAAAAGAAGCCACATGGCCCAATTCGGAAAATGGCAGAGCCTCCGGCGATTGAGGTCTCAGGGTATTATTACCTATAAAACCTGTTGGCTGAGCTGCACAGGGGACCATTGGCAGAGACTTTGGTGGTAAAGATGGGTCGTCGAGCTCAGGAGAGAAGCGTCAACGGCGTCGATTTGGTAAGAAAGAAAGACACCAAAAAAGGCTAAAAGAAACGGGCACCGATCAGACCCTGACTCTTTGAGCTTGGAACCCGAAGCATAATGGTCAACGCATGACAACCGAAACGGTTCACCGAAAGTCAGAAATAATTTCCAGCGTTAGAAAGGAAAATATAAGGGCAAGGGTATCACCAAACGGTAAGATTTGTTGGAGTCAGTTTCCGACAACCATTCCGGCCTACAGGTGATTGTTCCGTTCAACGACCTTTTTACGAAGGCGGTCGACGATCACATGTATACATTGGAGAACAAGATTTATGAGTATACCAAAAAGTTGCTCAAAAGATAAGTAAGCATCACCGGAAGCTTAGTTCTAAAATGGAGAATACCCGTTTTGTAGGTGACGACCCCATCGCTATCATAGACTTCCTTCAGAGATTCGAGATAGAATGTGACCAAAATGTGTTTTCGGACGGTGCTGCGATGTGGTTCTTCCAGGTTTACCTTAAAAGTCCAGCCGTCGACATGTTGCACAGCTCGTTAAAGAACAATACCATGACGGTGGATCATGACCAGACAGAAATGCTGACGACGTACCCACAGGTGGTGTATTTCTTTTTGGAAACCTATGAAACCTTTGAGGTGGTTCGAGAGGCCTACTCTGAGGTTATCACACACCGTCAACGAGGAGGCCAAACCGAATTGGAATACGAATGTTCGCTCTGGGCAACGGCGTCCCGATGCGGTGGCGTTTTTGCTACCACAATGTTAAAGTCAATGTCTGCTGATAACATTGACGAGCCAATAAGGACTCATGTAAGGAATTACCTTGGGAAAAACCTCAAGGTGTATTAAAACGCACTGGAACATTATGCGCAAGGCCTAGGAGACACACTACAGATAGGGAAACGGATTATGGCCCCCACACCAAGAGGGACAAAGGATAAAACGAAGCGGTCAGTCTTCGACATTGAAGATGCATCCACGACCGAAGTTAAATCAGCCGGGTATACGTCTCATGGGAAAGCGGTTCATATAATCGATACCTCTCAGGTCGGAGAAAATTTGATCCCCAGCTCCAACTGGTCAAGTTATATATCTGGTGGGTCACCGGCGGAACCACCGTCGATTCCTGCAATAGTGGTATCCGCTCCACACCATCAGGTGTCGGCAGCGCCATATGCAAACCAAAGTGGTGGGCTGCTCTCATACAGGATGGCAATACCATTCCCTACTAAAGACCAACCATGACCAGGTACCATGTCTTTAAGAGACCCCGCCACGGGCAATCTTCATGGCTGGTTTTGATTATCTCCGCACCATTTTCCTACGCAGTGTATCAGCGTGGCTCCCAAGATCCGAGCCATGACCTTACAGGCACCGCAGCAAAATCCTCGGGAAATCTTCGGCTCCCAACACGGAGCGACTCACTCTAAAAGGAACGCGAACGCGCCCCCCATAACACCTCAGCAGTTCATTTTAGTCACGGACGGAACTCAGGAAACTGAGCCCGTTTACGTGGAGGAAAACGCCAGCGGGTTGCAGTAAAGGCCACCCCGAACCGAACCCACGCGGAAGGCCTTCTAATACCATCTAGTTAATTTATGAATGAGTACACAGTGGTTACTGGAGAGAAAGATATTATGGATTACATAGTCACTATATGCTTCCTCGAACACAGTAACTATAAGGTAAACATCACCCTTGGATTCACTACTAGCCATTTGGTTCCATGTGTTACCGTCCTGGATACAGAACTGGTATGCTAACAATAGACCTCTTTCGGTTCATGTCTATCTTATCCCCATGGTCTTCGGCAAAAACATGAAGGTAAGAGTCCGATATACTGTGATTCACCAACTGGCAACGGACTGTATTTTGGGGGCATCTTTTATCAACTGCCAGATCCGGGGTATTTTCCCGAGATCCTATACGGTACTGTTCAACAATGGACCACTAGTTGCCCTTATTGGTACCCACAGGGAACTCCAGAAATAGAACACCAGAGGTGAGCCTGCAGATCAAGCAAAAGGTTCAGTATCCAATAAGCTCCGGTTAACCCAAATGATATTTATTCCACATTCCCACAAATGGTAGTACAGTTCACATCCTTACGACTAGGAATGGTATCCATTCAGAACTATGCCGAGTCGGTGGATAAAAATATGACCTTATTAGCAAATGGAATTGTCGACAACATACCGAACAACCCGTTTAAGGTATACCTCAGCAATTTCAGCAACCACATGGTAAAGCTCCCTAAAAATACCGTTAGTGGTTTAGGGCTTCCGGCGTCAGGTCACATAATCGCAATGACACCATCATGCTCTTTTGTGATCCGTGTTTTGCTTTTTGCTGCAGTACTTCCATTTCTTAACAGGTTTTTTTTGGTCATCTTGTGGCATTATTTGGGATTAAAAGGGCCGAATTATGAAGCATTCGCAATGTATCAGTTTCTTTTAGACCTGCTAGAGGATGCAACAGGAGTTTCTGTAAAGTGCTTAACTGCTTAACATATAGCACCAAAGTCTTCTTTTCGAACGACGCGTATGATCTTAGAGAACTGTAGACCTAAAGGGCAAAGAACAGTGGGTTTTACAACCTGATTATTTTGACCTCAAGCAGAGTGCAAATAAAACTGTATCAAGGAGCCTGTTTCACTGATAGAAGACCCATCTAATTCTATTTTACCGGAGCAAGTACGGATGGAGCACACAAATCAGGATGCGAAGCACATTATTTGAAGAAGCATACCGAGGCTCGGCCAACACAGTCGCTGTCCCTGTGTGTGAGGCAAAATACAAGTAATTCTATCGCAGAGCTTGCCCATGGTATGGGTGAGATTCATTCAGGCACTGAATTGTGTCCTCCTTTTCCCCCAATCGATGTCAAAAATTTCGAACCATCTTGTCTACCTGTCAGTCAATAGTACTTCAAGATTGCTACTGTACAAACTAAATAGGATAGTTTGAAACACGTTTCTGACCAGATGAGAGGTCGGCTGTTACTATCGTTGCATCTACTGTAGATGCTCATGTACGGGTTCGGTGTGATACGGCTTGCTTTAATCACACCGGAAGAACACCGGAAACTTATTGCATGAAGTTCATGATACTGAAGAACGCCTTGGTTCCGAAAAGGAAGTCCAGAGTCGTGAAATGAACTAGTTTTATTCATCGCCGACATCGTTTTCGTGGAAAGTATGCAGAGATCTACGGAAAGAACTCTTTTCCGAAAAAACGGAAGTCTTTAAAGAGCTATTGAAGCAAACAGTACTGTATGGGGTCTACAACAGCCATGAAAGTGCCACTGGAGGTGCTATAGCGATGAATTCTGTACACCATTCGTTCGTGCGTGCGTTAGTTACTCTACGCTGAGCCTTTTCCTTCCTTACGCTTGTATAGGAGTGCATTGCGCGCCATCATATGCGTTTCATGGTGGAAACAGATGAATTCATGGAATATGTTGAGACGAAACATCACACTTATTGATAGCACAGCGTAGGACAAATGGCAAAACCCGGAACCTTTCTCTTCGGAAGCATTCATGCAAGAGCTATATCGACGACTCAGCTCAGCAGTTGTAGTGTTTTACTACTCTCTACATACTGATGCAATATTTTTCGTCTAATTACGATGAAACACTTAGGTGAGTGCAACAGCTGTGATGAAGTTATGAAGCGGCATCCCGCAGATAGCCAGCGAGGTGGGATGTTACACGTAGGATCTCGTTCTGCCCGGGCGTATACGATTCGACCCTTTGTAGGGAAATACGGGATCGGCAACGGCACATAAGGCACAGAGGGGAGCGCCGACTTCAAAGTGAAGTAGAGAACAACGGGTTTACCCACTGTCCTGTTCCTTGTTCAGGATTCCTTAACCGGAGATCCGGACGACCTACAACAAGTAGTTGTCCGTTCTATAGTAACAACCACCCTCATTGGCGAGTGGGGCCTTACAACCCCCATTTTAGCTCGCTCGTGTTGTGCTCTACAACATCTTACCCTTAGCCATAAGCACTCATTCCGAAGCCCCGAACACTGTCGCAGGTGTCTCCTCTCTCTCCGTTAGAGCGGATACTACAAGTAGTGGAATTCGATCTCGTGAACTGTTTTCAAATACTTCCAGCTGTTACGAAGTTTTGTAGCTAGCTACACTGTCGTATTCAATTGAAGATCTCAATTATTTGGTCTTCGAATATTGGATTTGTTCGTAATGCCGAATAAGAAGACCCAGTCTAGTACTGTTGCCCCGAGATCTTCAGACCCACGTCCGTGACCAAGGCTCGCCTCATCTAAAGAAGCCGGAGAGCGATTATTCCGTCAGGCTATGACATGCTCTGGTTCGATGAGCGATAGACGAGATCTCTCGGATGTACCCACGCCCATGGAGTTGGCTATTGAACCAGCCACGGATGCAAATGGTTCCAATAATGAACCTAGAGGCAAACAGTTCGTTACCCCTGCTGGAGAAAATGATTTACGCGCTCAGGTTCTTTGTCTCAATTCTGAGTCAAACGCCTATCGTGAGCGAATCATTTGATTGGAATCGCAGATGACGGTCATTACCGAAGATGTCGAGCGCTTGCGCCGAGAACAAGGCGTACTCGCTCGTCGAGAAGAAAGGGACCTAATGACCGCGGTTGTGAGATCCCTGCGAGAGGATTTGAACCGAGTAATGGAAAGGCATAGCAATTCTCCAGAGGCTTTACCGGGCCTGACCGCTGAATTTGAGGAAATCCTCACTCGGGTCAACCCTCGTCTGGAACGTGTGGAGGCAGCAGTGAATGCGTAGACTACTGCTACCCAAATCGTGAGAGATGAAAATGAAATCCCCTTGAGGGAAAAGCGTTCGAAGAAATCGAAGTCAAGACGTTGCAAGAAGCGAAAGTCCAAGGCGGACACTAGTGATTATTCATCAGGATCGGAAGATGAGGACTCCAGTGCTGACGAGTCTGACTCGTCGAATACGTCCACTGACGATTCTAGAGATGATGATCATCGTAGTTCCCGTTCTAGGAATGGGAACAAGTCTTCTTGGTTATTAAGGAAGAAATGTCCTAAGTACAAGCGTCTCAAATCAATTTCTCGTACAAATTCGTTGTATCGGAAGGTCCCGGACCACAGGTATTATCGCCTAAAGAGAGGAGGAAATATGCGACTGGGTCGCGAAACCGCAAAGGTTAGGGACCACATTAAGCGATAGAAGGTTGGGCTGGCCGATTTTGGACAGAGGCAGTGCAGTACTTACTTCGAAGTTACGCGACATCGAACGCAATCTGACGGGCTATCCTGTACCTTCATGATGTAACCCAGAAACCTGGCGAGGGAGAAGCAGAGTACAGCTCTATGCTTCACAAAATGGCCACCCTCTGTGGAAACGTTCACTCAACGGACGAAAAGATTACCTTGTTCATCGATGGGTTCGATCCCAATATCAAATCCCTGGTGGCTCGATCTAAGAAGAAGCATGAAAGAACCCCATTTCTGGAGTTGATTCAGTTTGCGCAAGCTGAAGGTGATGTGGTCAGAGCTCGCGAAGTGATGCGGAACACCACAACGCTTGGTGCATCCAAAGTAGAGGAAAGACACAAAAAAGCCGAGTGACCCACCCGAAAGGTGTTACCCCTGGAATCTCCAGTTGACTCTCGAGAGCTATAGTTTGCTAGACACGGTACCCAATCGCAACACGATGCTATTCACCTTATGGATTATCGGCACTAATCGGTGCCCACAGAGGATCTACCTCACTCAGAATTCCAGGAGGACGAAGCTCTAATAGCAAAGGGAGGCAGACTCCCACTATCCCGTGCATACATGAATCCCCCGGAGGCAGGATTCAAAAATGGAAAACCTAGATGGGTGGACCCGTGAATAGCGTATCGATCACAACTGATGTCGGCAGCACTCCGTGAAGCGTTAATATGCTTTCTGTGCTATGGCCGTCATCATCTGTTTACAGAATGTACCCTTCCGGAAAAGGATTTAGTTCGCGTCCTCAAGAATTACGAGACTCTCTCAGTGGAGGAAACAACCCCAGTGCCGGCTGGTACCTACTAGAAGGTGAAAGCATGGCTTGGCTACCATCCTGGACGTCAATCTGGAGCTCCAGTAATTCAGAACACTGAACCACCACAGGCTATTCCGCAAAATGGAAGAAACGCCCCAAGGGCGAACGACCCGCTTCAGTTGGGAAACTAAGTGAGGGAACCCCTAGGGGGTCAGCCCTATTCGATCGCGTAGAGCCTACCAGGGAGTACTCGCCTTCTTGTTCCCGCGATTGGATACACAAGGTCCTGATTAGGACTCATCTTCTTCCGTTGAGCGGATTGAATCCGTCCGTTGGAAAGCGAGTACAGTTTGACTGTGAACTCAAACTTCCTTGGAGACGTTATACTTTTCCGTCGAAACGGGAAAACTTTATTATGATAATGCAGAAGATGAACTATAAAGTTTATGCCGACATCGGCTCGGACGAGGATTTATTGACCCGCTGCATGACAGTTCTTGATACAAGCGCCGGACCGAACTTTATTCGGATATCCGAACTAAGACCCACCTATCAGGAACGAATTCGTTACGGTCCGTTGCCGGATATCCGAGATGCTAATAGGAAGGCAGTGAGAGCACTTGGAACAGTGAATTTGATTGTCCGACTCGGACACTTTTTAGTGAACGCGAAGTTCATTGTCTACAAGTGACTGCCTCAACCAGTTGTTCTGGAGTATGATTATTGTAACAGGTTTTTAGAAGCAATCTGCCCTCGGAGTCGACTAGTCAGGTTAGACGGTGGCTCGACAGTGCCTATAGTGAGAAGCTTACTACGAAGAGTCCGAACAGCTGCTGTATTTCCACTCTCAATGGAATACGAGGTTGCTCGTTGTCGTACATCATCAAAGATTCATGTCCCGACAGCTTCAGTGTAAAAGGCTCAATCCCAAAAATGAGTACAGGTGATAACACAACAACACGCTCTCGTGGTAATCCAGCCTAATGCAGCTATGTGCGAGCATCGAAGACTACTCTCTGCGAATGGAATCGCCCAGGTTGATCCGGACAAACCCCTCCGAATATTCATTAGTAAGTTTACCGATAGCAATTATCGTTTACCGAAGAATCAGATCGTTGCAGCTGCTCTGTCGCCCTCTATAGCAGTGGTTCTGACTCATTTGTCTATCACAGAAGTGCTAGGGTTTGCTGACGTGTCAGACGAATCAACTGGCGCTCCTTAAAGTCCCAGAGAGCAGTCGCAAACGACAAAAGAACAAAATGACCCAGACATGCTGGTCGAAGAACTAGTTCTCGAGAATGTTCCCGAAGGATATAAGGAAAGAATCAAACAAATGTTGAAAAAATATGCATCTAT
This sequence comes from Agarophyton chilense, assembly GCA_030374765.1. Taxonomy (NCBI): domain Eukaryota; phylum Rhodophyta; class Florideophyceae; order Gracilariales; family Gracilariaceae; genus Agarophyton; species Agarophyton chilense. Next base: position 615,478 of record JARGXX010000138.1, read on the forward strand.
GTCGAGTGGAAAACTAGGAAAGATCTCCTCAACAGAACATCATATTGATGTTATTCCGGGATCTCGCCCCATTTCTCAGCCACCTTACAGAGCAGGACAGCGAACTCGTCAGATGGAGGAGAACAATATTGCCAACGTTCTCGAAGCGGGAGTAATAGAAGAAGCGCAATTTGCTTGGGCTTCACCTGTGGTGTTAGTCCCGAAACCTGATGGTTCCTTGCGATTCTGTGTCGAATACCGGAAACTCAACGCACTTAAGATACGAGATACATATCCACTGCCTCGCATGGACGAGTGTATAGACAGCTTAGGCGATGCAAACTTGTTCACCACGCTTGAGGCCAACACTGGCTATCGGCAGGTTCCGGTAGCCGAAAAAGATCAGAATAAGACTGCATTTGTGGCACGCGCTGGACTATGCCGTTTCAAGCGGATGCCTTTTGGACTCACTAATGCTCCCGCAACTTTCCAACGCGCCCTGGACATATTACCCTCTAAGTATAAATGGAAAATATGTTTAATCTATTTGGACGATGTCATTATCTTCTCTCAAGATATGAAAAGTCGTATGCGACATGTAGAGAAGATTTTTAGAGCATTGCAGACAGCAGGTTTATCCTTGAAATTCAAGAAATGCGAATGGTTCGCTAATACTGTGAAGTACTTGGGCTTTATAGTGAGGCCTGGTCAGCTTTCAATTCATGAAACTCAGACAGCGGCAGTCTGCGAGTCACAACCACCATCCACACATACTCTATTGCAATCCTTCCTTGGATTATGTAACGTCTACAGACGATTCATACCGCGCTACTCGCACATTGAAGCTCCACTGAATACATTGTTGCGTAAAGGACACCCTGTTAAGCTCGAGGAAATCGGATCCGTCTAACACGAAGCGTTCAAGACGTTGAAGACAATATCGTCACAGCACCAATCTTGGCATTGCCAAAACCGAACCTACCCTATTCTTTGGATACCGACTCCAGTGAGTATCAGGTACGATGTGCCCTTTTTCAGACCGATCCGGATGGTCAGAGGAAACCAATCGGTTACTGGGCACGAACGCTGAACGCTACAGAGAAGAATTACTCCGTATCAAAAAGGAAATTCCCTGGGGTAATATGGGCGCTGACTACTTTACGACCCTATCTCCAGAAAAAAACGTTTCTCAACCATACGGATCATTCATCCCTACGGTGGTTATTATAAAAAACGGACCCCTTCGGGATAATAACACGTTGGCGCCTACGCCTATCTGAATTCGAATTCGAAGTTAAATATAAGAGGGGACGGGCAAACATACAAACTTAAGCTTTACTGCGATTCGAGACTTTAGGGGAAACCCAAGGAGAAAACGATGACGAGTAACCGTGTTTCTCAATAGAGATGAACAAAGATGAAACGCAACTTGAAGATCAAGAAGATGAAGGGGATTAATCCCAATTTGACCCTCTAATAATAACCCATGGATCTGAACCTCCTGATCAACTCGAGCTTATCTCGATCACTGGGCTCTTCAATGAGCAACTCACATATAACTTCTGTATAGCGATACGCTCTCGTCTTAACGCGGGGGAGAGTTTGCCCTTTTCGCTCGAATCACGAGGTATACTGCTCAGACATGTCGAGAAGCATGATCAGATCGTGGTTCCGCACGCTTTGAAGAGGCATGTACTCTACTTGGCCCATTATTCGAAGCTATCTGGACACCCAGGGGAAACAAAGTTGTTTATGACCCTAAGGAGGGACTTCTATTGACCAACGTTGAAAATGGCCTGCCACGCTACGGTAAATCTATGCCAAACGTGTGCGATGAATCATTTCAAACTCTATATGAAGAGGAAAATGATGACCCTTTTCCCGGCGAAGGCTCCTCTACAATTCGTCAGCATCGACATACTTGGAGAGCAAATTGGTTCCAATCGAGGATATCGCTACCTATTGGTAATTTCGGATCAATTCCCATAACTTTTACGGACTGTACCGTTGAAGAGGATAACCACCTCGGTAATAGATCAGGATTTCATCAAACACTGGGTGTATGTGTATGGACCACCGGAAGTTGTGCTATCAGATGATGGAAAGCAGTAAGTCGCTAAGTTCTTTCAGAACGTATGCCAAATAATGGGCATCAAGAACGTGTTTACCACGACCTTCCACCCACAGTTAAATGTTTAGGTGGAACGCCACAATCGTACAGTATTAGCCGCTCTTCGGCCTAACATCGTGGATCACCCGATGGAGAGGGACATGTACACAGACACAATCTGTTATGCGTAGAACACGCAAGTGCATACGTCTACAAATGCGGCTCCTTTTTATTTCTTGATATCACGTAGCTCACCGCTCTTACCTCTTAGGTTGGACGAAGTAGAGAAAGACAGGCCGACACCGGCGAAGAACCATCTGAAGTAGAGAAACGACCTGAGGTTAAGGACAGAGAAAGCGGCTTGAGAATTGGCAAAAAAAGCGCGTTACAAACGAAATTCGGACGCCCGATAGCGAAGACAGTTGTCAGATCTCCGGGTGGGAGGATACGCGTTTGTTCCCGTGGAATGACCTGAATAGCAGGATGGACCGCGTCACAAGTTGCTATTGGTAGCGTCCGGAATTTTCAATGTAATGGAGTTCACAGATGACACAGTAGTCCTGAAGACAGGAGAGGACGTCGAACGTTTTTCGCGCGATCGTTTTGAAACCGCACTAAACAACCAGGAACCCCAGGAAACTGAGAAAGAAAGCGCTGTTTATCAGCAGGAATGGGAGCTACTTGTGGAATCAGACGATCCGCCTCCCGTTGCACAAGTCTGTGACACGGCTCGTAATCTCAGGCTGCGCGGCACTACAGTGGCATTCAACGGAAATTCTCCGAGAAATCTGAATAAGCCCCGTGGCAAGAGCCAGCACTCTGGTACAACAAAAGTATCTGAAGTCAGAACAGATATTTTCAATTTTGGTCCAGTTAGATCTGATCCTGAAGCGGCTGCACATACGCCATAACCCGTTCAGTTTGAACCGTCGAGTGGAACGCCACTCGCTGATCGATCGCGCTTGTCAGCCAACCAAAGAGATGAAGGCGAAGATGAGGCTAAACCCCCATAGGTGGTGGATGCACCTCCGGCCAAACCTTCGGTGAAGAAGCCCGGTTGGGCTCAAGACCCTTAAAAGGACAGAAAGAGCACGCAACGTCAAGAAAAACGGGTAACCGTAGACCCGAAGACTATGCTGTCAGAAGCCTAGAACGGCGCTACAGTGGCACAAAAAGCCCTCAACTATCGGAACAGACCGCGCAGGTTCAACCTGAAGATATAGAGAGTTCCCATGTGCTCTCTTGGAAGGTTCAAGGAAACGACAACTTTTTCACATTCCGTCAGGATTAAACGCATTCGTTTGTAAGAAGGTATGAGCCGGTGAACCGGAACCTCGCGCCATCCGCCGAAACGTTGGAAAAAGCCCAGGAATACGTCATAAATCGCATCATCTATCACGGCGAAGACGACAACGCCCACAGACTACTGTATTGTATCCGTTGGTACGGTGTTCCTCCGGAAGCGGATACTTTGGAGCCTAGAACTCATATTCCGCCCTCGTAGGTTGTGCGTTATCATCGTTGCATTCGAGTACCACTCCTTGTGGAGATCGACGCCGAGATAATTGGTTTTCTAGAAGCGATTTAGCGGAGCGAAAGCTATTCCCCTTTTTCTTCAGAAGGACGATGTGAGAGAAAAAGAAGAGAAGATTCGAGAAGAAGAAGAAGTACTTAAGGAAACGTGAAGTCACGGAAGCAGAAGAATTTGGTTTATATTATCACCTCAATGTTGTTGACGACATCTGAAGTCGGTCAAAGATCTTATCCGCTGGTATGGTGAATCAGAATGGCGGTGAGCGCAGTACGATCGCCTTGCAGCTGTGCTTCGATGAAACCCGCGTCTAAGAGGAATTATCCCAACGGTGCCAAAAAGGGATCCTCCGCATCGCTCGGTTGTGGGGCGAACCTATGATAGTATCCCATCGACGGATGGAAACCCGATGTCGCAGCCGTTGGTGGCAAAGCAGCCGTCACAGGTGCAGTACCAGATAGTTCAGGTTCATCATCGAAATCGATTTCCGCATCAGCACCTGGAGCCTCTTCATACTTCTGATCTGCAAACTCAGAAGGTGTGGACTCATACACATATCCAGTTCGCTGATTTGAAGGGAACTTCTTAAGATTCGCACGAAGGTCACGGGCCTGATCAGACTTTACTATCTGGCTGGTACAAGGATTAAACCATACAAAATCTTAAACATTAGCTGTGCGTCGCGGTTAGTGATCTCGATGATGCACCCTTCTGCCTCTAGCTCATTGATCCAATGGAACCCCATGCCAGTCGATACTGTCGATCAAGTCTACCAAGAGTAGGAATTCGTCATAATTTGAACGTGACCCCAACACAAGTTAAAGATCCAGTTGTCTCGCATATCTCCGCGCTGTTGGCGACATGTACCAAACTCGATAGGTATTGTATGCATCCCAGAGGATATACGCTTCCATCTTGGCAATGAACTCGGAGAACACGACCGTTTAGTATCCTGAGAACGGATCGTTAATCAATGCGGAACCGATATAGGTTATGGCAGGAGGAAGCTCCACCAGACATCCACGAGGTCTCTCGATCTCCGCCCAGTGTTTTGGATGCGCGATATAGCGTCCGACGCGAGCATTCCGCCTAGTTCGATCAATCTCGATCATTTGGTATAAAACCAGGTACACCAAGTGGGATCTCGTACGTCGTTCCCAACGAGGATAATTCCAATAAGGAATGTCTCTTTTGTGGTGGAAGCAGAATTCCGCACGGAGAAAGGGTCGGCGAAAGCAGAGTGCCGCATCGCGTACATCGCATAAACCGCGCCATTTGTCGACGTCGACTTCGTATAAGGACTCGATGTACAAGCATCCTTCGCCATTCCTGCGAGCCATCCAGGGATCTAGATGCCAATCTCCAGTGAGACCGAACGTGCTAATGAAAAGTTGTAGACGCTGGTATGTCAGCTTCGTGAACCGAGTTCGGGCTTCGTCCATACTCTCATTGGTATAACAGGCAATCGCGTTATCTGGCAAAGCACAGTTAGTAGTTTAATCGTGGCTGCGGATAGTCGCATAAGGAATTCCATCTGGTAGGTAGCCACTGAAGATGTACCGGCTGATCAACGCGTCATCGCCAAGAGCGACTGGGTCAAACCAGGGAGCCTGCGCGAAGAGGTCAGTATCGCCGAAAGGGTCTCGTCTCTCAAAGCTCGTTGGATATGGATAGCTGCGTTGAGACCAACGAGACGGCGCTCGAATGATCCCAGTAGAGGATACATAAGCCGCATTCGACATCACACCTGAAGTCGGTGGTTGTAAGGGCAAAGAGTGGAAACCCACGCGAGGAGACCGCATTGATCGAAAGACCAAAGGCGCCGCAGCTTGCGAGTTGAAGCCACTGCTGTCGTAAGGACCCTCTGAGGGTACGTCTCCGTTGTTGGAGTTGTGCGGCTCGAAAGAAGGCATCGCTGAACGAGTCGAAACAGAATACTATGAATCGTCTGACGTTAAGCCCAAATTGGTGTGCTTTCTTGAAGACAAGAAAATTTCAGAAGGCCGATGCATGCTCTCGTAGATAAAGACGTCTTGCATCGCATGAGCTTCGCGCTTAACAAGGGGGATGCGTAGTATTCTACTACTCTCGGAAAACCGGTGGAATATTTTCTGTCTAAGAACGATGATACTCATAGGTGAGTGCAACAGCTATGATGAAGTTATGAAGCGGCATCCCGCAGATACCCAGCAAAATGGTATGTTATACGTGGGATCTCAGCCTGCAACGACGCATCCGATTGGACCCTTTGTAGCGAAATACCGGATTGGAAACGGCGCATATAGTGGGTAGCCACGTGGCAACCAAGCCTACCCTTCGTAGACGGAAGCCCATTTAGGGTTCGTTGTCCCGTACTGTAGAGGTGTTAATTGAAAAACCAAGTTATATCTAGATATTATTATGGGCGGGGCTCACCTCTGTGCACAGTACATAAGGCATAGAGGGGAGTGCCGACTCCAAAGTAAAGCAAAGAACAACGGGTTTACCAACTGTCTAATTCTTTGTTCAGGATTCCTTAACCGGAGATCTGGAAGATATACAACAAGTGGTTGTCCGTTTCATAGTAACAACCACCCTCATTGGCGATTGGGGCCTTACAACCCCAATTCTAGCTCGCTACGGTTGTGCTCTACAACATCTTTCCCTTAGCCACAAGCACTCATTCGGCAGTCCCAAACACTGTTGCACATGTCTGCTTTCTCTCCATTAGAGCGGGTATTACAGCAGTGAAGAAATAACAATTCTAATTTCAGAGAGCTAGGTTCTGGCTTTTCTCCCTTTCTTTTTTTCCGTGACCTCGATCTGGATTCAACAGGTTCAATATCAGGCTCATTTGAAGTTTTCTCCCTTGTTTGTCTCTTGGGCTATCACTCAGGCTAGAATTATGGATATTGCGGGGGGTCTTGAATCGAAATCTGTTTCGCGAACAATCGGATGTATTATTTTCTACGATCTCATCTTCTTCACCAAGTTTCCGTCGCTTTGGATTACGGAACAAAGGAAAGTCTGTCACCATGTCAGACTGAGCCGCCTAAGACTTTGCAAATTGGAAATCATGTGGCGCGGGAAAGCCGCGCTGCTTGATTTGAGACGGAGTAAAAGGCGCTTTTACCCCAGTTTCAAGCGAAAAAGTGTTCGATTCACATTCTTTTGAAACCGACCGTGCAGCAGAGTTTTCTTGAGCTTCGAGTAACGGGTTTTAAGGGGCAATACTGTTTCGATAAATTTCGAGTGTGGTACTGACACGGAGTCTTCCTTGTCAACAACATTTGAGAACTAGGTTCTTGAAGCTTTCCTTTGTCTACCGGTTTTCATCCTTTCCGCCCTTGCACGCGAAAAGTTCTTCTTGGATATATCATCAATCGAAAAACTAGGGACGTGTATGAGAACGATCATTGATGGAAGTCGATCGTCTACAAATATGCCCGCTCAATGCTTTGTATTTGAACACTTAATTGTCGTTACTATGAGTCATCATTCGTGCCACATGGCAACCTCTTATATCATGTATTACGCCCGTTAATTATGTTGTAATGTACTCTATTTATACATCTAAGTACCTCACGTTTGTTAACATCTGCGACTTCGTGCCGGCAGCTATTGTGTACTCTGTCCTACATAGTGTGTACCTAGTTCTACACCGCAAGTCTAATCATTCTTAGTTATGGGCCCAGCGCCCCAGTCCAATCTGCCGTCCCGGCCCAAGTTCTCCTGGGATGCCAAGTCTCCTCCATGGACTGATGGCAAAGGTGACCAGGAAGAATACCGTGATGCTGTGAAGCTCTGGCAAACGTTTCATAACGCACTACCAGCTTCGAACAGCAACAAGATTCCAATTGCACTTCAGGCTATATGTCTTAAGTCGCAACTGTATGGCCGTGCAAAGGACCTTTGCTCCGGAATTGATGATGGCCAGTTGACGGAAGATGGCGCTGTGGATCCTCTGGTAGGAAAAATTCACCAGAAGGACGCTCTCTCTGTAGTCAGTGAGGCCTATCGCGATTTCAACCAACTCTGGAATACTCGTAGAGGCAACACAGAGACTATGAAGAACTCCGAATCCCGTTTCTCCGCGCAAGTTGCAAAGTTCAACTCCATCTCTGCAACGACTAAGCTTCCAGAGTGTATTACGGCGCTAATGCTGCTATCCAACTCTTCAATTGACGACTCTCAGCGGGTCTCTGTCATGGCAGCAGCTGCACCTTCTGATGAGAACCTGAATTCTCAATCGTCGAATGATGAGTTTCTGAGCTCTATCACGTATCAGTCAGTGGCCTCGGTAATAAAGCAGTGCGACAAGACTTCGCATGCCCTGAGTGGTACTGTACCGCTTACTGCTAGTTCTGCTGGCACCACGCAACACCGCAAACAACATCGCTATAGCAAGAACAGTTCCGGTTACCGTTACAAAGGACAGTCTCCTTCAATGAAATATCCTTGTGACATATGCGGCAAATACGGTCATTGGAAACGTAACCATAACCCTGACGGCTCACTACCTCATCATGTCAAGTCGTTCGATGCACCAGCTACATCATCTGCTTCGCGAGCTCCTGGATCGCGCCCTGACCATGATCAAGAAAGGAGAGACAAGTCGCAAAGGAAGACAGTGTCGTTTAATATGGCAACTCTGACTAGTTCATCAGCTAGTACCTGCAAGTCACCTGTCGAAGTTGGACCTCTACTTGACGACGGAGCACCGTACTCTGCAATTGGCCTTATCGAACTGAATCTACTTGCTGACCATATAGGGATATCGCCCAATCCCAAGCTCGATGCTATTCCCGAAGCACTCGATGGACATACACATTGGCAGTATGGAGTCGGTGAACACTCCAGTCCGGCACGCTGCATCCTAGGATCTATTGTCATCACTGAGACATCTGACCAAGGTAGACCAGTCCGTATCACCCACCTTGTCCTGGATGGATCTTCTCAGTGGGTCATAGGAAGAAATGTAACTCGCAAGGCCAACATCGAGCATATTGGAAGAAATGCATTGGTCTTCCTGGCTGATGCTCATAGAGACCATATATCTATAATCAATGAAAGTTTCTTAAGCTACATAGCTCTAGATCGGTTTACCTCTCATTGTAACAATGGTTCTACACTGTCATGCCTCTCAGCAGTCACTCTGGATAATGCACCATGGCTTGAGGTCAAGAAGATTATAGACAAAGTCCACAAGCACGTTTGTGGTCATGCAAGCTATACGGACTACAAACTCCTCCTCGAGAGAAACGGATTTTGGAATGAAACCATAACTTCCTACCTCACGGACATGGTCAATCGCTGCACGGCTTGTCGGAGCACATCGGTCCCGCAGCCCAGTCGTAAGGTTTCAATCAGTTCTCTGTCAAAGAATTTCAACGAGGTTCTCTGTGTTGATCATCTCTATCTGGATGAAATACTACTAATGCATCTGATGGATCTCATCACACGATATTCGAGCGTCTATGCAGTTACCTCGACAAATCTCTCAGAAGCTGTTGTTGGCTTTGAAGCTTCATGGGTATCACAATTCTGGTACCCTGACTCTATTCGTGCAGACAAGGCATTTCAAATAGGTGCATTCAAGAACTACACCAAGAAGCTTGGAATCACAATTCACCCAGTGCCTCCTGGTAGGCACTCCAAGAATGCAATAGAGTCTAAACACAGCATCATCCGTAGCGTCTTTATTCGTCTAAAAGAAGCTGCTGGCACGGACTTCGATCCAAAGCTCGCAGCATACAAGGCTGCGTCAATCTCAAATGAACTCTATGGCAACGACACTATGTCTGCATTCGAACTAGCCAAAGGCTTTTCTAGCCCTATCGTGGCAAAGCCTATCGAAACTGTAATCCCGGATAATGTGCTCAATGCTCGTGACCAGCTTAAAGCTCGTCGCAAACTGGCACTTATTTTGCGCTCGAAGGCAGTGACCGAAGTGCCAATTGCAGCTGGTGATCTGATAGAAGTATACCAAAAGAAAGAATTTGAGAAGAGAGGAAAATGGTCCGATCCCAAACCGGTCCTCTCTATCAACCAGCATGCACGTTCAGTGACTGTACCAGGACGCAAAAATCGAGAAATCACTGTTGCATTTGAAGATACTCGCCCAGCGCTGCCTCAAGAAAGCTTCGCCCAACTAGTACAAGATGGTATTGACTCGATATACGAGATTTCAAGTGACCATTGTACTGCTTTCAAGGCACAGGCTGAAATGAACACAGATGTCAACTTTGAATGCTCTGTACCAAGTGACACTGCTGTTGACTTATCTCATGGTTCGTCTGATATCAACACACCTGTTGATGCACCTGTTGATGATGACTTCTCTACTGAATCCTCAAACGTTGAACCCTGTGTTGGAGACAATATCTCTGTTCTCTGGCCCCTTGAAGAACAATTCTTCCCTGTCACTGTCCACTCGGCAACAGAAGATGGTCGTCTAAACATACACTATGATGATGGGGATGTAGAACAACTTGAAATGGAGAAGGAGGTATGGAAGTTTACTGAAACACTCCCAGCCAGTTCTGGTACAGTGGCACAACTGGAAGTCACAAGCACTGAGAACTCAGTGCTAGAATCGATTCTTGACCAGTTTGGGAACAAACCATTTCTAAGGCACCACGCACAAGGGTTTGACCAATACCCTTTAGTCAACGCCTACAATGCAGAGGAAGATACATTTCTCAAGACTGTTCGCGCGGTCACACACGAAGAAGTTCCTCCGAACTCCAATGTTATCAGCAGTCACACCTTATACAAAGTGAAGACTAATGATGACGGGTCTCTCAAGCTTAAAGCACGTATTGCACCACATGGGAACGAGGACGATTTGAAGAACGTCTTGAGCAAAGACTGTACCACATGCCCACCCACAGGACTTCGGATCCTCGAATCAATTGCATCTCTATTCGGCTGGATAATTCACAGGGCTGATGTGAAGGCTGCGTTTCTGCAGACAGGGGAGGCTCAAAGAAACGTCTATGTTCGCCCACCCAAAGAAAGCCAAATGAAATCGACTCATCTTTGGCTACTTCTGACAGCTGCCTACGGCCTTGTCAATGCAAATGCCAAGTGGCAGAACCAGTCCGATAATGTTATGTTTGACATTGGACTCAAGCAGTCGACCCATGTTCCTCAGCTTTTCTTCCAGAAAGAAAACGGAAGGCTGGTATTAATTGTTGCTAAAATAGTTGACGACCTGAAAGCTGCAGGCGATGGCGACCGTGTGAAACGCTTTATGGAGGAGTTTGACAGACGATTCAAGTTTGGTGATTTGATGCAAGGACCAGGCAAACTCCGATTCTTTGGCATCAACACTGTTCAAAATGGCGACTTTACCATTGAGACAGATGCGGACGATAAGATGAACTCTGTATCTGAGTATCCGTTTTCTAGGCAACGCCGCAAGCATTTTGATGAGTCACTCAATCAGCTTGAAAAGTCTGTGTTTGCCTCCACAAATAGTTCACTTGGATGGATCGGAACTGCGGCTTCACCATTTTGCTCATTCTATGCCAGCTATCTGCAGCAAAAAGCCCCTGATCTAAAAGTTTATCACCTTGTTGAACAAGTGAATATAGTTCGCAAGCTGAAGAAGCTCGGAACAACTATTGCTTACCCTACACCAACAGACAAAAATCAGTATGAACTCAGCGTTCTAGTGTTTTCAGATGCGTCACGGACAGATGAATGTGGCCAACTTGGAGTTCTAACTGGTTTGCTTATCGGTGAGATGAAGAACAACTCGATTTATCATGCCATATCGTGGTTGTCTCACAAGTCAAAGTGCCCGGTCTAAAGCATACCTGCTGCAGAAATTTTTGCTGCCTCGGAAGGTATTGACAAACGAAAGACAATCTCTAAGGCATAATCGGAGCTTCTCTTGGCATGGAAATCAAGTTGAGACTTGCTGTTGACTCTAAGGACTTGTTTACTTCACTATCGACACAGATGAATTCTATCGACAAATCGATTCGTGGTGATGTTTGTAGAGCAACGCCCAGTCAGGGGATACTTGAAGATGCAACTCATAGAATGAGGATTGAACCCTCCGAGGGTTATGATTATGATCCCCTCTAAGGTGTGCTGAGGTGGCACTGTTTTCTGGTTATATTTCGCCTATAAGGGAAAATTCGGATGGCCCATGGTTGGATTGCCCCCGTGATACACGTGGCTTAATTTTAGCACCGATTTTCGGATATTTGTAGAACGTTGGACTTTTGGGCCCTGACAGTTGGATCTCCACGTGTATGGCCCTGAGGAGGGGTGCACTACTGTAGAGTTTAGTTAGTGGGCCCTACTTAGGGAGATGAGATCTGATAGTCCGAAGCTCAGAGTAAATGGTAACCAAGGTTTGTCTTCGATACCTTTAGAGGTTCTTCGTCGCCATCGTTTCGGCCTTACAACCCGGAACGGGCTCTGGTTAGCAACGCCTGCGTAGGGATACGACTCCACTTGGAGAGTGCCCACGTTTGGGTTCCGTGCAACCACCCCCTTGGGACCGCTCAGACGACCTGCGTGCACGATACCCCGTGGGGGTTCTGCTTACTTGTTGCGTGCTTTTTGTGTTTCCTTTCGAGGACAGGTTTTCGCCCCTGTATTGGGTTTCTTTTGTTGTTTCGCCTCTTTTCTGGTTCTCGGGTCTGGTGCCTGTTAGTGCCCGACCCTCGCCCCGTTTTTCCTCTTCGCCGGATTTTCCCCCATTTTTTGGCATACCCATACCCATTCCCGATCCAACGGTTTCTACCCCTCACCTCCGTCGGTACTGCCGGAATCCCCCGTGGGAGTTACACCCCACACTACGGGTGGAACGGAGGGCTCTGTCTCTGAATCTGCCTCCCCCAGGGAGCAAGGCTTCGAACACCTTGAGAGCACTTCCCGTCGCCGGGTTTTGCTCCACAAGTGGTCTCCCGACTTAGAATCCGTTCTCGGACTTTTGGGTTGGTCATCCACGTGTTGGAATATCTCTTGGAAGAGGAAGCACCGTCGTGAAAATTTGTTGTAGTGGTCCCTTTTGGAAAGGGTGGAATTGGTTTTTATTTTTGTTTTGTGTTACGTCATCCGTTCTCCGGGAATCTCGTGATCGAATTTCATCGTTACCCCGAATCGTCGGTGTCGTGTCTGCAGCATGTCGCCGCCTACCCGTGGTTCCAGGACTGGATCGAACCGTCAAGCGGAGTCAGTGCCCCCGGCCCCGCCTAGGTCGAGGAGCTCTATTCCCGAAGGTCGGAACGATTCCGGTATCGATCCGGACACTCGGAGAGCACCCTCAGTGGTTTCAGGTCCTCGAGAGGTCGTGGCTGTGGGCCCAGCTCCAGTGGTGGAGACCCCCTCAGCACCACCCCGAAGTCGGGCCGACCCTGAATTGCAGCGCCTGGAGACGCGAATTGATATCGCCAACGCGGCTCACATCGAGCTCCTTCAGGAGGTTACTACCCTCCGCCTCAAGGTGGAGGACGCCCCGGTGCGGGTAGTCGCCAATGACCTTCGTACCCTGAGGAGGGATGTGAACCCCCTTTTGGAAAGCTTTGGTACCCATGGGGTCTTTATCCAGGAGTACCGGAGCCTCGTGGAGGAACACCGCGTGCAAGCGGAACGCTTCCGAGCTCGGCTGGACACCCTCGAGGCCATTATCCGTATGGACGGAGACACAGAAGCCTCGAAGGATAAACCCGACGTTTCGGAAGACGAAGAACACCGCTCCGCTAAACGGGACCGCCGCAAGTCCAAGAAGAGGGTTCACCTCCAAGAGGATTTATCGGATTCCGATCCCAATCGCTCGTCATCGAGTTCGTCCTCCGAATCTTCGGATAGTGAGGATGGACGCCGGTCATCCCGGGCGACTCGGTCGAAGGCTACTTACACCTCTCAAGGGGCAATCCGTACCCGGAAGAAGGGTAGGAAACACCTTGGATTAAGGGAGCTGAAGCCGACGAATCCTCTCTATGGGAAGCTGCTATCATACCGCTATTACCGGTTGGATAACCCTTCGGGAGATCGAACATCCCGCGGAACGGGTAAGGTCAAGGACTATATCAAAAGGCTGAGCATCACCCTACAGAAGAGGGAGTTCACAGGAACAGACCCAATTCTGGTGCTCGATTTCCTTGCGATGTTCGTCCAGGAGGCTGACATCCTCGGTATGAGTGAAGCGCAAGCGTATCTTGCATTACCCTATTTCTTAAAGGGGATGGCTTAAGACCAGTTCAACTCCGTCCGTGGATCATCCCGAGCCTCGGAAGGGGGAGTCACGTGCTGGCCCGAAGCGGTGCAGTACCTCTTGAGGTCATACGCTACTGGAAATGCGATTCAGGAAGCAACCCTTGCATTAAGGAATACGCGGCAGAAGCCGATGGAAACCGAAACGGTGTATTCAACTCGCTTGAATAAAGCGTTTCACCGATGCGGAAATGTATTCCCCGCCTACGAGAGATGCTCCATGTTTGTGGATGGTTTGGACCCCTCGATAAGGGCATTGGTTGCCCGACATCGGGAAGAGAAGCGCAAGCTGACCTACTTGGAATTGGTTCAGTACGCCCAGGCTGAGGGGGATACTCTCCGTGCCCGGCAGAACCGAAAGAGTCGGCCGACAAGTGCACTCCTCGCCGCTGGAGGTAACTCGTCTTTGTCACTCGCAGGAGGCTCTGCCCCAGTGGGGGTCAATGATAACATTCACTTCATGGGAATTAACCCCGAATCTACGGGTACGTCTGAGTTGCCGTCGACATCCGCTCCGACTACGGATGAAGACCCTGCGCTCTATACCCAAGGCCGGAGGGTGCCAGCCGCATCGCTACCTTTTGCGATTACCGCTGCTCGGTTCTCTCGCCCCGGATGGAGGGATACAGCACCACGTCGCGTGGATTCACGTCCACAACCGAACTCGGCAGAGCTGATTTGCTATTTGTGTTACCTCCGTGGTCACAAAGCACCAGACTGCACATTTCCCCTGCGGGAGGGTTCACGAATTATCGCTCAGTACGAGGCTCTGACCCCTGAGGAGAAAGCTCGAGTCCAGAGTAGGTCCTATGAGGAACAAAGGATACTGCGAGCTCACCTTGCTGACAGGGATACAGAACTTGTACCCGCGAACGCGGAACAACCGGTCCCCTTCGAGGCAGCTGCACCGAATTCGGTGGCGTCCGCTTCGAAAAACTAAACTTGGGAGTCTCCCCTGCGGGGGGGGCGTCTTCTAAGCCGGAGTTGAAGACGCCCGAGGCGCCCCAGCTTCGCTCCCCAGCTGTGACTATCCTTTCAAGGAGAACGGCTGACACCGAAGTTAACTCGGGATACTTTAGTGTCCTCCGTCGCCCGTGGATACGGTCCCGTAATCTCCGTATTCCGGATCGAGTTATGGTAATGGCCAAGCGGAATTATAAAGTATTCGCCGACTTCGGCCTGTCCAACCAGTTTATGGTTCGTCAAATATCTGTCCTGGATACAGGAGCCGCTCCTAACTTAATTCATGTGGAATTGTTACCCCCGATGCTCCGGGTCCAAGATCGTACCGGTCCACGTTTGGATATCGCCGATGCGAACAACAACCCACTACGGACACTGGGTACAATTTCCCTCATGGTGAGGTTAGGCTCCTATCTCGTTCAACTGGAGTTTATTGTATGCAAGTCACTTGCAGCACCAGTCATACTGGGTTGTGACTTTTGCGACCGCTTCGTGGAAGCCATCCGTCCTCGGCATATAACTGTGGAACTCGAAGACGGGTCTACGATCCCAATCGTTCGTAAACCCTTACAGGGAGCAGCGCGAACACGCGTTCCTCTCCCTGTCGCGCAGGAATCTGTGAAGAAGGACCCGGTGTCTACACGGGTAAAGGTTGCGAAGTCAGTGGCTATCCCGCCAGAAACCCAGGTTTGGGTCACAGTTGTTACCAAGCAAATTGGTGTGCATGTGGTACAACCGAACCCGTCTCTGTATACGCGGCGTCAACTCGCCCTTGCGAATGGGGTTGTCTCCGTGGAACCGGATAAACCTTTCAAGGTTTGGGTAGCCAACTTTGGAAAGACAACGCAGCATTTGGTCAAACACCAGATCCTGGGTTCTGTTCTTCCACACCCGCATGCGGTCGTACCTACAAAGATCTCTATCGCAGAGGTCCTTGGTGTGGCGGACCCTAAGGAGGGGGTGGACACTGCCGAAATAGCGGAAGACGGTGAGCATACGACTGCAGCTCCACACGCTGAACACTTTAAACCTCAGAAGGTTACGGCCCCTATCACAGGAGCAGACCAGACGGATCCTGTTCAGGAATTGGAAAAATGGGATCTCAACCATGTACCCGCATCTCATCGGGAGAAGCTGAGGCACATGCTTCGTGAATTTACCCCCATGTGGGATGGTTCCCTTGGAACTATTGGGATTACAGAACACCGCATCGACTTGTTACCGAACACTGTGCCTATTGCCCAACACCTTTACAGGGCTGGACCGAAAGCTCAGGAAGAGGAGAAATCTCAGATGGAGAAGATGCTTAAAGCGGGCGTAATTGAACCTGCCCAGTCCGCTTGGGCCTCACCAGTGGTGTTAGTTCCGAAACCGGATGGATCGTGGCGTTTCTGAATCGATTACAGACGCCTGAACGAGGTAACCATTAAGGATGCGTACCCGATCCCTCGGATGGACGAATACATCGACTCCCTTGGGAGCGCTACTGTTTTCTCTACCCTCGACGCCAATTAGGGCTACTGGCAAGTCCCTATTAGGGAGGAAGATCGAGACAAAACGGCTTTCGTGTGTCATCAAGGACTTTTCCGATTCCGGAGGATGCCTTTTGGGTTGACAAATGCCCCCGCAACGTTTGAACGGGCGATAAACATTCTGTTGGCTCCCTTCAAGTGGAGGACGTGTCTAGTGTATTTAGACGACATTATCGTCTTCTCCAACAACCTGGATGACCACCTCGAACACGTCAGGGACGTAATGAAGATACTCTGCGACGCGGGAATCACCTTGAAACTCAAGAAGTGCGAGTTTTTCACCGATTCGGTTAAGTATCTGGGTCATATCATCCGTCCCGGACAGCTTTCAATCGATGAAGTACGAGTGAAATCCTTGAAGGAAGCAAAACACCCGAAAACTCAAACGGAGTTGCGATCCTTCTTAGGTCTGTGTAACCTGTATCGCCGATTCGTCCCGAACTTTGCGGATATTGCCACCCCCCTCAACAGGCTCCTGACGAAGGGACAACCAGTTGAACTGGAACCTTTTTGCGACGCGGAAGCGTCTGCCTTCACGGCACTGGTGAATGCCGTAACATCACCGCCAATCTTGGCTCTACCCAATCCTGGGCTCCCTTACGAAGTGGACACCAATGCTAGTGCAAACCAAGTAGGGTGTGCACTGTTCCTATCCTCTGAGGATGGTGAAAGTCACCCTATTGGGTACTGGTCACGTTCCCTGAATGTCCATGAAAGGAACTACTCGGTCTCCGAGAAAGAATGTTTAGCCGTTGTGTGGGCCTTAGCTACACTTCGCCCCTATCTGATGGGTACTCGTTTCAAAGTCCATACGGACCACGCATGCTTGCGTTGGCTCCTGGAGATCTCCGAACCCTCGGGCCGCCTTATGCACTGGCGTCTCCGACTGTCGGAATTCGACTTTGAGATCCTGTACAAGAAAGGGAAGCTGAACACTCAGGCTGATGCACTATCCCGCTTGGGAACCACAGCGGAAACGGAACCCTACGAGGACGATGACATCCCATGCTTTATGGTATCGGACCTCAAGGGAGGAGCTCAACCGCTGACGGATGATGATTGTGACGATATACTCGTCAACGAGAGTCTGGATTCGCCGACCGGCTCTTTTATACCTATCTCTCCAGAGGAGATGATACGCGAGCAACAGCTCGACCCATTCTGTACACGGACTCGGGCTCGCCTCAACGGAGGATTTCAGTTACCTTTGGAGGACGACGATCAGGGTTACCTAATCAGGACCGTTGGACCTCGCCCAAGGATAGTGGTGCCGCACGCCATACAACAGAGGGTATTACACCTAACTCACTATGTGAAGGTTGGCGCCCACCCCGCAGGAGGAAAACTGTACCTCACGTTGAGAAGGGACTTTTACTGGCCGGCAATGGCATTCGATTGTTACGCCGTCAGACGGGCCTGCGCCAATTGCGCCAAGAATGACGTCAAACTTCGGAAGCACTCTAAGAAGTTGACGCTGTTCCCGGCACGGGCTCCACTCGAATTCGTGGCCATAGACATCCTAGAAGAGTTTATCAGGACGCCCCAAGGTCATCGGTATCTGCTTGTCATTTCTGACAGATTCTCTAAGCTAACGAAAACTGTGCCCCTGAAGCGGATCACCGCCGCTACCGTCGTGCAAGCATTCGTGACCCATTGGGTGTTCGTATATGGACCGCCGGTGCAGTTATTATCCGACAACGGAGGGCAATTCGCATCAAAATTCTTTCAGGATGTATGTCGAATCCTTGATGTAAGGAATTTATTTGTTACTACGTATCACCCTCAGGGGAATGGCCAGGTGGAGAGGTTTAACCGCATGATACTCAACGCTTTGAGATCGTATGTTGCGGATCACCCCAAAAATTAGGACTTGTACACAGACGCTATCACGTATGCATACAACACCCAGGTACATCGGGTTACATCGTTATCCCCATTCGAACTGGTACTGTCGAGGACACCGCCGCTGGTCGCCATCGAGGCTCAACCGATGCTGTCGACGTACCCGTCACCGGGATTGTACCGAGAAGCCTGGAAGGAGTGGCTTACGAAGATGGTGTTGATAGCCCGGAAAGCAATGGACAAAGCTCAACGCGCCTACAAGAAGGACTTTGACAATCGGGTTCGCAAACCTCTACCTCAGGTGGAGCCCGACGACTTCGTCTTCTTTCAAAAGGAATACTACAATCCTGAAAAGGAACGTAGGCACAAGCTTTCGCCAATTGTGGACGGACCCTATCGTGTGGTTTCTGTAGACCCGGACACGGTGGTATTGGATATCGCTAACCGCCACGAACGGATCTCCAGGGACCGCATCACACGAGTGCCCAACCCAAATGTGGAAGTGGTATCGGCACCAACGCCCTCCACAGGGGATGATTCAACGGAAGTCAACCCGTCAGGCGGAGATTCGAACACCCGCCCCGTTATACTTCCGCACCCGGAACCTGGTTTAACCGACCTACTGGAAACTTCGGATACTCCCGAACCTGGGCCCGCTCCCTCAAGGGCCCAGTCAACGAACTCTTACAGAGTTACTCCCCCACCGGAGGTAATCAAGCCTCCTGGCTCTCCGCCTAAGGAGGGGGAGGAGGACTTAGTTACTTCGCAGGACGATGTTTCGGCGTCAGCCAGTCGCCCTAAAAGGGAATCTAGTTCTCACAGCGAGACGGCGAGCCCGACCAAGCCGGCGACAGAGAAGTCACAACCCCAGCGTATGGGTAGCGACATCACCGCCGACCCAGCCGAGCACGACGTCAGAAATGATGACGAAAACCCGCCTAGGGAGAGTCGTGTGGAGAACTCCGCACCCGGAACGCCTATAGAGCCGACGATCACCCGTCGCCGCGGGAGAGACACTGAGGTGTCGCACACTCAAACCCCGCTTTCTCGGGAACGAGCTGTGTCAGCGGACCCGCACGGGGAAGATCTCGACGACGAGGTTGACCAAGTTTGGCTCTCCGTTATGGAATGGGAATAGGAACTCCTATGGAGACACTGGAACCCTCAGGAATGGGAAAGAAATGAGTGAGACCCGTCGGGGACAGCTCAGGAGAGTGCTAGCGCGTGTCGAAAGCGTCACCTCACATCCGCTTGCGGAGTGGAAACCGGCGCCCGCGCATTTATGTGGCACACGTCAAATGGAACCGAGCCAATCAAAAAGCTCTGACGACCAACCGTCGCGCAAACCGCCTCCGTCGCACGGCGCGTTGCACAAGAACAACCTTCGTCCCCGTAGCTCGGGTTGACGTTGAAGTCTTACCCCCCTGAGATTGGAGGCGCTACCGCGTCGCGGTTTCTCAACCGTCACGGAATCTAAGAACACCGTTGTTTTCGGGAAGATCTCAGCTTTAAGAAGAACCCAAAACTGGGCCGTTTTGACTCCGTAGACGGAAGTTACAACGTAGCCCACCGGCCACTCGGCGCCGTTTGGACGAAGTGCTGAGACCCGCTTGCAACACGGAAAAGAACCCACAGGGGTGTGTCTAGACCCTACGTTGACACCCTCAAAGGAACTAGAGCGTTCCAAGATGGAAGAGAAGCCTGAACAGGGAAAAGTGTACCCGCAGGAATTTGTTATCGATCGCATCGTGCGTCACATCTACACCCCCGAGGGAGAAGTTCGCTACCAAGTCCGATGGTACGGATTCTCGCCTGATGAGGATACAGTGGAACCCATTGAGCACCTTCCGAGGTCTAAGGTTTTATCCTATCACCGACGCGCTCCGGTAACCTTGCCTCCAAGTCTGGATCGTGCCCAAGTCGGGTAAGCCACCACGGGAACTGGTGTGGATGCGACCTCGAAGTGAGGAAGATGTTGGACCTCTGAAGAGGAATTGAGGAGAGTATCCCGAAGAACACGTATTGAGAGGGAAGGTCTACTGGCCCTCGGCCTAGCGCCGTTAACCGGGGAACACAACACCGGTTATCGGGACAGTTTATAATGAAAAAGGAAAAGAAGACCCACGAAGTGGAGAAGAAGATTAAGAAGAAGATTGGACCCTAGGAAGAAAAGAAGATGAAGACGAAGATGAAGAAGATCCTAAGAAGGAAGAAGAAAAGAAGTAGAAGTTAAGATCCTAGGAAGGAAGAAGAAAAGAAGTTATGCAAATATCAGAAGTTCACTATTGTCGCCAAGCTATGGACTCTACAATTGCCCGAAGGCGGAACTACGGAAAGCCCGAGGAGGGACCCGCCCCACCGTTGGGATTCTGACCCTGATGGTACGCCGAGGCGAAAGCCAACATCTGGCTCACATCCGTCATACCCGGGGGAATCGGAATGCCTGCGTTCAGGAGGCCTTGTCGCACAGTATCCGCTTGCGGAGTGGCAACCGGCGCCTGCGCAAGGGTGTTCACACCCCACCCGGGGGGAGCAGATGGACCGCCACCGGATGCATTCGACGCCGCAGCTGAGGTCGTTCCCACTGGTTGGAAGGGTGCAGATGGCTCCACAGGGAGTACTCCACTAGGAGCTGGCACGTCGTTATCCAACGCTGGATCGTCCAGGTCTACTGGAGGCTCGCACTCATAATCGTCGGTATAAATGAACCCCGTCGGGTGTCCCACCGGCATCGGTCGAGGCGAGTCAATCAGCGCCCGTGCTTGCGCCGCGCTGATGCGAACCCCTTCGAAGGGATTGTAATAGACCCAGTTACCGGAGCCCGGATCGTACCGGCCAGGAGACTTGTCTCGCGCGGATCCTTCCCCTGCGGGCTGATTTGCCACTGGAACTCGATCCCATTGGGTGTTGTCGATCACGTCCAAGATTGGATACAGGTCCTGCACGTTGCTGGCCGAACCCAACGCTGGGACAAGTTCGATCTGACGCATGATGGTCCGTAGCATCGGAGGAATATACCAGATACGGAAATGGTCATGAGCATCCCAGAGGAGGTGCGCCGCTACGCGGGCTGCCCACTCGGCTGCAACGAGGGCCAGTATCCCGAGTTCGGGTCGTGCATCAAACGAGACCCGATATAGTAGATACATGGGGGCAGTTCAGCAAAGCACGCTCGGGGGACCTCGACCTTACTCCACCAAGCTGGAAGGGGCACGAATCGCCCAACCTTCGCCGTGTTACGGATACGCTCCAGTTCCACGTGAGGATACGGGACAAGGAACCCGAAACGGGAGCGCGAGCGGCGCTCGAAGCGCACGCGTCGATCGAACCCATACTGGGTAAACTGCCGTTGAAGGTACCTGAATTCAGCCCGAAGGATGGGACGACTCCATTGGAGCATATCTTCTCGGAGAGGAAAACCCGGGCCGCGGAACTCGGCTTCGGGAAAGGCTGCCAGGTTATCCCCGTAGGAAACCTCACCGTACGTGCGGTAACAGGCGACATCGAACCCGTACTCCGGGGGAACCAGATGGTCAAAGCGTGACCTCTCCAATCGCTGGTAGGCCAGAGCCGCCATCGCTGCGCGCGCCTTGTCCAGGGACTCCCCGCGACTGCGGTATAGATACTGAGGCTCTATGGCTACCCACGCCCTCCAATCGGGAGAACGTACAACCTCAACAGGTAGGCCACCCGGCAATAAGCCGTCCTCCACGTAAGGGTCGATGAGCTCATCGTCGCGAACCGCTGTCGGATGGAACCACGGAGCGCGGGAATATATCACCGGATCGGTAAGGGGACTCCACCTTCGAAAGGATTCGTTTGAGATCCAACCTCTGGAGTTTGCTACCAAGGGCATCGCATGAGCGGAGTTCCACGCCACCGCGTTGATGTCCAAATCCTCCTGAGGATGTCAGTTGCCCGTCGAGGCGGAAGGTTCGGTACCTGACGGAGCCGCATCCAAACCGGAGAAATATCCACCCTGCTGGAAAGCTTCGTTGTCCGCCGGCGCGGAGGCCAATGGCCCCGAGAGTGGGTTGATGACGTATGGGTTCATTCCCTTGACAGGGCTAGTAGAGACCGCTGTTGCGAGAAGTTGCTTATCGCCGAAAGTCGGAGGAGTTGAAGAAAGTTGCACCGATGTGCCGGTTTTGTGGCGATCCTCAGAAGTGGTGAAGGACCCTATTGGGAAAGAAGTATGTATAGTGATCGGAAAGCTAGACACCCGCGGCTCGGAATGTTCTTCCTCGTCTTAAGGAGGGGGAGATGTAGAGCAACGCCCACTCAGGGGATACTTGAAGATGCAACTCATAGAATGAGGATTGAACCCTCCGAGGGTTATGATTATGATCCCCTCTATAATGTGCTGAAGTGGCACTGTTTTCTGGTTATATTTCGCCTATAAGAGAAAATTCGGATGGCCCATGGTTGGATTGGCCCCGTGATACACGTGGCTTAATTTTGGCACCGAATTTCGGATATTTGTTAGAACGTTGGATTTTTGGGCCCTGGCAGTGGGATCTCCACGTGTATGGCCCTGAGCAGGTGTGCACTACTGTAGAGTTTAGTTAGTGGGCCCTACTCAGGGAGGCGAGATCTGACAGTCCGAGCTCAGAGTAAATGGTAACCAAGGTTGGTCTTCGATACCTTTAGAGGTTCTTCGTCGCCATCGTTTCGGCCTTACAACCCGGAACGGGCTCTGGTTAGCAACGCCTGCGTAGGGAGACGACTCCACTTGGAGAGTGCCCACGTTTGGGTTCCGTGCAACCACCCCCTTGGGACCGCTCAGACGACCTGCGTGCACGATACCCCGTGGGGGTTCTGCTTACTTGTTGCGTGCTTTTTGTGTTTCCTTTCGAGGACAGGTTTTCGCCCCTGTATTGGGTTTCTTTTGTTGTTTCGCCTCTTTTCTGGTTCTCGGGTCTGGTGCCTGTTAGTGCCCGACCCTCGCCCCGTTTTTCCTCTCCGCCGGATTTTCCCCCATTCTTTGGCATACCCATACCCATTCCCGATCCAACGGTTTCTACCCCTCACCTCCGTCGGTACTGCCAGAATCCCCTGTGGGAGTTACACCCCACACTACGGGTGGAACGGAGGGCTCTGTCTCTGAGTCTGCCTCCCCCAGGGAGCAAGGCTTCGAACACCTTGAGAGCACTTCCCGTCGCCGGGTTTTGCTCCACAATGTTAGCTGCGTCTGTTTTTAATTTCAGACTGGTGCTTTTGATAAGATATCGTAGGTTCCCGGTCATTCCAACCTGGCAGATCCGCTTACCAAGAAATACAGCTCTCTAACAGATGCTCTTCAACTGAGTCTGTTCACTTGCAGACTATGCTTCGATTTCCAGGACATTGCTGAGACGAAGCATTCAAAGAAAAACTTTGGCAGAAAAGGGAGGAATATGAGAACGATCATTGATGGGAGTCGATCTTCTACAAATACGCCCGCTCAATGCTTTGTATTTGAACACTTAATTGTCGTTGCTATGAGTCATCATTCGTACCACATGGCAACATCTTATATCATGTATTACGCCCGTTTATTATGTTGTAATGTACTCTACTTATACATCTATGTACCACACGTTTGTAAACATCTGCGACCTCGTGCCGGTGAGCAATTGTGTACTCAGTCCTACACAGTGTGTACCTAGTTCTACACCGCAAGTCTAATCATTCTTAACGTGACCCGTGGAAGCCGCCCTGTGTCCTCCCTTTTCCTCTTTTTTGCTTTCCTTTCTGCTTCGTGGTTGACAAGTTTAGTTTTAACAGCTTCATGGGCCGCCCACAGTTTTTTTGTCGCCGCCACATGCTGAAACCCGTTTGATATTTCGGCCATTATTCGACGTAATTCTGTTTGAAACTCGTGTCTCCGGTTCGAGAAAATCGCCAGCACCTCCATAAGAGTATACCGACCGCAGTACTGATGCAGAAGATGGGAAGCTTTAAAATCATTCACAATAGCTTTCAAAAGTCGTTTTGAGTAGGCTCGATCGCTGAAAGGAAATGATTGAATGTGTTCGTTTTCATTTTTTTCACAGAGCCGTACTTCAGAATCGCGAGCTCTAAATGTTCTCCGACTTAAATCTTTCTTTGTTGAGATAGATCGATTGGAATGCAACTTATATCCCTCTTCATTTTTATGAAAACTTCTGCCGGGTTTCAAAGAAAAAATCAAAAACTTTGCCGAAAAGGAGGAGAAGCAGCCAACGTGGCACTGGCGAGAAGCGAAGAGATCAAACGACAGTTTTTTGCGAAGTTCAAGTTCCACTTGTTTATGAGTTAGAATTTTGTTGAGCGAAGCGAAAATCCACCTTTTTTCGAAAACCACTATCAAGCTTTTCTATTTGACTCCATCTCGTTTACAAGTCTATTCACTGCGGTATACTATCTAATTACAGAATCAATCACTCTTATTTAGTGCATCACATGGGGATGGTGATATATGCGGAAGTTTATATCATCAAACGTGTCGTAGTAGTGGCTTCTACCCGGAAATCATGCGAGGCTTTTGTCGCTCATCAAACTGTCGCTGTCAGTGCCCGTTTGGTTAAGTTGTCAGTCGAGTGGCGGCCTTCACGCTCTACCGAGATGCTCAGAGATTAGAAAACAGGTTAAATAAGCGCCATCCGAGAGTGGTGCCCCCTCCGAAAGCAGTGATGAATGGTTCTTTTTTCGAAGAGATGAATGAAGATGAGAAAGACTTGGTGACTGGAATTGGAGAAGACCGGGGCATAATGGAAACGCTTGGAGAGAATTGGCAACTTCAAATGGGAAGGAAGAAGAGTATGACAGTTTCCTGAGTTCTTCAGGCCTTCAGGCGCGACTTGCGCTTGTCGAAACGGGCATTATTCTTTCTTGTCATTGTTTCTCACTCCGAGTACGCAATTTACTTGTTTCGGAAGATGTGAAACACATAATTGCCCCCGATACATCTGAATCTGAAGGGACTTATAGAACTGTTGGCATTGAAAGCAATACGCAGTCACCGCAACCTTAAGTCTATTATCATGTCATTTTGAAAAACAGTTCGGAGCTACAGCTCGCGGATAATGCTTTGGATTCCGAGAAAGGCCCTCAACCTATTTCTTCATATTATTCAGATCTGAGCGATGACGTTCTTGGTGAGATGCGTTCTGATATTTTTGAATAGAGTGAAGATCATATATCTTTTCAGGACATGAGGAGGTCAGCGTTTGAGGGATTCAAGAAGGAACGCGCGTTCGCAATTGGTTCTGAATAAAACCAAGGTCATGTTACAGTAGAAATGATGGACGACTTCCTCGGCGAAAGAGGATCTTTCTACATCTCACGGAATGGCGTTCGAAGGGCTTAGCTTCGGGAATATAACTTGCCGCTTCCAATGCTTCCGTTCTACTCCAAAGGACACAAATATATCACTTTCAAAACATGTAAATATTCCGAGCGATGCCCACACACCGCAGGTAATCAGTAAATCGCATCGACATCACATCCTATTTATATCGCCGTGAAAGATCGAATACCTGCTTGGCTTCAGAGCAAATCAAGTGGGCCGTCTTTGTTTCAGTATACCACAAACAGACCGACTGCAGGGTTGATGCAACAAATCATGAGAAAACAGAAGATTTCATGTCAGGCAGTGTATTCAGAGACATCGTGAAGGATCTTGGCTATACAAAAAACGTTTGGTATGACATATTACTTGCTTTCTCTACGAATGGTGTGAATGCGTTCAAGAAAACTGAGCACAGTGATTTGCCTCTAGAGCTCATGGTATTGAACCTAGATCCTTTCGAACGTTCAAGGTCAAGAATATGCTTCCAGTTTTAATCATTCCCCGACCACAAGCCCCTTTTGATCTAGTCTCTTTTTTGTATTCCTTATTAGACTTATTAGAGAAATTCAAGCAGGGAGTTAATATGACAATGTGGAATGGAATGGAATGAATACTTCGTGTTAATATAATTGATGTGCTGGGGGTTCTTGCTGCTCTATAGAAGCGGGCAGGTTGAACGTTTACAACTTTTTGTTTTTTGGATGTTTAGCATGATCAGTGAGACATATGTTACGGAGAGGAGACACGTCTACTAACCTGCTTTTGTCCAAGAAGATGTCTCCAGAGTAGCAGCGTGACGTGGTATTTGGGATCCAAATAAACTCCGTATGCGTACTCCCCTATTGTACAGGAGCTCGATTGGGGAGCTCAAAAAGTCGAGAAACTCTATTCCCTCGAAAAAAATCAAAAGAAGTTGCCAAGACATAGGTCTCGAGTCACCTGAAGTTTGTGAGCTTTTATTGAGACTGGATGTTTTTGAACCCTTTCACGGATTTCCGACGGACATTATGCACTTGCTTTTCCAAAACAGAGCGCCCGATATGATGTCAGTATGGTGCGGAGACTACAGGAACTTTGAAGATATCGCCATTCTTCGAGGAAAGAAGGCTCAAGCAGGAATCAGTAAGCGACTTCGAGAAGCTGGTAGATTTTACAATAATCGCATTCGACGACCTGGCGATCTCAATAAAAGGGGAATATGTAAAGCATTGGAGTGGAAAGCTTTGGACTCGGAGTAACATCTCATTGTTTTGGATAGTATTCGTCAAACATCTCATATGTCTGGATGGAGCTACATCGTTGATCTTTGTAACCTTCTATGATGTTGGAAACTGCAAGAGCATAATGTCCGACTAATAGGGTATCTTTCGAAGCGCTTCTTCTCTCATTTCACTTCGGTTTACTACTAAAGTATACATGAACGCATCTTTCTGTGCAAGTACGTTTATCAATTCTTGCTTCACCTCGAAGATTCCGTACAGCCATGTAGGCCACTTTCTCTCCTGTAACCGTGGGAAATTGAAGACTTTGTTGAAGTCCACAACAGGCGTAGAATTGCCACCATTAAGTTTGGGGATTCGGTTATGGAGAAGATAAAGCTGGCGAAAGCTGCACTAACAGAGAGATATTAAGCTGCCGTTAGTTGATGAAGAGAGTGAGTAGCTTAGGAGTTCATTATTCTATGAATGTAGCAGTACAGATCTCGAGGGCTTCTGCTTCTTGCATCCACGAAAAGAGCTTTCAAAATCTGAGATCTCTCGTGCTACAAGAATTGACTTTTGTAAGCTTCTTCACGAATGCTTTGCGCGAAATATGAACGTGGCGTTGGAGGTCGACACTCTCGAATCGGATAAAATGGTTTGCTGGAGCAGATCAATAGACGAAAAAGCAGACGATGGGTACTATTCTATGTAAACTTGCAGTTTTCTCAGCTACGCCGCTGGTACTTCTCAAGTAGAGACGGAGGGGCATGTTGATATGTACTATGGTAAATTAATACTGTTTTCAGATCAGTTCGTGAATAGCGTTAAGCAGTTACTTTGTTTAGTGGCGTGGACCACAAAAGGGCTTCAACAAGGGCATCATGGACAAGTTTACAAAGAGGGAGGTGACTGTGAAGGTTCCATCTTCAACTTGTATTCCATTGAGAGCGTTGTTATGTTATCCAGGCAACTTTCAATGGTGCCACAGATTGTCAAGACATCGAAGAAGATATCACAGAAACAAACGTCCTTCGTTGACCCCATGAGGATTTTCGACTTGGATATGGGTGCGCATATGAGT
Source organism: Agarophyton chilense (assembly GCA_030374765.1). Lineage (NCBI taxonomy): Eukaryota > Rhodophyta > Florideophyceae > Gracilariales > Gracilariaceae > Agarophyton > Agarophyton chilense. The sequence continues at coordinate 643,245 of JARGXX010000138.1, forward strand.
ACGGCTTACAGGCTTTGTGGGTTCTGAGAAGGAGAAATGTGCCCAGTTTTGTCTCCGCTGTCGAAAATTGGTTATTTTTGGAACATTGAAAAGCTCAGCTACATTTGGTTGTATGCTTTTCCGGTTCAAATTTCGGCAGCGACGCCCATAAGAATGTCGCACGCTCTCGAACTCTTTCCGTCTGCCCTCTCGTTCACAGCACTGTTGAGGGTAGACCCCTTTGCGGCTCTTTTCCTCTCTCACTGCGCCGCCTTTTTTATCCGTGGTCTTAGTTCGCGACCTTATTCATATTACCGCTCCTGACCGTTTCAGACGTCAGAATGATTATAATGTCAAACTCTCTACAGCTACAGCTCTCGAGCCTTGGATACTTTCCGGTGCGTTTGCAATTGCATGAATATTATTGTCGAGCTTTTCCATTCAAGACGAACACTTAAGTTTAATTTTGACTTCATGCCGACAGATGTCGTGGATAACAACGACGAAAACAACAGAACAGGTTGGTGTGAGATCGAAAAGAGATGCAAAGCTCTACCCGATGATGGATAAAGGGAAAGGCTGACTTGGACTTCAAAAAGATGGCTGGCTTGTGCGAGGAGAATGACCATGGCCATGCGTTCAAAAGTTATCGAGAAGACTTGGGAGGCTAGAGGTGGTGCAATAATGATCATAATTGGTTGATATGTTTTTAAGGTACGATTACTTTGTGGCGAACTGCAGGAAAACACATACTACGGCTAAAGATCACAGATGGACTACATTTTGAACACTGTGTTTGGATTCAGACTCCTGGAATTCTACCGAGCGCCTTCCAGATAAAAAGCTAGGATCTACGTTGCACATCCTTTACTCTCTCGAATGGTGACTTCCGATGCTCTTCAATCTCTTCGAAGGGAATCTTATGATCCATCCTTAAATGCTTTAATGATTTATTTTGTTATTGTTTGCCCTTCCATATTGTTTCACAAACAGGCTACACAGGGTTTCAGCTCCATCATCGTTTTGCCGCCTGCAGCATCACTACAAAAGATTATTTGTCTCTCAAGGTTGGAGCACTGATGGTTTTGATCACAAGTACAGATCATCAGCAGGTTCGTTCTCACCTATTCTAGTTCAACATTGCTCTATCTTCTGCTTCCTCTAACTGCTGCCCATTCTTCCTGAATCTTGACCCAACAAACATCGATGTTCGCAGAGGGACGTGTTGCGATCCAGTTTATTGGAGAGGGGCATGATTGTATACCAGTTTCATCGCCGAATGGTCTCTCGGTCGAATTTTTTTCTTTGTTTCAGATCAATTGTATGAGCATTCTAATCTCTAGACGTGCTGTTCTTTTCTAAGCGTATTGGTCTATGGAAAGGGTATGCAGCAATTCGAGTCTTCTTCGGTTTTCGCATCATGCTCTCGTGCAGATAAGAACCTAAATCTGATTGACAGTTTCAGTTACTCTTCTAAATATGTTTTCGCGAAGCTTTGTCAGTTGTAAATGTCGTTGGTATCTCAAACCAGATGAAATTGTGCTCTCCTCTTTTACTTTCCTCTTTTTTCTACTTCTCAATGATGTAGATATTTCCTTTTCGCCCCCATTCGATCGCTGTAGAAAGTACTAAGGATCAGAGCTCTCATATTTCTGTGTTCTTCTCAAATCTCAGGGAGTACAATATAATCTTATAAAACTGCGTGTAGTTTGAATTCCATCTCTGACGTTCTCCGGTAGCTGTACATTGTAATGATTAGGTGTACGATGGATGTCGTGTTTGTCTCGGAGACGTGTAAGTTCGTATTGTGCTTGAAAGTGTGTCAACGTTTAAACTATGTCAAAAAAATAAGGGGCTGAGCGTTCTTAGTCGCATGTAGTACGCTAACGTCTGTATGTTGTTCTACTCTTGTTATGAATATACTACTTTTGCAGTTGAGGTAACAGATATGTTCTTTTCATTCAAGAACAGTTTCACATCTTTCCTGGCGCCTAAGACTGGAAGTTTTGGGACGCAAGAGACTGCGGGTGTGCGAGATTGTGCGTTCAATTGTATGTACATAGGTCAATAGCACCAAAGTGGATTGGAATGCCTGTTGCTGTAAGGTGATAGAGTGGGTATATACTGTGTTAATTTTGAGATTACATTAAAGCAATATTTCTTGACCGGTAAATAGAATTCATGAAGAACCCTTTGGAAGTTGCCCAGAACATTTTTTCTGATTTCACTGAAACGGCAGTAAATGTTTAGTCATGACCATTGTAATGTAAGATTCAGTGGCCTGTCCTTGAAACTTCAGACACCGCTAATGGTTAGGGTACTCCATGAAACGTAACCGAAAGTACCCTTACCTTCTCAATAACATATTGTTTACAAAAGGGTGATGTGATGATTAGCTTTAAATTTAGAGAACCACAATTTTTTATTTCGATATCCGACAAACTCAATGCACGCTTACTTAAAAGTAGAGTGAAGTTTAAATGAAAATTCAATGACACGGTTCTGTGTGGGCTGTAGCTATCATCTGGGCACTTTTCCAAGGATCAGGGCACTCGATTTTAATGATTGTCCACTGGCAAAGCTACAGATGACCTGCAACTTTTCAAATATGGCTTCCGCTTGCAACAGAATCGACAAAATGTAGACCCTGCATGTCCAACATATCTCAGAACCTTCGTCACAGCAGGCCAGTCTGATGTGAAAAACTTCACAAACGCGTAAAATGTTCTATGTTGTCGATCAGCGTAGACGATTTTCGTTCCTCTTTCTAGTTTCCGCATATCTTTGACAACAGCCTCAGTGAAATATTCGAAAAAATCTGACTTGTGAGCTCTTGGAATTGCAGAAAGTATCAAAGAGTTTACCGCTTTTGACCTCTGAGAGAGCGGTTAGTTCAGAAGAGTGGATACTAAAGGCCCGCAAGACGAAGTATCTACAGATCTAGACCTGCAGACCTCATAGCAGATAGGCTGATCACAAAAGGAATACATAAATCGTATTCAGTTGGGTTTGCTTCAAATTTCTTTAACTTGTCACCATTCAACTTTGGGAAGAGAAGACCGTGGTAGAAATCGTGATGAGAACTTCCCACACTGGCATTTATAAGGGCGTGTTTGGCTGTTTGAAATCCAAAAACGATCTTCGAAAAGTATTCCGGGCTTCTGCGGAGCGTCTTGATCATACTAGAGGGTTGGACATTTCAGACCTTTTTTGTTGAGCATCCAAGCAGAGAACGGTTTTCCTCCGGACATTCAAGCACATTCTTCAGAGAACCACCTCGAGCGGTGTGTTCTTCTGCGCACATGTTAGCAAAGTGCTTGGGTACTATAGACATTCTTCTGACATAGCTCGAAAGAGATCTATATGAACACTTTGCTTCAATTAGGGCAACAGAGAGAAAATTTTGAATGCTCAGCTGTGATATCCCGGTAATCTCCGCAGTAAAAATGAAGGCGCTGAGTCTACCACATTCGCGTAGTAGAGGTGGGTTACCGGAGTCCGGCTGTGCTTCATCGGCTTCTTCAATAAATGAATATGGAGTTATTTTGTGAGAGAAAAACTTTCACGCAGAATATGCAAACTGTGAGCGTCAAAGCTGACATCACAGTCGAAGAACAGAGACTGCTTTGTGCCTGTATTTATATAGTTCTAAAATGCAGTGTAATAATTTCCTAGTCGTCATCAAATTCTACTTCCTAAGTGTCCAATACGCATAGAGCATTATAAGGAAAAGACACGCAAGACGTCCTTTCAGATCATCCTTTGGAATCCTTGAAGATGTACTGACTTGATCCTAGATGTCGCCTGAATGCGGCATCGTCCTTGCAGTACGTGAGCATTTCCAAATCTGCACACGCAGATGCACAGTTTGTCAAAAAAAAATTCCACCATTCCATTTGCTTCTTCCTATTTTTCCAAACACTTCAACACGACCCTACGAGAAGGTAATGGAACTACTCCGAGGTTGCTGCGGTGATGTTCAAATGTTGCGATTGGCAGAATCTTCGTCAAAGAATCAGGTAGATTATTTTCTGAGGGTGTATATTCTACACCTATGACTCCTTTCTGAAACATCTCCTTCACATAACAATACCGAATTGATATGTGCTTCACATTTCGAATGCCTTGAACTTCCGTCGTCCATTTTATGCTACCGAGATTATCTTGCAGTACAGTAGTTGGTTTTGAGACAAGGACTCCAACTTCTTCAAGAAATTGCTGAACCCATACAGTGTTCCTTATGCACTCGGATAATGCATAGAACTCTGCTTTACTGGTCGACAGTGACACCGACGGCTGCATCTTTGAGGCCCATATTACAGTAGAACCACCCAGTTGAATAACCAATCCACTGCGCGATCTACGGGAGTTTTTGTCTCTGCCCCAATCTGCATCAGACCATGACAGAATGGTCGTGGTATCGATCTTAGAAATGGAAAGAACCATTTTTAGTGAGCCCTTTAGATAGCGCAAAACGTGTTCGAGCGCTTTCCAGTGGGGTAGTCTTAGACAAGAAGCATACTTTGCTAGTAAGGAAACAGGGGTGCTGAGGTCTGGCCTCGTTCGAGAGGAAAGAAACAACAGTTTTCCTATCGTTTTGCGGTACGGAACAACCTCCATTTGAAGTTTTTAAACATCAGATGGAATCTGCAACGGTTCATACAGGTCATGCGTCAGCGGAAGTGGACGGTATACAGGCTTGCAGTTCTCCATGTTGGTATCCTCCTATATTTTCAGCATTAAAGCCTTTTGTCCCAACATGATCTCATTGTTTGACTCGTAGATTTGCCTTCCAAGAAACATGCTACTGCGTCCTATATCTTTGACTTGGTACTCCTTCATTATCTGAGATTTTACCTCCAATATTGATACATTATCCCCAAATATGACGATGTCGTCGACGTAAGCAAGCAAAATAACAGTTCTCCCATGAAAGTGCTTAGTTTACACAGAATCGCTGCTTCCAATCGGTCACAGACCAATTCTCTTCAAGAATGACGAAAAAGTGTGGTACCACAGTTTGGGAGCCTCATGAAGTCCATAGAAAGATTTATGTAGCTTTGCAATGTCACTATTAGCCTCAGGGATGTCTTCAATATGTGGGAGCCGGACATGTATATCAAAATGCTTTGGTAATGGAGCATTCAAAAAGGCCCCCTAAACATCAACATGCTGCCGATTCCATCCTTTGGACACGCAGACAAACAAAAGGATTCGAAATACTTCAAATCCCGCTACTGGTGCAAAGCAAATTTTGGTTTCCATAGTGCTCAATTTCTGTAGATTGCTACGGGCGACCAGCCTGGCTTTAAATTGTTGTGGAATACCATGTTCGCCTCTCTTCAGACGTTTAATTATTCCAGTGGGTAGTGCAAAATTCGAAAGAGCCTCTGTAGTGACACTGTAAGTCTTGGCATCTTTGATGGTTCGGAACTCCTCCATGATCGCCACTTTCCAGAAGGGTCACTCTGGAGAGGCATGTGCCTCCTTGAGGGAAGGCTCATCTGAGGTGCTTATAGTCCTTGGCACTGCAGGGGTAGGTCTTGTTCACAGATTGTAACGATGTGAAGACGTCTTCTCAGGATCGAGAGGTTCTGCAACATTCTCGCTTTCATCATCGTACTTGGTTCCATCATATGTTGACGGATGATTTGGATAGTAGACTAGGTTGCTCAGTACATCTTCAATTTCATCATCGTCACTTCTTTCTTCCTCGTCGATGGAATGATCTTCAGAGCCTTTATCATCATCCTCGAGTGAGCCGCTCTCTTCTGAATGTTCTGTAGACGAGTCCTCGCTTTCAAAAACTGTAGGTAGAACCACTGTTGGTTCTGAGGGGTTTGAGCCTTTTGATGGTTGCACAGCACTCAGTCCAAGAAATTCAGTCTCAAAGTGTGGAGCAAAACCCGGCGACGGGAAGTGCTCTCAAGTTGTTCGAAGCCTTGCTCCCTGGGGGGAGGCAGACTCAGAGACAGAGCCCTCCGTTCCACCCGTAGTGTGGGGTGTAACTCCCACGGGGGATTCCGGCAGTACCGACGGAGGTGAGGGGTAGAAACCGTTGGATCGGGAATGGGTATGGGTATCCCAAAGAATGGGGGAAAATCCGGCGAAGAGGAAAAACGGGGCGAGGGTCGGGCACTAACAGGCACCGGACCCGAGAACCAGAAAAGGGGCGAAACAACAAAAGAAACCCAATACAGAGGCGAAAACCTGTCTTCGAAAGGAAACACAAAAAGCACGCAACAAGTAAGCAGAACCCCCACGGGGTATCGTGCACACAGGTCGTCTGAGCGGTCCCAAGGGGGTGGTTGCACGGAACCCAAACGTGGGCACTCTCCAAGTGGAGTCGTCTCCCTACGCAGGCGTTGCTAACCAGAGCCCGTTCCGGGTTGTAAGGCCGAAACGATGGCGACGAAGAACCTCTAAAGGTATCGAAGACCAACCTTGGTTACCATTTACTCTGAGCTCGGACTGTCAGATCTCGCCTCCCTGAGTAGGGCCCACTAACTAAACTCTACAGTAGTGCACACCTGCTCAGGGCCATACACGTGGAGATCCCACTGCCAGGGCCCAAAAATCCAACGTTCTAACAAATATCCGAAATTAGGTGCCAAAATTAAGCCACGTGTATCACGGGGCCAATCCAACCATGGGCCATCCGAATTTTCTCTTATAGGCGAAATATAACCAGAAAACAGTGCCACTTCAGCACATTATAGAGGGGATCATAATCATAACCCTCGGAGGGTTCAATCCTCATTCTATGAGTTGCATCTTCAAGTATCCCCTGAGTGGGCGTTGCTCTACATCTCCCCCTCCTTAAGACGAGGAAGAACATTCCGAGCCGCGGGTGTCTAACTTTCCGATCACTATACATACTTCTTTCCCAATAGGGTCCTTCACCACTTCTGAGGATCGCCAAAAAACCGGCACATCGGTACAACTTTCTTCCACTCCTCCGACTTTCGGCGATAAGCATTTTCTTGCAACAGCGGTCTCGACTAGCCCTCTCAAGGGAATGACCCCATACGTCATCAACCCACTCTCGGGGCCATCGGCCTCCGCGCCGGCGGACAACGAAGCTCCCCAGCAGGGTGGAGATTTCTCTGATGCTACGGACCATCATGCGTCAGATCGACCTTGTCCCAGCGTTCGGTTCGGCCAGCAACGTGCAGGACCTGTATCCAATCTTGGACGTGATCTACAACACCCAATGGGATCGAGTTCCAGTGGAAAATCAGCCCGCAGGGGAAGGATCCGCGCGAGACAAGTCTCCTGGCCGGTACGATCCGGGCTCCGGTAACTGGGTCTATTACAATCCCTTCGAAGGGGTTCGCATCAGCGCGGCGCAAGCACGGGCGCTGATTGACTCGCCTCGACCGATGCCGGTGGGACACCCGACGGGGTTCATTTATACCGACGATTATGAGTGCGAGCCTCCAGTAGACCTGGACGATCCAGCGTTGGATAACGACGTGCCAGCTCCTAGTGGAGTACTCCCTGTGGAGCCATCTGCACCCTTCCAACCAGTGGGAACGACCTCAGCTGCGGCGGCGAATGCATCCGGTGGCGGTCCATCTGCTCCCCCCGGGTGGGGTGTGAACACCCTTGCGCAGGCGCCGGTTGCCACTCCGCAAGCGGATACTGTGCGACAAGGCCTCCTGAACGCAGGCATTCCGATTCCCCCGGGTATGACGGATGTGAGCCAGATGTTGGCTTTCGCCTCGGCGTACCATCAGGGTCAGAATCCCAACGGTGGGGCGGGTCCCTCCTCGGGCTTTCCGTAGTTCCGCCTTCGGGCAATTGTAGAGTCCATAGCTTGGCGACAATAGTGAACTTCTGATATTTGCATAACTTCTTTTCTTCTTCCTTCCTAGGATCTTAACTTCTACTTCTTCTCCTTCCTTCTTAGGATCTTCTTCATCTTCGTCTTCATCTTCTTCCCTTCCTAGGGTCCAATCTTCTTCTTAATCTTCTTCTCCACTTCATGGGTCTTCTTTTCTTTTTTCATCATAAACTGTCCCGATAACCGGTGTTGTGTTCCCCGGTTAACGGCGCTAGGCCGATGGCCAGTAGACCTTCCCTCTCAATACGTGTTCTTCGGGATACTCTCCTCAATTCCTCTTCAGAGGTCCAACATCTTCCTCACTTCAAGGTCGCATCCACACCAGTTCCCGTGGTGGCTTACCCGACTTGGGCACGATCCAGATTTGGAGGCAAGGTTACCCGAGCGCGTCGGTGATAGGATAAAACCTTAGACCTCGGAAGGTGCTCAATGGGTTCCACTGTATCCTCATCAGGCGAGAATCCGTACCATCGGACTTGGTAGCGAACTTCTCCCTCGGGGGTGTAGATGTGACGCACGATGCGATCGATAACGAATTCCTGCGGGTACACTTTTCCCTGTTCGGGCTTCTCTTCCATCTTGGAACGCTCTAGTTCCCTTGAGGGTGTCAACGTAGGGTCTAGACACACCTCGGTGGGTTCTTTTCCGTGTTGCGAGCGGGTCTCAGCACTTCGTCCAAACGGCGCCGAGTGGCCGGTGGGCTACGTTGTAACTTCCGTCTACGGAGTCAGAACGGCCCAGTTTTGGGTTCTTCTTAAAGCTGAGATCTTCCCGAAAACAACGGTGTTCTTAGATTCCGTGACGGTTGAGAAACCGCGACGCGGTAGCGTCTCTAATCTCAGGGGGGTAAGACTTCAACGTCAACCCGAGCTACGGGGACGAAGGTTGCTCTTGTGCAACGCGCCGTGCGACGGAGGCGGTTTGCGCGACGGTTGGTCGTCAGAGCCTTTTGATTGGCTCAGTGAGGCGGTTTGCGCGACGGTTGGTCGTCAGAGCCTTTTGATTGGCTCAGTGAGGCGGTTTGCGCGACGGTTGGTCGTCAGAGCCTTTTGATTGGCTCGGTGCCATTCGACGTGTGCCACATAAATGCGCGGGCGCCGGTTGCCACTCCGCAAGCGGATGTGAGGTGGCGCTTTCGGCACGCGCTAGCACTCTCCTGAGCTGTCTCCGACGGGTCTCACTCATTTCTTTCCCATTCCTGAGGGTTCCAGTGTCTCCATAGGAGTTCCTATTCCCATTCCATAACGGAGAGCCACATTTGGTCAACCTCGTCGTCGAGATCTTCCCCGTGCGGGTCCGCTGCCACAACTCGTTCCCGAGAAAGCGGGGTTTGAGTGTGCGGCACCTCAACGTCTCTTCCGCGGCGGCGGGTGATCGTCGGCTCTATAGGCGTTCCGGGTGCGGAATTCTCCACACGACTCTCCCTAGGCGGGTTTTCGTCATCTTTTCTGACGTCGTTCTCGGCTGGGTCGGCGGTGATGTCGCTACCCATACGCTAGGGTTGTGACTTCTCTGTCGCCGGCTCGGTCGGGCTCGCCGTCTCACTGTGAGAACTAGATTCCCTGTTAGGGCGACTGGCTGACGCCGAAACATCGTCCTGCGAAGGAACTAAGTCCTCCTCCCCCTCCTTAGGCGGAGAGCCAGGAGGCTTGATTACCTTCGGTGGGGGAGTAACTCTGTAAGAGTTCGTTGACTGGGCCCTTGAGGGAGCGGGCCCAGGTTCGGGAGTATCCGAAGTTTAGTTTTTCGAAGCGGACCCCACCGAATTCGGTGCAGCTGCCTCGAAGGGGACCGGTTGTTCCCCGTTCGCGGGTACAAGTTCTGTATCCCCGTCAGCAAGGTGAGCTCGCAGTATCCTTTGTTCCTCATAGGACCTACTCGGGACTCGAGCTTTCTCCTCAGGGGTCAGAGCCTCGTACTGAGCGATAATTCGTGAACCCTCCCGCAGGGGAAATGTGCAGTCTGGTGCTTTGTGACCACGGAGATAACACAAATAGCAAATCAGCTCTGCCGGGTTCGGTTGTGGACGTGATTCCACGCGACGTGGTGCTGTATCCCTCCATCCGGGGCGAGAGAACCGAGCAGCGGTATTCGCAAAAGGTAGCGATGCGGCTGGCACCCTCCGGCCTTGGGTATAGAGCGCAGGGTCTTCATCCGTAGTCGGAGCGGATGTCGACGGCATCTCAGACGTACCCATAGACTCGGGGTTAATTCCCATGAAGTGAATGTTATCATTGACCCCCACAGGGGCAGGGCCTCCTGCGAGTGACAAAGACGAGTTACCTCCATCGGCGAGGAGTGCACTTGTCGGCCGACTCTTTCGGTTCTGCCGGGCACGGAGAGTATCCCCCTCAGCCTGGGCGTACTGAACCAATTCCAAGTAGGTCAGCTTGCGCTTCTCTTCCCGATGTCGGGCAACCAATGCCCTTATCGAGGGGTCCAAACCATCAACAAACATGGAGCATCTCTCGTAGGCGGGGAATACATTCCCGCATCGGTGAAACGCTTTATTCAAGCGAGTTTAATACACCGTTTCGGTTTCCATCGGCTTCTGCCGCGTATCCCTTAATGCAAGGGTTGCTTCCTGAATCGCATTTCCAGTAGCGTATGACCTCAAGAGGTACTGCACCGCTTCGGGCCAGCACGTGACTCCCCCTTCCGAGGCTCGGGATGATCCACGGACGGAGTTGAACTGGTCTTAAGCCATCCCCTTTAAGAAATAGGGTAATGCAAGATACGCTTGCGCTTCACTCATAACGAGGATGTCAGCCTCCTGGACGAACCTCGCAAGGAAATCGAACACGAGAATTGGGTCTGTTCCTGTGAAGTCCCTCTTCTGTAGGGTGATGCTCAGCCTTTTGATGTAGTCCTTGACCTTACCCGTTCCGCGGGATGTTCGATCTCCCGAAGGGTTATCCAACCGGTAATAGCGGTACGATAGCAGCTTCCGATAGAGAGGATTCGTCGGCTTCAGCTCCCTTAATCCAAGGTGTTTCCTACCCTTCTTCCGGGTACGGATTGCCCCTTGAGAGGTGTAAGTAGCCTTCGACCGAGTCGCCCGGGATGACCGGCGTTCATCTTCACTATCCGAAGATTCGGAGGACGAACTCGATGACGAGCGATTGGGATCGGAATCCGATAAATCCTCTTGGAGGTGAACCCTCTTCTTTGACTTGCGGCGGTCCCGTTTAGCGGAGCGGTGTTCTTCGTCTTCCGAAACGTCGGGTTTATCCTTCGAGGCTTCTGCGTCTCCGTCCATACGGATAATAGCCTCGAGGGTGTCCAGCCGAGCTCGGAAGCGTTCCGCTTGCACGCGGTGTTCCTCCACGAGGCTCCGGTACTCCTGGATAAAGACCCTAGGGGTACCAAAGCTTTCCAAAAGGGAGTTCACATCCCTCCTCAGGGTACGAAGGTCATCGGCGACTCCCCGCAACTGGGCGTTCTCCACCTTGAGGCGGAGGGTAGTAACCTCCTGAAGGAGCTCGATGTGAGCCGCGTTGGCGATATCAATTCGCGTCTCCAGGCGCTGCAATTCAGGGTCGGCCCGACTTCGGGGTGGTGCTGAGGGGGTCTCCACCACTGGAGCTGGGCCCACAGCCACGACCTCTCGAGGACCTGAAACCACTGAGGGTGCTCTCCGAGTGTCCGGATCGATACCGGAATCGTTCCGACCTTCGGGAATAGAGCTCCTCGACCTAGGCGGGGCCGGGGGCACTGACTCCGCTTGACGGTTCGATCCAGTCCTGGAACCACGGGTAGGCGGCGACATGCTGCAGACACGACACCGACGATTCGGGGTAACGATGAAATTCGATCACGAGATTCCCGGAGAACGGATGACGTAACACAAAACAAAAATAAAAACCAATTCCACCCTTTCCAAAGGGGACCACTACAACAAATCTTCACGACGGTGCTTCCTCTTCCAAGAGATATTCCAACACGTGGATGACCAACCCAAAAGTCCGAGAACGGATTCTATGTCGGGAGACCACTTGTGGAGCAAAACTTGGCGACAGGAAGTGCTCTCAAGGTGTTCGAAGCCTTGCTCCCTGGGGGAGGCAGACTCAGAGACAGAGCCCTCAGTTCCACCCGTAGTGTGGGGTGTAACTCCCACGGGAGATTCCGGCAGTACCGACGGAGGTGAGGGGTAGAAACCGTTGGATCGGGAATGGGTATGGGTATCCCAAAGAATGGGGGAAAATCCGGCGAAGAGGAAAAACGGGGCGAGGGTCGGGCACTAACAGGCACCGGACCCGAGAACCAGAAAAGGGGCGAAACAACAAAAGAAACCCAATACAGGGGCGAAAACCTGTTCTCGAAAGGAAATACAAGAAGCACACAACAAGTAAGCAGAACCCCCACGGGGTATCGTGCACGCAGGTCGTCTGAGCGGTCCCAAGGGGATGGTTGCACGGAACCCAAACGTGGGCACTCTCCAAGTGGAGTCGTGTCCCTACGCAGGCGTTGCTAACCAGAGCCCGTTCCGGGTTGTAAGGCCGAAACGATGGCGACGAAGAACCTCTAAAGGTATCGAAGACCAACCTTGGTTACCATTTACTCTGAGCTTCGGACTATCAGATCTCATCTCCCTAAGTAGAGCCCACTAACTAAACTCTACAGTAGTGCACACCTGCTCAGGGCCATACACGTGGAGATCCAACTGTCAGGGCCCAAAAGTCCAACGTTCTACAAATATCCGAAAATCGGTGTCAAAATTAAGCCACGTGTATCACAGGGCCAATCCAACCACGGGCCATCCGAATTTTCTCTTATAGGCGAAATATAACCAGAAAACAGTGCCACCTCAGCACACCTTAGAGGGGATCATAATCATAACCCTCGGATGGTTCAATCCTCATTCTATGAGTTGCATCTTCAAGTATCCCCTGACTGGGCGTTGCTCTACACAAAGAAGCGTACATATTTGGAGAGAAGTGTCCCTGAGTCTATGAGAATCTTATAGATACCACCCCCTTTATGTCCCAGATTGATTCCGGGAACCATCCTGGTTTTCTTATTCTTCCATTTCTTCTTTGATGGTTGAACCAAGATACGACATCCGAATGGTCTAAGTTTTGTACGGTGCAGGGGTGTAGAACTTGAGTTCATATGGACATCTACCGGTAGCACTGTGTGGCACTGCGGTTCTCGAGTCAACAACGTGCTTTAAGGCATACGACCAGAACTGGAGTGGTAGCTTTGCTTCAGAGAGACAAGTGCGGGCCAGCGCTAGAATGACTCCCTGCGTTCTATTCACCAGTCCGTTTGAGGCTGGTGTGTACGGAGTTGATGCCTGAACTGAAACACCTACTTTAAGCAACTTTTCTTTTGCTTTGATGAACTCCTGTCCGCCGTAGGTGTGTAATGTTATGTATTTGTGTTCAGATTGGAGTTCAAGCCAGATCATGAACTCTTCAACAACCTTCGACGCTTCCCATTTAGTTCTGATCGGTTGCGCATATGCGAATCGAGAGAACTCGTCTACCACAGTGCAGAAATAATTGAAGTGATCCCGAGACATGGGCTTCACTTTTCCAAACGACATCCGAGTGCAGTGTCCCGGTTTTCGTAGCTATGGTGAGACTTCCACTGTAGGAGTGTTTGTATTTTCCTGTGGCACAAGGCCCACAGTTCATCTTTTGAGTCTTTGTCTCTGGTAGAACTCCGTTTCGAATCATCTTCATGATTGTTTCTTCTGGTTCATCATGTGCCAAACGTCGATTCCAAAGCCTTTCCAGTTCCTTCCCAAGTCCTTTGTTCGAATATCCCAGAGTTTTCATTCTTTCCAGATCGTTTTCTTCATCATCTTTCGAGCCATCTCCATTTCCATGCACTTCAAGTAGTGGTCCTTGATGATCAAATTCACAACCTTCTGAATTAGAGTTCGCGTCATGTGAGGTCTCATCATTGTAGTACGGGGCCTCAGCAGCGCTCTCGGATATTGATTCTGGTTCAGAATGTTGCAGTACTGCTGCCATCATTGCTTTGTCGAAGGCGCTGTCATATGTTCTAGAAGATGGCTTGTCTACGTAAAATAGACCGTCCTCATCCCTTTGCGCAGTGCCGATGGGTCGAAAGTTTTCCCTTCTATCCAGTATAATAGCCTGCTCCTTTGTGAACATCACAACAAAGTCCTTATCGGTTAGCGCTGGAACAGAAAGCAGGTCCCTTTCGTCTCTGTAGACTTCGTCAGTAAGTATTTTCACATTTGCTTGGAGCATACCCTTCATTTAATATCGGAAAATCAGAAGATTGGGATAAGAACCACAAGAAAACCCTCCGTTAACCCACACAATATTTCCTTCAGATATACTAACCCCGATTTCATATCTTAAACCAGCACCCTGAAATTTATGAGAGTACCAGATGCTTGAAAACAGCGTTGGCACATTAGTAGGGCAGTCCGTACCATCCACCGACACGTAAGTCTTCTAATAAATTTCCGTTGACACGATCATTCCACAATATCTGTTCAATGGTTATCATAATTGTAAATAAAAAAGGATTTGTACTCACTTACCACTTGCATATCTGAAAATAATCGAATAAATCGCCAAGACCATTTCCTGAATGTCTTCTCGCCTGCACAAACCATAGCGATATGGACATTTTCTGTGGAATAAACGCGAAGAAATAGTAATGCCCAAAGCAAATGCTTCGGCTTGGTTTCATACCGCAATTGAAACCGCAGTTTGTTCCAAAGAATTGCGCAAGTGGAGTAGCGGACTCCAAACAATGAGCGAAAACGTCTTGTGTGAACAGAAGTATATTTGCGGCGGCAGTTTCGCAAAAAAATATGCTACCCCCTCGAAAGGTTTCAATTGTGGCCCTTCGGATTGCAGATATCATTTTTGTTTGCTGGTTGGCATCGAGGTAGATATGGAGAAGGATGATGAGGATGGCTGCTAGCTTAAAATATTGAAGACGTACAGTTCTTCTTCTATAAGGTTTTCTACAGTACTTGAGGATTGTCTTGTTACACTGTTCGTTTTTAAAATGATCAGCAGTAATTTTTTTGAAGTGTCCAAATTGTAGGGGCTTCTCTTCAATCGTTTTCGAGCTCATGGTCACGTTCTGAATTGGTGTCATTAAGAAAGGCATTTTGCATGATGTAGAGAAAAAGAATACTGAAGAAGCTTACACTGTCGTTCTTACAACGCGTCTTACAAAATTTTGTACTGTACATAACCATGGCTGTCATCTTCTCCATATTTTCGTAGTTTTATCTTTGGACTGCTTATTGATGATGTTTGACCAACACGGATGTTCTGAGTCATAAGATTTGAATGGTTGTGACTTTGCCAGATTCATATCACGTGAATGGTTGCCATGCAGTTTGTATTTTATATGTTGTTTGTAATGTATGTACTTTTGTCTAACCTCAGCTTTGAGGACTATATAAGTCTACTCTGTAGGTAGCTGCTTGTAAATTGAGGTCAGGACTTGCGCCTGAGTTACATTGACTTTCTGTGTTCAGCCTCAGTTCTTTGAAGTCTCTCCTGTGTGTAACACTAACCATTGTTAGTTATGGGCCCAGTCCCTACTAATTCGCTACCAACCCGCCCACGGTTTGCTTGGGACTCGAAAAGTCCACCGTGGACAGACGGCAAAGGAAACCAAGAAAGGTTTAAGACCGCCGTGTATGATTGGAAAGAATACCATGATTCTCTCCCAGACACCAGCTCAAACAAGCTTCCCCCTCAAATTCAAGCTATTGTGCTCAAGTCACAGCTTTATGGTCAAGCTGCAGACCTTATTGCTGAACTGACGAACGAGCAACTGAAGAGCGAAGATGGTGTCAAATTGATCGTTGATGCAGTTTATCAACGTGACTTTTTATCAGTTATTAGTGAAGCATTTGATGGATTTAACTCTCTATTGAATACCCGTCGCTCACAGAATGAGTCGTGGAAGACCTTCGAAACCCGTTTTTCTGCCGCAGTTACGAAATTCAACTCTTTGTCAAGTACTGCCAGACTTCCCCAATGCATAACTGCCTTAATGCTTTTGAGCAACGCAAGCATCGAACACTCTCAACGAATCTCTGCATTGGCAGCTGCTGCTCCTCATGGAACTGTGTTCTCGGACCAATCTTCCAATGATGATTACCTAATAGCTGTGACGTACAAGCAACTTGTTTCTGTCGTGAAACAGTGTGAGAAGGCCTCGACTACCACTTCTAGTGCGGCACTATCTGCCAGTGCTGCAAGTACTACGACTCACTCCAGACGTGGCCGTAGTAGTGGTTTTCGTCGTCCTTCAAATGCTGCACTGAAACGTCATCCTTGTCACACCTGTAATAAATTTGGACACTGGAAGGACAGCCACAACCCTGATGGTTCGTTGAAACCTGGAGTGAAGTGTTATGATACTGCTGCTGAGTTTAGTTCGTCAATTGGATCTGGTGACGGCTCATCGAGCTCCGGTGATAACAATGCAAACGGCAAAGGAAAGACTGTTTCTTTTAATATGGCCGTGTTGTCAAGCAACAACTGTTCGACAAATGAGACTAATGGATCATGTGACTCTCTTGACGACGAGGCTATTGGGCCACTCGTAGATGACGGTGCCCCGTACTCTGCCATTGGCAATGTTGAGCTTCGTCTGTTGTCAGTTCACATTGGACATGATGTCGGATCTGAGATGGAACCTATTCCGGTGTCACTTAACGGGCACACGCACTGGCAGTACGGCATCGGTGACCATTCTAGTGCTCCTCGTTCTATTCTTGGATCTGTTGTGATTCCTGCTGTATCTGACAGCGGACGAAAAGTGCTCATTCGCCATCTCGTACTGGATGGCTTTAGTCAATGGGTCATCGGGAAGAATGTAACGAAGCAATTAAACATTCTCCATATCACCTGCAATGCTTTGCAGTTTCATGCTGATGGCATGACTGACCAATTTACCATGATCAACCAAGGCTTCTTGATTTACCTCCCTATGTCAAGCTTCTGTAATGAGACCTGTAACACATCCGCTCTCTCTTGCCTCAATGGCAACCTGTCGAAAGACCGACCATGGAATCAAGTCAAGGCCATTGTGGACAAAGTGCATAAGCATGTCTGCGGTCATGCTAACCTGACTGATATGAAAATACTCTTGGAACGTAACGGACTATGGAGCGATGCTGTGTCAGACTATGTTTCACACATGATACAGAACTGTGTCTCATGTCGCGCGACTGCCCCGCCACAACCTAACCGGAAGGTGTCCATATCATCCATGTCGCGTGAATTTAATGACATCGTCTGCGTTGACCATTTCTACCTCGAGTCTGTCTGTTTGTTTCACTGTATGGACGTCGCAACAAGGTTTTCTGCTGCATTTATAGCCAGTTCTACCTCTCTGAATCAGGCAGTAATTGGCTTTGAAGCCTGTTGGACTTCACATTTCTGGCTACCTGCCTCCGTACAGGGCGATGATGCCTTCGGGAAGGGCGAATTTCGTAAGTTCCTCGATGAACACAACATCTCATTTCGTCCCGTACCTCCACGTCGACACAGTAAGAACCCTCTCGAGAGCAAGCATGGCGTAATACGCAGCATCTTTCTTAAGCTCTGCACAGCTGAACCTCAAAAATCTCCGGAACTTCAAGCTCTGCATGCTGTTTCTATTTCTAATGATCTATACGGAAACGATGTGATGTCGTCATTTGAGCTTGCCAAAGGTTTTACGAAGCCCCTGACCGATGGACCTATCTGTTCAATGCCCAATGAAGTCGTAGATGCACACAATAGACTTCAAGCGAAGCGCAAATTGGCGCTCATACTGAAGTCTAAGTCTACAATCGAACCTCAAGTCGCAACTGGCGATATGATTGAGGTCTACTCTAGTACTGGGATTGGAAAGAAAGGAAAATGGTCTACACCCAAGATTGTGTTGGCTGTTGATTCAAGTGCTCGTACTGTTCTCATACCCGCGAAAGGAGGAAAACGTGCTACTGTTGCATTCGAAGGCATCCGCATAGCACTACCTGAAGAGTCTTTTGCAAGCACTGTGCAATCGGCAATTGATGCTGTCGATGATGCCATTGATGATATGTCTCCTTCCACAAAGAAGGATGATGGGGAAAAAGTTGACAATGGCAATGCTTCCTCAGGACGGTCGAGTGCGACTCATGAAGATGCAGACTTTTCTGATGAGCATACCAATGCCAATCCTCATGAGAAACCAGATGCATGTTCACTTAATCGTGGTGATCGCGTGATGGTGTACTGGCCAGATGACAATGTGCACTACAGTGGAACTGTGAAGACGATGCATCGTGACGGCTGTGTTACTGTCCTTTATGATGATGGTTACAAAGAACGCCTCAACCTAGACGACGAAAAATGGCATTATGAAGGTACACATGTTACTGCAAATTCATCCTCTGTCACGAACATAGACCAAGAACCCACTGAGCTGCAACAAATTCTGGGTCGCTTTGGGAACAAAACCTTTATGCGACACCAAGCACAAGGATTTGAACAGTTTCCGCTTGTGAAATCGTATAGGATCGAAGAGGAGACTTTTCTGAAGACTGTCCGTCCCGTTCCTAGCAGTGACGTGCCGCACGGCGCAAATGTTATCAACAGTCACGTTTTATACAAGGTCAAACAGAACGATGACTCTACTCTCAAACTGAAGGCACGGATTGCACCACATGGAAATGAAGATGACTTGAAGAAAGTACTTACATCTGATTGTACGACATGTCCACCAACTGGTCTCCGCATTGTTGAGTCTATCGCATCTTTGTTTGGCTGGAAGCTTTACAAAGCAGACGTTAAAGCGACTTTTTTGCAGACTGGCACTGCTAGTCGTGATGTGTATGTGAAGCCACCCAAGGAAAGTCAAATGAGGTCTACGCACCTTTGGCTATTACTAACTGCTGCGTATGGCTTAGTCAATGCTAACGCAAAATGGCAAGTGCAGTCTGATAAGTGCTTCTTTGATCTCGGATTGACCCAATGTCAACAAGTTCCGCAACTGTTCTACAAGATTGAAGACGGGAAGTCGGTGCTCATTGTAGCTAAGATTGTTGATGATATCAAAGCTGCTGGTATTGGGGAATGTGCTAAGCTCTTTGTTGAGAGATTTAATGAATCGTTCAAGCTTGGCACTGTTTCAAATGGACCCGGTCGACTGAGATTCTTCGGCATCAACACAGTCCAGGAGGACGATCTTACCGTTTCAACCAATGCTGATGACAAGCTAAACGCCTTAACCGAATACCCCTCATCTCGTACTCGTCGTAAGGAGTTTGACCAACCACTCAATGAAATTGAGAAGTCTTACTTTGCTTCTACCAATAGCTCACTGGGCTGGATAGGCACGGCTGCTTCCCCGTTCTGTTCTTTCTATGCGTCATATCTGCAGCAGAAATCACCTGAAAGCAGAGTTTGTCATCTGATACAGCAACAAAATATTGCTCGCAAGCTCAAGAAGCTTGGTACTAGGAGCAACTACCCCCGCCCAATGGATAATGCGCAGTATGAGCTCTCAGTACTGGTCTTTGCTGATGCGTCCAAGAGAGATGAGAATGGTCAACTAGGTGTGCTTACCGGTCTCCTTGTTGGCGAGTTGGCAAACAACTCTATATACCACCCAATATCTTGGATCTCTCACAAATCAAAGAGACCAGTGAAGAGTGTGCCTGCAGCAGAGATACTTGCCTCAGCTGAGGCTATTGATGAGGCCAAATGTATAGCGCATGCCTATTCTGAGGTGCTCAACGTAGATGTACATGTTCACCTGTGTGTGGACAGAAAAGATTTGTTTACGTCTCTATCTACGCAACGGAACTCTGTAGATCGTTCAATTCGTGGAGATGTCGCGTCTATCAGATTTGAGTTTCAAGTCGGAAACGTTGATAAGATCACTTGGATCCCTGGCAAAATCAACCTGTCCGATGCGCTAACGAAAAAGGATAGCCCTTTAACTGATGCCTTACAGCTTACTCTTGACAATGGTCGTCTCAACATTGCGTTTGAAGACATGGCCGAGACCAAGTCTACAAAAAAGAACTACGGCTGAAAGAGAGAAAGAAGTATTGATGATGTTTGACCAACACGGATATTCTGAGTCATAAGATTTGAATGGTTGTGACTTTGCCAGATTCATATCACGTGAATGGTTGCCATGCAGTTTGTATTTTATATGTTGTTTGTAATGTATGTACTTTTGTCTAACCTCAGCTTTGAGGACTATATAAGTCTACTCTGTAGGTAGCTGCTTGTAAATTGAAGTCAGGACTTGCGCCTGAGTTACATTGAATTTCTGTGTTCAGCCTCAGTTCTTTGAAGTCTCTCCTGTGTGTCACACTAACCATTGTTACTGCGACTCTTCCATCTCTGGCTTTTTAGAGAGGATGGGTTGTTTGGAACAATCCAAACATGCGTGTTTGTTGCAATAACGTATATCATTGTAAAAGAGATATTGGAATGCAACTGCAGTTCGGGAACTAACGTTAAGAGAAAGCACAAGTTGCAATAAAACGCGGAATAGAGAATAAAAAGTAAATGTTTTACACTCAATGAACCGTAGAAGCTAAGGGTTCTCACCAAATATTTTTTTGCGAAAGTAGGATCTAAAGTTGCTTATCAATTCTGCATTTGTGGAGAACTATCTACTTTTATAAGACACGGATGACAAGCATTTCAGTTCGAATGAAAAAGTCGAAGGCGGGAAACGATGTAGGTTTGACATTGAGAGCGTTTTCCCGTGACATCGGAGTTCGAAAGGTAAGAATTTGAGGACTTCATCCCCCCTTACATTTGATAAAGGCAAGTGTCTAAGGGTTTCTCGCTGCAGGCAAGCTGTAGTTTTTGGCGCGCAAAACAAACACAGGTGCATTCTTCGAAAAGAGAAGGCCATTACAGATTTAGATAGAATGCGCACTAATATTAAATACAGTAGAAACTACGCATTGAGACATATCAAAACCAAAAAACCATGCCCTAGAGATATACAATGACGTGTCAATTTTCAAAAATGTATTCCAAAGGAAACAGCGGCCATCGAAGCTTGAGTTCTGTTCCAGAATGACGAGAATATAAAAGACATTGTTTGACTACAAGTCCACCCACGTCAAAATTATCATCTTGAACAGGCCACATCTTCTTCAAAACCCGAGTAATTATGACTCCAGCAGTTAAAAGACCTAGCCTAACAGACGATTCCGCAGCCGTACGCAGAATACATGAGATGTTCGATACTCGTGAGCTGGTAGGTAATGAAAGTGCAAGCGAAGTGCAAAAAATGGATGATATTTTCGAACCGTTTCGGCTTTCAACAGCTCGTACAAAGTTCAATAAGATAAGATCCAAAAACCTGGGAGTATTGCGTAAGTTCATAACAAATTTTTGTTTACTGTGTTCCTGTGCATAACTAATTTTCATTCAACGAAAATCCCGGTTGCCAATAAACACGGAGTGCTCTGCCGGGGAACCACCGAAGAAGGGACAGATCGAACCCACTAGTGATGTTCTGGAAATCTCGGACTCAGAGAAGGAGGTTGACGATTCTACTGTCTTTTGCAGAAATTCTGAATTCAGTCCTCTTTTGTTACAATCAATTTGGGAAGATGAAGACTCAACAGTGCAATTTATTACTCTGGCAATAGTGTTGCCGTCTGGAATTAAAGTAGAGCAAATCAGTAGCCAAGTGGTAAGCAATGGTCGGAAATTCGAAATAATTGTAGAATGGCCTCAGCCTATGATGGATGTGAAGTTTATGCACAAGGCGTGGCTAAATAAGCAATTTGACCCTATGAAGGGCTACCATCCTAAAGTTCTTGGATTTCAGAAAGCTTTGAAAAGTTTAAGAAGCTCATCGGTTCAGACGGTAACTTTGACTTGCCGTATTTCGTCACCGTTTTCTGTTCAAACTCACATTCCAAAACGCCAGATTCTAAGCTTTTCTGATGGAACAAATATCCTCTATGTCGATTTAAAGGCTCCTGATGACAAGTATATGAAGAAAGAAGACATTATTTGCATTGAAGTGAACTAGATTTCTATTTTTATGTTTTAAAGTTCAAAGGAAGACCGGCCACGTTTGAGAATACTGTCGTTTAAATTCGTTCTTTCTAAGCTTTCGCACATGAACGCAAGTTTTTGTTCCCAATATGTTTCGTTTGTAGTTCTAGGATTACATCGGTACCTCTGCATATGCTCATTTCCCGCAATCCCCAGAAGTTGAGAAACTCCTCCAACGGTATGTTCGTTTCCACAGGAAAGGGCAGGTCGATATGACAAAACGATATTATCTTATGAGAGCGTTCTGTCCGTGATTATTTGAAGGCCTTTTTTGAAAACTGCTTACCTTTGGATGATAAGGTTTCCAAGGATCAAATGTTTTGGTAAGCCAGATTTTGAAAAGTAAATTCGGATTGGTCATTAAATCCGGCCATTCAACGACAACTTCAAAGATAGTTCTACCTCAAACGACCTGGCTTGTTCTATGCGTGTTTGTTACCCTCACCGGCAGTAAAACTGCCAAAATACGGTTATTGACTACCGTCTCTTCATGATTCCAAATTCAGTGCAGTACCAGGGGGTGACACTGTGAACGGTATAATTGTAGTTTCATAGTAGCCTCAATCTCCTCCTCATCCCGACCGACATGGTTGTCATTATTTTCGCCTTCCGAGTCTAGAAGATTAAGTTGTTCAGGTAAAGATGACGGGCCTGCAGAGCATCTCGCTTTCAGAACACGTTGACTCTTTTCTGCATGTTTCGCTAGCTGTTAAGAATCAAATCAAAGATGTTTGCAACGACAGTAGAGAACGAACCATTTTCAATCCTCTTCTGGTCTCTAATTTTGTTGAATTTGTTCTTGAATCTCGACAAAAGAAACGGCTCGAAAAGGTGATCCATTTTTTTCACATCTGATGCGGTCTCGTCGCCAGTTGGGTCTCCAGAATCAAACATTTGATGTAAACGGCGAACCGCGGCGGAATCATCGTATACGCATGGACGTTTTGAGGATGCCATATTCGAACTTTTTGTTGAAGAGAGTGTGTCTGTACCAAGAGAGAGAGTGGATAGATCAGGAAAGTGTTGTTTTATATTTCACTTTCTTCGATACCACGCAGGCTGTGGTGAGTAATACTATGGTTTTCAGCAAGCACCACGAAAAACGAAAAAGGTTTGATTGGAGAACAATATTTTTACATTTATCTTGCCACGGACGGACGCCATTATAATAATATTTTTTACTAGCAGTCTATGGAAAAACATTGTATCGTACGTCGTTCATTTTAGATGAGAGGTGTATACATTGGTTTGCGGGAGGTTTAGGGATTAATTCTCTCTGTCATAGGAAGTATAAAATCGATACAACCTGGTGTTTCAATTGAAAGCTCTGAGCTGTATTGACACTATGACATGATTTTGCACATCTCCCCCTTCTCATGGTTGACCTCACAAGTAGTCGAAGTGCAAGAAACAATACAAGAGTTTAGTTTTCTCGTACGTTGCCATAAATTTCAAAATATACAAATGTGCCGCCTTTTTGTTGTTTAATTAATGGTACCAAATTTCATAGACCCCTATTCATCTACATAGTTCGTAATGAAAGCTCAAAAAGAGAAATTTATGAGAAACTACCACAAAATTGAGGGTTTCAAGGAAAAATATCTTCACTTTCTTAACAGTTAGCAAAATATATTTTGTATGAACAAATAGAACAAAACGAGCTCATCACTTCCATAAATTGTGATTCTCTTTGTATAGAATTTTCTAGGCACACAATTTTCATTTTTGATACGACCGGTAATGAAAACGACGAACTACTTCATCGACTAGTCGACAACTCGGTTCAATTTTTGATTCTTAATTTATCATGTAACATAGGACATACTTCTTTTGGTAGCGTCCGGGTAACATCGAATTTGCACGCGTAGAAATTTTTCTTACGCAATGAACTCCTCATCTCCATCAAATGAAAATTTGGGCAGCTTTAAATATACCCCAAGGACAGATATGACGTGGTAAAAAATGCATAGCCTTACATTTTTTATCATGATTGCCGCACAAGCGAGAAATCGTGATGAGGTTGAAAATACGACACCGTCTTACTCACATCAAATTCTCATCTCAGACCTGACACAAAGGCAGTAATTTCGAAGTTCCTTTGCATATCGCCTCTAACACTAATGAAACCACAATGCCTCAGTTGCGAAAACGCGCGACATCGGCTACGTTTGTACGATGCAGCGCACATATTCTTCGGCGCACGCGATCTAAAAAAGAAGGAATGCAACGACGTAGATTCCGCTCATTATTTGGAGTTCCGCCAACCAGTGCTGCGACAATGTGGAATTTACTCCGTAATCAAATTCCAAAAGGAGGAAAACCACATCACTTGCTTTGGGCTCTTTTATTTCTACGGCAATATGCATCGGAGCATGTTAACTCGAGTTCAACAAATGAGGGCGAGAAGACATTTCGACTATCGGCTCAAAAGGTTATAGTACTGATTTCCAATTTGAAAGTGGTAACTTTAATTTTATAAAGTAAATGTTCTTGGTCATGAACTAACATTCAGCAGCTAAATTGAACAAGTAGAAGGTATGAGACATCTTTTATTGAATATTTTGTTACAGTAGATGGCATAGATTTCCCAATGTCTAAACCTTCTCCTTTTTCGAGCATGTGGTACTCTCATAAGCTGAAATCTGCTGGAGTTCGATATGAAGTTGAATTATTTGTGCAAAATAGTTCTATTGTATGGGTTAACGGGGGATTCCAGTGTGGTACACATCCAGATTTGAAAATATTCCAAAGAGATATGAAAATGATTTGAAGGCCAAATGAAACAGTAGTTACACATCAAGGATATGCAGACTACAAATGCCTGCGAAACTCATATCTATTGAATTCTTCTCGTAGGAGACATTGTTTGATAAGAACAAAACATGAAAACGTGAACAGGCGTTTGAAGCAATTTCTAGTATTAGATACGAGATTTAGATATGATCTTTCATTTCATTCAGATTGCTTTCATGCAGTTGCAAACATAGTCCAGAGTTATATAAAAAATTGAAACTCTTTAGTAAATTGCATCCTGATCTGGCAGGAGTTTCTCTAGTGAAATTGTGGGAAGATATGTTATCTCTGGTAGACACACAGTTCTGAGCTTTTCTATATTTTACTAACGTCAAACCCGTTAGGAACTATGGTTCAGTTGTTCTTTAGTTATTGTGAAGTGATTGTCTCGGTCGCTGATGTAGTTAGCTGTTCTTTACACACAAGAAAGTGTTTCGTATTTAATGAAGTATCCCATTTGAAACAAGAAAAGGCGAAATTCCTGCTTTTACCTGTGATAATAGTACCGTTTGCATCGCTACGTGTTCTATAACAGCTTAAAATAGCAAAAGTTTGAAATGAATGAACTTTGAATATATTTGGCCAACGTATACTCAGATGTGGAATCGTTTCATATCGAAAACAACATCAATTTAACAGTGCAAAGCTAATGTCGGTTCCATAATGAAGTGAAACGAAAGCTCAGAGCTAGTATCAATTCAACGAGTAAGACGAACTTGTACTTTAGCGCGATGGTCTCCCTCTTCTCCGTCTCCGCTCTCCATAATCCCAACCTCTGTCTCCCTCTTCACCTTTTCACACCTTTCAACAATCCCTTTTCGTTTCTTCTATCTTTTCCATCTTCGTTACCTTTCCACCCCCCCATCTCCCATACATTCCTCCCACCCTCCCATGTGTCAAACCTTCTCTACGATCGAAAGAGAACAAAAAGACCACCACTTTTGCTATTCTTTCGTTTCGCTCACCCGAGCATCTTTTTTCTTTTGCATCATACTTGAAATCCATACAGAGCGACTCGTATCACGTCTGTTTGTCAAAATAACACTGGTTTTGGATGATCTTTGTTTCTTTTGCTTTTGTAGGGTTGTTCCGTTGCTAAGGGGCCTTGACTCATCTGTATCTGTCGTAAGGTTATCGCGTTTATGAATCATAGCGTGCGTAGCTTAGCGTCTGAATCCACGAGGCTCTGTACGGCGTTTTTCTTCGCAGCCCCCCAGTTTCCTTATTGGATTGCGTTTTGGTCTTTTTTTTCCGTTCATGCTCATTGTCCTGTTTCTAATCGACTAAACATCTGTTTCGATAACTGCGTCTCATTTCACAAATAATCATGAATGAAGTCATTTTTCAAACCGCAAGGATCGTTTCTGATGCAGATAGGAACTCGGTTTCTCCAAATTGTAACAGTGTTGCGTCTGTACAGGAGCTGGAAATGCTGGAACCAAACTGTCTTTTGGTTCCTTCTGTCATAGAAAAGAGACAATTCAAGCGAAGAGATCTCCCAAATGTTTCGACTGGAACCCCTTTTGCGGCGAGGATAGTATTCAACAGGCTGTACTGTGAAAAGCAAAACTTTGACTTCGAGAGGAGAAAATACTTTCAGGTGCATATCGAGATGGCTAACGCTGTCAAAGATGTGATTCGCCAGTACCTGTACTGAAAACTTGGAACTAGTGGTGGACAGAAAACCTATTGGCAGAAAATGGTCGAATATTTTCTTCAACTCAATCACCTCAAGAAGAAGGTGTTCGATTCTTTACCAGTCGTTGTGGCGTTGCAACATGGCTGGGTTGTGACGACGTTTATCAAAGAAATCGGTCAAAAAGACAGGAATCGTGATATGTCTCAAAAGGCGAAAAAGAATCATTACAAAAAATCGTCTGAAAGGGTTATCGGGCACATCAAAGAAGATCTGCATGCTTCAAATGGTGCACATACGAGGGAAAATGGACTAAGTTCAACTAATCCGAACCGTCAACCATTTATACTTGAGTCAGATGTAGACATTTCGGATAGGTCTCTTCATCGAAACAAAACCGCCAAGCGTAGACACTGCAAACATATCCAGGAAAACGCCGATAACCAAAACGGTAACACATACTTGTGCAATTCTGTCATGGAAGCCGAAGAATAGAACCTTGGACGTACCTGTTATCAGGCACGTAGCCTCAACTCAGACCGCCAAGGGAACAGTAACACTGACGTCAGTCGTAAGAACATCTACCACACTGACATCAAGCGCGTTGACCCCCTCTACTTCCGTACCGACAAAGGCAACAGCAATGGCTATCACAACGCTTCGAAACCGAGCAGAGACGGCCGACTGGAAAACAGTGAGGACAATACTGAGCCATGTTCTCGTAGCTTTTAC
The DNA here is from genome assembly GCA_030374765.1 of Agarophyton chilense. Lineage (NCBI taxonomy): Eukaryota > Rhodophyta > Florideophyceae > Gracilariales > Gracilariaceae > Agarophyton > Agarophyton chilense. The sequence goes on from JARGXX010000138.1 coordinate 670,258, forward strand.
ACGCCTAGAAAAAGTCGAGGAAGCCCCCAACACATCGGGAAGCATATCGCAAACAATGGTATTGAGATAAGCGAAGATGAGATTGAGCCATGCCCGCCTACCCCTAAGAAAATGAGGAAAGTGGGTAATAGCTCTCCTCAGTTTGCTGATAAGTGTGGGGAGACTTATAAGAGGCCAGCCCTGCCTTGTATGCACCATGATCAGTAGTGCTCGAGGACGCTTCCGTCCGTCTCGCTCTCGTATCCAAGATTCTTCTCCTCCACCTAATCTTCGGCGACGACGTATGTGGAAGTCAATGAATTTGATTCAGATGGCTCTTCAGCGGTTCGAATTTTTTTCCATACATTTTTATTGAGCTCATTACTATCCTCTGTTTGTGTTCGTTTCTGTAGTATAAGTCACTAGATAATCATCTAGCGTAATGCATGCAATGCCGGAGGCTCATGGTACACCTGCGTCTGGCCCGACCTACCACTCTGTTCTGAGTCATTCTATGTCTTCGGATGTTTTCGAACTCTTCGCTCGACTATATATTTGGATAAATCACATTGTCTATTCTCTCATGCGCAGCTTCAAACCCCCGAAGAATGTAATTTCTTCCGTTTTCATCGACATCTCGTTGCACAGAGCCCAACGTTTGTAACTGACACACCGATATGCACTTTTCCACCGCCCAATGTGATCAATTAGGAAAGAAAGAAAACTTCAAAACAACATCATGTGATTGTACCTACTGGAGACAGCATCATTCATAGATGTGTCTTTCTGGCCTATTCCACTTCAAATGTTCTAACTTTTTTCTCTGATCTGACTCTGCGCGATCAGAACTCATGTTGGTGTTTTTCACGTTCAAGATTATTGACAAATGTAATATAGTAAGCTACACCAAGATGGTGCTTATGCCACGGAGTGGATCTGGATGGTTGCCTGCATGCGCTCTGTACAACAGTAGGTTATTTCGGAATAAACTTAGCTTGTCTCTAATTTATTAATATTTAGATAGTAATAGGTGGACAGGGAGGAGCACCTGAATTGCACATTCTCGTAGCTACATGGCGAATGGCGCCACCGCACCCAGAATCGCTAGTCAAGTATATCTTCACCAAGCATGACCACCCTTTTCAATATTAAAAAGAAAAGCACCTACCAGACTACTTATACCTCTTTTGGTTTCTACTGTCAATCATAAAGGTAAGTCTAGTGTCCTTACGAATTTTCGGACGCGCGAGCGCTGCGCATCATCGTTTACCAACGTGGTCTCAGTGAACCTGCCTAAAAGAAAGGGATAGAAACAGGTTAGAATACTGAAAACAAGAGTTTAATCAAACAAACGAAGTATCAGTTTTAAGTATCGTGTAGCGGTCGCATGTCTCGTTTTGGAACAAAGGGAGGAGCGTAGCTTCTTCTATAGTAATAATACTAAATATAAGAGAGCTTAGCAAAACAGGACAAAACGTACGAGAGCTTAACAAAACAGGACAAACCATACAAAAGCTTACCAAAGCAGAACAAGTAACACTGAAGACTGTTCAGTATTCAAAGCATTGAGCGCCTGTAATATAACATTACAAACGTGAAAGATCGTAACACTCAAATTCAATAATGACATTCCAAATGTGAAAGGTCGTAACATTCAAATCATTATTCATCTTCTTCTAGAGCTGACCTTAAGCGAGAGGTTGATGAGAGATTCTTGACTGAGATGTGGAAAAATCATGAGGTAATATTCCACAGTGCATAGTACGCTGCAAAGATTGAGCTAGATGTCTTACAATCACCTCTGGGGTATGCTACTGTCTTCTCTCGGGAGCGTGGTGACGCTCAACCGTAGGGAGCGTGGTGACACTCAACCTTAGAAGGTAGACGTAGTAAACCTCGATGGTAACAGGGCACCGTGAAAACCCGCAGGGGCAAACAGCGGGGCGACTAGCCTATACCGTTTACGTGAAAGATGGTAGGCGTCGACGCGCGGGAAAGCCTGTGTGGTAGTTGAGAAACGATGAACCAAAAAATATAGTCGGGACCCAAGTGATGCCTGTCTTTATCAGATTAGGATGGGGGGGGTGCAGTTCCCTATATGCAGTGGACTGCACTCTCCGGATCAACCGGGAGGTGCTAGCAAGGCACGGTCTCTGACCTAGTGTCAGAGACCTGGCCAACACTTGCTACAGTGCCAGGTGGCCACTCAACTACTGTACTAAAATACAAATAATTACAATTACTATTACTAACAATTACTCAACCAGAAGGTACATGTCAACACTACACGTGGCTGACAACACCTAGATGGTAGCTCGCCCGGAGCTGCAAGGCCGATGATCCCTCGTATCCATCACCTACAAGGTCAGTGTTGTATTTTGACAACCTCAAAGGTCAGACCTTCTGCCAATATACGACACTAGACAACTGTTTGGATTAGTAGCCGGATCAGTGAAGATCTGTTTTCCAGGAATCCACATTACATTTTTTGAGGTTATGTTTCTCAAATTAAAATCGAATACAGATCAAATCAGCACGAATTGATCTGTCAATTCAATTTCGGTGAGTCGACAAGGAGTGAAAAAGATCTTTCGAGTCGACAGCCATTGTGAAATAGATGTCCTTGTCGAGAAGGGTAGAAAATGCTCTTGATATAACTTTCCCTTCGTAAATCGCTTCGGATGCCGCTAGTATCTTTGCAGCACCGATGGATCGAACGGGACTTTAAGACTAGTGTGAAGTCCATGACAGCGTATGGAAGATAGAGTCACAGCGCAGATCTACTAATAGTACTCCACAAACATAACCGAGCCGGCCATAGTCTCCAGAGCGAGCAGCATCAGAAAATACCATGATCGAAAGAGGGTACTCTTTGTTCGTCTCTAGTCTTGGAAACAAAACAGTTGTGCCCAGCTTCTTCAGCGTTCGTAGTGAATTAAATTGACAAACAAGATCGGTAACTTTAACCGTAAGAAGCCTTTGTTGTAGATAGCTTGCACGGAACGCACATAACGGAGATGCAGCTATGCAGAGCTATACGATTGAACTGTTGAGTGATTTAAAGGCAGAGTGTTCGACAGAATTGAGTTTCTCATCAGCTTGCTTGGGACGAACACGAGATATCGGATATGGTTCTAGAGCTTTGAGTTTTTCATCGCCATTAATCTCAATTGACATGCCTTCTTGTTGAATTACATTTAGACCAAAGAAACGAAGAAGTCCAGGTCCATGTACAACAGTACCGAGTGTATATTTGTTATTAAACCTTGAAATGAACTGAGCAACGAGATGTTGGTGACCAGTAACAAGTATTTAATCAACAATCTTGACAACGAGCAACGCCAGTTTTCCTTCTTCTTTCAAATAAAAAAATTGAGGAACGTATGTAAGTTGTTGGAGTCCCAAGTCAAAAAAAAGCCGATCAGATTGAACTTGTCACCATTTAGCATTGGCATCGACCAGGCCATAGGCAGCTGCGAGCAGCAACCAATACTGGTTTCGATCAGTCGATTCCTTGGGGGGAATGACGTAAACATCACGACTTGCGGATCCGGTTTGGGGAAAAGCAGTTTTGACATCGAACTTCGTGAGTTGCCAAGCGAACATTGATGCGATAGACAATAAGATGCGAATTCAAGATCATGTTTCAAGTTATCTTCAATTCCATGTGGAGCAATACGTGCTTTCAGTTTCAGCGACTTTTCATCATTTATCTTCTCTTTGTACGTGACTAGATATTACGTTAGCTTCGGATGGTTTTTCGGATATCGGCACCACTTTCACCGTCTTTTTTAATGCTTCTTCTTCTGCATTGTATGCATTAACGAGGGAAAATTGATGAAATCCTTGTGCTTGACATCGCAAGAACGGCTTATTTCCGAAGTGATCAAAGATGGATCGTAGTGTATCAGGTTCGGCGTTAGTGCGAGAGTTTTTGCAGATGAAGAATTGGCATTCATTGCTCTTGAGGAAGATCGCCAAGTTTCGTCCGTTAGCTTGAGAGTTTCGATGTCACCATCGTCATATTGCACTACATGAAGTTCATCATTATTGATTGCATCAATTTTTCCAGCGTAGTATGCAACACCAACTGGCCAGTAAACTTCGATTGAGTATCCGATAGATGGGGAAGAGCATAATTTAACATCTGAGGTATCATGCGATTCAAATGTTTCTTCTTCTGTACCGTGATGAAGTGAGAAATCTTCTTCCGATTCATAAATCTCGTTGGTGCTGTCCATTACTTCATGTATGGAGCAATCGATTGTGTCAATGCTTTCTTGAACTTCGAACGCCAGGAGATCGTTGATAATTGCAGGTCGAACGTCTTCAATTGCTGCTGAATTCGATTTCCCATTTGTCCCAGGTACATTGATGGTTCGAGATAGAATGTCAAAAGAAATCACAGTACGTGGTGATAACCATTTCCCACGTTTTTCGATTTGATTCTTAATATAGATCTGTACAAGATCCCCAACTCGAATGTTAGGTTCAGAGAGAGCTTTAGATATGAGGATTAGAGTAAGCTTCCGCTTGGCTGCCAGAGTGTCATCAGCCTTCAAGAGATCATCTGATATTGGAGTTATACGGTGCCTGTTATCTATAGGGTTTGTGAATCCTTTTGCCATTTCAAATGCGGAAAGTGCATCTGAACCGTAAAGATCATCGGAAACCCGAATTGCTTGGTAGGCTAAAATCTCATTTGAACTTGAGGCATCTGCGGCGGACTTTAACGGAAGAAAGATGCTCCTGATTATTCGATTCTTGGACTCTAGGGGATTTTTGCTGTGCCGTCTTGGCGGTACACGACGAAATTGGATATCGTTTTGACTCAAATAATTGACGAATTCTTTCTTGTTGAAAGAGTCGTCACCGTGAACAGCACTCGGAGTCCAGAACTGAGTCATCCAACTTAATTCGAAGCCTTCGATAGCGTAGCGAAGAATAGTAGTAGATACTACATATCCAGCAAAATACCTTGTGCAAACATCCATAATGTGAAATACTCGTAAGTCTTCAAGATGAAAGTGGTCGATACACACAACATCATTGAATTCAAGATTCAAGGATGAGAATGAGACCTTTCGATATGGCTGCGGAAGAGCAGTTGCGATAGAATGAGAGCTTTTCTCAACCATAAGAGCAAGATATCGGCTGAGTGCATCAGTCCATAGCGTGTTATGTTGAAGTAGTGTCTTAATATCTGTAAACGTAGCATGTCCACTTACATGTTTGTGAAATTTGTCAATAATTCGTTTGATTTCTATCCAAGGGCAATTGCTGGTCGTTTGTCCACCGACGGCACAAAACGATAGAGTTGTTTTCGTATTAGTTTGTGCTGAGATTGCAAGAAGAAACGTGTTGTATGGAACATAGCTGTGGAGATCATGATCAACCATTCTGATGGAATCACGTGTATCAGATGGGTTGGAAAACATAAGAGCACTTGTATCAATGTGCATGATGTCGCTTTGACTTGTGACATTGCGTCCAATAACCCACTCAGAAGATCCTTCGAGAACGAGGTGGCGAAAAAGGATAAGGTTGTTGGTATTGGAGAGTGCAGTGAAGACAATGGATCCAAGGATTCGCCGTTTAGCACTAGCATGACTCCCTGAGCCATATTTCCAGTATCCTCGATCACATAAAGAGTTGGTTACAGAATCAAGCTTACCATTAAAATTCGGTAGCAAGTGAGAACGTAGCAGATAGAGTTCCGTAACACCGATTGCTAAGGGAGGAGCCCCATCATCTACAAGTTGTCCAAGGTTTCTGGTTACAGTATCACGGGTATCACTGAAGTTAGGTAGATGGGCCATGTTGAATGAAATGGTCCCGAATTTAGAGGAGTCACTTGTAGTACCAGTTTCGGGTGCCGTACTTCGAGTAGCAGGATTATCAGTGCTTATCACATTGGTTTTTAGCCTGCCGTCAGCAGTGTGATCAGATGACCAATGGCCATATTTCTTACATGTGCGGCATTGAGATCGCTATTTAAGATCAAGAAGCTGTGTAGGGGTTAATCTGCGTCTATCACGCCGAACATAGAACAGTAATCCAGTGGAACGTTGAGGCGATGCAGAGATCGAGACAATAGGATTAGAGGAATCCAAAGATGACTCTTTCGTGTGGTCACATTGGCGAAGTACAGAAGAGATCGATTGGTACCACACAGCTTTCATAAATACGTCGTTTGATGACTGGTTTGTGAGATCATTGCCAGATGGAGCGGCAGCAGCAAGAACAGAAACACGTTGAGAGTTGTGTATGGCTGCATAGGCGAGTAAAATGAGGGCGATGAGAGATTCGGGAAGCCTGGTGCTTTTACCTATGGCTTTGAACTTAGCCACCTGAGCAGAGAATCGAGACTCCAAGTTACGAATAGAATTGTTCGATCCACGCCGAGTAGAAAGTTGATCATTGAAGCTTCGGAAGACCTCATTTACAACAGAAAGAGCATCGCGTTTGTAAATGGCGATAACAATGGCATTGGCACCTTCAGCAGATTGAATTATGTCATCTGACATACCGATGCATAGATAACTGGCACGTCAGAAGAGCTTGGACTGTAGACAAATACCGCGAAGTTCAATCGGTATCTTGTGGGAGTTACTGTCGAGCAGTCTGTCTTGAAACGAGTTCCAGAGTCGAACGGCATTTGCATATCCCTCCCGGTTGTCTTTTCCGTCAGTCCAAGGAACACATTTCATGTTCAATGAAAACTTGGGGCGCCTAGGAAGACTTGGAATTGACGCTGGGCCCATAACTATAAGAAAGGGGTAGAAACAGGTTAGAATACATAAAACAAGTGTATAATCAAACAAACGAAGTATCAGTTTTTAAGTATCGTGTAGCGGTCACACGTCTCCTTTTGGAACATAGAGAGGAGCGTAGCTTCTTCTAAAGTAGTGATACTAAATATATGAGAGCTTAAAAAAACAGTACAATACATAAAAGAGCTTAACAAAACAGTACAAAACATACGAAAGCTTAACAAAACAGTACAAAAAATACGAGAACTTAACAAAACAGTACAAAAAATACGAGAGCTTAACAAAACAGTACAAGTAATACTGAAAACCGTTCATTATTCAAAACATTGAACGCTTTTAATATGACATTACAAACGTGAAAGGTCTCAACATTCAAATTCAATACTGACATTACAAACGTGAAAGGTCTCAACATTCAAATTCAATAATGACATTACAAACGTGAAAGGTCGTACCATTCAAATCCAATACAGGCGCTCCCGCTGCAACTTTCAGTAGCTAGTGCTGCCACATGTTGCAGGTATCTTTAATCTCCTCCTCCACGGCCAAGCCCATGGTGCGCTCCGTAGAACCGTCAGGTATTACATCCCCGCTACCGTTTCGGTTCACACCACAACTAAATAAAAAAAGAGATCTAACCGAAAGCAAGTAACACCACGAATTATCCCAATTCCACTTGTTCATAATTACTGTCTGCAATAGATCCTTAAGATTCTAATATTTCTCCTCTTTCAAAATTCTCCTTCAGACTGCCATTTTGCACCCCTCAGATCTTGATGCACCGCAAACATATCGACAGCTTTCCTCCTTATACTAAATCGCACAATAGAGAGGTCAGTATCTTTATTTCTCAAGGACAGTTAATGTTCTACAAGACCAATATTTAAAGTAAACTGTGTCTCTCTCATTTCCAAGTATGCACACACGTCCCACACCACCGTTAGGTTTTAAATGATTTCTTGCACGTTCAAAGTGAATCTGAATTTTGTTCCGTATGTGTCAGTCCCTATCCTTTGAATTCTCAGTCATTCAGTCCTACCAAAGCTCTTCTAACAATCGATGATAGTCTCACCTTGAGGCTCTTTTGAAGCGGATCTTCCCGCGAGACAGAATGTACATCGTTACATTCTACATGCGAAGGCGCTCTTGGCTTGCTACAGGGTGCGGTAATATCTTGCAATTCATATGGAAAAACCTCCCAAAATATGAATAGTGTAAAAGTCTAATCGTACGATTTTATACTGGTTCTTGGCTATAAACCGACTTGTTTAGATCTCTTTTGGATCAAATTGGGAGCCACTTGCGCCTCCTATCTCGTTACGAGTCCTACGAACTTCCTTGGTATCTGGCAGAACGGATTCTGCACATCTTTGGAACAGAAATCGTAAACAAAGTGGTTTAGGTTTTAAGAAATTTGAATCATAATGTGTTCAAGTTTTCACCATTTTATGAGACACATATTCATCGCATCTGGGTCGCAAATATACCGTCACTTTTGGAGAATTTCTTAAAGGTCGGATCTGGGAAAAATAGATGACCCGCATTCAGAACTGTTCTCCGGCATATTTGTACACAAATGCTTGATCATATTTGGGCCATATTTACTGCATGTTAGAGCCAGTACTTACGTTCGATGAGGATTATCGTTGTCTAAGAACTGCGCAGACGTTTGGAAGATTTGAACAGAGTGAAGTTAAAGGGATACAAACAAACCATTGACATCAGAAAGACCAACCCTCGAACAAGTGATCGATATATAGTATCAAAAGTGGAGGATATTGTTTCCAAGGAACTTTGACCTAGGGGCGTTTTGGCTATGACTGAACAACTATTGCAGACAAGCAGGTTGTATCACTGCCTTCTTTGCGAAGCGGAGCCTTTGAAAGCACCTGTACGAATGATAAGATGCATTTCAAAACGTGTTGCTGATGCTCCGGCTACTGTGATGACAGGACCAAAACGGTTAGAATCTGCGACGAAGAAAAAGCCAATTGGGGTTTCAAACAAGTCCGTTAGATCAGAAAAAGATTTAAATGTTCCGTGCAGTAAAATTGGGAAAGATAAGGTGGATCCACAGAAAGAGGAAGGCGGTAAGGAGAAAGTACCGCTGCTGGAGTGTTGGAGGATGCATTCGAGCAGTTTGGCAGTCAAAGGAAAACAAAAGATGATGCTGTACACGGCGCATCAGCGGTGATACGGCTCCGATTGCGATGAGAGTATTGACAATTTGGTGTTGGGAAAGTGGAGCTGTTGCCAAATTAAGCTGCCTGCGGCCCAGAAATCAATTAAGCTTCAAAACTTTGTATTAAACTTGCGTTTACGAGTTCTGGAAGCGTACTTTTCACCTCCAAAGATATCCTTCCCATCTAGAATTTGGAGAGGGTTACCAGAATTCGGTTTCGTGCGTTCCCAATTGTCTTTTTTCCCTCAGACATTGCTCTCACATTGTTTAAAACTCTGTTGTTAAAATCACATGGAGACTACAGTATTATTTTTGATTAAAAAAACACTAGTAGATCTTTTACTCTCAGCGTGCCTATCAGAGTACCTAGAAAACAGGTGCCAATGTAAGCTCAAAACGTTGTTTGAATACAGCATCTTGAATGGTAGACTTGAAGCCGCCCAGTCTTCTAAGAACTTTATGTTGGACGTGAAGAAATACTACGCTCAGCGTGGTGGGTACAGCTGCGAAGCCTATGTGATATCACTTGCCGCCGAATACGCTTCTGATCGCAGGTTTGCTCTCCGTAATTCATATTCCAAGGGGTACAAGTCAGCTTTATCTGAGTTTTATAGATGGATGGTCATTCATAGTCGCGTTGTTCAAATTCTACTAGCCGCCGAGTTTTACAAGACTACTGAAGTTTCGAAGACAATGGTCCAAAGCTACCGTTTGCACCACCGTTCCGATATATTTCGTAATCTTGAGGAAGGAAAGAGCGGCCTGAAGAAAAACCGAAGTGATATTATTAAACGCGATGATATGAAAATGAAGAACAGGGCCCAAAGCTTAACTGCTCTCAACGCATTAACTTCTAAATTACCACGCAATATTACCTACGCAGCTGCTGGGGTAAAAGTTGGGGTTGATGTTGAGGATGGTGTAGATATTACGCAGGTAAAGGTACAAAAGACTGGTAAGGATGACTGTCCTGTGAATGGAGAAGCGAGAGTGACGAGAGGGAGTGACAGGAACTTTTTGAATGGAAGCAATGCCGGTAGTAAGACTTCTGGTAGTGAGAATGATATAAGTGAAGGAGACTGTCCAGACGCAGATGATGAAGAAGTTGAGGCATCTGATCATGAGAAATGCGGACTGTACGAACGCAGATGACGAAGGCGTTGAGGACGGAGCGGTAAAACTACGAAAGCAACAAGAACATGAGTACACCTTGGAACACTGTCGAATCGCTACAGTACAGCTCCGTAGCAAGTTAATAGTCTTGAACGCATGCCTGCCTCTCCTTCCATCGCCCCGATCTGAACGCAAAGTACAGTTCATGGACAGCTTCAAGGCTGCAGAACAGATTGTGGATTACATTGTGGACAGTGTTGTAGAGCAAGTTCAAAAGCGCAAAGACCGTAGCCCCCATGTAAATGAATGTGGCGGCAACTTGGATAGGAAAGACGTAGAGGCTCTCAAATTCGCAAAAGAGGAAGCAGATGAGGTATTGAATGAGAGATCGACTGTGAGCAGTGAAACGGAAATGAAGTGTAAAGCGAAGGTGAAGGATTTGAAATCGTTTCTGACCTCGATCGCGCCTACGCGGGGATACTTATACACAATGCACCACTGTCGAATGGTGCGAAGGAATACGAAGCGAAACATTCGGCTTTTTACAGGAAGACTACGGTGCTTGAAGCACAAACCTCCATAAGGTGTCTATCAAATGTGAACTTTCGTTTGGAGCATGATAGTAAAAAGTGAAGTGTTGTTGTAGACTTGTGTCACAATCCCTAGTCTTCAGTAGTATCGCAAAGAGTGGCTGAAGAACGATGTGAATCGATTCAGATTTGGATGGGAGTTCATTTTGTTCAGTGAAGGGAGGATTCGGAGAAGAGAACTACCGCTGGTCGAAAAGAGACGGAGATAGATTGGGACGGTCTTCGCACATTGTGTGTTTCGAAGAAAAGAGACAATCTCAATTGGCGTGCATGCTGTGATGTAATGGGGAAAGCGATCGGGCCAAGTACATCTACTGGTGCGAGTCATAAATAAAAACCTTCTTCTTCAAGTCCCAGTTCCTCATTGACTCCCAGGGTTAGGTGCAGGGCCCGCATTGGCAGCACCAAAGGGAGCTCAGAGAGGTTGAGCCGACAGAGGCATGTAGGAGACGTGAATAAGATGGAGTCAAACACCAGTGTGGTTCACGACGTAGACAATATATCATCTCAACCTATAGATGGAGGAGACATGAGGGACCCTGGTGGAGACAGAATTGCTGCAGGAGATGTATTGAGGTCGGTAGGGAATCTGAAAAGCATGGAATGTTCAAAAGCCTCCATGCAGTCTGTAAGTACTTCCGCATACTCCTGCCCTCTAACATTTCAGTCAATGGAGAAAACAGCCATCGAAGATATTATGAACTCATCTTCGGGGGTGAAATAAAAAGTAATGAGCAAGCTGGACTGTGGACGCAATGAGGACGGGTCGGACTATGGAGAATCTGATCTCATCTATAGGTTTCTCTTCCTGAGCGAAGAGGAAGAGGTACCATTGGATCTGTTTCAGATTCCTTAGTCTGCTAGAGTCGACGAGAATGATGAAGATGATCAGGCAGTACAAAAACAGTTCGAAGAGAACGAAGAAGAAGCAAACAAAGTGTCGAGAACGAGAACTGTAGCAATTGAGGACGACATGGAGCACATCGAGGAGTGCTTCAAAGCGGCAGTAATTGCTTACTTTCAAAGCTTATCTGCCAATGCTCCGGGGCATGACGTCATGAAGGAAGTCCAGCATATTGCAGACTGTATGGGATATTATCTATACACAAGAAATTCTTTGTATATTGGACTTAAGAAGAAAAACGAGGAAAAGGCTGGCATTGCAGGGGACCCTCGAGTCTTGCATAAAGGCATAATGAAGTGCGGGAAGTACAATAATGGAGCATCCGAACGTTGTTTCTTTCCAAGGACAATTAATACAGTCACATCAGACTCCAATGAGGAGGAAAAGTTCTATGTTGCGGACTTGACGAGAGCAAGACACAACCATAAGCCAGCGTACAGCTTTGGTGTCAAACGTCTTGATCTCAAAATGCGTGCCGAAGCTCTGCATATGCGTAACAGTTTGCAGTTGTCCTTTCGAGATACTCTACGGTATCTAGAGGATAAGTAAAAGAAGGTCATTAACCAGGCTTCGGCAAGGAAGCAGATTGGGTACGCCGGGTTACTAAGCAACCCAAAGGACCTCGAATGCCTGAGGCTCTGCGAGGCACTCGTGGCCATCAACAGAGAGGACGAGGGTAACAAGTTCTTTTTTGATTGTGACAAATCTGGGCGTATGATGTCCGCGTGCTGGGCCTTCAGTGATTGGTTATTGGACTAAGAAAAGCATGGTATCGTGCCTGGAATATCTAGCAATTGCAAAGCGGTGGCAAATCGATTTGAGTATCCACTTCTTACTGTCAACGGGAGAGCAAATAACGGGTTCACACTAACTTTTTTCACGGGCTTCATTGGCGGGGAGTCTGAAGAGGACTTTGTCCAAGTTCTCTCTCGTTTCAAATCCATGATTCCTGTGTCCCCGGCAATGATTATCATGGATTAGAGTATTGTATGTATAAATGAAGCTGAAAAGGTGTTTGAAAGATCCTACAACTCTCTAGATGAGTGGAATCTGAACCAGAATCAGATGAAGAATGTTACAGCTTGGTGCGCCAAAGTCAGAAAGACTTCTTGGTGCGATGAAATGTCCAAAGACCTTTTCAATATGAGAAGATCTACAAGTGTATCGAGCTTTATTGAACGACAACACGCTTTTGAGGATACGTACTTCAACAACTTCAACCAACCAACCAACTCTAGTATGGTTCATATACCTGTATCACTATAAGCCACAACTGTTAGTTGCCTGTTTCCGCGACGCAACAGTACCTAGGAGGTACCTTTTTCAGGGTACAGGGTACAAAGAAGCATCCAATTCCGGTTGTCGTGCGTACATACTGTAGAAGAAAGTACCGTTTTCCAGGATCCCCCAAGAAATACGTCGCGTGACAAGGAAAAGAGCATTAGAAAGAAAAGCTTTTGAGTTGAGATCTCTTACACCGCTGAGCTTTAAATTTCGTTCCTTTCGTGATTGCCAGCTACCCATCCCCCCCAATGTTCTTAACCATCTAATTAGTGACCATACAAGCTATGCACTTTTGAAGTTTAAGGCGCTCAGTGTAGTTCCCTCCAAGACATATGCAGTTCTGAAGGCATCTCTGGTTGACATCGATTCAGTACAATGGCCGGAGCTTAATCTGGAAGGGAGCTTTGTGGGTGCCGTCGCTCGTTTCGACCTGGTGTGGCGAAAATCATTAATGACTTCGGGACATGCACAAAATGCATCACAAGCTTCTACAACTTCTCCCAAGTCCTACCTGCCTCCCACTACATCACCAGCGCTAGGTGCAAGTCCTCAAACCCCACCGATGGTACTGTTTCCAATGAAAGTAACCTGGACAGGCAGAGATGCGGTACGCACGCTTGAAGTGAGGTGTAGCTGCAGCACAAACGTGACAATGGGGTTTCCATGTCGACACATTGTAAGGTGCGTTATGGTCTACGGAGAAGAAGTTGTACGTCAGCCTCGATTCAAAACAGTTCTTTCGGAATACGTATGCATAGAAAAAAATTTCGATACGTTCTGGAAGCGAGGATCAAGGGATTGGAATCTGAATCGTGTGTCAGATGTCCGTAGAACAGCTGATGTGTTCGACTCCTCTGCTCTGCTATATAAAATGAAATCTGGATCAGTCAATGAAGTAGACGACGTACAACTCAATACCATTGTTACCAGCGACGTTGATGCAGAGCTCTGAAACTATTTCCAATACTCGGCGGGAAATGTTCTCTATGATCAGATTCATCGACTTGCCGCAAACATGGGCATAATGGCGCTGCAGAGGGTCTACAGAGTTCTCGGAACCATGAAAGAGTCTCTGTCGAACGGATCCCTTCCGGACGTTACAGCTGCAGATAAACTTGAATACGTACATTCAAAGCAGTCGAACCACACCGTATTCGACGGATCTTCAGCAAAGACAGCAGACCTCTCGGTCATCCGAGCCCCAAATATGGCTTCCATGAGACCTGAAAAACGGAAGAAGAGTTTCACAGAGCAATTTAATAGGATGAAAAGAAGAGTCCAGGCCCAGGATTCGCGGAGAAAGACGGTACGAACGACTGGAGCTTTCAGTAATCAATATTCGCAAGACTCTAGTGCGCGCCTTCCATCTGCCCCAAAACGTTCTGAAATAGAAAGAGCACACGTTAGAGCACTAGAGATCATTGAGAAAGTTCATCAGCGATAACGTTTGGAGGTATTATTTTCTTTCTCTGTAGCTTAAGCAGTAGTGAATTTGCATATCACTGATGGCATCCATGGTAATCACGAATTGGCACACTGTTCCACTGCCCCTAAACATCGCTGACTTCCTCGTCGCGCATCATCTATTGGGCCACTGTATCGGTCTGAATCTGAAACTCCGCATGCCAAACACCTGGGTTATCGATTCATTGCAACGCCTTGACTCGTTTAGTGGCACGTCTTGATTCAAACTTCTGTCGGGCGCGCTGCTCGTGTCGTTCGTATTTCGGCGAGTGCTCCTCGAGTCCGTCGATAAGCGATGCGCTTTCCTTGAGTCGCTTCAGGAAGTGATCGAACCCATGCGTTTTGCCATTCGCAGAGTCAGCGCCGGTAGCTCGCTGCGCACCATCCTGTGCATGGTCTGCTGCACCATATCAGGGTTCTCACTAAGAATATTCTGCTGTCGTACAATCATCTCTGAGGTATGCTACTATCTTGTCTCGGGAGCGTGGTGACGCTCAACCTTAGAAGGTAGACGTAATGACCCTCAATGGTAACAAGGAACCGTGAAAACTCGCAGGGGCAAACGGCAGGGCAACTAGCCTATACCGTGTAGGTGAACGATGGTAGGCATCGACGCGCGGGAAAGCCTGAGTGGTAGTTGAGAAACGATGAACGAAAAGGGATAGTCGTGACCCAAGTGGTGCCTGTCTTTATCAGATTAGGATGGGAGAGGTGCAGTTCTCTATATGCTGTGGACTGCACTCTCCAAATCACCCGGGAGGGGCCAACAAGGCACGGTCTCTGACCTTGTGTCAGAGACCTGGCCAGCACTGGCTAGAGTTCCAGGTGGCCACTCTACTACTGTATTAAAATAGATATAATTACAATTACAAGGACTAACCATCACTCAACCAGAAAGCACATGTCAACACTACACGTGGCTGACAACACCTAGATGGTAGCTCGCCCGAAACTGCATGGCCGATGATCCCTCGCATCCTTCACCTACGAGGTCAGTGTAGTATATCGACAAAGTTGAAGGTCAAACTCTTTGCCATTGTACGACATCTGCATCTTCTTCAGCTTGCTATTCTCAAACGAATCGCCCAAAACCTCACCCTGAACATTAATGCACATCATGGTAGCCGTGTTACTAACCCCATCGCGTCCCATCTGAGAAATCATCTCTCCAAAGTTTCTATTCGCGCCGCCCATCAAATTGACCAGCGAAGGCAACGGTGCCATTGGGCCCCTCCCTCACTTTTGCCTGATCTTGCTCTTGAGGTACCGCCGCTTCCGACCAGACAATTTTCTGCGTCATGTAGCCGTCTCTTTATGCCTTGCTTCGACCCGTTCACATTTAACGCCACTCTCAGTGCCAGGACTTCATCTGCCGTTCTTGCCAGCACTCGGTGTACATGAACCAGTGGTTCTCGTGGTCGCAAGAAATTGGTATCTAGTTCAATCGCCCGTCTGCAATCCGCCTCAGCATCTTCGGAACGCTCCAGCAGCATGTTGGCATGGTTGTGAGGACATTGACTTTCAAATCAGGCGCCAGAATTAGAAAGCTCATGACTGCATATGCGTGGAGACTTGGCGGCCAATGAATAGTCTCAAGGTGTTGAGTTGGGTCCCTGTATTGTGATTGGATTAGGGATGGAAATGGAGAGTCCTAACTTGCTGTGTTCATATGCGCCCATACGGTGTGATTGAGTTGGATACCACGGCGCATGGTGAGCATGCCGAGTTGGGTCCCTGCTCCTTTTTTGGTTTCAATTCAATCTATTCGTTACATACGATACGTCGTGTATTTTCGCTTTGGCCAGAGCAGGTTCTAGATAGCCGTAACGTGCCCAGCGAAACATTTTTGTAGTACGACATCATTGAATTATAATGGATCAAATTCACTTCCTCCGGAACTTTTATGAAACCTTCCTGAGAATTTATCGAAATCATTAAACATTCAGAGATATGCCAATAGCATCCATTACAGTTACAGAAGCTGGTGGGTGCCCTCTGGCACAATCTTGTTTCTCTTACGTTTACATAACGCTTGTTTTTTTGGAAAATATATGCACTGATAATTCTCTTACAGTTACAGAAAATTTGCGTTTCTCATTACATTTCAATTACATTCTACTGAAACAAGGTTTTGCCTGGGTATGGATCTAAAGAGAAGAAGATGGTCTTCAAGAAGACTGGTGTTTCGAGGGTATCTCTCCTTCAAAACTTAACCATGGACTTTCCATTTTCAGCGCCACATGATGTCATGAATCTCGTACTTTTAGGCTTTTAGGATGGATGAAGCATTTGCTCACGCTCATAAAAGGGTTCCATTTTGGTGTTGAGAAGCTTGACACAAATATTCCAACTTTTGTGATTTCTTCAGAGGTTTTATCCAAGGTCAATTTGGGTATTGACAAGTGCTGGAGCACTATTCCCCCATAGTGGCGTCGATCACCATCGTGGCGTCGATCACCATTCTCGTTCGATAATGTATCTCGATTCAAAGCCGAAGACCTAAAAAACATGCAGTGTTGTTTTTGTTGCCTTTCCTGCATCGATTTAAAGTACAGAAGAATGTAATAAACGTATGGGAGAAGACAAGCGAGATGGAAGGCGTGGTATTCGAGTATAATTGTGAGCCATCGCGTTTTCTGAAGGTGCAGAAAATTATCGAGCAGCTCTACGCACAATTTGTAACCATGGTTGGGTCCAAAGATAAACACGGATTCTGCTTCACGCCAACAACACATGCAATTCTCCATCTTCCAGAGATATTGAAGCAGTGTGGATCTCTTCCAAACACCTCCCGGTTCCTGTTTGAACGTTTGGTAGGTGAGATTGGGCGACGAGTGCACTCGAAGAAAAGCCTTTCATCACATATTTTCCACAAGAATCACATCGTATTTGCTATGAGATTAGTCAACGGTGAACTGCCGCCTGCCGGTCCGGACCAAAATGATAAACCTCTTTCGAGCTTGTAATCGGAACCATGAGCAGAAGCTACCCACGATGACTACGAAAGCGCTGCGTTCGGTAATGAAATTGGAAAAACGATTGGAGATTTGACTGATAATCGGTTGCAGTTTTTTGCTTGCTATAATCACCGAAGTATGTACGAGTGGAAATCCGTGTCATTTAAAGAAGTGGAAAAGAATGATTCTGCGACAATCTTGTTCAGAGAACAGAAGCTTGTCATCGAGGCAGAGGATAATTACGAAAGAAGGAAGGCGAGGGCAAACGAAAGTCGGCAGAAGTGCTGTGTGTGCGTACTTTTCATTCCAGAAACATCATCGAACGTTAGTAAGTCGTATGCAAATAATGAAACAGATGTGATGAAACATATGTATTATGGTAGGATTAGGCAGATTTGGAGATGTAATGTTGTGAGAAATGTGCGGGGAAGAAAAACCAAAGCAAACCTCATTTTCGTCGACGTCTCGTAGCAGAACGGACTAAAGCAAAATACTTCAAGAACGCTTGCGTACTCTCAAAATTTGGTACTTGGTGATAGATATACTGAGCCGGTATCTTGTATTGATTCTTTTCTGGGATTTTTGATATCTCTGGACGCCGCTACTTTCTCTACAGACACAAGCAGCGACACCTGAAGTATTTCCTCCAAGAAGCACCATTTTAGATTTGAAATATAATGAGGTTTGCTCCAAACGAGTGATCGAGTAATTAGAGAACCACATTGCCCAGAAAAGGCAAAAAAGTACGCTGGAATGAATTTTTCATTGTTGCAAAGGTTTTGTGTTTCATTGTCCAGATAAATCGAGAAGGATGTACGCGTCGTGTTTCTATTTCCAAAAATGCGAGGGTCTCTTCTGAAGGATTACTAAACAGAGCCAAGATAAACCCCTCAGAAAGTTGATGACCAAAACTCTTTTCAAAATTAGACCACTCTTGTCCGCCTAATGCAGAAGAAAAATCGAGTTCACCGCGCGCGGTCAGAGTTCTATTGCAAATGGTTGCAATTAACCAAAAATGTCAGGGTCATCCGGCTGACCAACCCTTCCCGTCGATACAACATTGCGACAGTGATAGTATGAATGTCTCGATGTCGTGGCAGACATGTAACTGTCTGAACAGAATCGCTGACTTCTTCCGCGCGTACTTTAGTAGGGCTCTTGGGTGGTTCTGAAATTATCTAAGAGCGCACTCTATGCTACTTTTGCTACCTTCTACAATAGATTCTATCTGCTTTGAGGGGCGCATGTGCGCACCCACAATTGAGTACTAGGTACCAAATTGGACATTGTTGCCCAGTACGGCATCGACTATCCAACGGGACTGGGTAGTCTCGACACACCCCCTCAATGAGTACTTGGTAGAATGTTCATTGATTCCCGATGATTGAAAAAAAGTGATCTTGACAAGGACTTGGTGAGAGTTCAGCAATATTAAGTTCACTCGGTACATATTCAACGCATATGTAACCATTGCGTACAGCTTCTTTCACAAAATGGTAGCGAATACCAACATGACGTACCCTGTGCATTCCTTCAACATCTCTTGTCCAACTAATTGCACCCAGATTATCCTGAAAAATAGTTATAGGCTCATCACAGGTCATTGAAAGTTCTTCAAGGATATCGCGAATCCACAACACTTGTCGAACACACTCAGCAAGAGAATAAAATTCGGCTTCTGCGGTTGACAATGTAACGCACTTCTGCACCGTTGATCTCCAGTAAACCGGTGTATCTCCAAGTAAAATGACGTATCCAGAGCGCGATCTACGATTGTGCTCATCGCGAACCCAGTCCGTGTCAGAATACGCTACAAGTTTGTTCGTGGTTGGCCTGATTCGCAACCCGTGCTTCATTGATCCATGGATATATCGTAGTACATATTTCATTGTTTTCCAATGAGTTGGACTCGGAGCCGAGCTGTACTTGTCAAGAAGAGAAACAGCTATGGCAATATCCGTACGAGTACGAATGCTGAGGATTGCAAGGGAGCCTAGAACCGAACGGTACGGAACGTGGCGCATGGCTTCGCTCTGGGCATTGGAAAGCGGAGCAAGTGGTTCATACAAAACATGGCCTAGGGGCAGAGGATGCTTTGCGAGCTTCGAAGTTTCCATGTGCGTCATAGATATGAGTCGGTTCATTAGCGGTTCCTGATGCAGTAATAATCCGTCTTCAAACTTTTGGATGGTCACACCAAGGTGGAGTTTGGCACATACCAGGTCTTGTATTTCGAAATAGGCTTCAAAATGTTTCTTCACGGCTATCACTTCATTTCGGTGGCCAAAGAACGAGATTTCATCAACGTAAACTAAGGCGATAACCACTGGATGGCCTTTGCGCAGAACGAAAATACATGCACATAATTTCAGCTGCATAAAACGCAGTGAAGAAAGAAAAAGAGCCAAGAATCGAAACCAAAGTTTTGCAGGAAACCAAAACGGCCAGTCAAGTCTAGCGGATCAGCTAAAGTCTTAGCGATTGGAGATGCTATAGAAGAAGGGAAGCTTTTAATGAAGGCTTTCAAAGAACTTTTGAAGATGGAAATTGATCCAGTAGTTGTGACGGATTCCAAAGATTTGTTTGACACGATTTCTACTTGTCACAGCTCCCTGGATCGCTCTATTCGTGCTGACGTCAACGTGATCAGATACGGGTTTGAAACTGGTAATGTCTCTCGAATTATTTGGACGAAGAGAACTGACGAAGAGAACCTTGAATCTAGTTGATTCATTGAAAAAGATCAACATTCCGTTGAACAAGCTTGAGCTCATGATGTTTTCTAGAGAGATACCCCACAGTTTCGACTCAAGCAAAGCTGGCGATTCTGCTTCTTTTACTGCATATCGGCTCCACCGCCTTTTCGTTGATTCGCTCTGTGTACACACGAGTGGCAGAGAACATATCTTCGTCAGAGAATGCCGCGAATGCAGGGTTCATAATATATCAGCTTGGAGTTGTGCTGGAGAAGGAAACGAGAAGGCTTTTTGAGGATGAAAAAATCGCACCAAATGGACTGCAATTCATCTCGCATATAATGAAGTCATTGAATACGATGCGCCAGGACTTTTGTGATGAAAAGAGCAACTCAGTATTTATTGATGATACTTTTGCATCTGTTCAGGTGGAAAACATTGTCGATTTGTCGAACCATTCGAGTTTGAATCAGAGCAGCGGAAAAGAAGACACTACAACATTTGGAAAGGAGGAGAGACGAATTGGAGCCCGGAGAACTTAGAAATGTTCAGGAGGCATGTTGATGAGAAACGCTCGTCTTCGACATGACTCAAGCAAAACAAAACGCCGAAACAGCACGATTCATCGTAAGACAAGGCCTGATCGTCATACCAAGAAGCAGAAATCTAGGAGACTTTTTTTCAAATTTCGAGGAAGTGTGAACTGTCCTAATGTGTTGGATCGGAAAGAAATTTTGGGCTTTTGCTATCGCCTTTGCGACGAGATTGGTATGCAGAAAAATGAGAAGCACGTTTGTCAGCATTTTGTGGCAAAGCACTTGGAAAATACCGAACGTATGCCGACGATGATGGAATTGCCGGCTGTCTTTGAGTCAGCTTGTTCCGAATGTACAATATCCAAGAAGAGAACGGAATACAGCTGCGATGAAAGTAAATGAGCCAACTCAGCGCTTACGTACACTGCGGCGCGTGATAGTTTGCATGTACATGTGGGCAATTCTCACTGTAAGTGCATTGCCAAACATTGGAAGATGTAATGGATTTGGAAAAGCTATGGAAAAAGCTAGAGCTGTTATTCGAGGAATATTAGTTGCTTTGAGAGTTGTACAGACTTGAAGTTGTAAACACTTGAGGGGTCTCTCTCTTTGGAAGTATAGAATACGTACAATACAAGAGATGAAACGGCTCAAAATGTGAAAAGGTAGTGCTGAATAGGCGGCGTTAGCATTAGAACAATGCAATAGGACGGAGAAGACGAAGAGGAGAGAATGCAGAGGATAGGGATCGAAGGATGGCGGGAATAAAGAGGACAGACGATGAGTAAAAAAGAAGAGACATGCAGTGGGAAGCGGTTTGGCACTGGTTTCATACGTGGAGGAGCAGGGCAATCAAATCAAGTGCGAATTGGGGGCAAATTAGAAAACGGTTGTTTTTAGCGCTTTTTGCTAGAGTTGATGTTGATTGGGCACACCTTTTGAGACGAAGCAACTGGAATCAATTAGTTGCGCTGCCAAATCATCAATGGCAAAGTTTACCACAAGGCGCCGTCGGACAAGATGTCGTAACCGCTTCTCTCACAATCGTTGCTGCTGACGCTCCAAAGACGTGCAGTCCAGCCAAGTATCTCGCGCCCCACACTGCGCATCTGCCATGAGCTTGTTCAGAAAGCGAGCAATCTCGCCGCGCATGCTCACGTAAGACTGCAACAACCACCCCTTTCCCGCGTCTGAAGATATCCATTGCTTCAGCAATGGGCACACCATGGGCCAGTTCTCATGGCGTGTAACGTCTCCCCCAACGGACATGGTGTACTTGATGTTGGGCAGCACTCGACATATATCATAGTGCGCATGCGCCGGGCAGTTTCCACGATACGCCGTCAGCAGCGTCCCCGTCGCATTTCGTTGCTCATACTGGTTTGACAAAGCTCCCCGCGGCACGCAGTCGCAGCATTGTTCACACAGCGAGTACACAAAGTAGTCGAGCCGCATACGGTTGTACGAGCTCGAAAAGTCTGACGTCTGTTGCCAGCGCACCGGGTCGCACCCCCTGTTTGCCAACGCGTACATTCGCAACTGCTGCTGGCACGGAATGTGGACCAAGTTGTAGATGGAACTGCAGTCTGCAAAGTTTCCGTTGCTCAGAAACGGCTTGAGTTTGCACACAGAGCATAGTTTTGGCGGGATGAACACGCCCGTGCAACTTACGCCGCTGCCAGTGCCGCCTTTACCGCCGTGACAAGGGTTTTTCCCGCTTGCTGCTGCGCTCGGCGACGGCGCTGCAACCAGTAGCAGAACGATGAGAGAAAGCGTTTGGGTGAACATTTCGGCGGCACGTCGAAACGGTTGAAAGATGCGGCGCTTGTGGGGTGGGTGAAGGGGGGGTGGTGCTTGAGTGTTGAGACTTTTTGCTTTTCTTTTGTTATAAAGGCAGTCCATCACGTTGCGTGCACCGAGCCTGACTCATGCGAGTGACAGAGCAGTGTGAGTACGAGAAGACAAGTCACCCGTTGTGATTGGGGAGTGAGATGTAACAACATTGCACTGAGGGTTGTGCTGCAGCGCACAGCCACCATCCATTGAAGCAGCCTCGTGCCGAGCACGCCAATGGTGGCGCAGCGGAAAAAGACGCCGGCAGGGGCGCAGAGCGAGCAAGATGGCCAAATTCGCGACGACGCGAATTCGTGCGGAACTCGTCCGCGCCGGAAGATATACCTCTGTAGAACGATTCTCGCGAGAAGGACGCAGGCGAAATACTTTTCTCGCAAGCCCACTGGACTTGTCCCTGTGGCTCTGTTACTGCTGCGGTTTGGGTGTGTGCGCTCGCTGCCCCGCGCCTTTGCCGCCACGCCGCGCGAGATCGAGAACAAAGCTGACTAAGCCGCGCGCACTGTAAACAGTTGGCACTCGCTGTGCTTGTTCCGCGTGCGTGTCCACGTGGCAGCGACAAACTACTGTGCAGGACACGCCTGCATTTTGCTTTCTTTTTTCGCAAATATCGGCACAGAGAGCCAAAGTAAGAGAGAAAGTTTACACACCAATACTTACAAAAACTACTCATGTAAAAAAGAGCTCTGCCTTCTACCGCAGCGTCACTAGGCGTCACAACCGCCGTCGATTCGAGCATTGCTCTCGTGTCTCACCAACGTAGCACCAGACTCACACAAGCCTTTTCCCAATTAGCACCGCGCAAGAAGCGCCTTAACTTTTGCAAAACCGTCCACATTTCGTCTTCACTTTGGATTCAAGCCCAAATGGAGTCAAGTGAAAAAACTCTCATCATTTCCATGCCACCTCACTTTCACTCCAAAGCAAGGCCCTCTTCGTGCTTTTGCTTTACTTATCCCCTATGAAGATTCACTGAACAACTCATTGAGCTAACGACGACAAACTATTACCAGTGTATTCCAAATCTCAAAGATATTCTCATTGAACACGAATTCAGTCAGCTGATCGTACACAACTTCGTAGCACAAAATGAAGAACATTTCAAGGCTTTTGCCAGCCTCCGTCGTACAATCCCGACAAGAATTATCCAGAAACAGAACAGAAAAATAGAAGATCCAACCAGCTCCACAACACAACCACACGAAATTGTTTCTGCCATCAAGCACACGTTGCATATTAAATCCACAAAAGAATTCTTCGTCCAGGCGATTAATTTCATCAACTTCAGACGAACCGGAACTATAAAACAATACGTTGGCCAGCAGCATTTACATATTTGACGCAGGAAAATCGTCGCAAACACACGAGGAATCGAAGATTAATGTGTCATGGTCAACTACATTCTGCAAGTGCTTGTACAAAACCAAGGCGTTGGACAGCGTGCAATACTCTTGATTCTGCATTATTCAGCGAACAACTTCAAGGTACGCAACACCGTTTAGAGAAATATGGGAGCCTCCTTGCACAAAAAACAACATTTTTTACACCATCATTAATCCCACCTCAACATACACAACGGTACAATTTACAGAATGGTGATGGCCATAGACGTGTCCGTAGGCGTGGTCGTGGCCGTTATGGAAGATCTAGCAATAAAAGCCTGCACAGCGCCATTAAATATTTTAACAAAAAAATAGACGCGCTACACACGAGTTGCCAAGTTCCAGGACGACTTTGAACTACTGAAAAACAATCCACCAGCAATACTAAAGCCATGTAGGAAGAGATCCTAAATGCAATGCAAGCTCTCAACTACCTACCCCAACAGGCAGTCAATAAGGACCAGCAATGTACTTACACTCTTGACTCACCCGCTTATCCTACCATTATCTCCCACAACACAACCGATGTAACTGACTTGCCATCACCACTCACCACATCGATCGCGGCATCATATTCTCTACAGACCCGGAAGACGGGAAACTTGCGGATGATCCGTGACAATGGGAAAAGAATAACACTCTTTATCTTGATCAAAAAAGACATTCAAAGCAATCGACTACCAGTATACTCCAAAGCAAAACATCTTGGGCTGGTTATCTTCACACCACAATCTGCGTACATGCTTGGGCGAACAGTACCATTAAAACTCCTTCACACTGCCTCTTTGACCAATAATTCCTACACATTCAACCTTCAACATCCAACCGAAGCAGCCAAATTAACACAGTCACACACATCCCAACCCTTCATACCACTTCACCACAAGAAATCACAAAACCTCCCGGCGCCACTGACGACAGCGCGAAAAAGACCACTGACACGCCGTTTATCTTCCAGCTCTCGACCAAAATTCAGACCCACACCTTTGGCCTTCACCCTGACCCACGATCCACAGGAAGAAAAGGAGCCAACCAATACAGCCCTCCACAAATGGCACATAATATTCAACCACGCCCCGCAACAGCTAGAGTGCGTTTCAAAAACATATTCCTTTACAAAAACTGCGCCAAAAAAACATTTCACGTACTGTAGAGCACATTTTACAGCCAATGCAAACCACTGAGTCAATAACATTGTTTCAAAAGTATATCGTTTATACAATCATTAGCACACTTATGGCTCGTGGCGCGCCTCTAACACGTTCTGAACAGCTGCAAATCATGTAATTAGTAAGTCAGGATGTGGTTGCAGCAGACATAGCCCGAAAACTCAAGGGCCCTCCAAAAACAATTAGCAACTTCATTAAAAAAACAGGCTACAAACAGAACGAAGCGTTCAACCGGCCGTCCACATCACTATCCCTGGCCGATGATCGTGGGATTAAGCGAGAACTATGCCATAATACTTCATTTTGCTGGAAATTTGTCAAAAATCCAAATTTTTCTCTATCAAGATTTACTATATGGCGTTAAGATAACCTTCAAGATTTGTTCAAGTACATCGGTAATGGGTTGGGCTGGAATTTTCACGAAAAGAGCAACTGATACGGCTCTCGTTGATATTAATATCAACTCTGAGAAGTATGCTGATGTTCTAGAACACTATCTTCTACATTTTTCATACTGTATTCACGGAGAAGAATTCATGTTTCAGCAAGATAATGCACCTGTGCATAGGTCTAATTCTGTGAAACAGTGGTTCAATAGTGTAGTATCCGCTCTAATGGAGAGAGCAGACACCTGCGACAGCGTTCGGACTGCCAATGGGTCGCTTGCGCGGAAGAAAAAGGGTTGGTAGAGCTACAACACCAGTGAGCTGGACGTGGGCTGTAAGGCCACTACTCGCCAGCGAGGGTTACCAGTGCAACTGTAAAACGTTGATGGAACGTAGGTACGAGACGGCTCGTGAAGTGATTGGGGGCTGACTATCTATTATAGCTCGTCCGGATCTCCGGTTAAGGAATTCTAAGCGAGGAACAGAATACTCATGATGTCCATGTTGTCTCCTTTACTTGGAGTCGGCGCTCACCTCTGGTACACTATATAATGTGTACCAGGGTGCGTGCCCAAATAAATATATAAATAATACCCAGTGGTCAGCCACTTAGCCAAACCACTGTATGGGTATGGTCCCTAATGGACGTCTAGCTACAAAGGGAAGTAAAACCAGCCACGTGGATCGCCACTACATGCGCCGTTGCCAATATGGCATTCCCCTAGGAAGGGTCGCAACTATGTGCGCGCCGTGGTAAGCCACTCGACCCATGACGCCACGTGTTCCACGAAGACATTCTGCCTCTAGGCATCCTATGCAGGAGGCCGCTTCATATCACAATGCTGATGATAAGACTCACTTATGGGTTCCAACCGCGACTTCGCGAAAAACCAACATATCGGATTCCCCGACATAGTAGACTACTACACACCCCCCTCGTTAAGCGCGAACCATGGGGGACGCAAGAAGCGTTTATACGCATTCGGACCGGTGTTCCGGGTACTCATCTTCATCACGAATTCCTCGCCGCCCGACCAACTCTTATAGTTCTCAACAGCATTCCGTTCCTCAGCGCTCTTCAGCTCGCTCTCTCGCGATGGATCCGAACGCCGGGTCCAACCCGTTCCAGACCTTTTCTGAGGATGTGCCTTCTGGGGCTCCGTCCAACACTGCTGGTTATAGGTCGCAGCCTACTGCTCAACTCGGTCCATACCGTTCGTTCCCCACACCGTACACCGGATTCCGGTCGGTACCGTTACCTCAGCAAACCGTGGCTCCGATGCCGAACGCGGCTTACGTCGCCTCTTTGGGTGTGATTTGAGCCGCTTCTCGTCGTGCTCAGCGGAGCTACCCGCACCCTGCGGATTTCTATGGACGAGATCCTCTCGACAACATTGAACTTTTCGCGCAAGCGCCCTGGTTTGATCCAGTTGCTATCCGCGATGGCGAGTTGATACAACAGTAAGTACACGGTGGGTACTTCCCTGACGGTATTCCGGAACATGCGATTTATAGCGACGACTGGGCGAGCCATATTGCTTTGCCAGACAACACGATTGCGCGATATTCAACGGAAACCTTGTCCGAAGCCCGTACGCGGTTCACCAAGCTGATTTACCAGCGTCTTCACCGATTCATCAGTACGGGTCTCCTCCCGCAGGACTGGGAACTAGATACCTGGAAAGCCCGTACCAACGGTGAAGGTTACTCGTATATCGTGACACTCGTTGAAGTCGATGTTAGCGGTGGGCGCAGTGTGCGCGGTGTGCGTGATGCAGCTCTCTGCTTTCAGCAACCTCTTCTCCGTGCGGAGTTCCGCTTCCTTCGAAAGCGTGACATTCCCTATTGGGATTATCCCCGTTGGGAACGTCGTACTCGATCACGTTTGGGCTATTTGGTGCCGTATCAAATGATCGAGATTGACCGCATCCGGCGGAACGCGCGCTTCGGGCGCTGCATCGGTATTCCGGAGCATTGGGCGGCGATCGAGAGTCCTCGTGGTTGCCCTGTGGAGCTCCCACCGACGATCTTCTACATCGGTTCCGCGTTGGTTAACGACCCGTTCTCGGGATATTGGACGGTGGTTTATACCGAGTTTATCGCCAAGATGGCCGTTTTCTTCCTGTGAGATGCTTATGATACCTTTAGAGTTGGGTACATGTCGCCCACAGCGCGAAAGTATGCGAGAGAACTCGATCTTTCCCTTGTCCTGGTATCCCATGCGAACCATGTCGACTTCCTCCATCTTGTGGATTTGATCGAAAGTGTCGATTGGTCTGGAGTGCCAGCTGATCAATCCGCTCGTGGAACCCGTGCAAGACACCACGACCATTCTCCTGGACGAACAGAAAGTGCTGGAGATTTCGTTTGGTACGACCCCTGGATGCGCCAGTTGATCACCTTCGAGCAGGCTCGCTTTCTTCGGGAGAACCCGCGTGACATGCCACCTAACCAGCTTACTGGATACGTGTACGATGCTACTCCATCCGAGAACGGAGAGGAACCGTATGAGGAAGCGCCGGGAGCTGATGCTGAACTCGGTTACGAGGACGAGCCAGAGCTGGCAGGCGTAGCGACTTCCGTCGATCAATCTGCATCGGCGGGAGTTGCTCAAGAGAACTTTCATGGGTTTACCCAACAACCAATTTCAGTGCAGGTCGAAGATCCAGGCTTGGATCCGCTGAGGCAGTTCCTCTTAGATGCGAGCTTTCCCGTGGACCAAGTTGAGGGTGATCGCGCACAGCTTCTTGCGAACCTACGTGTTCGCACGTCTCTTTGATGATCCTAGAAAAGGCTCCTAGTCAACACGCTTGCGGTGGTATCTTGATACCAATAAAACTTCGGTGACTTCGTGTCTTCACGTTCCCTTCTTATCTTTTAGTCTTCATCTCCTCTCGCTTCTCGAGTTCTTCAATCCTTCTTCTCGCTTCTCGAGTTTGTCCTAGGTGATAATCAGTAAATGTCCTGTGCTTGCGTGGTTTCACGTTTCTTCCACATGACTTCTTGTTTTCTTCTCGCCTTTCGAGTTTTTACTACCTTTGTAGCCCATACTTAGAAATAGGATGTGCCCATGAGCCCGAATATCGAGGAGTCGATCTTCCTGGGGAGTGGTAATCGCATGCGTCGATGATATCGCACGAGCTGCGAACGGGGGATATGAGCTATAGGTTCCTACGTATCCGCTTCCGGAGGAAAACCGCACCAACGGACTCGATACAGTAATTCTCTAGTATCTTCATGCTCGCCATGTTCACATATGCGATCCATAACATATTCCTGGGCGTTTCCCAATGCTTTCGCTGTTGGCGCGAGACTCCTGTTAACAGGTTTGAAATGCCTTAGGGCTGACCCAAGCGTCTCTTTGTTAGCAGTCTCAGCGTCGCTAAGCGTTCGCTCGTCGACTAACTGTCGTTCTGCCCGCAGGGGCAGTGTACTCATTCCTTGAGAACCTTTCTCAGATAAAGAGCTATCCTGTTTTCCAGGTTCCATAGAAGCGTACTTCTTGCTACTTCTCAATTCCATTCGTGGATGAACTTCCTTCGGTTTATCCGATTCTGACCGCTGTTGGGTGGATGATGGTGCTTCCACCACGACAGGAGGCGATACCTCTTCTTCTTCCTGCCCACGAGGGATGGGAGCCGATATCGGCGGAACAGCGAGTAGCGCTTCACTTGACGGTTCAGCCTGAAGTGGCAACGGCGCGTTTTCGTCTGCACTCGTTTCCAAGTCCTTGGGGCCGAATTCCAAAACATCTTTCCTGCTTTCGGGTTCCACTTCTGTACTTACGGGTGTGCGCGTGCCACGGGGCATACCCCGATATTTTGGAAGCTGTCCGTGATTGGCGTACGCAACCGCCGGCGGTGGGAGATCAAGAGCTTTCTCCTCCGCTCGAGCCATTGGTGGCGGTTCACTCTCCCCAGAGTCACTTGGGCTTTTGCCTGGACGTTCCGTCGCACTTGCCTCCTTAGTTCTACCAGATACCTGGAATTCCACTTGCGGGTCAGGCGCGACTTCAACGCGATCGCGCGATACACGTTCAACGTCCTCGCCTGTCTTGATGACCACTGTGTCTTCATCAAGGTCCACCACTTTGAAGGGTCCAGCCGCTATCGGCAACAACTTATGACGAGATTCTTCCTGTTTGTCCGGTTTTTCGACTCGCACGGAGACGTGACCTCCTACTCGGATTGCCGGATTTCCTCTTCGCCTTCTGGCGTCATAGTTTCGCTTATAGCGAGCTTGTGTCTTTGATAACTCCTTAGCGGCTTCTTCCGCTCTGGCCTTCAGGTCATTCCTCCATTTCAGATGGTACTTAGCCGGGGTCGGTGCGTCCAATTCTGTCTCGTCGTCGAGCGCAACCGGTAAAGCCGGAGGGTTACGTGAGAGCACGAGGTCGAACGGTGCCTTCTTTGTAGAGTTATGCACTTTCGTACTGTACGCGTAGCACAGAGTATCTGTAAACATGTCCCATTCTTTCGGGTGGTCCGCGATGTAGTGTCGTAATGCTGCTATCAGCGTGCGGTTGAAACGCTCCACCTGACCGTTGCAATGCGGATGATAGGTCGTGGTAAACACGTTTCGAATGCCCATATTGCGGCAAACATTCTGAAAGAACTTCGCAACGAATTGCTTCCCATCATCTGATAACAGAACTTCTGGTGGTCCGTATATAAATACCCAGTGTTTGATAAACGCCTGTGAGATTACGGTTGCGGTTATCCGCTTCAACGGCACAGTCCGCACTAGCTTCGAGAAGCGGTCGGTGATTACCAATAGGTATCGATAACCTCGCCTTGAGCGAATCAATTCCCCTAGTATGTCAAAACTGACTTATTGTAAAGGCGCTTTCGCCTGGAATAACGTCATCGGTTTCCGCTCCCCGTTCAGCTTCACGCGATTCTTCGCACATGTTGTATACAACCTCACTGTAGCATGGCAGTCCATTGTCAAAGTAGGCCAGTAAAAATCTCTTCTTAGAGTCATGAACAACTTCGTTCCTCCTGGATGACCAGACAGCCTGCTATAGTGTGCCAGATGGAGTACTCGACTCTTCAAGACGTGTGGAATCACGATTCGATCATGCTTTTCGACATGTCTTAACATTATTCCTCGCGAATCGAGTGAAAAGGGGAGCTCCTCCCCCCCCGTTAATACGAAAGCGTATCGACGCACAAAACGTATCGGCGTGTTGCTCATTGAAGAGCTCAGCGTACGAGATTCGCTCGAGTTGAACTGAAAGGTCAGTGTCTGCTAATGCAAGGAACGGGTCTGCATCCTAATAATCATCAAGGGTCTCTTGTTACTTTTCTTCAAAAGATGGTGAATGGGTCTCCATGTAGAAGCAAGGTATCTCTTCATCGATTTCGCCTTGGGTTTGGCCCAGTGTTTTGAGTCGTGATAGCGCGTCAGCTCAGAAATTGGCCAATCCCTTCTTATACTTCACTTCGAAAACGAATTCAGAAAGGCGTAAGCGCCATCGTGTGAGACGACCAGACGGGTCTGTAATGGACAGTAAACATCGTAGAGACGAATGATACGTTTTGACGGTAAAACTTTCTCCTTGGAGATACGGTCGCAATGTGGTTAGAGCCCAAACGACTGCAAGGCATTCCTTTTCTGAAACTGAATACTTCTTCTCAGCTGCGTTCAGCGATCTTGACCAGTAACCAATGGGTTTGCGTTCACCATCAGGGTGTGTTTTAAAAAGGGCACACCCTACTTGGTACTCGCTAGAGTCGGTATCCACTGAGTATGGCAGGTTGGGGATGGGCAGCGCCAAGACTGGGGCTGTAATAATCTTTGTCTTCAGCGTGTCGAACGCTTCCGCTTCAGCTTGTCTGAATTGTTCCAGCTGTACTGGTCGTCCTTTACGCAGCTTTGTGTTGAGCAGTGCCGCTATATGCGAGTATTGCGGCACGAATCGTCGGTAGACGTTGCACAAGCCGAGGAAAGAACGCAACTGCTTCTGTGTCAACGGAGGTTGTACTTCGCGGAGAGCCGCTGTTTGTGCCTCTTGAATAACAATCTGTCCCGGTTTGATCATATGTCCTAAGTTCCGGAGTTCCGGACGGTGCCAGCGAACCATTCGGAGTTCTTGAAATTAAAGGTGATACCTGCGCTTTGTAGTGCTTTGAGGATCTCCTCGACATGCCGTAAATGGCTTTCCACATCCTGGGAAAAGATGATCACATCGTCCAAATAGACCAAAAAAGTCTTCCACTTGTATCTTGAGAGCAAGATGTCCAGAGTACGCTTGAAAGTAGCCGGTGCGTTCGTTAAGCCAAAGGGCAGCCTTTTGAAACGGTAGAGACCGGCGTGACACGCAAATGCAGTTTTATCTTGGTCTTCTTCCGCTACATGCACCTGCCAATAGCCAGAGTTGGCGTCCAACGTGGTGGACACGTTCGCTTCTCCTAAGCTGTCGATACATTCGTCCATTCGAGGCAACGGGTATGTATCTCGAACTGTAACAGGGTTCAGTTTTCAATAATAGATACAGAATCGTAAAGAACCATCAGGTTTCGGAACCAGCACCACTGGTGAGGCCCAAGCAGATTGAGCTGCTTCGATTACTCCTTCTTCCAGCATTTTGCTGACATTCTCTTCCTTGATTTGGCGAGTTCGCGGTCCCGCTCTGTACGTTGGTTGGGAGATGGGTCGTGACCCTGGGACAAAACCAATGTGGTGTTCCGTAGCGGAGATTTCTCCTAGTTTTCCACTCCACATGGATGTATACTTTTTCAGCATAGACCTGATCTTCGCTCTGTAGTGTTCCGACACATGTGCTAAGTCTATCTCATCGACCAGGCTCTCTGGATCCTTTGCCGTTTGCAATTGATCTCCAGACGGAGTTTGCAGTTCTTCGTCTGTGTCACCGACATGGGTTAATCCCAATACTTCTGCAGTAGAAATATGAGTAGGGACCACCACTGTGGGATGAGGCAAAGCTGTTGCAACACCCTGATTCTTTGGTATCTGGTAATCGTTATCGGTGAAGTTACTCACTAGTATCCAAAAGGGGCTACCAGGATCAACCTGAACAATGCCGTTAGCGACTAGCAATACACGGGATTCGTACATCCTAGTATTCGGTTGAGTTACCACGAGTCCGTGTCGTTCTGTTCTTACTTGAACCCAAGTTTGGGTTTGCGCCTTCAGCATGGTACTCTTCGCTACTCGAATCCTCGGCGAGACACGTCTTCGGGATTTCCCGTATTCCATAGATGGTGGAAGTGGAGGTGCTTCGGGGCAACGACGCATTGGCTTGCGAACAATTGGTAACATTGATCCATCATCTAGTTCCACTAGTTTTCTTCGCGGGCGAATGGCTTCGACAAACTTGTCGCAATAATCACATCCCAGTACCACTGGTGCAGCTAACGTCTTACAGACGATGAAGTCGACTAGGACTACAAAGCATCCCAAACGCACCACGAGTCGAACTGTTCCCAGTATCTTCACAGCATTTTTGTTGGTATCCCGGATGTCCGGTAAAGGACCGTATCGAATACGTTCTAAGTCAGCAGGAGCGAGCTCCGATTCCTGTATAAAGTTCGGACCATCACCTGTGTCCAGGATAGTCAATGGACGAGATAACAGATTCCTGTCAGAGCCGATGACGGCATAGACCTTATAGTTTCTTTTAGACGCTACCATGAGGTAGCTTTCCCGTTTTGACGGGCAAGTATAACGTCTCCAAGGACGATGTAACTCACAGTCAAACTGTACTCGCCTTCCGTGCGGCGGATTGATTCCGTACGGCCGAAATTCTGAGGCCTCAAGAGAATCTTGGGCTTCCAAGCGCGAGAGCAGGGAGGCGGGCTCTCCCCGGTCAGCACTACTGGATCGACTAGTGCCGACCCTGTAGGGGCTCTTTCACTTAGATTTCCGGTTGCACCGGCTTATTCGCCTCAAAGGCGCCTCTTCCTACCGGGGTTCCGGCTTGTAACACTTCAACATTCTGAGCAACCGGCTTGTCCGTCCGGCGCATCGGTGTCTGAGAAAACAATCTTTTGGCTATCCAATACATGCCAGCCGGTACGCGGCTCCTTTCCTCTTCTGAGAGTGCTTCATAATTCGTCATGATACGACTCAGATCCTTTGCCAGAAGAGTGCATTCTGCACTCAAATGGTGTTTTCCATAAGATGAATAGCATATCAGACCGTCACGGCGGTTGGTCAACACAGGTTGTGAACGGTATGCCGTGTGAGTATCCACCCATCCGGGTTTCCCGTTCTTAAAACCTCCTTGTGAATGCACCGTGTAGGGACGGTACATAGGGCGACGGCCCTCCATAGCCATTAGGGCTTCCTCGTCCTGAGACTCCGAGTGTGGGAGATCCACTGTAGGTACAAAAGAGTCCGTATATTCCATTAAATGGACCGCCTCCTCATGCGAGTCACTCCCTTTGGATGCCAACGACAAATCTCGAGAGTCAACTGGAGATTCCAGATGTAGCAGTTTGCTGCGCTGATTAACTGTGGCAGAGATCTTCTCCTTACCCATTGAGGTTCCAAAAGCCACTGAATGACGGGGGCTACCACGCGCTCTGGCTGTGTCTCCTTCAGCTTTCGCAAAACTGAACTAACTCCGAAAAAAAGACTCTTCCATGCTTCTCTAAATATCGAGCTACCAACTACTTAATGCTTGGGTCCAGCCCGTCGATGTACAAGGTATTCTTGTCCTCCATCGAGTGGAAGTTCCCACAGCGGACTGAAGCTTTGTTAAGCCTTGAGAAGTACTCAGCTTCGACCTCTTCAGGCTTTTGGGTCAAATCCCTTAGGTCCAGAATCGCCTGACGTATCGCGTTTGAAGTCGCGTAACTGCGCAGCAAATACTGCACCGCCTCTGGCCATGAGGTAACGCCGCCTTCATCGGCTGTCAATGATCTGCATACGGAACGATATTGCTCTAAAGCAAAACCCTTCAGAAAGTGTGGTAAAGACACAAATTCCTGTGGTTCACTCATCTCTAGAGTGTCTGCTTCGGCAACGTATCGAGTGAGAAACTAGATAACGAGAATGAGGGTTTTCCCATCAAATGTTGAATCAATAAGGCCGATCTTCAATCGTTTGATGTGATCCTTCACCTTCATGGTTTCGCGTCCTGAGCGCTTCTTGCTCTTCACCTTCAGACGGTAGTACCTGTAATTCAGGACCTTCCGATAAAGCGGATTCGTGCACGGGAGCACTTTCAATCCTCTGTAAGGTGAGCCTTTTTTTCTCACTAACCACGAAGACGTGTTCGTCTTCCGAGATCGGGACCTTCGATGACCATCATCACTGTCGTCGTCAGCTGACGTATCTGAATCATCAGAATCATCAGTACTGGAACTGAAACCCTCCGTACTTGACGATTCATCACTCGAATCACGTGCGGACTTCCGCTTCTTACGTCGTGTCTTCTACTTCTTCGAACGAGCTTCCTCCAAAGAAGCTCCTTCCTCTTCCAGCACGACTGGTTTAGCAGCAGTCTGCGTATGAACTGCCGCCCCCAGGCGTTCTAAACGAGGGTTAACTCGAGTGAGGATTTCCTCTACATCCACGGTTAAGCCGGGTAGCGCATCGGGCGTATTCCCGTACCTCTCCAGTAGATGGTTCAAATCCTCACGTAGTGTTTTCACTGATGCAGAGACCTGCTTCCCATCGTCTTGACGAAAGATTGCTTGATGCACACTGCATAATTGTTTGACATCAGCGATAAGAGCAGCGACCTGCGATTCCAACGAAACCATGCGCACACGCGAAGCGCTTGACTCAGACTTGAGACAACACACTTCCCTGTGCAAATCATCCTCTTCTTGAGGTCCTAAGACCTCAGGGTTAACTAGACTTCTATGGTGGGTGCGACAGCCGCTGCCACAGGTGCCGGTACATCCGAGAGATCTCGTTTATCATTCACCGAGCGTGAGCGCGACATTGCTTGACGATACAGCCGCTGTCCAGCTTCAACAGATGAGGCCATGCACACAAAGTCCTCCGCCAATGTCACCTGGACCTTGAAAGTTATTTCACAGACATCCCCGAGGCCAAGGACATCTTCTCTATCTCCAGCGAACCACGCCCCAAGAGATCCTACCACCGATGTCTCCTCACTCGCCCCCTCCTCCACGAACCCTTTCACAACTCTCTCTCCCGCACCCCCCATCACACCTCCTACACCCGAAAGCTGCACGTCTCTCTCCCTCATGACTCTGAACAGGTGCATCTCTCCCAAAAACCAAGAGTCGCCCGCACCAAGAAAGAGGAAGCACTCATATGCCTCCAAGAAGTATCACTTGCGAAATACAGCTCCATTTTCGAATCCTACCACCTCCACACCATCTCCCAAGAGCCTACCCACTACAGTATCTTCGCATTTGAACCCCTCCACAACTTTCACCTCGGAATCTCCAAGCACATCTGGGACAAAGAAGCTCCACTTCGACTTTACTGAAACGAGAGCGGAGGCTAGCCTAGCTTGTAAGCGTGCTAGGCGTACGTGTCTTACGTTTGTGCTGCCTGACAGAAGCTTTCATCATCGTGGGTAGGTTTTGGAGCCTGACATTCTGCTGCAAGCTGATGAAAGGGGCTGGTTGGTGGGGAATTGACGTTCAGCAACGATCGTAGGGTGAGAAAAGGTTGTTTCTTGAGTTTCTTGGTTAAGAGATCGGCAAGCATGCGTGTGTTTGGTATGTGGTTGATAGAAATGCGGTTGTTGTGGATGAGGTCTTGGAGGTGATGGTGACGGAGATTGATGTACTTACGGCGCTTGGTTGGGGCGATTTGTTCAGCTACTCAGTTAGCAGCAATACTGTCCACGTAAAGGCGAGTTGCCTTAGTGTTAGAGAAGCCAATATCAGAGAGTAAACGCCTTAGCCAAAGTGTTTGTTCCCCAGGGGCGGGCGCGGCCAAGTATTCTGCTTCACACGTTGATAGAGCGACAGGTTTTCTTTGGCTGATTGCCACATTATAGGGCTGTTAGAAGAAATGTAAACGATTTAACTATAGGATTTGCGGTTGCCTGTATTGGCGAAGCCTGCGTCGGACTAGGATGATATTTGTTCGAAACGAGAAATTTTGTATAGATTTCCGTGAAGGGACATGCCCCGGAGATATTTATGCAGATAGCGCAGCTGTTCTCAAATTCGTTTCGGTGGGAATGTGCATGTTAAGGGCAATACGACTAAATGATTGGGATAGGTCCGGCAGGGTAGAGTCCGCAATGTAGCACAGTTCGCCAACAGTTTGCTTGAATGTGGTTTTCTTGTCGGGGGAAATGAGAGCAGATGATTTGGACATGCATATTGATTTAGTGCTGTTGACGTACGGTGTCGGTTTGGGATTGAAGTGATGGAGATTGAGTTTCTCAAGAGTGTTCCGAATGGTGTGGGGTTGCGATATTGGAATAGACCCGTCTGTGAAGCGGTTTAAAAACCAACTCATAAACAGTTTTGGTGCTCTGAGACGACGGATTTTGTATCTTGTTGTCAGAGTGTGAAACAGGATATCGATTGGTGCTGTAGTGGGTGCTGCAACGAAAAAGTCATCTATTGTTATTGAAATGATCATAAGGTCGTCCTTGGTGTGGCAAATGAAAAGGCAGGGGTCACTTGAGGTTTGTTCGTAGTTTTGATATTTGAAAAAAGTGGTGAATCCATAGAATTATATGTGAGAAGCGGGAGGGTTTCCTTATAGATTACCAATGAGCTTTCCTGCGCTGCAGGTGTGTTGGGACCTGCCATCAAAACGAGGTAATTGTCGTACGTAAACTAATGACGTTTGAGTGTATTTCTCATGAAAAAAAGCGGAAGAAATGTCGAATGGTTCTAGCTTCAAGTTTAATGCCGCTGCCAAGCACATGATGATGTGTATGGGGGGTCGTTCTGCTGTGTATGTAGTGATTTTATCGGGGTTGAAATGAATCTGTGCTTTCATTTTCTCTCCTCTTACTGTGAATTTTGCACGGTATTGTTCAATTTCTCCGTCATATGAACATTTATAGATATTTAATTTAAGAGGAATAGTTTTGAGTGGGTCTGGTAGTTGAAAATTTGGGAACCATTGTATTTTTTTGGTGTTGTCGAGAGTGTCAAGTTCGGCGTTGGGATATCGGTGGGCGATAGTGAGGGGTGATGGAGCGGGGGGGGTAGCGGAGGTGATAGTGCTAGTGATCGAGGTAGTGACTTGAAACGCTTGCGTATTGTAGAAGAGAGGGTAGAGGTTGTGGTAGTGAAGCCTGAAGTCAATAGATTGTAGGTGGTGATATTGGTTGGTTGTGATGTTGAGAACAAGGATATGGGTTAGGGATATATTTTGCATGAAGCGTGCTGGGTGGGATTGTGATTCTCGCTTCTTTTTGTGCGCGTGGTAGTTTGGTATGTTGCCAAGCTGGCCGAATGCGAAAAGCTTCAGGGGATTGGGCGGATGGCTGTGCCATTGTTCTTATGGTGTCTTGTCTGTTGTATCTTGGGTGGTTAGGTTGTATTTGAATATTACATCTTTTGTGGCGTGCTTCCAAAACGATTCGTCCAGATTAGAGTGGTATAGAGCGGCGCGGGTGGCTGTGGCGATGGTGCGGTTTATGCGTTTAGTGAGTGAGTTTTCTTGAGGCTGATCTGGTGTGTTGGAGCGGTATTGTATTCCATGGAGTTTGTATAGTGCATTCACCTGATTTCTTTGAAACTCTTTCGCATTGTCCGTGCGATATATGATGGGGGGGGGGGGGGGGGCGTCCATGGTCTGAGGTGATGAAAAGTATTCCGAGATGTGCCGTCCGCTGGACTACTTTGCGATCTAAGATGAAGAACGCAATGAGATATCGTCTTGCGGCATCTAAATATATGACAAAATAGATGTTTCCGTGTCGGGAGGGGGGTTTGAATGGGCTGCATGTATCGCTGCTGATGTATGCAACTATGCTGTAGTTGTGTGTTGTGCGGCTGTGTTGGTGTGGTGTTTGCTTGTCGGGGGGGAATGAACAGCATGTAATTGGAGGTGGGGGTCGGCGAAGGGATTTGGGGACTATAAATAGCTTGTCATTCAGCGCTATGTGTTGGAGTTTGTTGAGGTTGGTATGATTGAGAACAAAGTGCCAGTGGAAGAATAATTGAGTGGTGCGGTCAGCGGGGCATTTGTTGTCGGGGGAGGGGGTTAGGTTGAGCCGTGGTGGGCGCGCTGTTCGCCGATTGGATTTTTCTGGAAAGGCCGGTGTTTGTTTGTAGAGAAAGGGTTTGGGCTTTTGAAAGTACGAGGCTGGGAAAGACGTGGTCTTGGAGAAGTGGGTGCTTTATGTGTCATGTTTTTCTTTCTGGTGCGGTGTGCGGTATTAGTTGTACGGCTGCTGAGGGCTCCTGGGGCGTCAGGTGGTGACGTGGATTGGAAAATGTACCCATTTATTTTCCATGGGGCTGTAGGAAAGATGAGGGGTCTGTGTGGGTAGTGCAGATTGAGGACATGGCCTCGAGATAGGGTGAACATGACGGCGCCGAATTGATTGGCAGTGTCGTGGACCGAGAGTAGGTTGGAGTGAAGGTATTTCGTTGCCACGCATGGGATTGTGGAAGGAGGGTGTTTAGGGTGTATTGGGTTCTGTATTCTTCCGGCATGGGTATGGGAAATGGTGTGGTTAGCTGCGGTGAGCGTTTGGAGATGGTAGGTGCGCTGTTGGGACTTTCGAGGGGTGTCGATAATGGTTGGGATGTGCTGCCAAATCTAACATGAACATACCTGCCACGTTGTTGTTGTCATCCGGTTTCTGATGGTTTTCGTTCTGTTCATGCGGCAATTAAGCAGGATATGTTGCATATGCACACTGAGGGAAGACTTCAAGGGGCTGTAAAGCGTGATGCTGTGCTGGCTGTTCAAAAGTGGCCATAACTTGATTGACTTGCGGAGCGAGTGGCTCGGGTTTGTCTCTCGGCTCGGACCGTGTAAATTTCGGATGGCAAGTATCCCAACATTGGGCGTGGGTGTGGTTTAAGGGGACGCGCATAAACTGTTGGTGGAATGAGCATGTTCGAACGAAGAGCTGTGGGGCCGGTTGTGAGCGGTAGGGTGCAAGGGCTGGAGGTGTAGCACGTCGGGAAGGAAGTGGTTTTGGAAACAGCGTTTGTCTAGTAGGTGGTAACGAGGCTAGCGGGTATGCTGTTAGGGGGAACTGTGCAGCAGAGGTGGTCATATAGTATTAGTTGAGGCGATTGAAATGGTGTAAGAAGTCCTCGATTGTGGGAGTACTAATGACCAGCACCTGGCGCCCGATGTCCACGGTAGAAAAATTATGACGTAAGCTGTCAATCAAGAACTCGACGGAGGTTGTCTCATCTTGGATATTTAAGTATTGAGGGGAAATCATGCGAGCGCGTAGGGTATTGCGTTTCTCAAAGTAGTCATCAATGGTCATAGCTGTGGTGAAGTGGAGGTTTTCTGCTTCAGATTTGAGGAACTTATGGTCGTTCTTTGTATTGGTCTTCAAATGGTACATTACCGCGTGGAGAAGACCATTCGAAGTTGAATAATGACCAATATTAAGGAAATTCAGAAGTCTAGAGGGAACGGTAGAAAGGAGGGTGTGACGTGTTTTGTTGAAGCTTTGTAGAGCTGCTGGGTGTGTCGGTTCAGGGGCTTTCGTTACAAGGTGAACAGAGGCGTCGATTGTGGTTGAGTTAGATCCGAGAACCAATTTTCCAGAAAATAGGGTTGTGAATGTTCAGCTTGGGAACACTGAGTTTGGTGTCCATAGCTGTTGGAAATTGGGTTGTGTCACAAAGCGTATGAGTATCATGATCGTTTTCGGAGGCGTTGAACACAAAATCTCGCAGGTATTGGCGCTCTTCAGTTCGTACTTGGCGAAGCTGACAAGGCTCGTTGCGAAGAGTTTGAGACACCGTGACGAAAGTGGAGGTTCGAGCTTTTCGGGTTACTGGAATTGAGGAAAAGCGAGTGATGAAGGTAGATTCTTGTAGAATAAAGAGGTGTGTTTTGCGGCAAGAGTGGGGTTCAAGAGCGTGAAGGAAAATGTTCTGACAAGATGAAGAAGAAAGGAGATAGAGATGTGCGTAGGAGAGTTGCGAGCGTAGCGTGGGTCTCATAACCTGTGAAGAAAGAGCTCCCTCTCGACTTTTCTGAAGCAACGGCGGAAGCTGGGGGAGCTTATTTTTGTGCTATGCGTACCTGTCTTGCGTGTGTGCAGCATGACACAATCAAACTCAAGTCCATCGAAAGGCTCAAGTCATAATCTCTCTTTACCACTATCGGCCCCTCCAACACCTTTCGCTCCTTCATGTCCGTCCGCACCTCCATACTCATCCACTCAAACTACCTTTTAGCTGCGATCGAAGCTCACTTCCCCGCCAAAAGCCTCAGCATCAACTTCTCCACCTCCGATAGCGCTGGTACCCTCAACGGATTCTTCACTCCAGAAGACGTACGCGGCATGCTGGAAGGCCAAGACTACCGCGCTCTCAACATGGTCTTCCCCTTCATCGGCGCTTTCTTCGATAGGTGCTGTAACAAAGTATAAACCGCTCCGATCACTACCGTCTTCACCAAATACAACGACCTCCTCCTCATATCCATGCGCTACAACACCGTCCCAGAATTGGCAAAAGATACATTCTCAACACTAGAGGACCACATTTGATCCTTCAAACTCGCGACAGTTACCACTCTCGGCCCTCACCACACCGCCTACCTCGGAACTCTCAAGTTCCACCTCCTCAATCTCATTTTCGAAGACATTCAAAGATACGGCGGCCTCCACATCAACGATGCTGGCATCTTCGAACACGCCCACATCCTCTTCAAAGCTCATGACCACTGCACCTCCAAGTGACGATCCCTCGCCTATACCGAAACCATCCACATTATCGGCCGGTCGCACGCAATCCAGCACTGGAACCCCATCCCCTCTCACACCGCGTCACTCCGTCTTTGTCCGTGATGGCAGAAGCATAACACTCTCAGACCTCATCACCGCACACAGGCTCCTCTGCCTCAACCCCCTTTCCAATCCATGCTCTCTCAAAAACCTCTTCTCCCCAGACACCGTTTCCACCCTCTCACAAATAGGAACCACTGCACTCCCCTCCCTCATCACCCTCTCCCTCGAAACATTTTCTCTACACAAACTCCACCCCGACATCCGTTTCTTTTATCTCACCGTAGTCAATTCCGCGTACATTGTGAGAGGATACATCCCCATGTTGCAGGATTACAGCCCGACATAAAACGAAATCGCACTCAAGGATCCCCCATCCCAGTCATTCAACGCATCTTCGCCGCTCCCTCCTTCGGTCCTTCCAAGTCTCCAAAGTTCTCACACATCATCGTCGCCGGCAAAACCTTCTCCACCTCTTCCAACACAATCTGGGTGTGCAAACGCAACTCCGTCATTCGACTCTCCGCAACAAAGACCCCCAACACCTCCACCGAACTGGCATTCGTTCAGTTCTTGGAGGTAGTCCCCACTAAGGACAACATTAACGAAACCCTCAACTGCATCTCTCTTCACTGGGCCACGGACGATGAACACAACCACACAGTGCACCCTGTATACATCTCTTCATTCTCAACCTCTGAAACCGTCTCCCCTTGGTTTGGTCCCATTTTTTTCCCTCCATTCTCGGCTCCGTCCATTTTCTCCGTGAGAACTACCCCACTTGCCCTTTCGCATCAAGCCTCGACTGGCGCTTCCGTCGCTTCTATCCCAACTGTTTTTATCGTGATCCAGGTGTAAACCCATGCATTTAAACGTCGCCTGAGTTCCCGTCTCCTAATACTCCTTGTGTTGCACCGACCTTCCTCACTTCTTCTCCCACTGGCTTCTCCACTTCGATCCCATACACTCTCTGTACACTATTAAAATAAGACTCTTCCTGCTTGCAGGCTCCAACGTAGCAATCCAGTACAGTACGGAGACGTTTCGTCAATTTGTCCACAAAAAAACTCTTCCACTACAATTTAGATCTTCCCAGATGAAGGCATTTTAATTCCCACCGTAGCAATCCTCTCCTAATTTCCTGCCACCCTCCTCTCATCC
This sequence comes from Agarophyton chilense, assembly GCA_030374765.1. Lineage (NCBI taxonomy): Eukaryota > Rhodophyta > Florideophyceae > Gracilariales > Gracilariaceae > Agarophyton > Agarophyton chilense. Next base: position 712,541 of record JARGXX010000138.1, read on the forward strand.
CTCGCAAGAAACCCAGAGAGCTCAAACTACCCGCCATTCCTCTTCCTCACTACGTCCGAGGCCACCCCCGAAATCCCCTCCAATTCAAGCGCTGAAATCCCTACCGTATAATGTAGAAAACAATCTTTTTCTCCGGCTCCTACGTCCAAACTCCCTGTTCATTGCCGTCAGAACGCAAGCAATCCAGGCATCCAGTCTTGCAAGAAGCATCACCGTCCCATCCACATACTGAATCTCCCCATCCTTTCCCATCCTAGCATCGTACCGCATAAAATCCTCCAACACTTCCACCGCAACTCCATTCCTAAAGTACAAATCTCCCTTACCAAATTTTTTGAACCTCGTAAGAGCCCTCGACTCCTAATATATCAGATCTTCAATCCTGCGCATGCGCCATACCGATAGCCTTCCCGTTTCATTCTAATCCCCCATCCAAAACTTATCTTGCGCTTGTTTTTATATGCTTCTTCAATTCTATTCCGAGCTCCGTGTCCTCCTGCAACTTCACCTGCCGCGCAATCAATTCATAACTGAGCAACCCAAACAGTTGGTCACGTGCACCCCGCATTAGTACGCCTACCACATCACTCAGCCTCTGTCTGATCCGCTGTCTCAAACAGATATATTCATTCACCTCCCCAACGCACTCTTCCTTCCTCCCCGCAGTCATTATTGACTTCCACCATTTCTCTTCCGCCTCCATGCTCACAAAATACTTCAGCAACGGATCGCTTCTCCCTTTAAATGAAGGCGTGCATGCCCTCATCCCTTTCACTACCTGAAACAGAATATTCGATACTATCTCGTTTGACCCTACCACAAAATACTCGCTTCGTTTTGCGCTCTCACTGTCTCACTTCGATTCATCCAAATACTTGCAACAACCTTAGTCTTGAAGCAGAGCTCCGACATCTCCATCTTCGCATAATGTTGAATCCTAGCATAGACATACCGTGAAAACCCATAAAAGCTCTCCTATACTTCAATGTTATACTTACGTCACTTCTCCATCTTCCCCAATCCACGCCCTTTACCTCCCCTTTTCAAAGATTTCAACGCTTTCCTCAAGCTGTCCACCAACACATTCTCTCCACTTAACTCTCCCTTCAAGCGATTCACTTACTTCTGTGCCAATTTCAAACTCACTATCACACTGAAGTAATCATCTTTTACATTACTCAACTCCACGTTCAACACATTCACCTTCTGAACCTAGGCACTACGTAGTAGCATACTGACCTCCTCCTCCAAAGCCTCTGAACCCTCTTCCTCGTTCTCTGCAACAGATCATCCTCTTGCGCTTTCAATTCTCCCTTAGTCACCCATCGCAGTCCTGGCTGCCATTACCGATATTATTTTCGTTCTTCTCACACGCATGCCATCTGGGGTTTCCGATCTACTTCTACTGCAAACCCCCTTTTCTCCACCAGACGCACTTACAAAACGCTCTCTCATAAAACAGGGCCCTTCTTCTCTTCCATCGGCTACTACGTTCTCGTATTCCACTCCTCTCGTACGCCGTACTTCTCTTCCTCGCCGTGTTTCTCGTCTTCCCGAAGATTCTCTTGTGAGCTCCACTTCTACAGAGGTTTTCTCGCGTTACGAATAATTCCTCGCTACTCTAGCTTCGTACTCAACCCTCTCTTCTAATCGGACAGGTGTCCCACCCTGTTCATCTTCCGTAGTACGTGTAATCCCTGCACGGTCAGCTGCAGGTCTGGTACCGGCTCCAATACCCCTCTCGATATTCCGTTTTACCCCTGTTTCCTTTCGTATAGTACGGCCAGATGTTGCTATCCTTCGCCTCGAATCTCCTCTTCGTAATTTTTGTGGCTCCTGTCGCCGTGCTGCATCGTTCGCATCGCTTCTTAACTGCCCTTCCCGTTCACCCTTACCCTCTCTTATTTTTTAATCCTCAATCTTCTCAATCATTGCATCTGCACATGTCTCAACGAGCATACTGTCTTTCTTAACCTGGCCAGTGGCTTTCCTTACCTCTTTTACACCATCACGGCGCATTCTAGAAGTTCTGGCCTTCCGAATACCTCCCCGTTTTCCCCGCACAGTAACAACGCTCACAACTTTGGGATTACCGTTCTGAATTGCGGGCATCTCCTCAACGCCCGCGTTTCGTCTTCGTGTCGCTTTCTTGTCATTATTGATGTTCACATTCGAGGAAATCTTCTCACTTACAGTTTCCTCCGAACAACTCCCATCGTCGCGCACCCTTACATCTCTCACACTCTTCATTCTACTTCTCGGCGGCCCTTCTCTACCACCGCCGGCGCCACCCCTTTTCCTCCCGGCGTCACGGCGCTGGGACTTGCGATCTCTGCGCCCATCTGGTGTACCGGACGCTCGATCCCTCTTCGACACCATTCCATATTCCCAACGGTTGCCGTGGAATTAGTTCCGGAGCCGACTACGGTGGACCCTTAAAAAACCACGCCGCTTAGTTTTCGCGAAAAGCAGAAATTTATAAGAATGGAAACCTGGAAATGGTTTCACGCCACTGAAACTGCATCATCCAAACTGCCCGTCCGTCTCGGACGATTGGCGGTGAAAGATCTCTCCCGCCTATTTAGTCTGACTTGTTCTTCGTCGCCTTCCTTCTTTAGCGCATTGACCTCAAATTCTAATTCGTAATCATGCCCAATGTACATTCGCCACAAAACATGTGGGCGCATGGAAAAACGGTTAGAATGGAAAGCGTATCCGAACCTCCGAGACATATCAGATATGATTGGAAATTCTCGATCTCAGTCTTTCCATGGTCAGTTGAAGCGCTGTTTTGAACACCTTTTTTCAAAGACTTCAAATACGCGTGACGAAATGAATAATTGAGAATACGGTTGACAGTGGTAGCGGTATCAGATAACGATCAGAGGTAGTTTATCAAAGTGGGGAGAACCTCTGTGACGGTCCACTTCTCAAGAACAAGTGCAGTGTTCTGTCTTATATATCAGATGGTCTATTGCATGTCAGTACTCACACAGATTCATTGTTGCATGGACAGTTTCTCACAGCCGGTTACTTGACCAGTACTTCACGTCCATTGAAAGTGAGTCTCTGTAACTCAACATTCACATTGATTCTCTTTTCTTTTTGAACCTCAACCTGTAGAGTATTTGCTTTCTTTTGTCTCTGACTCAGTAAATCCGAGTGCTAGCTTTCCAGAGTACAATGTCAGGTTCAGCGTCTCGCAAAGAGGGCTGTTTGGTTTTGTCAGCGGATCAGCAATGTTCAGCTTTCCTGGTATCCACGATATTTTGTTGACGTTGTGTGTTTCAAATTCATACCTGATAACACTCACATCTCCTCTTATAGATTTGTCAATCGAGTTTCGGCATGTGGACAATGATGTAAATAGATCTTTGGGATCAAGCACCAATATCACTTCTATTTTCATTGGTAGCAGCTGTCTGTAGGCATCAGCGATTCGTTTGGCGTCATCAATTGCTTCTCCAGCAGCCAATATTTCTGCAGCGCCGATTGATTTCACTGGTCGCTTAGATTTGTGACTACACCAAGAGATGGTGTGAAAAATAGCCCCTTCTTGACATTGCCCAAATAGCAGGCCAATACAAAAACCAAGCTGGCCATGATCAACCAGTCGACTAGCATCAGAAAACGCGAGGACTGACATTTGGTATGAGCTCTTGTCTCGGGGTCTTGTGTATTGTATACTTGTCCCCAGTTTTTTCAGTAGTCGTAAAATGTTAATCTGTGAGATTAGCGTATGGACTGTTCCTTGCGGTATCTTTTGCTGTAAATAGCTCGCATAAAATGCACACAGCGGCGAAGCTGCTATACCAAGCCATCCAAGTGAACTGCTGACAGATCGGAAGCTTTTTTCTTCAATCGCAGTCATTTTCTCATTGATTTCTCTTCGTCTCTGTCTGCTTATAGGGAATGACTCCAACAACTGCAGTTTAGCATCTGCATTGACATGAATAGTGAAATCATCTTCCTGAGAAATTTGTAGTCCATAAAACAGAAATGTGCCAGGACCATAACATATCGTACCGAGTTCATACGAGGCTTGAATTTTTTGGATTGTTTCCTCAACTAAATCCCTCGGACCTCCAAGAAGGACATCGTCAACGATTTTGACAGCGACTAAAATTAGTTTTCCAGTCATATCAGTCTTAAGGAGCATTTGCGGGATAAAAAGTATTTGAACGAATCCGAAAGACTTCAAAAGATTGTCACTGAGCTCTTGCCACTTGGCGTTGGCATTTACCAAGCCATAGGCCGCAGTTAGCAATAGCCATAGGTGATTCTTGTCCAAACTTTCTCTGGGAGGAATAACATAAACATCTCTTTCAGCTTTTCCAGTCTGGAGGAACGCGCTCTTAAAATCGATTTTAGCTATACACCACTTGAAGATAGTTGCCAGTGACAAAAGTATTCGTATCCCAGCAGGTGAACACGTCGCTGAATCTGTTTTCAGGTCATTTTTCTCGCGATCCATGTTTCCGTGTGGGGCTATGCGTGCTTTCATCTGAAGGGTGTTGTCATCATTATTCTTAATCTTGTATATGACATGGCTAGAGATTATGTTGGCATTCCGTGGGATATCTGATTTGTGTACCACGTTAACTGTCTCTTTGAACTTCTTCTCTTCTTTCTCATAAGCATTAATCAGTGGGAATGACGTGAAACCTTGAGCTTGAAAAAATTGAAAATCTTTCAATCCGAAATGATTCTTGTAGTGTTGGAGAACTTCTTGCTCAGAGCTTGTAATCTTCAGTGGAATCACAGAGTTTGCTTCTAGGATGTCGGTGTTATTGTATCTCCAGGTCTCTTGTTCAAGATCTAGTGTCTCAGTCTCACCGTCATCATAATTAACAGTGACCTTGTTATCATCTGCAGCTCCAATTGTTCCAGGGTAATACACATTGTCTAGAGGCCAAAATACCTCGATGTTGTCCCCACTCGAGGGAAGGGCATTATAACTATCACCTGTTCCATTCTGAAACGTTTGATCAACATAGGGTTCAATATTTTCTTCTTTGCATGCCTTGGAGTGACCTTTTTTTGGAGAAGTAACTGTAGGGGGGGTGGATAAAACCGTTTCAATACACTCATCAACGTTCCATTCCAATATGTCAATTGCTTCTTGTATCATTGATGCAATGCTGTCTTCTTTGAGGGCAGGGCGAACATCTTCGATAGCAGCTGTTAAATTTTTTCCGCGCTTCCCGGGTACTGATATTATTCCGGTAGCTTTGTCAAACGAAAGAATCACTTTCGGAGCAGACCATTTACCTCGTTTGGCATTTTGCTCTTTGATAAATATCTGCACCTGATCACCAACTGCCAAGGGAATGTCAGTGATTGTTTTGGACCTTAAAATCAATGTAAGCTTCCTTTTTGCTATGAGATCTTCATGAGCTTCTAGTATCTCGTCCGGGATGGGAAGAGGGAATGCCCCATTCAGGACTGGTCTTGTGTATCCTTTTGCCATCTCTTGTGCAGAGCATATATCATTCCCGTATAAATCATTGGAAATCCTTAGAGCTTGTTGAACAATTTGTTTTTCTGTGTCTGACAAACAATCAGTAGCTGAGTGCTTAAGACGAAGGTATATATCTCGTATTATTCTATGCTTTGATTCGATTACATTCTTGTTGTGCCGTCTCGGAGGAATTGGTATCGATTAAATACCGTAGTTGTGTAGGTAAGAGGTAAATTCTGTCGCTTTGAAAGCCGGGTCAAACAAAACACTTTGAGGGACCCAAAACGGTGTTACCCATAGTAGCTCAAAAATACGAATGGCCTCAGCCATAGACGTGTTAGGAACTACGTCACCAGTGGAGTATCTAGATTTGGAGTCCATGATATGAAAGACGCAGTTCGCTTCCAAAAAGAAGTGATCAATACACACAACGTCATTGAACTCTCTGTTCACGGTGCTCAAGGACACCTTACGTGTGGCTCTTGGCTCAGAGGTACATAAACAGTGCTCGCATTTTTCCAGTATCAGTGACAAATACTTCTGCACATCGGGGCTCCATAGTTTGTTTCTTTCCAATAATATCTTGATATCCGAATAAGAAGAATGACCACAAACATGCTGATGCACTTTGTCAACCAATTTCTTGAGCTCTTTCCAAGGCCTGCTGGAGTTCTCTCCATCAAACTGAGCAGCCGCACAGAATAGCCTGTTGAATTATTTTGTTTCGGAGTATAAAATTTTGGTACAAATACAATGAACAGTATGTAGCTGTGGTACGAGCTATCCTCAAGAGCAATCGAATCTTGCAAACCAGGAAGAACTAACCTGTTTGCATCAACGTGTAAGATGTTACATTTCCGGGTAACATTTCTTCCTATGACCCACTGCGAGGATCCCTGAATCACAAGGTGCGTAACAGATGCAGTGTTTCCCATATCCGTCCTTACATTAAATTTGACAGATCCAAGTATGCGTCGCTGTTCACTGGCATGCTGGCCGGAGCCATACTGCCACACGCTTCCTTGTTGTATGCCCTCGGGTAGTGGTTCGAATGTCCCGTTCCACCCAGGCAAAACGGTAGGCTGTAGCATTTTGAATTCAGTGATACCAATTCCGCTATACGGTGCACCATCATCTAACAACGGGCCAATAATAGGTTCTGGAGCTTCATAGGCTGGAGCGAGATAATGCAGGTTTGCCATGTTGAACGTTATCGTTTTCTTTTGGTTCTCAGACGGAGTTGACTGCTTCTCTTGCGTCTCACTAGACATGGTCCCAGGTTTCAAGGACCCATCGGCATTGTGATCAACAGCCCAATGTCCGTACTTGTGACATTTCCGACACTTACTTTTGCTCTTCAGATCCAGAAGCGCATCAGGGGACAGTTTTCGGCGTGGATGCCTATTGAATCCATTGATTGAATTGGTTGATAAGGTTTCCATCGGCTCTGTAGTTGTGTGATCACACTGACGAAGCACAGATGCAACGTTTTCGTAGGATACGGCTTGTAGAAATGCTTCCGTGTCAGCATTAGTAGCAATCGAATCATTGGTAGCAACAGCAGCAAGCACCGATACTCGTTGCCCATTTTCAACACCAGAGTTTGCAAGTAACATGAATGCATTCATTGCCTCCGGCAATTTGCAACTACCAGATGTAGCAGTCAGTTTGGATACTTGAGCTGCAAAGCGTGCCTCGAAGTTTAGATAGCTCTCATTACCGCGGCGACGAGTGTTTAGCATTGTCATGAACGCTTGATAAACCTCACTAACCACAGAGAGAGAATCACGTTTGTAAATTGCATTCACGATAACCTTATGTCCATCAACGGCTCGAATATCTTCAGCGGATATCGCTTTGCAAAGATCCTTGGCTCTACCGTAGAGCTGTGACTGTAGCATAATTCCCCTTAGCGCACTTGGAATCTTATTAGAATTGAATCTGGTAGCATATCATGGAACGAATTCCATAAATCAACGGAAGAGGCATATTCTTCCTGGTTTCCAAGACCATCAGTCCAAGGGACACTTTTGAGGTCCCAAGAAAATCTTGGCCGCGTTGGTAGCCCCTTCGGTAACGTAGAATCTGGGTCTGGGCCCATAACAATGAATAATTGAGAATACGGTTGACAGTGGTAGCGGTATCAGATAACGATCAGAGGTAGTTTATCAAAGTGGGGAGAACCTCTGTGACGGTCCACTTCTCAAGAACAAGTGCAGTGTTCTGTCTTATATATCAGATGGTCTATTGCATGTCAGTACTCACACAGATTCATTGTTGCATGGACAGTTTCTCACAGCCGGTTACTTGACCAGTACTTCACGTCCATTGAAAGTGAGTCTCTGTAACTCAACATTCACAGAAGACCTCTTTTGTTTTGAAAAGAAAGCTCTGTCGCACGTCTTTCACTTTGAAACTTTACTAGCATATGATTCAGCCAGTGACGTGGGATCCTAAGCCTCAATTGAAGCTCTGTGAGATGCGATCGATCGGCCTTTGCATCTAAAAAAGACATTCTCATCTGCGACATTTTGATTTCATCGAGTCTCTCCAAGAACGTACTTTGGGTTTCAAACATTGCCTTGACGTCCTTTCGCTCTTCTTTAATGATGCTGAGACGCTCGAATCATTCATTTCTATGATTACAGGCTTATATACTTGGCCCTTCGATTGTGAATACCGCTGCCTAGTCTGCAGCGTCCGGCAGATTTGATCCCCGGTACAAAGTGATGAGTCATTGGCAGTGATTAGGTGCATGCACGCAGTGCGGGGGGTGTCGCGGTGTGTTATAGGCACGTTTTTGTTATGTCAAAGACGTCCAGGTTGAGGTATGTCTGAGAGTTCTTGCAGAGGTACCAATCCCTGCCTAAACAGAGGATTTCAGAAGGTTCCCAATTGTTGTTCATTCCGTCTGAAAGTCAATAATTCATCCAACAATCATGCCTACATAAATTGAGTTCTCAAGTCTCTCAACAATATTCTCACTTCAACTTCACGCTATAATTTAGCCACAGCCTTTCTGGCCACTCACGTTCACGGCGTTTGCGCGCGCAAATGTTGCTGGACTTGGGTAAGCAACAGCAGCTCTCATGTACGAACATTCGATGACAAGGTATCAGATGCCCTCTTGCAGGAGCTCATAGTCCAAGCTGCCTCCGTCTGTCATGTGTACATCCCGCGCAATCGCATTACGGGCGAGAATTTTCGATACGGTTCTTGTGTGGTCTACACCCCGCTAGAGGCCCTGTATACCTGAAAGGTGCTCAATCTTGTCCAGCTTGATTCAAAGCCAAATCGCGTCTCTCAGTCTACTGTAGACCGCCACACCTAAGACATAGGCGCAAACTTTTTCATTGGCAATTTTGTGGACAACTTCGACGGAAAATTATTGCATGAAACTTTTTCAGCGTTTGCCTTCTTTGTAGAAGCGCCATTTATCATGCGGGACCCGGACACTAACCAATCCAAGCGATGTGGTTTCGTTAATTACTCCTGCTTTGATCACGCCGATACTTCCATCGCAGCAATGAATAGTCAATACGATTGCAACAATCCTGTCCGTGTTAAGTACGGTTTCAAAAAAGGATTTGGAGAAACGGGAGAGACATGGTTCTCGGTTCGAACGAATTTGGTCGGCTAAAACGGCGGAAGACCGTCGAGATGCTGACCTGGAAAAACAGTTACGCCCCAACACTCTATTTTCGGACAAGCCTCCAAGCCACTTTCATGCCCCGCACTCTCTTACGCCTCATAAAACCCCAACGTATCCACCAAATGCGCGTATTCCAATGTACCAGCCGCTGTCATATGATTATCAGATGCAACGCCGCATCCTAAACTGGTTGGGTGTAGTGTCCTCTTCATAATATACTCAAAGCCTTCACTGTGCAGCTCTCTCTCTTGAGTGTTACCTCCCTCCAAACACTGTGGTTGGTATGATGTCCCTTCATATTGCAGATGAGTTTTTACGTTTCCCGCGAGCGAGGGAATATCTTTTCGTGTGGATGCCCCGTCGACTGTTGGTGTTGATTAGTGTGAGGAAATATCTGGTCCTGTATCTTCTTCAGGCTGTACTGGTACAGTGGGCGTTGGCAGTTGGATGGCCGTGGGATCTTCACGATGGACGTGGAGCTCGAGTCCGTGTCGGTTTTTGTGGTCCTGAAGATCGATAGTTGGGCTACTGTCAATTCGTTTTACGCCTGCCTCTACAACGGAGAAGGCGAGTTGAGGCGGATGCTTCGCAGTTAATCGTCTGGTAGGTTTAATATCGTCATTTCGGAGTCCAGTGTCCGTTTTGGGGCTAGATCGGGGTGAGTGAGTCCTTGCGGTTGAAGTCTCTGCGTCCGCGCTTCGTCACTCTTTTTTCTCTAATTGCGTTATAGGATTAGTTCTCACACTGAACTCCTCGTCAGAGACAACTACTACGTTCGGCGCCTCAAGTGATCATCCGGTCCGTTCCATCTCCGTTCGTCAAACTTCCCTTAATACATCACACTCGTCCACTTTCATCTCTGTTCACGTTTTGCTTTTCCTCCTTGCTGTAGGCTACTTTGTTTGTGTGGGTTCAATTACTTCTGATAGTACTTCGTTTTACATATCTTTTGTGTCGCCTATGATCAACTATTCACGACACGTATTCTATTTCAACTTCTTCAACGGTGCGGTCTGCCTGCATATTTGCTTGCCGATCATACCATGCGTCTTCGTAGTATGAATCCTGCATATTTATTCGATATGCAACTATATTTCGACGAGATCGCAAAACAGATTAGAAAGTATAATGGAAAGCCTATCCTCGTGCTGAAACTCGAGCATGATTTCGCTGCCATCTCTTCGGATGATGATACCTACATGAATTAGACTGGAAATCCGTAGAGAGCAAGTGATTTTTCTTTTTCAAAACTATTGTTTTTCACTTCTGATAACGGTGGAGCCAAGACTGTGTTTAACGGCTAAACCTTTAAACCTTCAGAAAATGTTTTTAGGACCATTATTTTGGAAGTCCGCATCGTGGAAAAGGTATGGATGTTGAAAAAGATACAGCCGAATGGACCTTCCATATGCGCAGAATTCTAATCGGAGTGGTTTGATCATTGGAGTCAAGCTCATCACCAGCATGACGGAAAGGACGTGGCGAGTCACATTCACACTGTTTTTAGTGAAGCTCACGCCAGGTCCTTTTGTTTGCGAACGACCGGAGGCAAAAGAAAAAAATTCCTTCAATAACAAAGAGAGACAGACACAGGATGAGCATCGCATGTCCAAAATAGCGGAAGAGTTGGAACACACTACCTCCAAGGCGAGCCTAGTATTTCGGACGCTCGGTTTTAGAATGGCACGTAGAGGAATCTGTGGGTGCATTATGTTCCATATTTTGCTACACATGGAGCTGCCAGCTCTAAGTAAAGAGATAAACAGACGATTAAAATAGTGAATTGATTTTAATTTTGAACGGCAGAGCATAGATCTTGCAGCCGTATTGAATATTATAGCACATGATCTTTCAATATTGTCTTAAAAAGAGGTTTATCATCTTTGTGAAGGGAGTTGTAAAAGAGCGAGGACAACGGCATATATAAAGTAATTTATTGCGAGGAAAAAAGGATGGTAGCTAAGAAAGATTTTGCTGACATAATAATGATATGCCGTATGTTGGACTTGGCGATTTATGGTTTAGAATTGTTTTTTCTATGACCTAAGTCTTTGTCCCCAGTATATTTTCATTTCATAATAGAAAACAGAAGTTCAAGAAGGATTGGGTTTAGGCTTCCGCGAATGCGTTTCAGTAAACGAACTGTGCGCTAACGTGCTTTGTGTGGTAAGTGTACAATGGTTGACTTCTTCTCCGAGAGAAGAATCTTCAGCTTGAAACTCTAATGCTACCTTCTAACCGACTAGCTTCCTTTATTTGAGCTTGTATTTAATGAGAGTTCAATTATTTTTGTTTACCATCATATAAGCACTCATATACTATATATAACTCTTCAAATATCTTCGTATGTGGGAATGTACATTGATGTTCAGAAGCATAAGTTTGGCAGTTTGCGATGAGAATCGCATAATGAGGCTTCTTAAAACTTTGAACTACGGCACTTTCAAGCGAATTCGCTTCGCTCTCATTAAAGTCAGACCCAAGGCACGTAGTGCTAAGTAGAAAATACCTATAATACTTTTTCGTTCAAATAAAACTCATCCACTTCATGTGCAGTAGATAAAAAGATTACAGGAAAAAATTAAAGCTCTATGGGTTAGGTAAGGTGTGTGAAAATTATCGTTTTGCAGTCAGTATTTATTAAGAACTCCGTAAGAACGTGTGTCTGATGTTTATAGAGTAACTTCTTTGATAAGGTTTTTTGAACTTTCTACATTTCGAATCAGGTATGGAAAGATCCGTGTTGAAAAGCCTGAAAATATAAGTTCATTTCTCTCTTTTCCTTCGACAGAAAATATTGATAAGATACTGAACAAACAACAGCGAAAGGTGTTTCTGTCTCAAAACTCAGAAATACAACAGAAGAAAACGACAAGAATATTGTTGATACAGGGTATCATGATGTGGATTGGGAGATCGACGAATCTGGCAATAATGAAAACGAAGGCATAGGTATTCCTGCTCAAAAAGTGTTTCTACCTATTGATTTACACTCAATTTGGGAAGATGTGAAAACGGCTTTTCATTTTTTCAGTCAAGCCGTTGTGTTCCCGTCTGGAATAAAACTGAAAAATATCACTAGCCCAATTCCTAATGCAGGAAATTCATTTGATATCACTGTTGAGTGGTGTCGTACAATCACCTCTGGGGTATGCTATTTTCTTGTCTCGGGAGCGTGTTGACGCTCAACCTTAGAAGGTAGACGTAGTAAACCTCGATGGTAACAGTGAACCGTGAAAACCCGCAGCGGCAAACGGCGGGGCGACTAGACTATACCGTGTAGGTGAACGATGGTAGGCGTCGACGCGCGGGAAAGCCTGTGTGGTAGTTGAGAAAAAATGAACCAAAAGGTATAGTCGTGACCCAAGGGATGCATGTCTTCATCAGATTAGGATGGGGGAGGTGCAGTTCTCTATATGCAGTAGATTGCACTCTCCAGATCACCCGGGAGGTGCCATCAAGGCACGGTCTCTGACCTAGTGTCAGAGACCTGGCCAGCACTGGCTACAGTCCCAGGTGGCCACTCCACTACTGTACTAAAATAGAAATAATTACAATTAAAAGGACTAACAACTATGAATTATTCTACTATGTCGGGGAATCCGATATGTTGGGTTTTCGCGAAGTCGTGGTTGGAACTCATAAGTGAGTGATATCTTCAACATTGTGATATGAAACGGCATCCCTCATAGGATGCCTAGAGGCAGACTGTCTTAGTGGGACACGTGGTATCACGAGTGGAGTGGCTTGCAACGGCGCATGTAGTGGCGATCCACGTGGCTGGTTTTATTTCCCTTTGTAGCTAGACGTCTATTAGGGACCATACCCATACAGTGATTTGGCTAAGTGGCTGACCACTGGGTATTATTTATATATTTATTTGGGCACTCACCCTGGTACACAGTATATAGTGTACCAAAGGTGAGCGCCGACTCCAAGTAAAGGAGACAACATGGACATCATGACTATTCTGTTCCTCGCTTAGGATTCCTTAACCGGAGATCCGGACGAGCTATAATAGATAGTCAGCCCCCAACCACTTCACGAGCCGTCTCGTACCTACGTTCCATCAACGTTTTACAGTTGCACTGTTCACCTTCGCTGGTGAGTAGCGGCCTTACACCCCACTTCCAGCTCGCTGGTGTTGTAGCTCTACCACCCCTTTTCCTTCGCTGCAAGCGACCCATCGGCAGTCCGAACGCTGTCGCAGGTGTCTGCTCTCTCCGTTAGAGCGGATACTACAAATTACTCAACCATAAGGTACATGTGAACACTACACGTGGCTGACAACACCTAGATGGTAACTCGCCCGGAGCTGCATGACCGATGATTCCTCGCATCCATCACCTACAAGGTCAGTATAGGATATTGACAACCTCAAGGGTCAAACCTTCTGCCGCTATTCGTCAAATGGCTGCAAGCAATGGTCGATATTAGACTGTTGTACAAAGCCTGGCTGAGAAAACAGTTTGAGCCGATGATGGGCTACCACATAAATATTTTGGAGTGTCAGCGCATTTTACATCTATTTCGGAGCTGTACAAAAGAGCAAGTAAGTTCTGTTTGTGAAAGTTCGCTACCGTTTGCAGTTGAAACAAATGATCCCAAGAAGCCCATTTTGGAATTCAATGACGCAACTAGTATTTTATATGTGGATTTGAAAGCATCTGACTATAAGTACGCTCGTGTATAAAACATTTTACAAATTCAAGTGGATTGAAAGTAGTCCGATTATTGTGTTCATTTTATTCTTTACTGGTTTAGCTTTTGGTAGTCTCTTTAAATAAAGAGCTGTTGCTGTGAGTGGCTTTCGTAAGAGTTGCTAGTTTGAAGATGTAACAAGCATTTTAAAAACATTGAATTCGATGACTGAACCTTTTTCTTGTACATAAGCGCCGTCACTTGACATGAAGATTTTTCGGCCTCCCCGGACGCCAAACACGGGAACTATCTACTGTCAAGGTTTCTCTTGGTCCCGTAAGCGTACAGTGTTCCATATTTGCTGGCACACACGTTTGTGGAGTACCAGGACGGTCTGCACTCTGTATTTCAAGGCTGGTGTCGAACGCCATAATAGCGCATTAGCAAAAATACTCTAGTTATTAATTGTTTTGGTTAATGTGCTGCTTGAGGCGCCGTCAGCAACGTTTAGAGTAACCTATAAGCATACAGTAGTACGTATCTAGTATTGATGCGCTTCAGCTCTATTTTTGAGATTCTGGATCTCTCAAAAAGGGCTCTGATGTCTTCGAGTTCTTTTTCGAACGAGTTCAAGCAACAATCGACACATTTAAACATTATTTTTTTGGGCTTAACCTTTCAAATTTATCAAAAGGTGAGGCATTTGCCACCTTGGGTCCAGTGAAGACATCACCGCTGGCAGAATAACCTTACCGGTTGTGAAATTATTTCAGGCATTTGACGCAGTACATGGATAATTTAAGGCGTCAGCTGCTAAGCTAAGCACTACCTGTGGTCCCGCTGTACCAGTTGAAGAAACCACGTTGTGTAACGATGATAGTCTGTTCGTACAAAAGGTACTGGGTCTTCCTAGAAAGCTCTCACAATTAAAAAGCTTTAATGGTCAGGAAGACTCGGTGAAGATTTCTAATCTAGTACTGAACGAGAAATCGTTGCAAGAGCTGCCGCCTAACGTTTCCGACAGAAGGCCAGTTTCGGTTATAGAGTGGAAACAAATTCTTTTGTTATAACCTCTCCCCGGGAAGCTTTGTAGGGAATATACACGCCTTTTTCTGGATAACGCAGATATGGGAAGGCCAAAAAACCGTTACACACATCCGGAGTGTCTGAACGAAACTCAAGGTGCCCGACCTCTATTGACTATTGACATAAGTCTTTGCTTGCGTTTGTTCAAGCAGATCAACAAAAAGAAGTTTCTATCGAATATTAACCTCTCATTACATCCATCTGGGCCATTCAGTAACGCAAAAGGCTTATTACCGCCGAAGTTTACTGTAAAGTCTGGCCCACAGCGTAACATCCAGAAATGGCTGCAACTTTTCCAGGTTTCAAAAAATACTCTTTCAAAGGAAAGACTAAATTAAGTATAGGTTCATAACTAATACAATGTCCCCTTTACAGAGACACATTTTTTGGTATGAGTGAAGCTTGTGCCCTCCGTTACTGAATCAAGTTGCTCTACAAGGGCGAGGTCTACTATTTGGCGTATTCTTGCGATGGTTGAGCGTATGTTAGTGAATGTATGCACATTTGTTCTATCAATGCAGCAAACTGGTGTGATTCGACAAAACTGTTGGCGGGAAGGGGGTTTCGGGAGGGTGTCTATGCACGGATGGGGATCGGTCGGAGATGAATGTGCTGGCTCTAAGGTGGGGCCATGAAAGAGATCGTGTGAACAGTGGGGTGTGCACCAAAGATGGTTTGAGTGGACTGGAGATGGGGAGCAAAAGTGGTTGACGGAGTGGGATTGGGTTGGAATATTGTCGAAATGGACAGGGTCTGGCTTTTAGAAGGCGGAAAAACGTCGAGGTACATCTGAATGGCTTGAAGACGAAAGACAATCAGTTCCATGCTTCGTTTCTGCCGTTCGATGAAGACAATGAGTGCCTCGGCATTCGATAATTTGTGGTCCAGAACAGAACTGGGTTAAGTGCTGGTGTCTTGAGTAAGCTAAGCAGAGGATGTTGCAGTAGCCGGAACAGATTTGGACATGGTGGGCGGAGGTGGAGGTGACGCAGAAGAAGTTTGACGTGCCAGTGAAAGGCGACGGGTGATTGAGCGGGTGGCGGTTACGGAGGGGGTTGGGTAAACGGAGGCTGGATCGATCTGTTTAGTTGGCCAACCCACGAGTTCAATGAATGCAGATGATGACTGTTGCAATGAGCTAGATGAAGAAGACGGCGCAGGGAGATTGACGCGTCGCCATAGCGTCGACTCGCAGGTTATAGACATCGTAGGAATTTGTTTCGGCGTAAAAAGGTACTGGTCCAAGCGGAGAGGAACGTAGGATAGAGGCTCCCAATTACAATGATGCGTGAAGGGTGTAGTGTAAATGCAGGCAAATGCGCTGATTCTTGAAGAAGGAAGCTTGCTTTGTCCTTCGGATTGTTCGGGTCGCGCTTGCCGTCCGAGATGGACGGCAAGGCGAGTCGGGGTCTCTACTTGTAGTCTGGACTCTAGTCTAACTCAGTCGCGGGTGAGGCTGGTTGAAAAGCTGGTATGTAGCTTGCAATCCGTAAACCCTGATCCAGGACTAAACGGAAACTAAGTAGGGCAGATTCAAGCTTTGTGTGAGATATCTATCTTGAAATGGTTAAGTACCCGGCGCTCTGCTCTCTATTACCTATCGCTACACTTTCGGCTTCCTCGTGCAAACAGTGAAGAGATATGCCATTGAACATGGAACACATGGCTGTGGATTCGAAGCGACGTGTGAGCGGAAGGTCTGGCTGAACCAAGAAATGTCTTGTTGTAATACGTGTTTGACACAGAGAAGGCTGACAGCGTTGAGCCTTCTCTACTTTGCAAGTACGCGATAACATACAAGACGAATTGATAACAGAAATCAAATATGTGGAGGTTGCTGCGCTTTGCTGAAAGAAGCGGGCAGACGCACGTGCGGTGGGAATGCTCTTGTTGATTGGTGCTGAGAGGGGCGAGGAGGGTTTCCGTGCACGTACCGTACCGCAGCAGAGAGAGGCGCGAAGAGTGGCTCATGTTGATATCCGCGTTGTGCTGCTTTCGTCCACCGGAGTGGTGGCGAGTGGTACGGCGTGGCGCGCGCGTGGCGCCATCTCGCGGGGAGAAGACCACACTGTGAACATTTCGGGCCGGGGCGGTATGGCGCGCACAAGTATGATCGCGCGGCACTGCATCGCCGTACGTTTGGCGCTAGCGCCTTCTTGACGGCCGCAGGTGGCGCCATCCCGGGAGGTGCGTGTCACTCTGCGCGTGCCGCACGAGCCGCCGACGTCATCGCATATCGCGAGCTCCAGTCAATGCGAATCCTCGCGTCGTGGTAGTTTGCGAGGCGTGCTGCCAATGCAAGTGCTCCGTCTTCTTTGAGCGACAAAGTCGCGACCCGATGCGCATAAAAGCTTGGCGTCATGACCGTGCTGCCCCCAATCGTCCCAGCCTCATTCGGCAAACCGTACATCGATCCCCAAGATCTAGACACTGTATCTTCACCACTCACAGCATTCGTTTCCTGCCATGGTTCGCCTCATTTCTTCCGTTGTCGTGTTCCTGACCACTGTGTCGCTCTGCACCGCGGCCTCGCTGCCAGATTCTCTGCTGTCCGCACTCTTCCCAGGTGGTTCGCCGCCGGGGTACTCGTACGACCCATCGGCGGGGGACGGGCCGTCCAACTGGGGATCAATCGACCCGCAGTACAGCACATGCACCAACGGCATCTCACAGAGCCCCATCAACATCCCATGCCCGGGGGGGAATCCCCAGATACTGCCAAGTGACCCGGCCGTGTCGACGGCCACTTCTCTGCTCAAGTATGGTGCGGGTAGCCTCAACTTTGAGCTGGCTTGTCCTTTGGCAGGCACGTGCGGCACCACCGACTACAACGGGGCGACATACGACCTGATCAATGTGCACTTCCACTCTCCAAGTGAGCACGAGGAGAACGGAGTGAGCTACCCGCTGGAAGCGCATTTGGTGCACCAGTCATCGAGCGGAGCGCTACTGGTGGTTGGCGTGCTGTTCTCGGAGGGAGGTTCGGACAGCTGCGTCACGATGGCGCCGGACGCCAACGGATCTAACGCTGAGCTTGCATCCATTCTGTCCCAGATTGAGAATGGGCTTTTGCCCACGGTCAGTGTGAACACTGGCTCCTTCGTGCAATCGGGATCGTCGTTCATATCGTACGGGGGCTCGTTGACGACGCCGCCGTGCTCAGAGGGCGTGACGTGGTTCGTGTCGGACAAAAGGCAAACCATCTCTTCGTCTGATGTGAACCGGTATCGCAACCTGGTCAACGGCAACTTGTACGGCAACGCGCGCCCAGTGCAGCCCCTGAACGGTCGCCCCGTGCTGTACGGCTTCGGAGTGACACAATGACTAGGGGCATTGCAACAGAACGCGAGCCCTCTTTATCTAATTGTAAACCGAACCTATCATCATGAAAACTCTCTGGATTTGTTCGCTGTAGTACCTCTTTGTTTCTGCGACGTCGACCCGTGCGCCTGAATGCTTCTTTTCCACGACATTAGGTTTACCTTCGGGTGCGCCGTAGTTTTCATATTCACTGCTGCCACCCTGTAGTGAAACGGGAAAAAGAATAACAGCGCCGGGGTTTAAACCTTCGATTTCATGCTAACAGAAAAAGCAAACCAAAGCAATTTCCATGGAGCTTTGGTCGCTCACGTTGTAGGAAACCAACCTACACCGCCGGAGCTACTATCGTGACTCTTTCTGACCGTCATCTACAGTTGACAGCACTACGCGTCCCTTCAGCGCTCGTGGCTGCAACTCAATTTACGTCTGCGTGCTTTCAGAAGGGAGTGCTAGTCCCCATCAGGAGGACTGTGCCGGAAGGACGCGCACAGGCGCGGCACAGAGCTCGCCACCTCTCCATGCAGATGGTGACGGTGCCAAGGGAACAATGGAGGGCTTTGCTGCCACAGCCAGCCCACGTCCTGACAGGCTGGCATCAGTTGTTGTACGTAGTCTTCCCCCGCAAGACTGTCTCATTCAGTTGTGACGTTTTCAAGATCGAGACCACTTCATAAGCCATGCGCACAGCGTTTGCACGGTAATGACTGTCAGCCCTTGCGCGAGGGTTGGGTCGTCGCTGATATTCATCACCTGGGGCATGTGCGCAGTTTTCCGCATATGTGTCATATAGCGATGAAATAGCGATGAACAAGATTTGTGTAGTAGATGTAACAAGACTCAGAGAATTTTCATGATGATAAGTTCGGTTTACTATTAGATAAAGAGGGCTCGCGTTCTGTTGCAGTGCCCCTAGTCATTGTGTCACTCCGAAGCCGTACAGCACGGGGCGACCGTTCAGGGGCTGCACTGGGCGCGCGTTGCCGTACAAGTTGCCGTTGACCAGGTTGCGATACCGGTTCACATCAGACGAAGAGATGGTTTGCCTTTTGTCCGACACGAACCACGTCACGCCCTCTGAGCACGGCGGCGTCGTCAACGAGCCCCCGTACGATATGAACGACGATCCCGATTGCACGAAGGAGCCAGTGTTCACACTGACCGTGGGCAAAAGCCCATTCTCAATCTGGGACAGAATGGATGCAAGCTCAGCGTTAGATCCGTTGGCGTCCGGCGCCATCGTGACGCAGCTGTCCGAACCTCCCTCCGAGAACAGCACGCCAACCACCAGTAGCGCTCCGCTCGATGACTGGTGCACCAAATGCGCTTCCAGCGGGTAGCTCACTCCGTTCTCCTCGTGCTCACTTGGAGAGTGGAAGTGCACATTGATCAGGTCGTATGTCGCCCCGTTGTAGTCGGTGGTGCCGCACGTGCCTGCCAAAGGACAAGCCAGCTCAAAGTTGAGGCTACCCGCACCATACTTGAGCAGAGAAGTGGCCGTCGACACGGCCGGGTCACTTGGCAGTATCTGGGGATTCCCCCCCGGGCATGGGATGTTGATGGGGCTCTGTGAGATGCCGTTGGTGCATGTGCTGTACTGCGGGTCGATTGATCCCCAGTTGGACGGCCCGTCCCCCGCCGATGGGTCGTACGAGTACCCCGGCGGCGAACCACCTGGGAAGAGTGCGGACAGCAGAGAATCTGGCAGCGAGGCCGCGGTGCAGAGCGACACAGTGGTCAGGAACACGACAACGGAAGAAATGAGGCGAACCATGGCAGGAAACGAATGCTGTGAGTGGTGAAGATACAGTGTCTAGATCTTGGGGATCGATGTACGGTTTGCCGAATGAGGCTGGGACGATTGGGGGCAGCACGGTCATGACGCCAAGCTTTTATGCGCATCGGGTCGCGACTTTGTCGCTCAAAGAAGACGGAGCACTTGCATTGGCAGCACGCCTCGCAAACTACCACGACGCGAGGATTCGCATTGACTGGAGCTCGCGATATGCGATGACGTCGGCGGCTCGTGCGGCACGCGCAGAGTGACACGCACCTCCCGGGATGGCGCCACCTGCGGCCGTCAAGAAGGCGCTAGCGCCAAACGTACGGCGATGCAGTGCCGCGCGATCATACTTGTGCGCGCCATACCGCCCCGGCCCGAAATGTTCACAGTGTGGTCTTCTCCCCGCGAGATGGCGCCACGCGCGCGCCACGCCGTACCACTCGCCACCACTCCGGTGGACGAAAGCAGCACAACGCGGATATCAACATGAGCCACTCTTCGCGCCTCTCTCTGCTGCGGTACGGTACGTGCACGGAAACCCTCCTCGCCCCTCTCAGCACCAATCAACAAGAGCATTCCCACCGCACGTGCGTCTGCCCGCTTCTTTCAGCAAAGCGCAGCAACCTCCACATATTTGATTTCTGTTATCAATTCGTCTTGTATGTTATCGCGTACTTGCAAAGTAGAGAAGGCTCAACGCTGTCAGACTTCTCTGTGTCAGACACGTATTACAACAAGATATTTCTTGGTTCAGCCAGACCTTCCGCTCACAAGTCGCTTCGAATCCACAGCCATGTGTTCCATGTTCAATGGCATGTCTCTCCACCGTTTCCACGAGGAAGCCGGTAACATAGTTTCACACCCTCTTCTGCATTGGAATCACACTCGTTCAATACAAATGCATATTTGAAGAACTGTTGTCTAAGAGGTGAATGAGAGAAAACATGCATGTAGTTTTCGGGAGCGTGTATCGAAGAGCGCTTTTGTATTATGTTTGTACTTGTCGGCTATGTTTCACATGGTACCGATCTCATCGTAGAAGACTCATCTCATCGTACAAAACAGAAAAAGAATTGAGACCGTAAAGGGGGGAGTGGGGGGGGGGGGGGGGGGGTGCGCTAATTCGCACATCGTAGACCTCGAACAGGCACCAAAAGGTTGCCCCCATCCTCCCTGTGGATCAATTTGATCCATGTGCCTTTATTACTGTTCCAGGTTCTAATTAGTGTTCGTCAAATTAGAACTGAAGTTAGTACGCAACTGAGCCCTGAACACGGCACACTTCATCAATTGCTCTACTCTCAATTGTTACAGGGGGTCCACCAATACTTGGACTCGACACCAACACTTGAACTTCCAATTTATATCGAAAATGAATCGTTTTGAGGTTTTCAGCAAGTGGATTTCGGTTTTTGGTTTCAATTATTTCTTCAAAACGGGCGGATGAATTTAAAACCAATTCTTTCTAATGGACTCAGCGCATTTCGGCAAAGTCAAGTGCGGGACCATGCACTTGGATGCAAATATCTGTTGCTGTCTTTCGAAAGGCGAGGTTTTCTAGCAACTAGGGTCTACTCGACAGTAACCTCATATGAGGCTAATTATTATTGTCCCATAAGTTTCGTAAAGCTTTTCACTTTTTCCAAAATTTTAGATTTTTCAATTTCTTCCAGCTCTCTCTTAGATGGCAGAGCAGAATTTTAGCTTCATTTCTGCCAACAACACCTTCCCTTGTTGACCTTTGCGGTAACGTACACAGGTTTTGGGGAAAATGGCACCGTCAGCAGATACTAGACTCATCGTTGGTACCGCGGTTCACAGTCGTGCTTTCTTCGTCACAACCACTACAAACTGCAAACGTTTATTCAGTTTAGTTTGGAAATCTAAAACTGTCCAATAAAAACCGCCACAAACGTCGAAAGTAAACCTGTCAATGATCGAAATATCATTTTTATCACTACTAATTTGACTTTACTAAACCTTGAAAAGAGGTGTACTTTAAATATTCCCAGTGTGGAAATACGCAAAGAAGAATGAAGTGTCACGCAACAATTTACATTCATGCAACAATTTACATTACCAAACCCCGTCATAGAACCATGCAGCGCTTTTAAACTCCTCCAACATCCAAACCAAGTTTAGATGCAGCTCAGTATCAAAATAATATCTATACGGCTCCAATTGCAACTGTTCAATCGATTGTAGTTCAAGAACGCTAATAGAACACGAAAAATTTGTTACGATTTTTAGTAGCTTCATACGATTGAATCGATGAGAAAATATTGGCCTAACCGGAGTCTTTATTTCGCACGTTCATTTGCATTAAAAGTGTCAGAACTGGTCTTCTTCATATGTATCTTTCCAATGAGTCATCTAAATCTATGTTACAAAAGAGAAACAGAAGAGTATAAAGTCAATCTTTTCGGACTGCATCCGGTGGGACAGCAATTTGCGTTTCTTTGGAGTTCTAATTATTTTGACTTGTTTTGAGTTCTCGGATCGCAAGGATATGTGGAATTCAAATCCAATGTCTCGTTATATTCTAAACCCTTCCATTAATAAAGCAATGTCTTTGAAAACTTGTGCATGTTGACGCATATGTCTATTTTGATGTACTTTGTTTAGTGGTCGTTTAATTGGATGAATATATTTGAATCAACTGTACTTGAATGGTTCGTAGATATGTTTATTGTTCTACATAAGTCACGTTGTTGTCTGTTTGTTAAAGTCACCCATCACCGTTTTGGTAGTGTTACAATCTGATACAGCTACCACTGCTAATCTGCTAGATACTGAAAAAGGCTCCCCCTTTATATTTTTAGACGAAGAAATTTCCAGATGAACTGTTTTACAATGCCGACAGATATGAAACACATAAAAAGAACTCCAAAATCTTCTTCTCACGAAGGGAATCCAGTACGACAGTCCTTCCGAAAATGTAAAGATTGCGTGGTCTGTAATGCTCAGATCAGTCTCTTAAAACTAGAACAGAAAAATGAGGCAACTGAGCTGTCCGTAAAACGGTGTTAATAAAAGGGGGTAGGACAAACAACACTCGACGGTGCTACAAGCAATACTTTTACTACGCGGCGGTAGTGGTCGGCTACCATCTTTCTTTTCGCTGCGGTGCTTGCAGACCATACGACTTAAATAGACTGTAGATCGCCGATAGCCAGGCATATCTAACTATGACAACATCTGTGAAACGCTACAGAACAGATCTATCCGGCGTGTAGGCTATTCGGGTTGCATTCGATCATTATCAATACAGTATATTGTATTATTGAATATGCATTATCGATACAGTATATTATACCATAAAAGATGCGCTTCGGTTTTCGAAACCTTCCACACGTGACCTTACACAGTGTTTATATGTTCTCTGAAAAGATTATGTGTCTAAGGTTTGGAGAAACAAGATGATTCCGGAGCGAGCCAGGAGTGGCTATAGACCACCCTGAGAGAGAATGGGATAAAAAGAAAAGGGAAGATGTCGATAAGAATAGAAAAATACGTCAAAGCCGGGAAAAATACTAATAAAAGGGTTTTAGTATGAACAATATCAATATTACGCCTCTTAAGATGTGTAAGCTCGAAGAAACAGTTCTAAGCAATGCTATATTTTTTTAAGAAAGTTTAGAATACTTCTCGAAGTCAACAAGGTTTAAAGCCAAAGTTTTAGTTGACAGAGCTTGGATCAGTGCGGAGACGAATCCGAAATTGCTCCAAGTACTTTTAATGGCTACCTATAAATATTATGGTTAAATATTTATATTCATATTACCGTTACAAATTGTATTAACTCTGTCGTGAAGCACGTCTCCAAGCCATCTCAGCGATATCCGAGACTACTCATTCCCTTACTACGAGACCAAATATTTCGTAATGTAATCCAATACCAAGAATTCTCTCAAAAAAAGTTTCAATATTGCAAAAAATTGTTATGTGAGCCATAATACCGTATAGAGTCGGTAAAAAATCCCCATACGACAACAGAAATGTCAAGTATTCCTGTGGCTATTAAAAAGCACCTACACTAAAGAACAGAACAACGAGACTTTTTTGAAAAGCGGTGAGGTGTGAATTTACCAGGGCCATGTGTAGTACCGTTCAAAAAGAGTTGTACACCCACGCCAGCGGTTGATACCTGAACTAGACAATAAAAAGAGAAAGCGACTGAATAGATTCTACTTATCGGGGAAAGGGTCAAAATTGATGTCACGATAGTAGGTTCTACTTCATTAACTAATATTAGTAAATTATAATGGTGCATGCTGCACGAAGAGACGCGGAAAATATAGCATATTTTTTCACTCATTCTATATACGATTACAAACCGATAGATATTTCCTTCTTGGAAAATATATATTTCTCACTTCTGATTAACATTACATGCTCTGCAGAACAGTTAAGATGCTGGAAACCTTTTGTTTTCTACGCTTCCATTGTAAAATAAACCAGGTTTTGATTGTAATGTCTTGCAGCTTTTACCGTGACATTGAAAGTTGCGTCACATTAGCGACAGCAAAAAGCAAACAGAAAAAAAAGAATTGTTATGCTGAAACCGATGACTTTGTACCATAAACTGTTTCAGCCTTCTATGGATTCTCTTATGTTTTGCTAAGCCAAACATGTACTTCTTTGTCAGATTCTGACACATTTTCTTTCCTCACGCATGTCTTATTTTTGTATCCGTCAAATGTGAGGACTTTTCCTAGATTCAATAACTTAGAGCTCAGTTTTTCCCGGAATATTGATAGATCGGGAACCTTTCCGAATGGATATCCACAATTCACCCAAACAATACCATTTTAATCTACTCTAACTCCATGTTCTCCAATTTCATAACGTAGACCAGCTCCGTTAACTGTGTGAGGGTACCGAATTTTGACAAAGGACGTTGGTTCATAAATTGGGCAATCCGTACCATCAATAGAAACGAATCAGTTGTAAAAAAGAGTTACCTGACTGCCTGGAATTTCATTTGATCTATTATTGACAATCGTAAAAATTCAGAAAACTGAATGAACCTAGATTAAACATATCTCTGTCATATTTGATGGCAAGTTCACAAAGATCCAACAACATTTTCGCAATGAATTTTAGTCGACGCCTTTTAAAATGTGATGAACGGTTTCCGTGCTGTAGTGACACAAACACAATAACACCCAAAGTAAATGCTTCGGACTGGCACGTAGAGAAGTCTGTGGGTAACTTTTGTTTCATATTTTGCTACGAATAGGGCTGCCAACTCCAAATAAAGAGATAAACCGACGATTAAAACAGTGAACTGATTTTAATTTTGACCGATAGAGCATAGATCTTGCAGTCGTATTGAACGTAATCGCACACGATCTTTCCATATTGTGGTGAAAAGAGGTGTGTACACTTTGTGAGAGGAGTTGTAAAAGAGCGAGGATAACGGCATACACAAAGGAATGTATGACGTAGAAAAAAGGATGGTAGCAAAGAAAGATTTTGCTGACATAATAATCATATGCCGTATGTTGAACTTGCCGATTTCTGGTGTAAAATTGTCTTTTGTAGGACCTAAGTATTTGTCCCCAGTATATTTTCATTTCATAATAGAAGGCAGAAGTTCAACAAGGATTGGGTTCAGGCGTTTGCGAATGCGTTTCAGTAAACGAACTGTGCGCTAACGTGCTTTGTGTGGTAAGTGTACAATGGTTGACTTCTTCCCCAAGAGAAGAATCTACAGCTTGAAACTCGAATGCTACCCTCTAACCTACTAGCTTCTTTTATTTGAGCTTGTATTTAATGAGATTTCAATTATTTTTTTTACCAACATATAAGCACTCATATACTATATATAACTCTTCAAATATCTTCGTAGATGGGAATGTACATTGGTGTTCAGAAGCATAAGTTTGGCAGTTTGCGATGAGAATCGCATAATGAGGCTTCTTAGAACTTTCGACTACGGCACTTTCAAGCGAATTCGCTTCGCTCTCATTAAAGTCAGACCCAAGGCACGTAGTGCTAAGTAGAAAATACCTATAATACTTCTCTTTCAACTAAATCTCATCCATTTCAGGTACGGTAGATAAAAAGTTTACGGAAAAATGTTAAATCTCTATGGGTTAGGTAGGGCGTGTGAAAATTATCGTTTTTGCAGTCATTAGTTATTAAGAACTCCGTAATTATGTGAACTCCTTACATGTTTAAAGTGTTCACCTGCTTTAACGGTTTAAAAATCAACTGAAACAGTTTTTAATCCGAGTCAAGGAAAGGCCAGCGTAAATTTTGAGTCTGCAAGAACATTTTTTTCACGAGTAGCTATCTTAAGAGACCGTATGAATGCAAAAATTTAGTTGGTACTTTACGATTTTCCAATGGCAAAAGCCTAACCATCAATACACTCGTATGCAGTTTGCCTCTGAGTTTATTGTATAAAGCTCTCCAAGTATAAAGCTGAGCAGAAGAGCTGGCAGGGAATCAGAGCTGCAAGCAATAAACTCTCAGAACATCGAACTTTGCTATGCCATACATGATGGGACTCAAACGTAAGCAATCACGGTTTACGGAAACTTCCGCATCACACTGACAACTACGTCAGATGTTCGAAAATGGGGAAATTACTGTAGATGAAGCTTCGTCTGATGTATATAGAGTAAATTCTTTGATAAGGTTTTTTGAACTTTCTACATTTCGAATCAGTTATGGAAAGATCCATGATGAAAAGCGTGAAAATATAAGTTCATTTCTCTCTTTTCCGTCGACAGAAAATATTGATAAGATACTGAGCAAACAACAGCAAAAGGTGTTTCTGTCCCAAAACTCATAAATACAGCAGACGAAAACGACAAGAATAGTGTGGATGCAGGGTATCATGATGTGAATTGGGAGATCGACGAATCTGAAAATACCGAAAACGAAGGCATATGTATTGCTACTCAAAACGTGTTTCGACCTATTGTTTCACACGCACTTTGGAAAGATTTGAAAACGCCTATGCAGTTTCTCATTCTAGCCGTTGTGTTACAATCCGTGATAAAAGTGGAACATATCACTAGCCAAATTTCTAATGGAGAAAAGTCATTTGAGATCACTGTTGAGTGGCTGCAAGCCATGGTGGATATTAGACTGTTGTACAAAGCTGGGCTAAGCAAACAGTTTGAGCCGATGATGGGCTATCACATAAAGATTTTGGAGTTTCAGCGCATTTTACAACTATTTCGGAGCTGTACATAAGGGCAAGTAATTTCTGTTTGTAAATGTTCGCTACCGTTTGCAGTGGAAACACATGTTACCAAGAGGCACATTTTTGACTTGAATGACGGAACTAGTATTTTATATGTGGAAATGAAAGCATCTGACTATAAATACGCTCGTGTATAAAACATTTTACAAATTCAAGTGGATTGAAAGAAGTAGTCCGATTATTATGTTCATTTTATTCTTTACTGTTTCGGCTTTTGGTAGTCACTTTAAGTAAATAGCTGTTGCTGTTAGTGAAGTGCAATGCCCTTCACGGGCGTTTCTTCCCAGGACTTAGAGATTTTGCTCGCTTGAGGACCAGCTTGGTCTATGACAAGCTATACCGCTATTGCGTGCCGACGGCCGGTTAGGACCGGAGGTGCACACTGGTGGAACACGTGGACTGCACGGATGCTGACGCTCGAGTGCGAGGCGTGCCCCACGTGGCCCGGATTCTACCTAATGGTTAGTATTATTTAGTAATTTTCAGTATTTATTTAGCTAAACTATCGCTATTTAGTGTCTATTTTTCGGGCGCGCGCCCACTGTCAGGGGCCGTGCGCCACACTACTTAGGAGGTCAAGCACTGCTCCCCAGGAAACACCCACTTGGGTGATCCCAAGGAGGGAGTCTTGGCTCTGAACTTTTCGCCTTCGGCGCGTCTTCACCGCATACTGAGTGAGCGCCCGTTACACGTTAGTTCATACACCTCTCTGTCGACCAGAGTGCTACCATAACCGTCGGTTAATGTTTAATCGCCGACACTTGTCTTAGTGTCGTCCCTGTATAGGTTTTCGCCCCCGTTTTCCTCTTGTTCTCATTCTTGGCTCTCGTGAGTGGCCGCCCCACTCACGCCACTCTTCCATCTCATACGAGTGTTTCATCGCTTCTTTTACGACAGTCACCGTGCTACCGCTCCGCCTAGGATTGGTCACCCCCCGGACTGTGCCGTGCTCACCTAATCACTCTAAGTATACCCCGCAGGATTGACCTAAGTCTTACACCCGACTTCGTCGTGCCTTTCCAGAGTGGCTCTGTTTCTGTGCTCCGCTGGGACGCGTCTCCTCCGCTTGAGGCGTGTCTCTCAAGAGAAAAAGATCCCGAACATCTTCGTGGTGTCCCCGCTCCAAGCGTTGTCCTACACACTGGTCTCCCGACTTAGAAGTTTGAGTCGGGCACATTCAGTCACGATTAATCGGAAAGAAGACTCACAAATTGAGGTTGATCTGAGTTGCCCTCGTTGAGGAAGCTTCTTGGCCCCACTAGCCGATCGGGTTTGGATACTCACGTGTAACGGATTCTGATGTCATGTCATCCAAAGACCGTCCGAGGACGCGAAGTCAAACCGGTGCACCGGAACCATCCCAACCATCCCGTATCCCGGTCCGTTCACGGTCTCATACAGGTGGATCGACTAACCTGCCAGGTGGAAAAGCCTTGAGACCTCCTGTCTCTGATTCGGCACCCCCAGCAAGTGGAGCAGGACCGGCGTTTGCCGCCGCCCAAATGCTCTCCCCTGCTAGGGACGTCACTCTCCATCCCAGCTTTGCAGCTGTGGAAGAGCAACTCCGCTCTATGCGGGAAGCTCAAGTCATCCTTGCAGAGGAGTTCGATTCCCTTCGCAAGAAGGTGGATGAAACTGCTACGCAGGATTTTTCTGAAGACCTCCATGTCCTCCGTGCGGATGTGAACTCAATTCTGGAGTCCCTTGGTGGACCCTCGGCATTTGTCAAGGACGTCGCAGACAAGTTCTCGCCCGTCCGAAGCCGCCTCGAGACGTTGGAACAAACCCTAATGTCGGGGGATGATCCGGCAGAGCCGATTGCAGTATCCCACAAGGGAAGAAAGGAAGAGAACAGCCAGGCTCGAAAGAAGCGAAGGAACACGGATCCCAAACCGTCAGACTCCTCATTTTCCGAGTCCGACTCTTCCGATTCATCGGTGGAAGTAGCTCGCCGTGAGTGTTCCTCACGCTCTAAGCGGTCAACAGCCACCCATGGTGTGATCCGCGCCCGCACGAAGGGAAGGAAGCACACAGGTTTGAAGGAGCTGAAACCGACCAATTCGCTCTTTAAGAAGCTCTTATCATACCGGTACTACCGTTTGGAGGACTCCTCTTTGGATCGTACACCCCGTGGTACGGGAAGAGTGAAGAACTGCATTAAGCGAATGCAGCTCTCACTTCGCAACCAGTTGTTTTCTGGAGAAGACCCAATATTGGTGTTGGATTTCTTGGCACGCTTTGTTGCGGAAGCTGACATCCTTGGAATGAACGAGGCACAGGCCTACATTGCCTTACCGTACTTCTTATGTGGGCTTGCAGAAGACCAGTATCACTCTGTCAGAGGTTCATCACGCGACTCCCAAGGAGGGGTCACATGCTGGCCTGAAGCAGTTCAATACATCTTGAGGTCGTATGCTACTAACTCCGCCATTCAGCAGGCTATACGCGCCCTGCGGGACACTCGCCAACGTCCAGGCGAGTCGGAAACCGATTATTCGTCGCGCCTTAACAAGGCCTTCCACCGCTGTGGCAATGTTTACCCCGCTGAAGAGCGTTGTACCATGTTTGTCGATGGTTTGTACCCGGCGATCCGGACTCTTGTTGCTCGACGTCGAGAATGTAGACCTAAAGCCACGTATTTGGAACTAGTGCAGTTCGCTCGTGCAGAAGGTGAAGCCCTGCGCGCACGCACTCCTGGCTCCAGGGTAAGGTTCGCAAAAGCGTTGATATTACAACCGGGTACCCCGTCAGCTTCGATGATCGACGAACAGGCCTCTCGAAGGGATTATGATAACGTGCAGCTAGCCCATAGCGACGTTCATTCCATCCCGACAACGGAGTTACCCTCAACCTTGGACGAGTCACAATACGTGATTGGGGATGACACGCTACTCTACGCGGATAATGGTCGCGTTCGTGCGTCACGCGTCCCACACGAGAGTGGTAATGTCCGCTTTTAGCGTCCTGGTTGGCGAGATACCCGCCCCGCGGTGAAGTTCGCCAAGCCTCGCCACCCAACGCCGGCTTCTGGTCTGATTTGTCATCTCTGCTACAAACCAGGCCATACTTCTCCACAATGTGTGTTCTTTCTCTGAGAAAGGGCACAAGTCGTAGTCAATTAGAGGCCCTATCCTTGCAGGACAAAGCAGCTGTTCCGATTGAATCGTATATCCGTGCTAGAACGGATGTTCCACGTCACCTGTCGCTTCCCCGAGCTCGGGTGGTACCTGCACCGGAATCCCGTGTCACCGACGTGGTCGGTCACCCCACCGCTTCTGCGGTATCATCTGGACCTGATGCCCAGGCGTTGCCCGCTCAACGACCTGAGCAGCCGCCTTCGGCGGAGCGGGCCAAGAAAAACTGAATGTTGGAGTCTCCTCTCAAGGAGGGGCACCCTCAGAGTCGAGGTCGACGGCGCCCGAGGCGTCCAAGCCTTGCTCCCCGGTCAAAATCCTTTCAAGGAAAGAGGCCGTCAATGACGTGAACCCGGAACACTTTAGCGTTCTGCGTCGTCCGTGGAAACGTGTTTCCCATAACCGATTCCCGGATAGAGTTCTGGTGATGGTTAAAAGAAATTACAAGGTCTATGCTGACCTTGGCCTTTCATCCCAGTTTATGGTGCGACACCTTACCGTTTTAGACACCGGTGCCGGTCCGAACTTTGTCGTGGAAGAAGTGTTACCGCGTGCTTTGCAGTCTAGGATCCGCCGCGACCACGTCCTGGAGGTCGCTGACGCGGACAACAAACCGTTGGATACGGTGGGGTTCATAGAACTGGTAGTCCGCGTTTGCGCTCGCGTGGTGAAACTCGATTTCGTCGAATATCGGAAACTAGCCGCCCCAGTCATCTTGGGTCGCGACTTTTGCGACCGCTTTGTCGAAGCGATCTTCCCCCGCCAACGGCGTGTCGAGATGGAGGATGGATCGTCCACTCCGATCGTTTGTCGTCCGCTTAGGCGTGCCACGAAGAAGCATGTCCCGCTACGGCAGCACAGGAACCTGGACCGGATAACCTTGAATCTAATAAGCTCCGCTTCGCAGCGTCGTTGTGCGTCCCGCCTGAGTCCCAACTGATGGTGAAAGTAACCTCCCGTCAACACGGACTCCGGGCCTTGCAACCGTTGTCGTCACTGTATGACAGGCACAGCCTCGCAATTGCGAATGGAATCGTCCATGTGGAGCCAAACCAACCGTTTCACGTGCTAATCGCCAATCTAGGGACTTTACCCCAGTATCTGGTGAAGAACCAAGTGATAGGGTCCGTCATGCCGCACCCCATCGCTATGGTGCCGACAAAGCTGACAGCAGCTGACGTTCTCAGACTCGTTCACTCTAAGGAGGGGGACAGCCAGAAACCCGTTTCATCGCCGGTATCCGGGATTCAACCTGTAACATCAGGGACGCAGCCCGTTTCAACGAGTGTTGACCGCCCCGATCCAGTCCAAGAACTCAAGGACCTGGATCTCAGCCACGTCCTGGAGTCATACCGCCATCGATTGCGACAACTTTTAAGGGACTTCACCACTATGTGGGACGGCTGCCTTGGTGAGATTGCCACTATGGAACACCGGATTGATTTGCTTCCGGACACCCCAGCCATCTCTCAGCACCCATACCGTGCCGGACCGGCCGCCTGCGCGGAGGAAAAGACACAAGTGGATAAAATGCTTCGAGCAGGAGTCATTGAACAGGCTCAGTCGCCGTGGGCTTCCCCAGTATTACTGGCTCCAAAGCAGAATGGTTCCTGGAGATTTTGCGTCGACTACCGTCGGTTGAATGCCGACACCCTCAAGGACGTGTATCCAATCCCAAGAATGGACGAGTAAATTGACTCCCTGGGCACCGCCACTGCCTTCACAACCCTGGACGCCAATTGGGGATGCTGACAAGCTCCGGTAAGGAAGAAAGACCAGGATAAAACCGCTTTGGCGTGTCACTCCGGTCTCTACCGATTCAAACGGATGTCTTTTGGTCTTACCAACGCCCACGCTATTTTCCAGCGAGCCATCGACATCCTATTGGCCCGCTTCAAATGTCGTACCTGGCTGGTCTACCTGGATTACATAATCGTCTTTTCAGATAATCTGGACAAAGATCTCACTCATGTGAGGGATATCATGACCACGCTTCGAGATGCGGGTGTCACTCTTAAGTTGAAGAAATGTGACTCCTTCACGGACACCGTGAAGTATCTCGGCCATGTTATCCGTCCAGGACGTGTTAAAATCGAGGAGACTCGTATTAAGTCGCTCAAAGTGGCTAAAGAACCGCGGACGCAAACCGAGCTTCGTTCCTTTCTGGGACTCGGAAACGTCTACCGACGATTCATCCCGCACTTTGCGGACAAGGCTGCACCGTTAAACGCGCTTTTGCGGAAAGGCCAACCACCAAAACGGGACCTCATAACCCCCGTTCAAAAGGAATCTTTCAACTCTCTTAAGGATTCTGTCGTCTCCGCCCCGATCCTCTCGTTGCCAAAGCCTGGAAGACCGTTCACCGTAGATACAGACGCCGGCGACTACCAAGTAGGTTGTGCACTGTTTCAAACTGCACCCAATGGGGAAAGACGCCCCGTAGGGTAGCGGTCCCAATCGCTAAACGTCAACGAGAAGAATTACTCCGTCTCGGAGAAGGAATGCCTTGCAGTAGTGTGGGCATTGCAAACGTTGCGCCCGTATCTCATGGGTAATCATTTCACCGTTTTTATGAACCACGCATCACTTCGATGGCTACTCTCCACCTCGGAGCCTTCAGGCCGCTTGATGCGTTGGAGTCTCCGTCTAGCGGAATTTGACTTTGACGTGCAGTATCGAGAAGGATCGTGCAACACCCAAGCCGATGCTCTCTCCCGCCTGGTCACTACTGGCGAAAAACTACCCGTCAAAGACGATGAAATACCATGCTTTGCAGTGAATTGCGACGACGCTACCATCGAGGACGAAGAACGAGACACGGACTCTTCAGATTCCGGTTCCGAATTGGACGACTTTCTTCTCTCGGAAGATTCCGAGAAACCCTTACCAGGGAACTTCGTGCCTATTACTACAGAGAAGAGGATACGGGAGCAATTTTTTGACCAGTTCTGCGCGAAGGTCCGCGCTCAACTCAATGGAGGAGGTACTCTCCCCTTTCAGGTGAATGACGCCGGATACCTTGTACGGACCGTCGGATCGCACCCACAAATCGTGGTACCACATAACCTCCAGTCGAGAGTATTGCGGTTGTCGCACTACTCCAAACTGAGTGGCCACGTCGGGGGACGGAAACTTTACCTCACCTTACGCCGTAACTTCTACTGGCCTGCCATGGCAGTGGACTGCTACGCAACAGTGCGGTTTTGTACCGATTGCGCTCGCAACCGTGTCAAGCTCTGCAGTCATGCGACGACGTTGAAGCTGTTTCCAGCTCGCGCTCCATTGGAGTTTGTGGCCATCGATAAATTCGGTCCCTTCCTTACCACTAAGCGGAATTACAAGTTCTTACTCGTAATTACGGATCGCTTCTCCAAGCTTGTCCGGACCGTACCGTTACGGAATATCTCCGCTATGAGCGTGGCTCAAGCCTTCGTCCTACACTGGGTCTTCGTCTACAGTCCACCGGTCAACCTCCTCTCCGATAACGGGAGACAGTTCGCCTCTCGTTTCCTCAAGGATGTGTGTCGCATCTTGGACATTAAGAACCTGCTCACGACCACTTACCACCCCCAAACTAACGGGCAGGCCGAACAGTTCAACCGGACATTATTTGCGACACTCCGCTCATACGTTGCAGACCACGTCAAAGATTGGGACTTCTTCACTGATGCGCTCACCTTTGCGTACAATACGCAGGGGCCCAGGACATCTGGATTAACGCCCTTCGAGCTGGTACTGTCTCGTACCCCACTGCCCGTGGCGCTGGAACCACAGCCCACGCTGGATACCTTTCCGTCACCGACTGCTTACCGCGAAGCGTGGAAAACTTGGCTCACGAAGCTGTTTCCACCCAAACGGCGTTCAATGGGCCGAGCCCAGGCCGCTTACAAGCGCGACTTTGATATCAAAGCCCTTCGCTCGCCGCTCTGGAGCAAAACCCGGCGACGGGAAATGCTCTCAAGGTGTTCGAAGCCTTGCTCCCTGGGGGAGGCAGACTCAGAGACAGAGCCCTCCGTTTCACCCGTAGTGTGGGGTGTAACTCCCACGGGGGATTCCGGCAGTACCGACGGAGGTGAGGGGTAGAAACCGTGGATCGGGAATGGGTATGGGTATCCCAAAGAATGGGGGAAAATCCGGCGAAGAGGAAAAACGGGGCGAGGGTCGGGCACTAACAGGCACCGGACCCGAGAACCAGGAAAGGGGCGAAACAACAAAAGAAACCCAATACAGGGGCGAAAACCTGTCCTCGAAAGGAAACACAAAAAGTGCGCAACAAGTAAGCAGAACCCCCACGGGGTATCGTGCACGCAGGTCGTCTGAGCGGTCCCAAGGGGGTGGTTGCACGGAACCCAAACGTGGGCACTCTCCAAGTGGAGTCGTGTCCCTACGCAGGCGTTGCTAACCAGAGCCCGTTCCGGATTGTAAGGCCGAAACGATGGCGACGAAGAACCTCTAAAGGTATCGAAGACCAACCTTGGTTACCATTTACTCTGAGCTTCGGACTGTCAGATCTCATCTCCCTAAGTAGGGCCCACTAACTAAACTCTACAGTAGTGCACACCTGCTCAGGGCCATACACGTGGAGATCCCACTGCCAGGGCCCAAAAGTCCAACGTTCTACAAATATCCGAAAATCGGTGCCAAAATTAAGCCACGTGTATCACGGGGCCAATCCAACCATGGGCCATCCGAATTGTTCCCTTATAGGCGAAATATAACCGGAAAACAGTGCCACCTCAGCACACCTTAGAGGGGATCATAATCATAACCCTCGGAGGGTTCAATCCTCATTCTATGAGTTGCATCTTCAAGTATCCCCTATCTGGGCGTTGCTCTACAGCCGCCACGTCTCGCCCACGACGGTTATGTATTCATCCACAAGTAGTATTGGAACCCAGAGAAGGAGAAGCGCCACAAGCTGTCACCCGTTTCCGACGGCCCCTTTCGGGTTATTTTGGTGGCTCCCGACACTGTCGTTGTTGACCTCGCTGGTAATCACGTATGCATCTCCCGCGATCGCGTGGTATCGGCTCCTCCGCCGTTAACCTCCCAACCTACTGGTGTTACTGCTCCCGTTGAAACGGATTCCTCGACCCCCTTACCCCAGGTCCACCCACGTCCCTACGCCTTACCACACCCATCTCGGGGTTTGTCTGACCTTCCGCTACCGGCGGCGCCCAACCAGCAAGGATTCGTGTCGCGCATTCGTCGCTCCTTCCCATTTCACCCGACGGACACCAACTCCGATGAATCGTCTAAGGAGGTGGAGGGGCCCGACAGCCGTCGTAATCCGGTCGAAACCGTCGCTGGAAACGCCGCACCGTCTTGTGTCATTCTTCGCCCATCAGGGGTGCCTGATACCGACGTCCTGCACGACTCGGCGCAGTCACTATCTAAGCCTCAGAACGCAGCTGCGGATAACGCCACCAACGCTCGCCGAGGTGTCACCACACGTGCAACACGGAATGCAAATGCGCTCGACGCACCGCTGCCTGATACAGTACGAGTGGACGACGCACCGCCAAGTACCCCGCACAGGGAGGCGGATACACCCACGGCGCCGACGCCGGACAGCCAGCCATTGGAACCCTTACGTGACTACACGGAACCTCGCCGTGGGACAGAGAGGTGCGACAATGCGCCACCGCCCCCAGCGAATCTCACCGCCGAAGCGAGCTTCACCACGTCGATTAGCGGAACGACCATCCGGGTTACCCGCCGGTGTGGGCCCTCCAATTGGAGTGAGAAACGCCGAAGCAAACCAGGCACTTGGGAAAGATGAACGGCCGAAGTCGGGTCGACATTCAACTCAGCCGAGGACTGCCTTGCGCGCTACACGGTCCGACCGGAGCGAAGCCGCCCAACGCGTGGTCACTTCGGTACCCCCGAGCTCAGGACGGGTACCACCCGGAAATAGCGACACCGTCATACGGGATGGCCGGGAAGTGTACCGACAAGAGTTTGTGGTCGGACGCATTTTGGAGCACACCTACCACCCAAAGGAGTATATCCAATACTTGGTCTGTTGGTACGGGTACGGCCCCTAATGGGGTTCAGACGAACCGATAGAGCACCTACCTCGGTCAAAGGTGGTACAGTATCATCGTCGTACTATCACGGCTTTGCCGGCTACCATAGACCGAGCCCAAGTGGGATAAGAAGACACCCCATGGGGATAAAGAAACAGAAGATCTGGATAAGGACCCTTGGAAGAAGGAGAAGATGCACAGAAGACCTGGAGAAGGACACTCAGAAGAAGTGGAATAGAAGAAAGAAAACAAATACGTCACAGTCGGAAGCAGTTTACTATTTTTGAAGTTGCTGCACACACTACCGCACAGCGGGAAAAACTAACCAAGACCACAAGGGATTAGTTGGGAGAACCAGGATTGCCGTGCGCGCTAACCTAATCGCTAGCGGAGTTACTCCCGCCGGTCAGGCGTGCCACGAGGGCGTCTCTCATCGTACCGATGTCGCCGCTCGCCGCTTGCGCGTTCAGTCCGACACCCCGAAGGAACTGGGAGATAACGGCCGCCTCTGGGCGTATGGGAACCTCGATAACTTCCGGTTCGTCCGGCAACGCCGCCGCCACGGGATCGACCACTGCACCTGCGTGAGTCGCTCCCTGCGCCAGCTGAGCCGTAGTATCGGCACCATCGGAGTCTCCCACATCTTCCATGGCCTCGTCGCCACGGTATTCGCCCTCCTCCTCCTGGAAAGCATCACCGTCATAGGCGTATTAGAAGTCATCCGAGTTGACAAACCCCACGGGGAGCCCGTAGGGTATGCCTCGTGGAGCCATCCGGAGTGCCGATGCCTCCGCCTCGGAGATCTCTTGCTGCTACCATGGGTTAAAAGAAGATGAAATCTCCCGCCAACGGCGTGCGACGCACCGGAGACCGATCAGCCCCACCTGCTTCTTGACCACGGCCGCTCTGCCGGACAGGCACGACAGCCCAGTCAGCACGCCCAATGATGTCGATGAGCTCCTGAGCTTCATCAGCGTTATTGACACCTCCAAGAGGGAGTTGAAGGTCCAGCTGCCGGATGTAACCACGCAAACACGGAGGAAGATACCACAGTCGATACTGGCCGTAGGCTTCCCACAAGATGTACGCCGCGGCGCGGACTGCCCATTGGGTTAGGACCACGGACCATAAGCCGGAGTGCGGATCCTCGATGAGGTACGAGCCCAGATAGGAGACGACTGGAGGCAACTCCACGTAACATCCCGCGGCACACCTCGACGGAGGACCACCACCCAGGCAGGGGAACATATCGCCCGAACTGATAGAAGGGACTAATCCGGTTTACCTCCGTGTTCTGATAATGGACCAAGAACCCAAAGCGGGATCTGCCCCGACTCTCCTCGCGGATGAAGTTCTGTATCCATCGATATCGGGACTCACGACAAAGGTGACGAACTCGGCACGAATGATCGGACGGACCCAGCAGATCGCTTCTTGACGCACTCGCGGTCGACCGCGCCATGCGTAAGTTTCCAACGCCGCAAGGCGGTCACAGTAGCCGATCTCCCCCTGCGTCCGGTACATCCGTAGGTCGAAGCCGAATTCGTCGGGGATGGGGTATTGAAAGTTTGCCCGGTTGATCCGTGAGTACCCGATGCGGACGAATATGCAATCCGCCTCCTCCGCCGACTCGCGCCTTCGCCGCAGGATCGCGTGAACGGGAACCGCCACACGGCGTCGCTAATCCCACGAGGTGGTGATCAAAGCCGGCAGCTCGCCCGGGAGACGCGCATTGCCATCAGCATACGACGCCACGAGTTCTTCGTCGAAGACCGCTGTCGGATGGAACCACGGAGCTCTCCGGAGAATCGCCGCATGTTGACGCGGGTTTAACCCGACGAGTTCGTCGTAAGTGGGCCAGGTGTCCTCGGAAGGAGTGATGTGGCTTGAAGATTCAACGGGACCCCGGGATCGGCTAGGCGCGGTTGACGGGGCACTCCCCCGCGGAAGGGGAGCCGAATGAAAACCGGAGAAGTAACCCCGGCGGGGATTGTTAGCACCGTTCATCGGGAATACTGGTCGCCGAGGCATTGGGATGTGTTCACTGGAAGTTGGCGTACGTTGCGGAAGAACGATCGAAGTTCAAGGAGAGGTTGCCGCGTTGGTGCGTTTGTCGTTCGGTTGTGCAGCTCTGCCTTCGACAGTCGAGTGGTCGCTGGACGCGTTACGCGGCTCGCTTTTATGCCGGTTGGACAGTTGCCTCCCCGCCATGTCGACTGCGTGTTCGTCACCTAAGTAGGGGAATATGAAGTGCAATGCCCTTCAAGGGTGTTTCTTCCCAGGACTTAGAGATTTCGCTCGCTTGACGACTAGCTTGGTCTATGACAAGCCATACCGCTATTGCGTGCCAACGGCCGGTTAGGACCGGAGGTGCACACTGGTGGGACACATGAACTGCACGGATGCCGACGCTCGAGTGCGAGGCGTGCCCCACGTGGCCCGGATTCTACCTAATGGTTAGTATTATTTAGTAATTTTCAGTATTTATTTAGCTACGCTATCGATATTTAGAGTCTATTTTTCGGGCGCGCGCCCACTGTCAGGGGCCCCGCGCCACACTACTTAGGAGGTCAAGCACTGCTCCCCAGTAAACACCCTCTTGGGTGATCCCAAGGAGGGAGTGTTGGACCTGAACTTTTCGCCTTCGGCGCGTCTTCACCGCATACTGTGTGAGCGCCCGTAACATGTTAGTTCATCCATCCCTCTGTCGACCAGAGTGCTACCACCACCGTCGGTTCATGTTTAATCGCCGACACTTGTCGTAGTCTCGCCCCTGTATAGGGTTTCGCCCCCGTTTTCCTCTTGTTCTCATTTTTGGCTCTCGTGAGTGGCCGCCCCACTCTTCCCGCTCGTCCACCTCATACGATTGTTTCCTCGCTTCTTTTCCGACAATCACCGTGGTACCGCTCCGTCTAAGATTGGTCACACCCCGGACTGTGCCGTGCTCACCTAAACACTCTAGGTATATCCCGC
The DNA here is from genome assembly GCA_030374765.1 of Agarophyton chilense. Taxonomy (NCBI): domain Eukaryota; phylum Rhodophyta; class Florideophyceae; order Gracilariales; family Gracilariaceae; genus Agarophyton; species Agarophyton chilense. The sequence goes on from JARGXX010000138.1 coordinate 751,840, forward strand.
CGGATTGGCCTCGGTCTTACACCCGACGTTGTCGTGCCTTTCCAGAGTGGCTCTGTTTCTGTGCTCCGCTGGGATGCGTCTCCTCCGCCTGAGGCGTGTCTCTCAAGAGAGAAAGATCCCGAACATCTTCGTGGTGTCTCCGTTCCAAGCGTTGTCCTACATGGACGAAAGTAGGTCACGTTGGTATGGACTTGGAGAGAACTGGATTGAAATTGAATTTCCACACTACACTGCTTTTGATAGGAAACCTGAAGATGGGTGTGAATTAAAGGCAGTGTGTTGTGGAAGGAGTGGAATTATTCTCAAAATAGAAATCATCATGTGAGCTACACAACAAGATGTACAGGCTTTTGAATCGAAAGATGCACATTGGACAGCTGTTTTAATGAGACTTGTTGAAAATTGGTTCGAAACTGATCGAATCCTTTGTGCCGATTTATCTGTTGAAACCGCTAAAGAGCTTTTGAAAAGAGGAATGCGATTTATTGGGTTCCTAAAAACAGCCACCAGAAGCTTTCCTATGAAACATCTTTCCGAACTTACGATGACGGCACGAGGCCAGCACGTGTCAGTGGTCTCGAAACTGCCTGAATTGGATCGAAAGATGATGTCTGTGCTCTGTATGGACCGCGAGAGGAGATATTTCGTCAGCACTTGTAGCAGTACCCGACCAGAAACTCATATTTCTCTTGAAAGATGAAGTACATCTGATGGAATAACAAAGAAAATTCCGCTTTCCATTGCAATTCCAGAAGTTTGGGAGGAGTACTATTTTTGTTATAGAAGAATAGATAGGCATAATAGGTCACGTCAAGATGATCTGAATATGGAAAAGAAGTTTAAAGTGAAAGAATGGTCTTTTAGAGTGAATAATTCTTTGCTGGCAATGTGCGTGGTTGATGCTTGGAATCTTTACAAGGGTGCATATGGAAACACACTGAACCTTACAACGCATAATTTCTATTGTAATTTTGCAGACGCATTAATAGATAACAACTGGGATGCTATTCGAACTATGAAAAAAAAATGTAAGGAGAAAGATGAAATATAAAACCCATATATGGCTGGTACCGGCATTCATGGAATTGAGACCAATCGAAAAAGAAGGAAATTGGATGGTTCTCTGACGTTTCAAACATATCAAAAACGATGCAAAGTCTGCAAGACCTCTTACAAATCCAAATTTGTTTGTCCAGAGTGAAAAACGTACAATGATGTGGATGTTTATATATGTCACAGTCTAATCGGTCGGAAGTGTTTTATAGAACAGTCACGTAACATTTACGACATTTAGAGCAACATTTAGTCAACAACATTAATGGTCGTGTGTTAACATGCGTTTGCAAGGCATTTTTGAGGCATGTGCTAAAAGAATAAAGCAAAAGTTCAAATTACTTTAAAGCATCCTACTAATTTAATCCGCGTTATTCAACTTGCTAGATTTATTATGGTCTCTAACGAAACAATCCCCTTAGCAGATGTCCCCTTATTCGGTATGCTTTTCAAGTGGACGCAAATGCGTTCTTATACCATAATAATTTTTAGAATTAGTCGAGCTTCCGTAAGAGTTTTCGAGTTACACTGAACTCAGAGAGGTTTGAACTCTGTTTTTATCAGTCTCCGAGCGGTCGTGAAACCACTGAGCTGCTGTTATTGAAGATAACTGTCTAAGGAATGTACTTTAAAGCAGGAGGAACATGGTTAGAAAATTAGTTTTTTACTTAGAAAATAGAATACGCCGCTGCAGTATGGAAACCAGCGATTTGTACTAATTTTTTGGAAAATAGAACTGGCCTCATATGAAGCCAATCCGCCGGGCGTGTAGACACTTGCTATAAACTATTCTCTTGCCTCGATGACTTCTGCCGGCACTGCAGTGTCACGGAGAGTTGCGGCAATCTTGGTGAACCCTTTTGCCATTTCAAATGCTGACAACTCTGCGTTGCCATACAAGTCATTTGAACTGCGCACAGCCTTGTACGCAGCACACTTGGCATTTTAGGAGTCACCTGTTGCAGCTTCGAGACGCATAAACACGCTCCTGATTATCATGTGCTTTCTTTCTATGGCATTCTTGGCATGCCTTGTAAGGGGTGCGGTATGGAGCGAGATGTTCAGCGAGTTTCAGGAATCGCGAAACTCTCCGACCATAATGTCTTGTCACCGGGAACTGCAGATGGGTATCAGAATTCGGACACCCGTATGACTTCAAAGCTACTGACGGCTGCACGCAGAACTGTTGATCCTACTACAAAGGCAGCTGAGTACCTTAAGACGAGATTCATAGTATGCACAATGCATAATTCGTCTCAGAACAGGTGATCAATGCACACAATGTCGCTGAATGACTTGGATAGTATGTGTATCGATACCTTCCGGGTTGGGGGTGGGAATTGCAGTGGACCTAAATGCAGTGAGTCTGTTAACAAGCTCAGCAACGTACTTGGACACTGCCGAATTCCATCATCCATTTCTTTCAAGCAGCAGCTTGAAATCGGAAAAGCACGCATGGCCGCAGACATTATTGTGTACTTTACCCAAAATGGCTTTGATGTCTGTCCGTGGCGACTTCCCAAGCGCCGTAGCTCATAAAAAATACGCATTGAGCCAAGATATGTGGCTGATGATGTGAAACACTGGACAGGTATGTAGCTGAGAAAGCCTACATCAATTATGCTGAACGAGTCAGCTTCTCCTTCCGTTTTGAAGCACAGAGAATTCTTGCCAATGTGCACGATGCTAGCCCGAAGAGTCACGTTTCGGCCAATCAATTACTGCGACGAGCCTTCAAAGACTAAGTGGGTGATCGCAATGTCTGATCCATGGTCAGAAGTGGCACGTAGGATAACTTATTCCAGAAATTCTCTCGTCGGAGTGCCATGTTTGACGGCAATGTACTGCCAACGATCGTGACCTTACAAAGAGGCCGAAATCGGGTCTAACTTGGAATGTTTCGGAAGTCTAAGTTCTGAAGCGAGAAGATGCAATTCAACTTGGCCAATCGCCGAATACGGCGCGCCGTCGTCATAAAGTGGCCCAAGCTTCTCTGGCAAGAAACACAAGGAGTATTTTGCAGTCAAACCGACAAGAGTGGCTGAAAAGTAACCATTTTCATGTTGCCTTCACCTGAGTTCCGGCTTTGGCCGGAACGATAATGGCCGTGCGTCGACCAAACAGGTGCGTTAAAGCAGCGTATATTCAACTGAAGCGAGCCATCAGCCTTATGATTTCGCTTCCAATGCCCGACTTAACTGCATAGATCACAAGGAAGCTTCAAGGTTGGTGACATTCCATTCCCGTGGCGGTCCGGGCGGTTCGTGTTGCTATTCGTAAAATGAGCGCCGTTCGCAGCCAGTGGTTTGCATTCGGCGTTCAAGTCGTGGATTAGGCGTGGACGTAATCACACTGCCTCAAAACCGGAATAATCTTCTCGTACTTCACAAAGTCGATATATAATCGGTTATTGTGGTGTCTGTGAAGAGAGTTCTATTGCTCGAAGCTGCGGCAAAAACAGAAACGCGCTGTCCATTGTCGACCACAGAATTTGCCAACAGAATGAATGGTGTAAGTGTCTCTGGCAATTGGGCCAAGCCTGATTGGCCACTGAACTTCGATGCTTGCGCATCAAATTGCAGTTCTAAGTTTTTGAGCGACTCGTTGTTACCTCGCTTGACCTGAAGCAATCCAACAAAACTTCCATAAACTTCACTAACAACAGAGAGTGAGTCGCGCTTGTAGATCGCCTTTACAATGCACTCTGCATCAGTCTCCGACGCAACAACGTCGTCAGTGATTGATGAGCAAAGGTTCTTTGATCTGCCGTACAGCTTGGATTTGAGCATATTACCTCTGAGTGAAACGCAATCTTTTTCGAGTTGGAATCCGGCAGCTTTTCGTGGAACGATGTCCACAGCGCCACGGATTTCGCATAGTCTTCTTCGTTGCCATTGTCTTCGGGCCAGAGCACGTTCTTCAGGTCTCAAGAAAAGCGCAGACGGCTGGCCGTACTCAACGAAGACAGGAGGTCGGCGGTTTTGGTTTTGTAGGAGCTCGAATAGTCCTGAACAACTGTAGTGCGACCCAGGTTGGAGTCGGGGCTCCAAAGGAGCGTCCAACTCTTCAGAGATTGAAATTAGTACGTCGTGCGACGCCGTGAGGCGTTGCGTATAAGAATAGCCTTTCAAAGAACGAGGAATGTGGTTTATCTTGTAATACGTCATAGTGAAGTCAGTGGAGCAACACAGACATTTACGCCCCGTGACACACTTGAACTTTCGAAAAGGAATTCAAACGAAACGACACACAAGGAAACTGCTAGTGTGTGCACGTCGCATCGATGGAAGTACGACTTGTGCGGATATGATCGCCAAATGATCTGGAGCCGTGACAGTGGCGCAATCAAGATGTACTCGCGACACAATCCTTGATCGACACATAAAACAGCCTTGGGAGGCTTCTATTGTTCTGCACATTGTGTGTGTCTTGATTTCTGTTTATCCATCAAGTTAGTTGAAGTCAGCTGCGAAGTTGCGTTTAGCCGCGACGTGAGGCGCGTGTAGTTCTTTGCGCTAACTATTGGGGCATCGGTTCTTCCTAGCGATTCTTTGATCCTAATGAACGACTACTTGTAAGATTGAACGTGTATAATCTAGGTTGTAGAACATATATCTACTAAAAAATCTCTGGGCTACATGCTACGTTGCAAGATCCTTTCCATGGAGAACCAATGAAGTAAGAAAATTGCATCCTGTACGGCCCTCAATTCCATGTGTCCGCATGCAGGGGGCAAAAGACCGAGTAGTGAAAGTTAGGAAGCCAAGAGAGCAGCGACGTATACAGAGTCTCGAGTTTACCATGACATGAAGATGAATGAAAATAAATCTCTGTGGCTCGAGCGACTCAAATTGTGTCTCGAGACTGTCGTGTGGCGAGGCATGAGACCACCCTGGCGCGACTTAAGCCCTCCACATGCTCCTGGCCGCCCAAACAGAGAAGCTAGTTCCAACATGCGCCCTCCACGCAGCATCAACCTCAGTTTGACAATCCTCTTCCTTCTTGTCATCGTTTTCGTCTTCTTGCCTTTCTTTCTCTTGGCCAGCCCCCCTTCTAACCTCACCGTGCACACCACACTCTTCACTGACGATTCGCTTCTCTCTAATATCACCACAAACAAACAGCAGTTTGTGTACTTCCCTCACGCCGCCCTTCTTATCGTCTCCGCCGCAAAGTCTGGCTCTACTTCTCTTTTTCAATTTCTGTACCGTGGCAGCACCGCATCTTCCACCGATCACGCCCCCCCACACTGCGCTTCGTACGTACAAAACGTAGAATCTGCCTGTTGGCGCCGCCAAGCATTCTTTCTTCAAAGCTACACACTGCCAGAGCAGCGATACATCCTCACTTCCACCTCTGTACTGCGCGTCGCTGTGCAACGCAACCCGTTTGAGCGTCTTCTCTCCTCTTTCAAGTCCAAGTTCGCGTGCGATACCGAGCTGTACAACACCAATAAGCGCAACCGAGACAATCTGGTACCGAAGCTTCGTCGCCAAGCCAATCTCCCAGCTTCCTCGACGCTGTGCATGAATATAAGTGAGTTCGCCACCGCCCTTTCCAATCTGCAGCACTCGAACTTCCCACTACACAAGCTTGACGTGCACATTCGCCCGCAACGCCTATACCAGCAGCACATACGGTACGATATCATTCTCGACATCGCAGATCTTTCCAACTTATCGGCTGTCCAGCCCATTATCAACCGCTTGCCGTTCGGTGCGCTCGTGGCAGACGGCGTTCCGCATCGCCACGTTTCCGGCAGCTACGCACTGCTCCTTCCCGAACGCGCTGCACGTAAGCTGTATCGCTTTGCCGCCGAATCCGAGATGGCTCAGCCGCGCTTCTTGTGATCACAGCCAACTTTCTGTGCAACTCTGCGTCGCTCACTCTCTGCAGCATCAACTATTGAGTCATTCGTTGAAATAGTGGGCATCATTCACTTTGAAAACTTGATCGTCATCCTATTCAAAAAGATTTCCATCTGAGTTTCTGAGCGATTTCGGGGCAATGCCGTATCCACGGGACAGTTATTGGATCCAGTATTTTCCAAATTGCGACAGTATCAAACAAATACGACAATTGGGTCAAATCGAAAATGTTGCTTGTAGCGACTTCTGTACCTCTGATATATGACACCCTATGGTCCTTGACATTTACTGGAAAGTCCGCGGAAAGACCCGCGGCTCAACGTACACAGACGAAAAAGATATCCGAACGGGCCAGGAGTACAAAGGCTCGGTCCCGTTTCCTTGGCCAAACATCAAGGACAACTTCGCGAAATCGGTGAGTGCTAAATCCTTAGCACTCAACATCGCTATCCTAAAAGGGTACGGACCGAGCCCGATACGTTTAAATATTGGGGAGAGCCCGCGACAATATAGAGAACACAAAAAGGATGGACTTGCCAGTCTTTTGTCTCCTTTCTTCTTCCTAATCGGCTTTCGCTATTCCCGTGAGTTGTCACTTTGCAGCTTGTGAGAGCAGTCATCGAGCAAAGCGTGATGGGGCGCACTACTGCTACCTAATTGTACGTGACTCAGCTTGAAAATGCTCAGATCGTTTTCGGGCATCATGTAATACATGCCGAAAACCAGCCACTGCTTCATGAGCTGGTTCTTGTTCATGTTCGAGACTGCACTTGCGCCAGACATATTGTTCAGTTTTCATATTTATCCACGCGAAGATAACGTTTTCAGAGCTTGTTCCATTCCTTCAACAGGGGACGAGAAATTGTGACTCAGCACCGGTACTGATGCAACACCATTGGTTCCACTTTCGAAGATGGTCGATAGTTCTTTCTCCCTCCAAAGCCTCTAGGAAATAATCATTTGTTCTTCGGGACAAGCAGCAGGTAATGGACCAAATCAAAAAATTACGATTATTTCTGGAATCAAAAAGATACAGTAGCTTTTCTTATAAGAACAAAAATAAAGGTTCTTGAAATCCAAGGTATGCGACATTAAAAGCAAGCTCAATAGAGCACGTGGGGAAGCATAAATCAGTCAGAACGGGAGCGTTTCATGTCTATGGTCAACGCCGTCATTACAACAGAGATCTTCTATCTCTCTTCTCATGTGCTCGCCCCCTGCACCACAGAGAAACTATTACGCCCGAAACCGTTCTCAAGTTCCTGTTTCAGAAGATGTCTAAACCACAGAAAGCGATTCATTTCAAAATCTGCATTTTTTTGTAAAGTGTGAGAAATTTTTAGATCGGATATAATTGAAAACTGATACACAAATCGAACACAGTATTAGAAGTCAACAATATTCATAAAAAACAGTATATACAAGTTCAATTATATGTTTTCTGAAACATGAAACTTGGGCTCTTTACAAAATAATCTTTTTACGCTATCACTCGAATGATTAGAAGACAATATTTTCATTTAGGAACAAAGTATGTACAGTAATAAATATCTTGACATTATTGAAACATAGGTTTATGATTTTTTATTGTAGTTTTTTAGTTTTCCTAAGCAACAATCTTTAAAATGGGTTCAGCAAAGTTTTCTTTTAGAGTTAAAAAGCGCAAGGAAACTAAAACAGTGCGGGATACGAAACACTGAATTCATATCTGGAGTACACTATTTCGAAACCTTTTGTATATGAAAAATGCTGTTTGCTGAAATGCAATTGTATCAAAATTTGGACATAATGTAATGCGCAGTTTTAATCTCTTTCGTTGTTTTACTATTTGCAGTTTAGGTCGTCACATTTTTGTAAGGCCAAAAACGTTTTATATTTTTCTCTAGACACAAATGTTTTGGGCACGATCTGGAAATCATAAATGTAGAGTATTTCCGAGTCTTAAATGGCAAAATGTGATTTAATCGTATTCTATTGTATTGTACGATTAAAAATACCAAAGAAATTGCTGTCTTACGAGTTCTGAAGCGCAAATCCCGCCTCGGTTTACTATCATACTTTACAGTAGATGCGTATGATAGGCGTTCGCGTGGCAGATCACTGTCGTACTCAAAAAGACGTCCTTGGTGTCCACGTTTTTAAATATCATGAGACAAAAACTCAAAAACATCGATTTACGAAAAATAACCGCTACTCCCAACGGCTTGGGAAATGTTGAGCTCTTGGTTGAGGCAATTCAGGTGATTCTGAAATGTGCATGTGATGGCTTGTGATATTGCAATGTGTTGTAACGAGTTCCTGAACGCTGAAAACTGTCTCATGTTGAAGGAAGATCCGTTGAGGCGCTTAGAGCCGCATGATCTTACGTTCTTTCCCAGCCTCGCATGATGTTGACTGTTCGAGGGCTCAACACATTGCAGAACAAATGAAAGCGCAGAACGCATGCGGTTTGCTCAAATGAAATATAGGCCCTCGAAGTGCGAAGAAAATCATTTCTTGGCTTGAGATATTTCGAAGGCAGAATGTCTATGGGACTACGACAGTGGACACTCGTGTCATTTCTCGGGACCAAACGTTTGTTACCAAGGTTTCTAGGCTTCTGTGCTGTGGCATCTCTGCCTGGAGAGAAGAAGTTGAGGCTTCGGGGTCCCAAGGAGACAGAGCGGAATTGATGTACCACAAGCCAAGAAGGTTAACGGCAAAATCCTGTCTTTCCTATAATTCAATTTAACGCCGATTGCAGGAATGCTTTTCACTCATCGATGGCCATGCCATCTCGCTACATGACATCAATCTACCAAACCAAGTTGATGTTGTCGGTGTATTTGTGCTGGGGCATCAATCAACACCCAGACGAAAAGCCAGTCTTAAGTATTGAACACAACCCTCTAGCTAGAGGGATTGCACAACCGTTGACAACCAACCAAGGAGCAAGAGAAACCCTGTTGCCAAAAACTACAGCATCTCTGCGTCGGATGGCGATGGGAAATCATCGCCACCATCGCCACCATCACCTCCAAACCCAAACAAAAGCTCTCCAGGTCCACCATTGCCACCAGTGCCACCATTTCCGGGTTCATCCACACCGTTGCCATCGCCTCCATCCCCACCCATTCCACCATCCCCACCAATAATTCCGAACCCCCCGTCACCTCCGGTCCCGCCATCTCCGCTCAATCCCCCGTCACCTCCATCTCCTCCGTTGCCGCCAACGGTCACACCGTTGCCGCCAACGCCGCCAACCCCACCATCACCTATGAATCCACCCATCCCACCGGCACCGCCATCACCGCCAATCTCGAAAAGCGATTCACCTCCTGGACCGCCCGCCCCGCCGTTGCCTTCTAGTCCTCCGGTACCACCATTGCCGCCATCGCCTCCTTTGGACTGAAAAGAATCGCCACCGGTTCCACCGGCACCTCCATTTCCACCAAATCCGCCAAGGCCACCATCGCCTCCCAAGCCTCCTTCACGGCCACCACTTCCTCCCATACCGCCATTGCCGAGAACTCCGCCGTTTCCACCAGTACCACCCACACCGCCTTCTGCCCCACCAGACCCACCAGAGCCTCCATCACCTGAGAAGCCACCGTCTCCACCGTCTCCCCCTGCACCGCCGACACCCAGAGCGCCGTCTCCGCCATCCCCACCGTTGCCACCTGCTCCACCATCCATGTTGAACGTACCGTCCCCGCCATCCCCTCCCTTTCCGCCAAGACTCCCGAAACCAGCGTCTCCTCCATCACCACCATCTCCATTTGCCCCTCCATCACCACCAGCACCTCCCGCTCCACCAATCACCACTCCAACCCCGGTGCCACCATTTCCCCCGTCCCCCCCATTTCCATCCACACCTCCTTTTCCACCGCTCCCACCATCCCCGCCGACACTCACACCGAACCCACCACCGCCCATGCCACCTGTTCCGCCATCGCCGCCAGACCCTCCCATTCCACCGTTTCCACCACCACCGGCTGTAAGCACAAAGTCACCGCCCCCTCCCATTCCGCCGTCGCCTCCACGTCCGCCAAAGTCGCCTCCTTTGCCACCATTTCCCCCACCGCCGCCCGCCAGGTCGCCTTCACCACCAGCACCACCGTTGCCTCCATCCGCAAATTCGCCTCCTTCTCCACCATTTCCACCGCTGCCTCCCATGGCCATAGGAGCGGTTCCATCACCACCTCTTCCTCCATTCCCTCCTCGAGCGCCAAAGTCCCCATCTCCTCCATCACCACCACTGCCACCGACGCCCCCAGGGACAGCAACGCCTCCATCACCACCATCACCACCTGGACCTAAGCTGACACCACGGCCTCCGTCGCCGCCGCGGCCGCCAACGCGACCGGAGCCGCCGGAACCGCCACGGCCGCCAACGCGGCCGGAGCCGCCAGAACCGCCGCGGCCCGCGCGGATCAAGGGAGCAAGAGATGTGATTGTGGGTATTGGGTGAGTTGCGGTGGGGTGTAGCAAAAATGCTAGCAACAGGGTGGCAACGATAACCGACTTCATGGCGTCGGTGTCTAGCCTTCGTGGATGGGAGCTGGACGGAATACTTTGCAGATCAAGTTGCGCGGCTGCAGCCCGTCAAGATGCGGCGGAAAAGACGAAAACTTTCCTCCTGTGTAACTATCACCGGGAAGATGCAAACTTGAAAAGAGACCGGTTCCGAACGCTCGCAGCACGCGCGCAATGCATCGGAGTCTCTTTACCCGTGGGATTCGCGCAATGTTGATGTACGTCGAGAGGTATTACAGTAATATATTCGTTCCCCCAACTGTATGAGGCACATGGAGGGCACGGAATGCAACCAGCAGCGAGATCGAGAAGCCTAAATGGACATGATCCCTCAAAAGTGGTAAGTTAGAAGATGCCCAAAATGGGCGAAAGAGAGTCGGCATGCGCAACTGTCATACGGTGGACGCAGCGTGCGATTATAAAGCAGTGAAACAGCGAGGGCGGTTGTAGATGGGGAGCTTGTGTGAATGCGAATTGGTGAATGAATGCGGATCCATTGGACTACTGAACATCTCGGAGAAAGAAGAGATCGATCGCTTGAGGCGATCGCAGTATCATCGGTATCAACAAATCTCGAGCAGCCGAGATTGAAGAAAGTTCATAACTTTTAAGTGAGAAGTGTAGCTGACAATAGCGATGCGATTCGTCTGCGCCTTGATGGCGACGAAGAAAGGGATGACGTCAGAGGGTTGGCGGCATCATGCGCTGTATACGGCATTTTAAAAACGTTGTGCGTCTCTGTAAGCATAGCCCCCGAGTTGGCGTTGCTCCCCTCTCATTAGCTGCGGAATGACCCCACGAAAATTAATCCAAATAATCCTACATTAAATCCAACCGGCCAGCCAATCTCCCGTCATACAGTTGTCGCTTGCGCGCAAGTCACTGCCATGTTGTACTCTCTACGAGGAAGTTTAGACGGCAGCAGCCTAGTGTCTATGCGTCCGGATAATTGGCCTCATATGAGGCCACTTCCATTTTTCAAAACATTACTAAAAACGCTTGTTTTGATACTGGAGCCCCATATTCTATTTTCTGAGTAAAAAACTAATTTTCTAATTTACCTACTTGAAATTACATTCTCGAGACCGTTTTCTTTAGTAAAACCAGACAAGCAATTTTACTACCGTTTGGAGTCTGATACGCACAAAGATGAAAACTTCCTGAAATAATTGTACCTCAATATCATTTCGGGAGCTGGACAGAATCAAAAATTATTTTAGTCTAAGAACAAAATTGTGTCCTTATGAGCAGCAAAAAATTACAATACAATCTGCAAGCCAATGCTCTTTTACAGACCATAATAGATATAAAAAGTTGCATACCAGATTTAATAAATTACAGGCTAAGGATAAATTAAGCTTTCGCTCTTAGTTTTATAAAAAAACTTTTCAAAGACTAATAAACGTATGATTGGGTTGACATACTATCGTCAGTGTTTTTTATCACTTTTGTGCTGAATGGGATAAACAACACGTATATGAACGGAACGTGTCACGGACGGTGTAAATTTGACAGATAAGACATCTGTATCGTTTTCATAATGGTGGATTATTTGTCGATAAGAATCCCACAGCAGCGTGACTGACGGGTTCTCTTCTTGTAGGGGTGTCTGTCATCTTACAGAAAATGTCAAACGTAGGGGATAATAGTAAGACTACTAAATGGCAATGTTAAATTACTTATTGGAAAATGATGGAAAATGATAGAAAATTTTGTATAAATTCAAAAATTTCCATATCTTTACTACCAAAATCTGGTCCTATTCAGGGGGTTCTTAGGAAAGTTCACTATAGCCTACCTGAACACTATATGAAACAAATAAGAGATTCAACGTTTTTAGTCATTTACTCCAAGGTTTTCAACTGAAAAATAATAAAACGTTTGTATTATTAGAGAATTAGAACCTTCGTCTTTTCTGTGCAAACTCCATTAATATTTTTCACACATTGATGATAAAACATAGTTCATACGACAAAACCCTCTTCAACTCGCCTTTTTAACGCTTTTTTCTATTATTGACGATCAATAGCTACTTCGACCATAAATATTTCAGGCACGTAATTTTTCTTGATATCAATACCAACATTTACAACAAAAGACAAAAGTTCAAATTGTTACTGAGACAATCTTCCAACATGAAGCAAAATATTTACTTCAAAAGATTTAGACGAGCATATAAAGGTTTCACGGGCTTAGGACGAGAACCACTATTCCTTGAGTACTTTAAATTCGTCCCAGTGCTTAAAGTGAAGTTAAAACCAGCCCACACTTTAATTGGAGATTCCTGCAACCGCTTTTGGGCCCGCTTTAAACCATACGAGTTGCACGAACTCAGCCCGTGCGCCACTGTTTCTTGAGCACTTGGGCTTCGTCCGAGTGCTTAAAATGAGGTTGGACTCAGTCCACACATCACGTCGTGTTGCCTGCTACCGGTTTTGGGCTCCGTTCGAAAACATACGTTGTGCATGGGCTCAGCCCGTGCACCACTGTTGATTGAGCACTTGGGTTTCGCTCGAGTACTTTAAATGAGGTAGGGCTCAGCCCACACCTCACTTCATGTTGCTTGCACTGGGGCTTTTGATATAATTTAACTGTATTATCTAGGAAATTCTGCAGCGAGAGAGGCTTGGTTTCTTACCAGGTTTTGTTGTTTGCATACATGTGGAGATTAATAGCAGAAGCTGTTCTTTTTTCGCTTGTATTGGGAGTATTTGATCGTTTTCCTTTTCGAATGGAACGGAGACAAGCACTGAGCGATCGAAATTCTGTCTGTCCTAAGTTTTGTAGCATAGCACGTTCAGCATTATGTACGGCTTCCAACCAAACTGGTCCTCACCTCTTTTTTAATGCAAGTAATAGACTTTTGTTGAAGCGCAACGTGCTCTATCAATTCTTTGAAGCGGTAGTAAGCTGATTTCTGCCCAGTTTTGTTCCAGAGATTGTTTGAGTAGTTCTTCAGCAGTTTTCTTCTAGTCTCCGCTGTACGTAATAGTCGAACTGGGAAGAAATGTCTTTTCTTACACCCATCCCTCCACAATACGACAAGCTCAATCAAACTCTTCGGGAGCTCTGGTACAAAACTTTTCTGTGAGTATAGCAGGACGTTGCGGTGGTTGAGGTACAGGTACTGAATCTGTTTGTCTCACTGTTGTCGATATCGATGTCAATGGAATAGAAAAAGATGTCAGAATGGATCGGTCCAGGAGAATTTTCCTTCGCTCAAGCAAAAACAAGCGGTTTCTCAGTTCTTTCTGCCAAACTCCCATTTTGTTGATTTCATCTTCATTCTCCGTGCAACCCTTCCCGAAACGATTATTTCTACTTGACAAAAGAGAGCGGCATGCATTTTCCCAAATTGTAGGTTCCATTCACACAAAGGCGCTCCATGATTCAGAAAAGCCCGCCCGCCAAGCTATTTTCGACGATCAGGAAAAGGAGAGATGATCATCTTCGTCCAACTGTTGGATGAAGATCAATGCAAAGATTTGGATATTGCTGAAAGTATGCCACACGTTCGAAAATACAATAGTAGTATGGTAATGTAAAAATCACTTTACAGATGATTTTGAGCCAAAAACGCTGAAACATTTTGAGCTCGGTTTGTTTTTCTGAGCCTGAAATTATGAGCGTCAAGAAACCTCCGAGTAAGTTTTTCACTTTTTCCTACGATAGTTATCTTAGTTTGCTAATCAAAGCTGAATCAGCATGGAATCATCTCAAAGAACGTTGGAATTGCAACAGTTAGATAATCCGAGGCGTAGGAAGCGAATAAGGAGATGTGAGGATCGCCTCTTTGACAGTGCTCCGCTAAGAGAGCGCCACGAACTTTTCCATTCGGCACATATTAAGTGGACTCAAACAAGTAGAAAGCTAGCCAAGAGACTTATTGAGAAGTAAGCAACGCTGAAGAATGCCAATGATCCAATAACCGTTAACAAAATCAATTCTGTCCTGGTTCTTAACGTATTGGCCGACTATTGCAGATTTGGAACGGCGCAAGCACTCAAAAATGATTCGATGGGAAGATTTATACAAGGATTAAGGATAGTTTATTTCGAAAACGGCCATGGTCAAACCTGGTCTGTTCATGAAATTGGAAGTGCAAAGGGTAATCTCTTAATAGGTAATCCAAATCTCGATCGTCTGAGAAGAGCACATCGTATGCACCTATCGCGCTTTGCAGCCGCTACGATTCGTGCGAGGTCTATAATGCCAGAACATACTTGCGATATTTCCGAAAAGTTTTGGTACGAAAGTGGTAATCAACCAAGTGGAACTGATATCGCTCTACACTGCGTGATGTTTTTAGGTCTTAATTTGGGTTGGAGATACGATGAGATATCAAAGCTTAAGATTGATAACGTTTACGTATGGTCCGGTGAAATAACTATGACTCTCTTTGAGGCCACAAGAATTCAATACTTCAAAGAAAGTACACGGTTCGAGAGTGGGACAGGAACAGTTGACTTCGCCATTCTTTTTTGATGGACCCATTTGTGGCTGTACTTTCGTGGTTGGTCATAAGAGGAAACAAGAGTGGTTTTCTATTCTGTGAGATCAAGAGCACAAAAGGAGAAGAAGCGTTAAATGTATCAAGGAATTGGACGTGCAAGAGCTTCAAATGTGTTTTTCAGAAGCGTCCTTCGCAAATTGGAGTAGGTAAAGGTGATCTTGGAATTTTCACGGGCCATTCCTTAAAGCTCGGTAGCGTACAATTGTACAGATCGCTTATATTGAAGGATGAGATGGTAATGGAATTTGTTTAAATGAGTTGATGTAACGCGTATGCAAACTACTGCGAGGCTTAGAATGACTGCGCTCCAAAGGATCTGCCTCGGTTTTCGGCGTGAAAAGAGCACGTATCACATGCGAGGACACTTGTGAAGGAGGAAAACATAGTTGAAAATGATATTTTCTTTAGGGAGTGGTTGAAAGAAATGGACCTTGTGGAAGAAGAAGTGCAAATTTAGAGGAGCACATTTGGCTTTGCAAAACATGAGTTGGGCGCCCTACTTCATTTGACCGCCGTCGGGGCAATGCCCCGCTTTTGGTTGGCATGATGCTCCATCTCCCGCTCCTTGCTCGGCTTTTGCGCCGTTTGTGGCGCAACTGCCATGGAGTGAACCGCACGTGACGCGTTTTTTGCGAGGGTACCCGCAGTGGATCAAGCCGCCCTAAGTATTTGTGTTGTGCGCATTCGATGATATACTTGGAGCCACAGCCAATGGTGCGGCTGTGGCTCCAGAGGGTGAAGGGTGCTGCTGAGCGCTTTTAGCGTTTGTAGGGTTGGGGTTAGTGGGGCCTTGTTCTAGAGCAGCTTTGCTGCCGATGGAAGTGCGGGCACCCGGTAGAGACTGGGCGCCCGGCTAAGAAGCACCACTGATGTGTTGCAGAGGAAGTCTCTCAAGCACCACGTTTCCCAGCCAATTGCGATCTATCACTGGATGCCTGTTTGCAGAGTCGTCTGCACCCGCCCAGAAGCCGCCGAAGCCGAAATACTCGGAATGCTGCTTTTGAGCTTCATCGAGTTGGTGGACATCACCACCATCGATAAAGTCATCGTCGTAGTCGGAATCGTCAGCGACAGCGCGCGTGCGGGCGTGCGACTGGGCGGCCGGCGACGACGGCTGGTCTTCGTCGTCCTCGCTGACAGATGGCGCAGCAGAGGTCTGCTGGCACAGCCACAGAGCCTCACGGATGTTACTGGTTGCCGCCCAGGAGATTCAGACGAATTTGCACGCCGCTTCGCATTCGGTTCTGCGTGTCTGTGGTGGTGGCGGCTAATGAAAAGTGTGAACTTGCGCTTCGGCGGCGTTTCAGCTGGGACAGCGCGACGCCGTGGCTGTACGAAGCATGAAAACCCACCAAAACAGAACGTGTACATATCTTCCCTTGCACTGTATAGAGATTCAATTTTGAGAATATTTTGGGTTCTTGCGGCTCTCGCGAGTCAATGAAGCCAGCTTGGTGCAAAGCGCCTTCACATACAACTGATATTGTTCTGTCATCACTCGTTCTGCTTCAGATAAGCCTTTTCCATTTCCTTTCTCACAGGTTCTTGAATCCGCTAACGAATTAGAAATGAATGCGACTCGTTCGAGTAGAAAGAAAGTATGGGTTCCAAATTAACATTCCTGGTATACAGGGAACACATCTCGTAGAAATACGTTAACATCTTCTTGGATGTCCTCCGGTGCTATCCCAACATATTCTACATTCTTCCGTTCACTATATGGTTCAAACCGAGCCTTTCCCCACGTCGGAAGGGCTCCACCAAAAGTCTCCACCCACTCCTTCTTATAGCCTACACAAACTGTCGGAGGATTGAGAGGAAATACGGCAGCACATTTTCCCATGTAGTCGTTGATAGAAAGCGGACTCAGTAAGCCGGGCACGTTATGTTTAGGTTCCCGGATAAGCTCGGGATCAGGAGATTCCCCTGATCTAGTTTGCGAAAGCTTGGTTCCGCAACCACAAGACTCCAGACACGTTTTGAACACATGACTGGTTTCCAACGCTCGCAGCAACCCAAGAAGCACCCGTCGCATTGTAGCCGAAGAAACCTCATTTGTTTCAACATTCACAGAAACTCTTTCCTTCTGAGAGAAATCCACAGGATCATTCAAACTTCCCCGGAACAGAGACAGTTCATTCATTGAAAAGAGCTGCATTTCAAGTAAAGACATTAGATAGTGAACTTTACCGTCTCTCTTGGAGAAAGTCCTTCCATTTAAAGAACATGAGACTGTGAGGACATGCGCCTTTGTCGATGGATGCTGTACGGACCTCCTAGGACACCTCTGACTCATACGGGAAGGCTTCTGTTTTTCCTCTCGAGCTCCTTGTGAAGAGCTTTGTGAAAGAGAGTTCTCACTCACGGTCGACGATATTTCCCAGTGTGAATTACGATCCGCTGATAAAACATAGCACGCACTGGCACAATCAACGGCAACGGAGTATTCCAACTTCAAGGCATACATCTCATGAGTACGATCCCCAACTGTAGCTTCTTGGTCCCGCTTTTCAATGGCGCCCTCAGCGATGAGCTCATGCAAAGAAAGCAACGTTGTGGGCGAGTATAACTTCTGCTCGGGTGTTTTGGCCTTCGATTCTTCGTCGTCATCTGATTCTGATAGTTCCCACTCCGATTATTTGCGAAGCAGAGATGGGTCTTTCACTTCGCCCTCAAGCCGAAGCCTGGAGAACTGTAACGCAACGACGGGTTAAGTCAGCGTACGGGTCTCGACCGGTGGTAGCGCGGTAGAGCGGGTCCTATGGTTCGAATCCTTGACGGCGGCACTCCCAGAGTACTTGGTGCAATGGGCTTTACTGTGTAGCCCTATAGGTTGGAGCTACGGAAACGATGGCTTGCGAATTATATAGTTTCTAAATTCTTCTTATCTTGCTGGCGCCCGGAAAAGTGGACAATCACACACAACGGCGGTCTGTGAAATCCTCTTCAAAGAACGCACTGAGCTTTTCACTTACATTTGAACTCTGCGGCCTGCGGTCTGTGAGTGGAGATTTAAAGTTCTTCAATGCTGCACGAACGAGATCTGTTGGTGATAGATTGCTTAGTTTCTAATCCGACTCCGACTGAACATTGCCCTCACTCTGACGCGCGATAGATGATTCTTGGAGTGCTAAGTCCACGTCCATATTCGAGGGTTTTCCGCCTTGTTTTCCATCAGGTTGCACGGAACCCGGATTTGCGGTCTGCTCTTCAGGTCTTTCCCGTTTTCAAAGTTTGGTTGAATGGAATTCTCGTCGGTCCCAACATTATTCTCGTCTTCCTGCAAGCGTTCATCGATTCCGTCAGGCAATAAATCTGCCACTTCATCCAACGTACCAAAGTCAGTCATGCCTATTCCTATGCCCATTCCTTGCCCACCATGAAGGAAATCAGGTTCATTGGATTCATTTCCATCCAAGGAGAAAGAGTAAAGTCCACTGTTAGAGTTCATTGCAAATGTTGGATCGCTTTTCATGTTCGCTAAAGGAATTGCCTTGTTTTTCGTCACTCCCATATTATTCAAACCGGTATTTCCAGTCACATTTTGTTGCGTTCCAGCAAAACCTTGTGAAATAGTTATATCACCTTTTACGGAGTTCTGCACGCCAGAATCAGCAAGATCCGGAACTGAGAGTTCTGGGGAACACACTTCTTAGACGAGTGGATGGCGCGTCAAGAGAGCAGAGTCTTGTTTTTGTCTTTCTGAAGGGATCGAATGGCAGCGTTAAGAGACTCCGCAGTTGGGGCGTCGTCTTTGAATAGCACAGAAGCTTGCTGAGAAGGGGGTTCCGTGGAGGAAGGGTTGGGATTGGTGTTGGCAAGAGGGCTACTCAGAGACAGAGACCTTTGACGTTTTCTGGACTTCCACAAGCTCGAGCTCTTGATACTTTTCTTGGGGTCCGGCACAGCTCTAGATACGGCTGCGGAACTGGCTGAATCTGCAGGAAACAGCGTCTCGTTGGTATGAATCACTGCTCCTGGATAAGGGGCGACTATTCCGTTTTCGAACTTGACAAACACAACCGAAAAATTCAACTCCATAGACGAAAATGGAACACAAGGATACATGCCGTCTTCACGCCATCTGTCGAGGACGGAATCAGTTAGAGCATCGCCAGCCGTTGCAAGTGGAGATAACAGAGCTGGGCTGCCAAGAGGTGCAATTATGACGTGTAAGGAGTGATTAGGGTCTCGCAACCAGTCTTGGTCTGTGACTCTGCGAGCGGTTGAGTTCTTCAAGATGACTCGGATGAGTACGCAAGAGTTCGGTGGTGAGGTGAGCGATACCGAGAAGGAATATAAAAGGCCTACGGACGGCTGTACAACCTGATGAGCAACATGGAGCGCTCCCTGTGACTACAAGAGAGAGTGAATGGTGTGTTTGGCTCTTTTTCGAAGCTGCAAAAGAGGTTGAGGCGATTGGACATCCGGAAGCGAGATGCTGGGGTCTGGGGGCGTGAGGTGGAACTGGCACAAAAGGCAGCGAGCCAAGCGGCGAGTGTTGTAGGGGCGATGACGAGAGAGGTTGGCCTCGGAATTGGAAGAAGGGAGGAAAACCTTGCGTTCTAAGAGAAGGTGCGGGGCGAAACGGCTGAAGAGTCGCCAAAAGAAAATGCCCTGGCGAGTGGCTTGCTCGAACGAGAGACCAGGGTCGATCAAGTTGATGGCGCAAAGCCAGGCGGATATGGCGTTTGTGATTTGAGTGCGCCACACGTGGCACACTTGCAGCGCGCACGTCGCTTTTGTGCCACACACGTTTAAAATGGGGCACGCGCTATTGTTTCAAAAGGGAACCGATGTCCGGGTATCACTGTATACGCCCACGGCTCTTTTTGAAGGTCTAAAACACCCGGCAACCACGATGCTCAAACCACCACCATAACCACCACGAACCCCATCCCTCCCTTTCCCTGGCACCTCCTCCTCCCTCTCTCTCAAACCTAGTCATCCTTAAGCCCCAGCTCGCCGCGCACCAAACGTCTACCGCGCCGCTCGCGCCCCGGAATGCAGCGGCAGCCGGCCATCTCCATCCCCGCAACCTTGCCGCACCCTCCTTCCTTCTCCCTCAGCGATTTCACTCAGGCTGTATCCAATGCTGCGCGTTACGCACCCAACTTCTTAGCAAACCATTCAACTCGCCGTTTTGTTGGGATCCCCGCACCGACTGCTTCCACACTTCATTTAACTTTGCCTGAACCGTCGTCACCGTGATCCACATACTCTCCACCGCCCTCCTCAGGGCAACATAATTTCCCCGATCTCCTGCTGAATCCACTGGAAACCCCAACTCAGCCTTCACAACCAACGTTTGTACCACCATCACCAAAACATCATCTTCCGCCGCAAACACGTCCGCAATTAACCATGATATTGTCATATCCTCTCCACCGCCCTTTTCAGTGCGACATACCTTCCCCGACTTCCTGCTAAATACATTGCCAAGCCCAACTCCGTCTTCACAATCAACGTTCGTACAAGCACAACCAAAACATCATCTGCCCCCGCTACCTCGTCCGCAACTCCGTCCGCAGCTAACCCCCCGGAAACCCCCCTCCACCACCGTTGCAACCCCGTTCGAAAATAACCCCTGCACCAACTCCCCCTCCACCTCCGCTGCAACCCCGTTCGCAACTAATCCCCGCACCAACTCCCTCTCAACCCCCGCTCCCACCCCAACTCTCACTACGAACCCTCCCACGAACCCCTACTCCAATTAGCCCGCCTTCCCCAACGCCCAGTCCATCACCACTTCCACTACACCACTCACGGCTAACCCCACGACCGCCCGCACCACGACCGCTCGCACCACCGCGCCCCACACCACTGCGCCCCTCATCACCGCCCCCCACGACCGCCACCCGAAGGACTGCCGCCCGAATGACTGCCGCCCGAATGACTGCCGCTCGAACGACCATCGCCCGAACGACTGCCGCCCTCAGATTTTTCTCATCGCCCTCTCCGCAGCCCTTGCACCCATCGACCCACCCGTATTTAACAACGCCTAGACAAAACACTACTAATTTCCACCGCCACCATCACCACCACCACCACCACCACATCTCAGGCCATCCAAAAAACTTCCGCCATCGCACAGCTCAATGTCGGACTTGCGGCCTCACCTTCACTTTAGACAAGTTTCAAATTTACATTTGAACAGCATCTTCTGTAAAATTAACAACTGGCACCTGAACAACAAGCCAGCTCATAGTGGTGACTACAAAAACCCTCAAATCAATTCCTCACATGATAAGAGCGAGCTCGGTCGCAGCCCCGGGACAGTTCTACCCCAAGACATTCACGGAAGGTAAGTGATCGTGCATCCAGATCTTTCTTACCGTCACATAGGCGGCGATCCCCTCCGTTTACCAATAGCCCTGTTGTGAAATTTATACATTTTTCCGATACGATACTGTTTTTGTCTCTTCGATTATTGTTGTTTAAGCACACTGCGGCGAGTTGTTCTAGTACCTCAGCAGTAGTATCTAGGTCCACAGACATCTCGACTATTTGATTCAAGCCTTCTAGGTCTTGCCTTTTAATGCAACATCGAGCTTCGAGCAGTAAAAGTACACCTTCAATTTAATCTTCGCCTTTCCATTCCCTTAGAACGTTTAAACTACGAAAACCCTTACGAGATTCATGTATCTGAGTTCTTGCCCGCGTGAAATGTTCTCGCTTCGCTTCCGCATTTTTAATATTGTTTCAAGCACTCATCACTGAAACACTACTCAGCCTGGCATATGAGTTGGAAGGAGAGGAGGAGGGAAAGAGGGTACAATCCAAAAATCTTTGTGAGTCTCCTTAACATCCTTTCTCAATTCAAATGTACCCTTCATGAGATTATAGCATGCCTTTCACTTAATTTTGATCGCTTTTTCAATTCTAAGCTACTGCAATGGTGCTCCACTATCCCTACTATCTCCATTGGGATTAGCAGAAGAAGATGGGCATAGCACTGTTTTCTTCTCTCTGCGCTCGTGGCGCTTCCGGTTTGCCACCAATTTTTCCCCTGAACGTTGACGCTCATTGTCCGTGAGTTATGGACATTGTTGTTTTTCCTGAATCGAAACCTGAGGGGTGTAGTCAATACAAGTGAGAATATGTCCGCTGTGCATGTAGAGACTGCAAATTGGGAACTTCAATCAATCATATGTGTTCATATGCCTCGAAAGACAATCGTTTCAAAACACATGTTGACAGAAAAGTTTTGCTACATTCACTACAATAGTTTCAAGGCAGATCGGACATTCTTTTAGATGGTTCATGCCCGAAACGGGTGCAGAAGAAGACATACCAGCGGTGGCTCAAAACGAACAAACAACGCACAAGATACTTGAGTGTAAAAAGAAGAACAGTTTACTGATGTAGGGTGTCTATCAAAATTTTGGAGACGTGCACTGTCTCCATGAGGTTACTTACTCTAATACGGTAAAGTAAGTGGCGCATTTTGGTGGTTGTCACGGCGAGTTCCCTGAGGAACTTTCAGTCACGCCAGTAATTTTAGTATATTTTACGGGGGTGGCAATAATGTGCCCAAAAGCGAGGGTTTGCACGGCAGGTAATGAATTTTGAACAAAATGTTTGGATATGTTTTTAGCTTTTCCGGTTGAGAATTTTTTTTATGTGTGTTGCACATGTTACAACAACATACAATTCCCTTCGCTTCTGTTTTAATTGCATTAAATAAATGTCGGCAGTGGTCTCTTTTCGATTTTTTTTCATCTGCTTCTTTAAAGGTTCTTTTCATGGTTCGAATAGTATTCCGGTTGTTTTCTGTTAAATACTCTGCAGAAATGAAATAAAAACAATAAATTATGAAGATCATAATGCTACCGTATGCACTTTTGTAGAGATTTCAAGCATCGCCCACGCAAATTGCTATCAAAGAAGTATTCACTCTATAAGACCATTCCTTAACATCAAACTTCTTTTCCATGTTTAAACAATCTTTTCTAGATCTATCATGTCTATAAATTCTTGAAAAAAAAGTATTGTCCTTTTCGGGAAACTATGGAACAAAAACAGAAAACAGAACGATTTTGTTTATTCTATCGCTTTTATCCCATTTATCACAAAAAAATTTTTTTTCTAGTTTGTTACTTGTGCAGTGGCTGATAAAATATCTTCTCTCACGGCCTTATCCGAGCAAATAAATCATCTTTACATCTAATTCAGTAAGGTTGCCCGCAATTGAAACGTGCTGGACGCGTGTAGTCCCCCGTAAGGTCGGAACAATTTTTCATAGGATACCTTCTGATAGCTGGTTTTAGAATTTTGATAAATCTAATTTCTCTTTTTAAAAGGGATTTGGTGGTTTGAACAGAAGCAAAATATTCATCAGCGCAAACAATGAAATCAATGGCGAACCAGTGTTCTACCAATCTGACTAAAACTCTTGTTCGTGTGCATATTCGTGTTCAAAAATCAGGACATTTGGTTAGGTAGATCCCATGTTTATTTTTTGGTTTAGAAGAATTAAAATCCTTCGCTAACAAACTGTTTTCAATTCATAACTAGTGACATGTTTCCTATCGAGAGTTGTGTAGTTTGAAAGACTAATTTCCACCCAGTTTCTGCCTAGCACATATCACTATGACATGCTAACATCCAAACAACATGTGTGTGAAAGACTTACAAAAGCCTTCCTGTGATCATTTATGGCTTTCAAAAAGTCATAAGCGCATCCCTACCTAGCTTCATCGGAATTTATATCACTTTCAAATCCACCGAAAAGGATAAATTGTCTTATATGTTTTAATCGGTTGCCTAACGTGATCTTTTTAAACCATATAGATTCGAAAAATGTAAAAGACGTTTTTTAGACCATAGTGATCTTTCATTCGAATTTTCAAAACGGGTCATCAAAATCGTCAAACGAAAAAATTTAAAGTTAAACGTACAGAAATCTGCTCTAGACCTTTTCCTCTCACCATGAAGTTTGAAGATCGAATAATTTGTTCCAAATGAGCGACGGGAAACACATACATAAATGAATCATACGAAGAGTGTTCTGGAGCAGCATAAATGGCTGAGATAGACTTTTCTATTGGTAGCATGACTTTTCATTGATTCATTTAGACCAACTACACAATTCTGTAGTATTCTACTATGTCGGGGAATCCGATAGGATGATTTTTCGGGAAGTCGCGGTTGGAACTCATAAACCGGAGATCCGGACGAGCCATAATAGATAGTCAGCCCCCAACCACTTCACGAGCCGTCTCGTACCTACGTTCCATCAACGTTTTACAGTTGAACTGTTCACCCTTGCTGGCGAGTAGTGGCCTTACACCCCACTTCCAGCTCTCTGGTGTTGTAGCTCTACCACTCCTTTTACTTCGCCGCAAGCGACCCATTGGCAGTCCGAACGCTGTGGCAGGTGTCTGCTCTCTCCGTTAGAGCGGATACTACACATTCAGAGTCAAGGCTAGATTATCCGTTGTCCACTCGGTCGAACTAACTTCGACAAAACTGTCTTGCGTGCCACTATTTATGACAGTAGGAGGGCCGGTCTAATTCGTAGTGTCGCTCTCGTATATGTTCTTGAAATTATGTTGTCCTGCATTTTTCAGATCTTTAGTAGAAATAGCAGTATTGTTCATCTCCAGGAAGATTTCAACGGTTTTTTGAACACTTATGTGATTCATTACATGCTTGGTAGGCTTGAAATTGTACAATTTTAATTTTGAATTCTTCTCTTTACCAGATAGCTCGAAGTTTATTGTGACAAAAGAGTGTGGAGGATTTTGGTTGATGACAACTTCAACTTTCGTCAAGCTTTCACCAACGAGTTTCGTCTTCCATTGTGTGTCAAAGAAGCGTTTACAGGACCTTTTTGAAGTGGATCAGGCTTGCGCCGGTGTTGAATCTGTTTCTGACCACACGTCTGGTATCAGTGGTTGGAGACAGAGTAAATTAAATGTGATAGATGAAAACAAAGATGATGAGTTTGTCTAAAGGGTGTGGACAATCTCATTTTGTATGAAAGGTTGATGTCAAAGAAACAGATTGTGCTGTAAACATCTAGACGCCAAATTTTAGGAACATTGAAAAAGTTTACAAAATCTATCGATGTTGAAAATATGGCTACATATGAGTCCAATATTCTTATAGAAATTATAGAAAAGACATTTCTGATTAAACTTTAATAACGAGTTCAAGCAAGTCATGGCCTTCGGCCGTCAACAGCGTTGTGCCACGCAGCCGAAAAGTTTCGACATAAAGCTATAAAAGGAAGTGTTTTTGAAACGTAACGCATCTTTGCTGTTATCTAATTTCGTTCGACAAACTATACTGCCTCATCCAAAACCGGATTTTTACAATTACAGTCATACAATAAAAGAAAGTGTTTTCGTGACGAAGACAGGCTTCGATTTGGTGTAAGAGTATGACATTTTCAGACTTTGTCACTCACGAAAGACTCACATATATTTGTCCTGGAGAAAAAAGGTTGGTTCTTAGGTGGATTATCAATTTTTTCAGAATATGTCTTGGAGATTTATGAACTGTAGCTGCGCATGCCAACCTAAGCGGAAGCTGTCTATGCTTAACTTTTCCATGGCCAAATTCAAACACAGAATCGATTATGCGTAGTTCAAATCTGTTTTGTACACTGTCAGTTTCGTCGATTTCAGAAAAGAACTAGTACTCTGTTCCGGATTTCAGAGATAATGAAGAACTTCTCGTTTAGAAGATGTAAATGAAGTACGTTTCTGATATACCAAGAACTCCAAATTTCAGGTGCAGTTTGTGTTGCGAGAAACTTGTTGCAGCATATTTGTAGATATTTTCTGGCCTTTTGATGTTGCTCTTTTGTATAAATTCTCTGCCTAGACCTCGAATCGGGAAGATCTTAGTTGCGGTGTTTAGCTTATGGAGTCTACCCGAAAACATATCAAGAATATTCTTGTTGTACTATTCGACGAGTTGGTTTGTTGGAGATACAATTAATCTATCAAGCCCGAATTTTTGTTTTAGATATG
Organism: Agarophyton chilense; assembly: GCA_030374765.1. Taxonomy (NCBI): domain Eukaryota; phylum Rhodophyta; class Florideophyceae; order Gracilariales; family Gracilariaceae; genus Agarophyton; species Agarophyton chilense. The sequence goes on from JARGXX010000138.1 coordinate 777,771, forward strand.
TTGTAGTGCAATTTCACAGACCTTTGTACTCTTTTTTGACATTGGATGTAGACTTTAGTGGCCGGTGACCTTTTAATGGAAATGATCCACGACCCACACTGAGAAGATCTCGAGTAAAAATTGGATCGTCATGCTGCCTGGCTTGCTCTATTATCCGTATATCGTCACCTCGTCTGTCCCACAGATCACACTAGTACAAAGAAAGATCTTGCAAGAGATTAGGTTTAATAACAAGAACTGTTCCATTTCCCTCTGTTACATTTTATGCCTTTGTAACGACTGGAAAAAGTTGCATGTAGTGTCCTGCCACAACGATGACCAGTCCACCAAGATCTTTGGTTGAACATCTGAATTCTTTCATGAAAATGTTGGTCATTTGAAACAGAATCTTCGGGCACATAACAGATTCGTCCAATACCAACAAAATGGTTCTTCTAAGCGAAGAGCTCGCTTCACGCTTGGTCCGTACTTTGAACGCGTGTCTCGCTCTCTGCTCTTTCTGTCTTTCTAGTCGTCAGCACTATGAACAAGTAAACTGTATAATGTTCAATCATTTTCCTACAGCGCATCAGCGATGCCTGTAGTTGCAGTCATCTGAACCAAAACTGATTTTTGCGCAGATATAACTCGCAACAACGACAGAAGGTAAGTCTTTCCGGTCGCAGTAAGGCCCTGCAGAACCAAGACTTTCTCTTGTACTTGACGCCTTTCTTCATCTGTTTGTTCATTTCTTGGGTCTTTTTCTCATAATAATTCGTCAAAGACTCGTTGTTGTTGTCTTTTAAGCTAACTATACCGGTCTGGAAGCCTTCTTCTGGATTGGTTAGAAGACATTTTTCGTCATTCTACTGCTCTCATGGCTCGTTCAAGACCACTTTCTCCGGTCCGAGGCTGAGATACCAGCTCTAAAAAGAATAAATCTTTACGAAGAAGACGATAGCCGTAGATTTCTGATATTTCAATAATTGTTGTCAAAATTTCCTCTCTTCCGTGCATTGCGTTTCCGGAGGTAATATATGAAGTCAAAACTTTTTTATACCTTTGACACAAAACGCGCGGATTTGCTCCCTGCAGAAAGGAAGTAAACCCCATCTACCTGAGTTCAGAGGAGGTTGAGTAATCAAGCCGGATATCGGTGGATTCACTACAATGTCTAAACAACAGTCATCGAAAGCCATACCCGCACTTACACGTAGTCGCTCTGTCAATGACGTGAATCCCAGACTTCTTCCAGCTATTTAAGGTGTGTTTCTAAGGTTCGCCCTAAGGTTCCGAAACTTCCGCCCAAGGCATCGAAAGATATCTCCACTCTGGGCCCTTCTACCAAAGCGGCTGAGCCCCCGGAGGATGAATTTCACGTGAAAAGTAATGGAAGTTAGCGAAAACAGCTCCATGGAACTTGCGAAGCTTTTAATGCCCTCGTTGAAAATTTTCAAATCCTGGGTGCAACACCTCTTCGACGAAGGAAATGGTCGAAACCCTCCTTCTATCGTGGGGGATATCAACACTCTGTTGGAATGCATTGGTGGACCAGTCGTCTATTTCTAGGGCGTAGCAACCCGATTCAATCACGTAAGTTTCTGTCCTAAGACGTTCAAGCAAACTAGCGCAAGAGACAAGAAATTTCCTGACCAACCCGCTCCTGTTTCGCAATAATCGAGACAAGAGAAGGTCAGAGACTGTAGCCACCATAGCCGTAAGAATCATACTGTCTACCTACCGGATTTTTCGAATTCAACAACCCCTTTCAGACGTCTTACTTCAATAATTCGGATCACAAGGAATCCGCCCCCTCCGACTAATCGTCTGAATATGACTATCGCGATCATTGCAAACGCTTCTCCCGTTCGCAACATTCGTCAGCCAACAAAGGTGTTATTGGTACCCTAGAAAAGGGAAGAAGGCACCTAGTCTTGAAGAAGCTGAACTGCACAAGCCGTGGCATCGGAACTTGGTCTTCTATTGATATCATCTATTGAAAGATTCCTCTTTGGATCGTACACACAGTGGAACGCGTAAAGTGAAAGATTGCATCAAGCGAATGCAACGTTCACGGAGAAACTACAACTTTTCTGGAGATGATCTTTTCTTGGTGTTAAATGACCTCGAACGGTTTGTGGCAGAAACCGATATACTCGGAATGAATCAGGATCGGGGCCATCTTGCACTACCGTACTTGTTACGCAGCTTCGTAGTAGATCAATACAACTCTGTAATAGATTCAACACGTGCATTTGAAGAAGGTGTGAGCAGTTGACTCCAGGCGATAAAGTATCTTTAGAGGCCTTACGCGACGGACCACTCGACTAAAATGTCTGTTCTCGGTTTTCCCAATACCCGCTAAAAGAGTTAAGAAACTGAAACAAAGTTTTTCATACGCTTCATTAACGCTTTCCATAGTTGTGTTAATATCTACTTCGCAGGAAAAAGCTGCCACATGTTTCTTGATTTTTGGGATACAGCAATCCGTACATTGATGGTAATTTACTGTTAAGACCAATGGAAGACTGCCTACCTGGCGTTCGTACAACATGCGCAACCAGAAGGTGATGTACCACGTGCTCGCACGTCATAAGAAAGAGTGCGGTCCGCCAAGGCGTTGGTGATGGTAGCGTAATCTCTAACTTCATTGCTAGCAGCAAGCGGAAAGCCTCCGGAAGATAACAACAATTTAAACCTCGCTCACAGTTATATCTCGTCGAATCCAACCACCGACCTCCCTTCAACGACAGTTGACTCATATGTCCCATGTTTTATGACTAATGCCATAAAGAATCGTACTTTGTCCTCACGCTAAAAACAACGGCCAAACTCACTTCTAATTATGAGTCCCTCACTCCAGAAGAGAAGCTAACTGTTCCTAAGGCGTCGTCCTGCCGGCGAAAACGTTCTACTGGAACGTTCCGATAGTAAAACCGCATAACACGTTACTTTGAACTACTTCGCAGCCCACCGATCCTCCATCAAAGCTTACGAACAACCCAAATAGCGCAATGCTGCTAGTGGTTCAAAATTCTACGGACCTGAGCCAGGCAGAAGAGCACCAAAAAAACTGATGGAGGGGGTCTCTCCTATGAGAAAGGCGTCTTGGACGTCAAGGTTGTCGACGCCCAAGGCTTTCCCGCCTCATTCCGCGGTCACCATCCTAACAAGGAAACAGGCCGTCAAAGACGTGTACTCTAAACACTTTGGTTTTCTGCGTAGACAGTGGAAACAGGTTCATACCAACCGATTTCAAGATCGAGTAAAGTTCATGGCAAAGCGAAAACACAAAGTTTAGGCTGACCTTCAACCTTCTGCCCAGACTACTGTTTGATTCATTACAGTCCAGGATATAGGTGTTGGTCCGAACGTCATCATGGAAGACCTTTTACCGCCGCCAGTGCGGGCTCCACTCCACCATGGCGTGATACCTGATGTCGCTTATGCGTATAACAATCCGTTAAAAACAGTTGGTACTATTAACATAGTCGTTCGGTAGGTATCTTTTCTGGTACAGCTCACTTTTGTTCTATGCAAATCAGTAGACGCCCCAGTTCTATTGCTTAATGAATTCTGTGACTTATTCGTGGATTGGATTAGGCCTGTCTCAAAGCGTCTGTATATGGACGAAGGTTCATTAATCCCCATCGTTCACCATCCGCTAAGGAGGGTTTTCGAAAAATTATGTGCCGCTTCTTGCTGCACAGGAACTGCCACCCGCTTTGGGGAATAAAAAAAGTTTCGTTCCGCGCTGTCTATCCCGCTCCCAGCCGAATCTCAAGTATGTGTGAGTGGTATTACGCGTCAACACGGTCTTTGATGATGAGAAGCCCTATCATTCCTGCACGATATGTCTCATATCACATTAGCGAATGTAAAAGTTGAGTTAGAACCTTAAGAAAAGTTCAAAGCATTGATTGTCAAAGTTGGCTCAAAAGCCCAGTTTCTCAGGAAACCCCAAGTGATTGATTCTGTAGTGCTTCACCCTTTTCCAATTGTTCCTACTCAGATAACCGTAGCAGAAATATCTGGTATCCCTCACGTTAAGGAGGAAAAAGGGATTGTTACTCACTTGCCGAATGACTCGGAAGCGAAACCTCCTATAGAAGATATGGAAAAACCTGCTTCAAATAATTACGACCAACTTGATTCAGTAACAGAACTCGATGAACTTGATCTCGTTAATAGCGAGTTAACGGTAGGACATTGCTGCAAATATTGAAACAGTTGTGTGCATTATAATTACAGCATTACATACCATTGCAGAAATTCTGCAAAAGCTTGTGACAAACAATGCTCAAATGTGACCGTTTAGCCACAACCCGTCTGTAAAGGCTGTGAACAAGTACCCAATAAGTTCGCGCAAAAAGACGCCTCTTTTCCATCCCTATGTAACGATAAGCCCTTCCATGCCTGAGGTTTTTTTGCAAGGCAGCAACACCGTCACCCCCAAAATGGGGGGTAAGGAACCAAACCAGGCTGAGTTTCCTAAGCCACCCCAGTCTCAAGTCATCACCACACCTGAGTCCCAACCTCTCCCCGACCTTCCACCTCTACCCACAACTGCAGCAGTCTCCTTTGTACCTCCTTTACCTTACCAACTCTCCCATCATCTCCCTCTATTCCCGAACCCCCTACCCGCTGCACCTGCTTCCCCTTCAGACACGGACACTCCCGCACCGCCGCAACCATTGCGGTGCCCGTCGGAAACATCTGACGGCGCTAACGATCCCTCCCCGGCTTCAAACAAGAATCAAAAAAGGGGAAGGATGTCTGTCTTCACGCCGAAGCAGGAATTGATGATTTTGTGAGAGGTGGCGGCTCAGGAAGCTCACATCGCGAGCTACGGTCAGAAGGGGAAGCAGTTTTGGTCCGTCAAGAACGCGTTGGTGATATCTAAGAAGTTTAAGAAGGACCTAGAGTGCAAAAACGTTCAAGATCGCTACAATCGCCTTCAAAAGGATTTCAACAGTAGCGATCTGAAGCTCTCTAGGAGGTCAGGGGTAGGTGGGGAGGTGACGGAAGCCGAGGAGCTTCTTCCAGCAATGCGAGAGGCGACTACTGATCTGACGAAGCAGAACGAGTCCGAGAAGGAACGGGCAAAGGCTATTGAGGATCGGAAGCTTTCAGTTGGGCGTCGTATCGTAGAAATGGCTACAAGTAGAAGGAAAAAGAGCAGTTCGGGAGAAACACGCAAAGAATTTAGCGGCGCAGAGGATGTTGGGGGTGCGTCTGTTGAATCACCGGAGGATGTAGACGACGGAAACGGCGATGGTAGTCGACGTGTGAAACGCCAAAGGCGTAGCAAGCGAGCCGCGTCATCTGACTTTGGCCTCGACCTGGCTTCTTTTGGAAAGGCCATACATGCCTCTGATACCGCGCAATTGAGTTTGGACGAGCAGAAGCTTGCACTTGAACGCGACAGACTCACACTTGAGCGTGAAGAGCGAAAAAAAGACCGCATCGAGCGACGCAACGAGATGCAACATGAGCGGGAAATGAGGCGCGATGAACGGGAATCACAGAGCAAGGTAGAGTTGGAGAAGTTTAAGCTGATGATGGATATGGTCCGTAGTAAAATACAAAAAGAGTAAAAACAGCATCAAACTGTTTCGTCCTCCAAACTTCCACAGCTCCACCACGTCTTCACTTCAACATCCTAGAGTTCACTAATCACCCAAAACCCCCCTGAGCTGCCCGAAACCCCTCCTAGAGACCCACAGCGCACCTACAGCATCAGCGGCTGGGGCTCCGCCCCGATCCCTGCTCCTCGCGGAGGGCCGCGATTTTCCCTACGACCACGCTCCCTCGTCCCGCGTTACTCATACTTTTGTGCAAGGTATTCGTCAAGGGACGGCGGCTCGCATTCGAAGTACTGCGACACCCTGTTGTGGTGCCTGCAGTTCTTAATGTTGGCAAGCAACATGGCCGCACTGTACAGAAGTCCGACTGGTGACTGCCGGATTCTCATCTTGCGCTTGAAGTCCACCGTACTCCAGTGCAACTTAACCTCCATAAAATCCATTCCACACATACCCTTACCTTGCTCATCGCCGCATTAAACGCCTGCATCTCCTCTGACAGCACTGCACCTTGAAATGGGACCTCCAGATATACCCTAAAGATATAACCACTATTGCCGTATATACAGAACTGATACTTACTACCTAACAATGCTGCCTCTAGTTGTCTATCCATCTCACTATTGACATAAATTGTCCAGTCATGACAACGTCCTTCAACAGGTCCGTGGGCATGTTGTTTCAACCCGTCTGGAGACCTCACCACTTGGAACTTCAGGGCATGCTTCTCCTTGTGTCCATTATATACTGCATTTTGTAGAGCATGTCCTCCAGGTCTTGCAACGGTGATGACTGTTCCGTCGATAAAGCCAACACAATTGTCCAAGGCACCACTTTTTCCCTCCACAGCGGCAGCGTACCTCCACCCATGTTGCTGGATAAACTGAGGACAAATGTCCTTACTTAAAAGGTGCCCACGTGCCTCATAGAACTCTTCGAGGGCCTCCCAAAATATTTCGGACAGCTGCGAGTAGTGTTTGCCGAATAGAAGCTCTAAATCTTTCCATCGGCAAGGGGACGCGAAACGACGAAGCAGTACACAAGTAGATAAGAGAGGGTTAGTTCTATAACTGTTACGCTGCGTGCTAGTACGCGTAGACGGCCATGATATAGCCTCTATGATTTCAGGCATATCACGCTTGCAAAAGCGGAAGTACAGTAGACACTGTTCGTCAGTTAGCGCGTTAAAGATAAATGTAAAGTCTGAGCAGGATATACGGCTGACAAGTTACCGTCGCAGCTCATAGTCGAGGGCAAAGGACTGAAACATAGCAGTAGCTTTATAAAGAAAGCTACTGTTAGTTGTAGTTGTCGTCCTATTGTTTCGCCGCATACGTCTGCGTGCGACGAGTTGCAATGCGACTTGCCAGCCGACGGCGCGTCGCATTTGGAGATGATTGGCATGGTCCTTTTGTCGATGCCAAGGAATGATGCGGGGAATAATGCTAGCAAGCGGTAGTGCTACAGATAATGTGCCAGTACGAGGGTGCGAGTACGAGGGGGCTAATACTCAGGGAGCTTTTTGCATTGCTCATTTTTAGCCATGCCGTAAAGTTTGGCTTCTGCAGTAAATTTAACTAATGCGCAAAACTTGTGAGGATTGTCTAATGCACACAAGTACCTCACAAGTTTTGCAGAAAACTCCTACCGTAAGATCCCTAATGTCTCATACTTTCACTTTGAATAGTTGCTTGAAGTGCTACGAGACTATACCACAATGTGAGATGGCTCTCTTGGTGAGGTAGTTACAACGGACCACCGGCATGATCTGTTGCAAGACACAAGACCAGTCGCTTCATGGCCATTCAGGGAACGTCTCAAAGCTATTGAAGAGTAACACTTCCAGATAAACAAAATGCTCCGCACTGGAGTGAATGAACCAGCTAAGTCTCCGTGGAAATCACTATTTGTACTGGCTCGTAAACCTGGTAATTAGTGGCGTTTCTGTATCGACCATCGTCACCTAAACGAAGTAGTAATCAATAATGGGTATTCCAACCCACGTATGGATATGTACGTTGATTCGCACGGTACATCTACCGAACTAAATGCGTTGGACGCCAATTGGAGATAGATAGACAACGATGACGATAATGGGGAGTTGCGTTGTCCAAGCTTCGATTGGACCGCGAGGGGTATCGTAAGTTCTCGATCGAGGACGAAGGGCTGTTTTCGGCAGTGAGGAACGAAAATTTTAATATAGTATTACGTGACATCCAATTATCGTTGTTACGTAGCAACACCATACTACAAATTCATATTTTTAAATCCGACTCAAACATATAAGCGTTCAAAAACATGTCTATACAAGCTACATGATTAATGACGCGACGAAAGAAGCAGTAGAATTCATCATTTCAATGAGTAAAGTTGAAATTAAATCGTCATTATCTCTCCTATTTTACATTTGGTAGCATCTAAATATTTCAGGAACACCTGGTCAGAAGTGAGCGCAGTTACGTGCAGCCATAGGAACTTTCACGACAACAATGATGTATAGGAAGCTGATGTTTTACATTTCCAGTAACATCTGGCTGTCTTGCAAAAGACTGTGCAGCAGCAGGCTGATCTAATCAAAATACTTCAAACGCAGCTGAAAAATGGTTAAAATACTGTCGGAAATCAGAATAACACTGGCGCCAATGCTTTGAAGTCTCTTCCGGCTCCGCTTTTAAAAGGGACTGCTGTGGACCGCAAAGTTGAGGGAGTGAAAAGTTTCTTTTACTTAATCGGAAAGTATGGAACCTTATGTAACTACTCTGAACAAAAAATGGTTGTTTTGGACGAAATCTGGACCGCACATCATCGTAGATTCTTCATGTAGAACGTGAAAACCGTAAGCTTTGAACGATTGAATATTTGAAGCGTGAGGTGATTCCAGAATTTGTTCCTACAAACGAGAAAGCCGCCGCGCGTGTGCAGCTGATGTATATTAAGCTGAAACATTTAAACGTTTTGAACGACCATATAGCATTTTTTGAAAACTTTATTACGTTTTGTGGTACCCCAACGAACGAGCCTTACATTCATTTTTTCAACAGCCTTCCAAAGTACTATATAAGAAAGTTTGCAGAACGCTTCCTAGATTCTCAACCACTTAACCGTACAAGTGGCACAAGTATGTATGTAGCATACATCTACGCCAGGAGAATGAAGCTCTCGATGAAACTAAATGGTGCATTTCAGAAGAATACAAACGAGGACAAATGAGAGTACAAAAATACGAAGAAGATTAGAGAAACATCGATCTCCGACCTAAAAACCAACGCGACGCCTACTCAAAAAGAGGATAACACTGTCAGCTGGGTTATAGCAAAGAGAGGGGGAAATACCCTTTTCATGAAGAATGACCGATGTTTCAAATGTGGACACAAGGACTGGAGTGACCCTGACCGTCCTTGTCGTGGGGATAGGAAAAGTCAAACGAACACAAACTCAAAAAACGAGTAACGCTGAAGGGCAGAGCGACTCTTGAAGGCATCTTAGAAATACCTCGCCTTTCTGCCATGAACATGGCAGAGGAAGAGAACTGCAATTACGAAGCAATCTTTAGCCGACATCCTTCTCCCTTGATTCTTGATTCTTTTGCTTCCCATAACTTCATGGCATTTAAAACGGCTCAGAATTTTAGTCTTGGTGAGGAGGATACAACTGGCGTCAAAGTTGAACTTGGAAACAACACAGAAAGTCCAGTCATTGGATAACTCACTTCAGTTTGAATGTCAACGGATATTTGTCTATTGAAAGTGTATTTCTTATCTACAAGAATAGTGAATAAGATCCACCAGTTTGCTACTAAGACAATCTTGGTTGAGGAATTAGAATCTGGATATCAATTGGGCTAATAACGCATTTGTATTGACAAGATCTGATGGATCACAGGTACAGGTTCTTCCAAGGACGATTAAGAATTCCTGCAACACGAAAATGTTGAAACGAATTTGATTGAAGATACTGACAGGGGTACTGAAGAAAGGCAACTGTGAGTTGCGAATGGCTCAAATAAGAGTACGTCAGCCTTCTCAGAAAAATTGAGGACAAATTATAGCTTCAAGAATATACTTACCTACTGTGAAGACATTTTTCGAGAAGAATTGTTGAAAGAACAACCCTAAACACGTGGCATGGAATTTACGATGAACCTAAAACCCAGAAAACCCCCTCCAGTAGGCCCAGTTCTCCTATTGTTTCCGAAAGAGTTGAATGATCTGAAGCTACACTTGCAGAAGTATCTTAAAATAAACTGATTTGACCATCTCCATCACCAGATGGCGCACCAGAATTTTTCTGTAGAAAGAGAACGGTGATTTACGTATGTTTTGCGACTATAGAGCTTAAAAAAAGATCCCGATTCCCGATTCTAGCCCGATTCCTCTAATCGACCAGAGAATTGACCAGGTAGCTGATGCAATCATTTTTTCTGAGGTTAACCTCATTTGTGGGTATCATCATATGAGAGTGAAGGACGAAGACTGTCACAAAACAGCGATAGTAACCCGCTTCGGATTTTTCGAGTGGGGGGTATTATGTTTGGGATAGAAGCACGCTCCAGCAGAATTTTAACGCCTTCTCGGCACTTTGTTCCAAAACCTTCTTGGTGAATGGATGGTATTTTACCTTGACGATATATTATTTTACATTAAGGCTGCGAAAGAAAATCAAAAACATCTGAGGCATGTAATTGAAGTTTTGCGTAAGTACAAGCTGCACCTACACCCAATAAAATGAGATTTTGGACTTGAAGTCGATTAGCTTGGTTAAAAGGTTAGTTCTGAAAGAATAAGGTCGGAACAGAGATTTGATAGTGCAGTACAAGTCAACATGACAAGCAAGAAACTTCCAAAGACAAGAGACTCTTGCCACCACACAAAATTCCAAAAGAATGGTGGGAAGTATTGACGATGAATGTTCTTTCAGAATTACGTATCAACGAGAAAACACATTACTTTGTTTATGTCATTGTAAAGAAACTGTGGAAATGGGGTCATTTAACCCCAACGAACAAAAGCATAACTTTTTCTGATGTTCTTCAATTGTTTTTTGACCATGTGTTTTCTAAGCATGGTGTGTTAGATAGCATCATCTTGGACATAAGATTTTTTTTAAATCCAAGTACTTCGACGGACTCACAAAAATGCTCATTATTGCTAAAAATATAGCAACGAAAAACACCCGCAGACTGCCGTGAAAAGCTAGAATACTATTGGGACATGTATCCATATGCTTCCTCACATTATCTAGAAGAAGCCGAATGATTAGAACTTATTTCTCAGAGAGCTTGATTTCGGATACAACTCATCGAATCACAAGAGCACAGTGCTGAATCCGTCCTAAATGCAACCGCCCAGCAAGGACAGGGGGATGTCTCCCAGTACCTGTTTTGTGGACCGGAGCAATCCCCCTGTCTCTGCACCTGGGACTTTCACACCGATGATTGGTTGGTGTGGAACGGCCAGTTGGGATGGTGGAAGTGGAAGCGAATCTCGAGATTGAGATTCGCTTCAAAACACACCACCCCGTTCCAAAACCGGCCAGACGCCTTTACCGGTCTCCATCACCGAAGACGGCGCCGCGACCGTCCGCGGCGCCATCTCCGTCTTCCTCCGTTTGCCCCTTCTTCCTCGGCCACCGCCGCCCCCCAGCACCGTCTGGCTACCCGCTGTCGTCGCAGCTTTCGGCCGCCCTTGCGCCCGCATCACCAACCTGCCGCGCTTCGTCAAGCGCCCCATCGTCGCTCTGCCGTCGCAGCGCGCATGAACCCTCTCCCTTGTTTGCGCCCCAACAGCCTCTTCCGCCTCTTTGTTGTCCGCCTCCATGGCCTCCGCCTTCGCGGCCTTCGCCTCCACCGCCTCCGTCCCTCTCACAGCGTCGCCTGCCCAACCCCGCTGTGTCGCCCAAGCAGGCTGCGTCGCCGCAACGCACTGCGTCGACTTCGACCGCGTTGTCAGGTTGAGGGTGGCCAGCCATAGCGTCGTCCACGACCAGTTCGAACTGGTCTACGACCGCTTCCACGGACGCATGGGTGACGCTCTGGTCCACTTCACTGTCCAATTCTTCGGCTTCAAGGTCCAACACCGGCGCGTATACCGGCTTGCGGCTGGATGAGTCGGTATCGTCGTCAGGTCATCTCTCGAATCAAGGTTGTAGGATTCATGTTTGGATGAAACGGTGGAACTGGTGATTCCAGATTCTAACCACGTATTATATAGACGTCATCAGAATAGACAGAGCCTTTCCTAGGGAGGTCTACTAGAAGACGTCCCAAATTCAAGGCTACGGGTGTAGCTTTTGGGCTTTGTCTTATGCATGAGTGGAGTTTATGCAATACTCTGATCGTCTATATAAACCCCCGAGCCGAGCGCTGCGGGGGGGACCACTTTTCCGGGGAAGCTCCTTGGGCACCCTCACTTCTCTCAGCCCTGTCCGGGCCTCTTTTGCCATCAACCGTTTCTCTCTCTGCCCTGCTTCCCCCTTTCACTTTCCTTGGCGGCTTGGTCTCCCGCCGTCTTTTGCATCAACATTTCCCCACTACGAGTGCAGCCCTGTAGTGGCTGGCGGGCGCTCGTAGGTGTTCTTCGGAGTGGTTGTATCGTTTTTTAGTGCTCCCTGGGCCTTTACTGGTTGGCCGTTTCCGCCGGCCTCTGTCGTTATGTCTACGGTTGTAGACTGGTACCCCCTGGCATTTCGTTCTACTGGGTCTGTCACCACCCGCGCCATTAGCAGCCCAGAAAATGGCGTCTACACGAAACGTACCTGGAATACCTACCTTATTCTCGAGTAACAAAAGAATCTGGTACAGCTTCGAATTGAAAGGCAGCAGTGAACACGCACGAACGACAAAAAATGTTTAAAGCAATGACACGTGGTAAGTTCTCTGTGGCACAATTAGAAGCAATTACTGAAGTCATGGGCCCGGTCACGTACTAGATAAAGCTACATATCAAACGATGAAACGTGCTCACGATGCTTTTCACGTTTCGAAGCTTAAGAAGTACTTGAGACCAGAAACTGACAAAATTACACTTTGTGTAGAGATTTATGCCAAAAATAATGTCGCACGTTATCTTTGGCACAAATCATTACACAAAGTCAAGGAAATCTTGGATAAGAAAAAGTCACGTCGGAAGGTGTACTATATGATTTAATTTGAAAACGATACACCAGAAGAGGATATTTGAATGGCGAAAAGCGAATTAAGCACCGGCAAAGATCGCATCCGCGCATACAAAAAATTGACGAGGACGTCTGATTCCAAAGAGAAGGTGAATGTATTATAGTACTATGTAAAACTCATTTATTGTTATTACGTAACAAACTCTTGTTACAAATTCATGTGTTTGAATCTGATTCAAACACATAAGCAGTCACAAACATGTGTACATAAGCTGCATGATTTGTGCCGCAACGATAGAAGCAGCAGGCCTCATCATTGCTGTGGGTAAAGTTGAAATTCAATTGTGATTATCTCTCCTGTCCTACAAAAATAGATGCTACGAAATGCGAGGATGTACACATATGCGCGCAAATGCACTGAAAATGAGAGAGAAGAGTACTGTCTGCGCGTTCCGCTTGCTCCGAGAGTCGGGAGAGAAAGAGGAGGCAGAATCTTTATTTGTAGGTTTTTGAGTAGTACCTAGGTATGTTGGTTATGCGGGTTGTAAAGTTGTTACATCCTAACGAATCGTACTAGAGCCTAAACGTAGAAGTCCTGAATAACTAACGTCTACAGTAGCTTCTCGTGACCGTAGTGTAGCTTTAACCTCAATAACGACTAATAAAACTTTTGAGCTTTCTATACTAAGTAATAAACGTTCTTTTCTAAACGTTAAAGTCTACAATTATGGCTCTTGTACGATTCGTGACATGTTAACCACATTACAACCAGCATATCGAACAGAACCACGCACTACTGTGAGATGTTGGACTCGGCATTTCAAGGGGCTGGAAGCAAGTGGGCCATGATGTCAGCAGAGATGACAGACTGACAAAATCTAATGCAGGCGCAAGGAAAAGATGACGATAGAATACCATAATCAGTGCAAAGTGGAGCCCGGAAGAGCGAACCGAAAAAGAGAGAGGAGGAGCGAAGAGAAGGTACAACTGAAGGAACGAGCACGGGAAAGTAGCACGCGGACTAGCGAGAGGACGATGGATGTTCAGTGCAAGAGGGAGAGAGCAGAATGCTCACTGATGAAGAAACGCCCGGAGGGAAAGGGGAGACATACCGAGAGCATGGGCACGGATGACGGCAGGAAAAAAAGCGGTAAGAATGGGGAGGCGGAGTTAGCATTAGAACAATGCAACAACACAGGAGAAGAGCGCGGAGAATAGAGACCCCAGGGGGCAGGGGTAATAGAGAGACAAGAGAATAGGTATAAAAGAAGAGAGAGAAGAAGGGACGAGAGAGATCGAAGCGAAAGGGGGCAAGGGAGGAGTAAAAAGTATGCTGAAGACTGAGATCCTCCGGCTTGTGCCGACCCTGTTCCACGTAGTAGATACATCATGGCGCTGACTTCTGCGGATGCGACAACTACTCCATAGCCTACAAGTAAAGGACCTACGTCCGCTTGTTCCTCGAGGTACAGGGGCAAGCGCTAGCGGCAGCCAGTACTCTCTTTGCAGAAATTATTGAGCATATGCGCCCTTTTGCATGCATCCTCACATGGAAGGTGAAAACAACACGATTAGAGCTGAAGATTACTGATTACGGAGCGGTAATCAGTTGCCCTCTATAATCGAAGAGTTGATGACGTGAGCATCAAGAACTAAGAAAACATACTAACCTAGGTAAGTTCAAACGAAAAAGCAAAATATAGTCACGTAAACAATAAGAGGCACATTAATTTAAATGCAAAGACAAACGCAAATGTCACTGAGACAGGTATGGCTACTAAAGAGGACCTCTGAGACCTCTGACATGATAAATGTTATTCAAACGATGCACACTACTTTCATATTTTCCAAAGCGGTATTTCTGAAAGAATAAGTGCCGGAAACTCTTGCTCCTTCTACTCGCAGGCAGATATGTCTTTCACAAATCCTTGCGTAGCGAATTCTCGAAGCAACTTCTCTCCGCAAGGGTACTGAGCCACAACATGACTTGCTCCCTTGATTATGGCAACGTTTTTCTTCAATGCGGGATCTAGGTCCACAATGTCTTCCAGAGGAGTCAAAGGATCGGCATCTCCAACAAGAACCAATGCTGGAATTTCCCTTCCCCTTCTTCTACTCATGGGGAGACCTTCCATTCTTATTTGTGAGAATGGCACAGCTGTGCAATACTTAGTAAACGAATCAAATGCTTCGGTTACATAAAACGGAGAATAGTCGTTGAGCCTCACGTTGGCAACGATGTCGTCCACCAGCCTTCTTTTCCTTTCTAAGAACCCGGCATTAACATCCCACGGAACAAACTCCACAAAGTCATTGCATACGGTAGATATGGACATCGCAACTGAAAAGTTGCGCAACGGTTGAACGGAGGGGTTGAATATCTGTACCATTTCCTTGAGAGCGCTGTAGTTCTGTTCATTAGCAGCAGATGCAATAGCTTGGGTAAAGTTGTCCGGAGTGAACTTGAATATGTGGGAAAGAAGCCTCGGATCGATCCCAGTGTCTAGTCTCAGCGCTTTGTTCCAACGTAAGCGACGGAGAACGGTATTCATTTGTTTTTTGAATCTTCTGAGTGTGAAATTAGGGTTGTTTTTGTTCTTCTCCGTGTAAATACGAGCATAAGTTGAAGGACGACGCAATTGGTACAAGTCTCTATTTCGCAATGGCAGCGGCGAGTCCAACATCATAGAGTGAACGCTTTCGGGAGAAAGCACCCCATATGCCTGAGCAATAAGACTGCCGTAAGATATTCCAAGTAGATCAAACTGTCTAAAACCGAGGGCCATGCGAAGCAATTCCAAATCCTTCACGATCGCCGTCGAAGAGTAGTGAAGGATCTCATCACCGATCTCAGAGAGGCACTGGCGAAGATCTGAAAGCTCGTAATCCAAGCTGAGTGGCCTGTCCTGCAGAAAACAGTTCAAGCGGGAGGCATTTCCAGTTCCACGAGGATCAAATAGAATCAAAGGGCGTTTTAACTCGTTCACAAGCTCCAAGGAAGTGAGATCCCCTGGTGAATGCGTTAAGAAACCTAGACCAGGACCTCCCGGGATAAGAAGAAACGCAGTGCTGGAATTCGTTGGGATTGAGGGATAAGTGATGGCGAAAAGCATAGATATGTTGACAGTGGAGGAAGGGTTTGCATGATCGAGGGGCACAGAAAGATTCCCACAAGTCGAATTCGAGAGATAAGTTGGGCAGGGAAATATCTGAACAGAGGCATAAGTCGAGGATGGCCACGCGTGGGCTAGAAGAAGAACCGAAAACAACCAGTGAAACATGTTGAGTTGTAAGAAGAACTTGACTGTGCTCTCCGCGAAGTAGATAATTGTTCAAAGCTGTAGAAGCGAACTGTTGAACGGAAGGTTTTTATACTGTTAATCAAAAGATCTCCAACCGGGTCGCAAACAGCAATGAGAACATTGAGAGCGAAATGTAGTAGTGGTGCAACCTTCGAGCATCTACACCAGTATGATGCAAGTCCAAACCAACTGTGTCAGCTTTCATAATGTTGCCTTTTGTGTGTTGTGAACTTGGATTGGTTTAACAGTGTCCAACATCTTTCCTTTTCTTGTACCAATATGGATATGGACTGGAACTGCGCCCAAATCGTGACAAAAAGGTTGTCATGGTTTTACTTTTAATGCACCCTCCTCGAAGCCGCTCCAATACAGAATCCAGCGCAAAGTAAATTTTGCATATTGGTAGATGGCACGAGAGGTCGGCCAATCAACGCTTAGGTTCTGGCTGACGGTTACCGCAGCGGTGATGGCACATGCACCAATGACATCGTAGCGCGTGAAACATCCAATCATTTGTAGGTCAAGTTGGACACAAAGCTTTCAAGTTAAACAAGAAATCAACTGAACTCGCCCCTGACTTCCGATAAAACATTTGAAATAACGAAATTGGGTCACATATACAGTAGTCTGAAGTGTGGTGAAAATTTCGGGAAAGAAACCTGATAGGATGAATCGAACAATCTTGCGTGTTTCTGGCATGAGTTAAATTTGGACCTTGTAATAGAAAAGAACACAGATACTTTTATTTCCAACAGTGGCATGGATCAAAGCATTGTCAGTGACTTTTGTCACAACACTTTGAGTGGAATGCAACGAGAATGATTCGTCAATTATTCTCATTGGGTAACTTTCCCTCGCAGTCTAAAGTGATGACGCTTGCTAAAAGCCGAGTCTCGTGAGCGCAGATTTTCACACCCCGAACATCATAGACATAGGTACGGACTCATTTTCTCAATGACTAAGTCAGTTTCAATTGTTTCGTCGCCAACTGTGTGAAACTGGCCAAGGATGAAGTGGGCAAAGCTGCAGATACTACTGTAGCTAGAGCATGGTCTGGAACACGTTGTAAACTGACCTATATTAACTATTCGCGTTTTGATTGACATACAGAGCAACCACGAAGGGAAAAGAAAAGGAGTTCGGAGTACACTGTTCTTCCAGCAACTACAGTCGCTTGTTATTGTATTGTGGTATGCCTACTCGATTGATCATTTTGACACCAGAGGGTCTACACTTCGTCCGCTATGGTTCTGATAGTTGTTGTCTTTAAGAACACGATCCGGAGAAAGGCATCTCCTTTTCTACATTGTTATAAATAGTTCAAGATAAAAGCAATTTGGTTGCATGCACACATAGCCATGCTGCGTGTCTATAAATCCAATCTGATTGTTTTCTAGCTATGGAATTCGCTTTTCAGATGTGACTCACTGTCTGTTAAAATAATCACTTTTAGGCTTTTAAGGAGATATACAGAACTCTGATGCATGTGTTCTGGTGGTGATGGAGCTTTGGAAAGCATTTATTGGGTTTCGACACAAGATAGTTTCTTCGTATTGACACGGCTTTTTCCACGTGGGACACTCAGCAATGCTTCCTATCCAGGGCACATGGATCGCTTCTTGTCGCATAAACTCTGCTGAATCATTGAGAATAACCTCAAGCAAGCTGTACGTCATGATCTAGATTACATGAGCATGGCGAGAAGCGCTACACTTCAAGCGAGCTAGTTCAAAAAATGAAGCAAAAGCGCCATCAGTGCGCCTAATCATTTTACGGTCGACCGTGTGCTTGTATCTGTACGCATTTTTGCTCTCAAAAGATCTTTTCACTTCATCGCTGCCGTACTCCGCGTGGCCATTGTACAAGCTATGCTCATAACTCCTAATGCCAACCAGCTGCTATTCCCTTGCATTACATGAGAATGCGCAGTTGTTCTAGTACAGCTGGAGTCGCACACGAGTTGTTTCGGGCACAATCTCGTGACCATGTCCAGCAATTCACCTTGCGAGCTGTGATAACATTTGAGAGAACAAGCTGCACGGGGTGTGTCGTCGTTTGTGCCTGCTCACTGCAAGCGTGACCAGTCACCCATCTCTTTTCAAGGTTAATCCAACATAACGCGACAAGCCTTGAAGCCGTGTCGCAACCACAAGCTTAGGTAGACGTAGTGTAGCGATGCTTTGTGGTGTGCACGTTACTTCAAGCGCTTTGGACTGCATTTAAGGTAGATTTTGGCACACTGTAAAACTGTGAGAACTGTGCTCTCTCCTGAGGAGCGGAGGTAAAGACTGAAGACCGAACACCTTCACAACTCTCATCTCTCGTATTACACGAGTTGTAGTGAATGGAGGGAATGCTCACGAGCGTTGGCGACGACCTTCTGTTGGAGGGTGAGAATGCAGCTGAGCATTTGTCACTTTGGTTGATATTGTTGCACACACGCGACTGGCGACTGAATCATCACTGTAAACAACATGCGCAGACGCCAACGAAGCTGTCGCGAGTGCGCGATGCGCCTCGCGCGGAGCTCTCCCGACGGCGTCTCGCCTTTCGAGCCACTTAACGCGCTACGCGCCGTAGCGCTCGCCGCAACGCTTGCCCGCAAGGGACGCCGCCGTGCACGCCGCTATGCACGCCGCCATGCACGCCGCCACGCTCAAAGGCGTCGTGCTCGCGCTGCTAAGCGCGGCGTCATTGTTCGCAGCCGCGCGCGCGCACCAGGCCATCGCGTACCCGTGGCCCATCTCCAACGACGGTGCCTGTCGCGTGGGCAAGTTCAAGCATTGTCCCGGTCCGTGTCCCACCGATCACCTCCGCGGCGATCAGACGCCTGACTCGCCCTCCGTCACCGTTCGGCGTGGACGCAGTCTTTACGTCAACATCAAGCGCAACAACCATGCCGGCGGCTTTGTGAGGTGGACTCTGGTGCATGTCAGGGACATGCACAACAAGCGCAAGCACGAACAGGGCGCCTTTTACTACACCTGCGGCGATCAGCGAATGTCGCTGTGTACTGCCCTCAATCGACGGCGCGACTGCACCTACGACCGTCGCGGAAAGTATTATCGACACCGCGTCCCCGTGCCGCCCGTGTATGCCGACGGCATGTACGTGCTGGGCTATGCGTGGTACGGCGGCACGCTGGAAAATGGGCTGCGCGGCGATTTTGGCGACTACTACGACTGCATGTACGTGCAAGTCAAGGGCGGCCCCTACAAACAATCGTACCAACCCACGTTCGACATGGGCAAGTCGTACACCGGAAAAAACGGATTGTGCAAAGCTCGCACCAATTGGTTGGGCGACTGTTCCAAGGAACCGTGCACGCACAGAAGCAAAGCCAAGTACGTGCTGCCGTGGCAGTTTGCAAGCGGAAGGAAGCCGAACAAGATTTTCAACACGGCCTTCAAGAAACCATATCGATCCACGAGCGCCGGCAAACACGCGCCCAAGCTAAGCGGTGTTTCACTGCGTGTGGCGAAGCATCCTGGGCAGGTGCTGGCCACTTCCAGATGGGGTTCGGTTGCCAACGTTATGGTGCGGAAGCGAAGCAGCATCACTGCGACCTGCGACGTGTCTGGCGCCGTTGCCCACGTCATTTTCTATCGAAACGGCGTGCGCGTGAAGAAGGTGGCAAAAGGGCCCTACGCCATTGCGGGTGCGTATTACATTAAGCACAAAGGGCGGTTCGTGCTGCGGCTGCACCCGTGGAAAGTGGCCTTGGGGCCCGACTTCTACTCGCTTTCTTGTGTAGTGCACGGCAAGGACGGCAGCGTGCAGTACGCCACGATGAACGTTCAACAGAGCTGAAGGCATGAAAATGCAGCTTGTGTCACAGAAGAGTTTGTAAGAGATTAGCCGCCCTTCTCTGGTTGGGGAGAGGCTGTCGGCTGGTTGGTATAGTAGCTCAATTCCGAACGGCTATCGTGCGACTCCAGCTGGAGTTTGAAGCTGCAGCCGATCGCCTAGCGTGTCGTATCTTACCGTAGTACGCTTTGCGAAGCCTTGCGTAGTCTAGAGCTGTTTCGATGTAAACCTTTTTGTCTTCAAGGTAGACGTCTATGTCTATGATCACTCAGTAAAACGCCCATGTCCATGAGCAAAGCTACAGCTTACAGTCGCGCATATGCTGTGACTTGTGTGTTGGCGATGGGACGAAGCTTCCAATCGAGCTGACCTTAGTTAAATGAGTAGCCCGCCTGGCAGGTTGGTTAGGTCCGGCAATTCTAAGGTTACTCAGGTTGCTTTGTTCACTTTGCAGAAGCTGATGGATATCGATCTCCCCACATCGAGCAGCGCCAAACTCTTGCCACGTGCACAACTGTCCACGCCTCGCAAAAACGTCCACATCACCGAATGACACCCAGACACGTGTTCACACGCAACTCCGTCTCGGTCTCCTGCTATGCGCTTACGATCTCTCCACACCTTTTCCATCTCTGTCGTGAAATTGAAAGCAACCACCACTTCCAACTTCTCCGCCGAACAAATCTAAAACAAATGCTCTGGTAGTGCTTTCCCATCGGTTGCATGAGAGCTCAAATTTTTGACACGCCGCAAAAAATCCACTTTTCTTCTGTGTTTGAAGAACAGGTACATCCTTTTGCTTGGACATTTCCTTCATTCACTCCAATATGCTCTACTAAATACGAAGAGCCGCATATGTAACCAAACATGACCCCCAACTCAAATCTTTTTGCCATTTTTTTCAACCCAAAACTGCTATCCTATCCATTGCTCATCAACAAACTGACATCTGATGGATTCTGTAGGACACACGCAAGCGAGTCATGTAGTGCTTTTCGCCACTACATGCATTTGAATTGATTTTTTGGATTGTGAAACAAACTCTTGTTTACTGACAGCATATTCAAGCTCTGTGCTTTCTCGTCGATCTTGCGTGAATCTTGTTCCATGCTCTATTTCATGGAAGGGGTGAAGCGTGTCCCTAAATAAGTTGTCAACTGGAAGAATTGAGTCTGTCTTGTCTCTCATTTCAAAGTGGAAGGAGCCTAAACAGTACCCTAAAAGACGCGCGAATCAGAGAAATGCTGTCTCAGCTTTCAGCATGCATTTCAAATCGAATCAAATAAAAGAGACAAGCGGAGAGGGAGAGAGAGAGAGAGAAAACAGAGTTGTTCCAGAAACTTAGAAACAATAGCATGGACTAACAAACAATCACACGAATATGGAACGTCGATTTCAGGTTTTTTGTCGAGGCGACAAAAAACGGGACCCCTGACCAGTACTCCGATTCTAGTAACCAGATAGAGGGCTCATCTCGTCCAACCTTACCATGAGAGAACTATTCCATCATATTCTGAGTTGAATCATGTAAAGGCGATCTTGTGCATTGCCCTGTGTGATGGAGGACAGAAGACATATATTTCAAAGCCATAGTAAACCACAGTATCTGAATCAGCATGAACGATCTCAATTCAAAACATATCGGAATTGAATCTAGTTACGGTCTCGAGATATTCGATGATGATAAGATTTAACACACCAAATGACTTTCTTTTTGTCGTGCAAAAGCCTACTTAAGTCAGATAGAGCACTCGAACCATCAATCTAGATCTTCACATTTACCTTTCCATCTCTTGTACAATCCGAACTCTCGATCTTTGACAAGTCAGCCGGTCTTAATCGCTCATTATGAAGAGTCTCTTCTTTTTCATGCTCTGTGCAGCCCTGATGTGTACCAGCGTGTTTGCTGTTGCAGTATCTCCGAAGGACCCCGCTGCTGCAGACTTGGAGCCAAATGGATTGGAAGAGTTCGACCACGAGCTCCCAAATGATGTTCGTAAATTCAAACGCGGCAAGTACTACAAGTATGGTTACAAATATGGGTATGGTCCCGGATACGGCTACTACGGGGGATACGGATATGGTCCGTACGGTTCGTACTACCCGAACTACTATCGCCCGTATGGTTACCGTGTTCACGGGTACTAAGTTTGTCCTGATTCGATACTTCTTCGAGCCGGTCCACGTTCTTGTTCAGCTTGAAAACCTTTGTTGCTTTTCAAAATCGTTGATGGGTATGCTGGTGTACTCGGTGAGAACAATTTGTCACTGCTCTTCAAAGTGGCGAGTTCTAGCACGAACTGCCACAAAAAGTAGAGGAAGGGTTTAGGCTATGCATGCTCGGAGTAAAGTTATGTCTTGGGAAATTTATTCATCTCAGCCTGCCATCTTTCATTAATGTATCTGCGATTCCAAGCGAATAAATTTGTTCCACAAGTTCCTGAAACGCTGGGAAAAGTATAATTGACTTCATTGCAATCCCTTACACGAGTCTCAGTGAGTTGCGTGAAGGTAATGGCAATGTACAATTCAGAGCATTAAGGTACTCATTTGTTCAATTGCTGGCATCTTTGCGGGGGTTTCCTCTGTCTTCTTTAATGTTCTCTCCTTGTAGTTTGTAAAGCATCTGGTACTCCTAACTCAAAGACGAAAAATATTTCCGGATAGTGTACAGGCACTAAACCAGTCTCTGTTTTTTCTGTTTTTATGTTTTGCTCCAGCCTACACATTAAAATGCACAAAGTGTTTTCAAGATACTGGTGTCCAAGGAGCTCATCGTCCATATAGGAGCACACCTTTTTTTCATGTCAAGATATGAGGGCAAGCGGAACACGACATTTTCCTCAATCATGGACATATTTTTTCATGGTTACAGTTTGACCATCACTTCTGTCTCGTATTACATAAATTTGTACAAACATTACACCTATTTTTCCTCATATCACATTTAAAACATCCATTTTCAAAAAATCAGCCAAAACCGAAGTCTTAATGTTCTTTGGAAATAAGAGGATCCCGTATATATGTTTTGTGCATGTTGGAGTTGTATCAGCAGTAAAGATGTCAAGTACTGGCCAAAAGAAGGATAATCGGCGTTCCCTTGCTCGAAAAAACTTAAGAGTCGACAATTTGTTGGATTTCGACAAAGTGCAAGCGCAACTAGCTTCAGATCCGAAGGATGATATTATCCCCATTTTCGAAAAAGACGGGAGTGGAAATTTTCATCCTTCAGCGTTTTTTAATACCTCCGAATTACACAATGGATCAGAAAAAACGCCTGTCTCACGTACACCGAAACGCGCCACATAGGCGTTCTTGACTCGAATGGAAATCGCCGAGCTTTGATAGACTAGGACATCACATGCAACAGTGAGGATAGAACAAGAGCAATCAGTGTAGCCATGTTTCAAACATGAAATGGAATTTACAAAGCCATGTGAAGAGCATGCACCCCAAACGGCCCACTTGTACATTCTGAGCAAGTGGACATGCAAGGAGGGCTAAGACGGCGCGTCACATATCGATAGATCACATTGAAGAATGAAAATTCCATGTACACGGTTTCTTCACGATCACTACACCCAAACACCAGAAAAAACTCCTTAATAAATAAGCAGAAATGAAATGTATTGTATCCGTCGCACAGCCGCTGGCACCACCGCATCAGTCCCATCCATGATTGGTCGATGGCACTACAAACACACAAATGCAGACACTGTACAAGTGTAAGCGCACCAGGGGCGGTTGAGTGCTCTACCAGAACGCAAATCCAAGCATTGTAGACATATGCGGTTGGATGGGTGTGTGGGCTTTGCACTCTACTTTTATGTGTCCGTGAGAGTGTAAATGATAATCAAGAGCGACAAGAGGTACGTCTCGAGTCCAGCAACAGAAAACAGATGCATAAAAGGGCAACAATTAGTAAAGGAGTGCACTGAACAGTGAAATAAGAAGAAACGGACTCTGAATAAACTGAAGCTACATTTCAAACAATCTCACAGCCATTCTTTCGACTGGGCTCTTGCTCTGGTCTCTCTCTTTTGTCTTCCTGCTTCTCTATGACCTCATCGATCATCCACCATTACGTCGTCGACATGGACTGGGTGCACCGAACACAAGACGCCTCACGGTGTCGTGCAACGTACAACGTTTATGCTCTGAACAGCTAGGCGCTCGGCCGGAGTCACAAGCTCCAGCCTGAGTCGCACTTTAGTCGTTTAGGGCTCGAGCTACTACAAAACAAAAGCGACCGACCCCTGCATCATCCAGGAGATCCGATCACTCTTTTGCCAACAACTCTGTGTTCCAAAACAATTCTACAATGTACAGCACCGACTGTTACGTATAAATATGATTTGGGTTCGATTTGGTGGTGTCATAAAGAAGGGCAACTTCGGCAAGAGCGCAATATTGCACTGAACAAAAGATACTATGAAAAAGCAGTGAGAAAAGTCTACCACAGCGGTATTGGCTCATCAGTCGACGTTAATCATCTCAAAACTTCTGACTACCCCACTCAATGCCTACTTTACAAATTTTGGAGAGTTGTCGGAGCTTCTCAAATTCGTTTTGAGTTAACGCTTTTGTAAGACAATCAGCCACGTTGCCCACCTTGACGATGAAGAGCATTGAAACTTTTCCTTGCAAGACAACTTCTTTGACAAAATGATAAATTGTAGACATGTAATAGTGATAGTTAATAAGCAACAGTCAAATTGTTTACCTTTCTTATCGATGTCCCAATCGAGCCACATTTAAAAAATATAAGAGACCCCGGGAACAAGCCTCCCGAGAACTTGTCACGCAACTCTTTGCTCACATTTTAGCATTCAAGAATATATCGTTAACAGTTTTGTCCGCATTTCAGCTCGAGCCTTTGTCCAGACGTGCTCGGCGACCGGTAATGGGACTGATGCGGTGGTGCCAGCGGCTGTGCGACGGATACAATATATTTCATTTCTGCTTATTTATTAAGGAGTTTTTTCTGGTGTTTGGGTGTAGTGATCGTGAAGAAACCGTGTACATGGAATTTTCATTCTTCAATGTGATCTATCGATATGTGACGCGCCGTCTTAGCCCTCCTTGCATGTCCACTTGCTCAGAATGTACAAGTGGGCCGTTTGGGGTGCATGCTCTTCACATGGCTTTGTAAATTCCATTTCATGTTTGAAACATGGCTACACTGATTGCTCTTGTTCTATCCTCACTGTTGCATGTGATGTCCTAGTCTATCAAAGCTCGGCGATTTCCATTCGAGTCAAGAACGCCTATGTGGCGCGTTTCGGTGTACGTGAGACAGGCGTTTTTTCTGATCCATTGTGTAATTCGGAGGTATTAAAAAACGCTGAAGGATGAAAATTTCCACTCCCGTCTTTTTCGAAAATGGGGATAATATCATCCTTCGGATCTGAAGCTAGTTGCGCTTGCACTTTGTCGAAATCCAACAAATTGTCGACTCTTAAGTTTTTTCGAGCAAGGGAACGCCGATTATCCTTCTTTTGGCCAGTACTTGACATCTTTACTGCTGATACAACTCCAACATGCACAAAACATATATACGGGATCCTCTTATTTCCAAAGAACATTAAGACTTCGGTTTTGGCTGATTTTTTGAAAATGGATGTTTTAAATGTGATATGAGGAAAAATAGGTGTAATGTTTGTACAAATTTATGTAATACGAGACAGAAGTGATGGTCAAACTGTAACCATGAAAAAATATGTCCATGATTGAGGAAAATGTCGTGTTCCGCTTGCCCTCATATCTTGACATGAAAAAAAGGTGTGCTCCTATATGGACGATGAGCTCCTTGGACACCAGTATCTTGAAAACACTTTGTGCATTTTAATGTGTAGGCTGGAGCAAAACATAAAAACAGAAAAAACAGAGACTGGTTTAGTGCCTGTACACTATCCGGAAATATTTTTCGTCTTTGAGTTAGGAGTACCAGATGCTTTACAAACTACAAGGAGAGAACATTAAAGAAGACAGAGGAAACCCCCGCAAAGATGCCAGCAATTGAACAAATGAGTACCTTAATGCTCTGAATTGTACATTGCCATTACCTTCACGCAACTCACTGAGACTCGTGTAAGGGATTGCAATGAAGTCAATTATACTTTTCCCAGCGTTTCAGGAACTTGTGGAACAAATTTATTCGCTTGGAATCGCAGATACATTAATGAAAGATGGCAGGCTGAGATGAATAAATTTCCCAAGACATAACTTTACTCCGAGCATGCATAGCCTAAACCCTTCCTCTACTTTTTGTGGCAGTTCGTGCTAGAACTCGCCACTTTGAAGAGCAGTGACAAATTGTTCTCACCGAGTACACCAGCATACCCATCAACGATTTTGAAAAGCAACAAAGGTTTTCAAGCTGAACAAGAACGTGGACCGGCTCGAAGAAGTATCGAATCAGGACAAACTTAGTACCCGTGAACACGGTAACCATACGGGCGATAGTAGTTCGGGTAGTACGAACCGTACGGACCATATCCGTATCCCCCGTAGTAGCCGTATCCGGGACCATACCCATATTTGTAACCATACTTGTAGTACTTGCCGCGTTTGAATTTACGAACATCATTTGGGAGCTCGTGGTCGAACTCTTCCAATCCATTTGGCTCCAAGTCTGCAGCAGCGGGGTCCTTCGGAGATACTGCAACAGCAAACACGCTGGTACACATCAGGGCTGCACAGAGCATGAAAAAGAAGAGACTCTTCATAATGAGCGATTAAGACCGGCTGACTTGTCAAAGATCGAGAGTTCGGATTGTACAAGAGATGGAAAGGTAAATGTGAAGATCTAGATTGATGGTTCGAGTGCTCTATCTGACTTAAGTAGGCTTTTGCACGACAAAAAGAAAGTCATTTGGTGTGTTAAATCTTATCATCATCGAATATCTCGAGACCGTAACTAGATTCAATTCCGATATGTTTTGAATTGAGATCGTTCATGCTGATTCAGATACTGTGGTTTACTATGGCTTTGAAATATATGTCTTCTGTCCTCCATCACACAGGGCAATGCACAAGATCGCCTTTACATGATTCAACTCAGAATATGATGGAATAGTTCTCTCATGGTAAGGTTGGACGAGATGAGCCCTCTATCTGGTTACTAGAATCGGAGTACTGGTCAGGGGTCCCGTTTTTTGTCGCCTCGACAAAAAACCTGAAATCGACGTTCCATATTCGTGTGATTGTTTGTTAGTCCATGCTATTGTTTCTAAGTTTCTGGAACAACTCTGTTTTCTCTCTCTCTCTCTCCCTCTCCGCTTGTCTCTTTTATTTGATTCGATTTGAAATGCATGCTGAAAGCTGAGACAGCATTTCTCTGATTCGCGCGTCTTTTAGGGTACTGTTTAGGCTCCTTCCACTTTGAAATGAGAGACAAGACAGACTCAATTCTTCCAGTTGACAACTTATTTAGGGACACGCTTCACCCCTTCCATGAAATAGAGCATGGAACAAGATTCACGCAAGATCGACGAGAAAGCACAGAGCTTGAATATGCTGTCAGTAAACAAGAGTTTGTTTCACAATCCAAAAAATCAATTCAAATGCATGTAGTGGCGAAAAGCACTACATGACTCGCTTGCGTGTGTCCTACAGAATCCATCAGATGTCAGTTTGTTGATGAGCAATGGATAGGATAGCAGTTTTGGGTTGAAAAAAATGGCAAAAAGATTTGAGTTGGGGGTCATGTTTGGTTACATATGCGGCTCTTCGTATTTAGTAGAGCATATTGGAGTGAATGAAGGAAATGTCCAAGCAAAAGGATGTACCTGTTCTTCAAACACAGAAGAAAAGTGGATTTTTTGCGGCGTGTCAAAAATTTGAGCTCTCATGCAACCGATGGGAAAGCACTACCAGAGCATTTGTTTTAGATTTGTTCGGCGGAGAAGTTGGAAGTGGTGGTTGCTTTCAATTTCACGACAGAGATGGAAAAGGTGTGGAGAGATCGTAAGCGCATAGCAGGAGACCGAGACGGAGTTGCGTGTGAACACGTGTCTGGGTGTCATTCGGTGATGTGGACGTTTTTGCGAGGCGTGGACAGTTGTGCACGTGGCAAGAGTTTGGCGCTGCTCGATGTGGGGAGATCGATATCCATCAGCTTCTGCAAAGTGAACAAAGCAACCTGAGTAACCTTAGAATTGCCGGACCTAACCAACCTGCCAGGCGGGCTACTCATTTAACTAAGGTCAGCTCGATTGGAAGCTTCGTCCCATCGCCAACACACAAGTCACAGCATATGCGCGACTGTAAGCTGTAGCTTTGCTCATGGACATGGGCGTTTTACTGAGTGATCATAGACATAGACGTCTACCTTGAAGACAAAAAGGTTTACATCGAAACAGCTCTAGACTACGCAAGGCTTCGCAAAGCGTACTACGGTAAGATACGACACGCTAGGCGATCGGCTGCAGCTTCAAACTCCAGCTGGAGTCGCACGATAGCCGTTCGGAATTGAGCTACTATACCAACCAGCCGACAGCCTCTCCCCAACCAGAGAAGGGCGGCTAATCTCTTACAAACTCTTCTGTGACACAAGCTGCATTTTCATGCCTTCAGCTCTGTTGAACGTTCATCGTGGCGTACTGCACGCTGCCGTCCTTGCCGTGCACTACACAAGAAAGCGAGTAGAAGTCGGGCCCCAAGGCCACTTTCCACGGGTGCAGCCGCAGCACGAACCGCCCTTTGTGCTTAATGTAATACGCACCCGCAATGGCGTAGGGCCCTTTTGCCACCTTCTTCACGCGCACGCCGTTTCGATAGAAAATGACGTGGGCAACGGCGCCAGACACGTCGCAGGTCGCAGTGATGCTGCTTCGCTTCCGCACCATAACGTTGGCAACCGAACCCCATCTGGAAGTGGCCAGCACCTGCCCAGGATGCTTCGCCACACGCAGTGAAACACCGCTTAGCTTGGGCGCGTGTTTGCCGGCGCTCGTGGATCGATATGGTTTCTTGAAGGCCGTGTTGAAAATCTTGTTCGGCTTCCTTCCGCTTGCAAACTGCCACGGCAGCACGTACTTGGCTTTGCTTCTGTGCGTGCACGGTTCCTTGGAACAGTCGCCCAACCAATTGGTGCGAGCTTTGCACAATCCGTTTTTTCCGGTGTACGACTTGCCCATGTCGAACGTGGGTTGGTACGATTGTTTGTAGGGGCCGCCCTTGACTTGCACGTACATGCAGTCGTAGTAGTCGCCAAAATCGCCGCGCAGCCCATTTTCCAGCGTGCCGCCGTACCACGCATAGCCCAGCACGTACATGCCGTCGGCATACACGGGCGGCACGGGGACGCGGTGTCGATAATACTTTCCGCGACGGTCGTAGGTGCAGTCGCGCCGTCGATTGAGGGCAGTACACAGCGACATTCGCTGATCGCCGCAGGTGTAGTAAAAGGCGCCCTGTTCGTGCTTGCGCTTGTTGTGCATGTCCCTGACATGCACCAGAGTCCACCTCACAAAGCCGCCGGCATGGTTGTTGCGCTTGATGTTGACGTAAAGACTGCGTCCACGCCGAACGGTGACGGAGGGCGAGTCAGGCGTCTGATCGCCGCGGAGGTGATCGGTGGGACACGGACCGGGACAATGCTTGAACTTGCCCACGCGACAGGCACCGTCGTTGGAGATGGGCCACGGGTACGCGATGGCCTGGTGCGCGCGCGCGGCTGCGAACAATGACGCCGCGCTTAGCAGCGCGAGCACGACGCCTTTGAGCGTGGCGGCGTGCATGGCGGCGTGCATAGCGGCGTGCACGGCGGCGTCCCTTGCGGGCAAGCGTTGCGGCGAGCGCTACGGCGCGTAGCGCGTTAAGTGGCTCGAAAGGCGAGACGCCGTCGGGAGAGCTCCGCGGGAGGCGCATCGCGCACTCGCGACAGCTTCGTTGGCGTCTGCGTATGTCGTTTACAGTTATGATTCAGTCGCCAGTCGCGTGTGTGCAACAATATCGACCAAAGTGACAAATGCTCAGCTGCATTCTCACCCTCCAGCAGAAGGTCGTCGCCAACGCTCGTGAGCATTCCCACCATTCACTACAACTCGTGTAATACGAGAGATGAGAGTTGTGAAGGTGTTCGGTCTTCAGTCTTTGCCTCCCCTCCTCAGGAGAGAGCACAGTTCTCACAGTTTTACAGTGTGCCAAAATCTACCTTAAATGCAGTCCAAAGCGCTTGAAGTAACGTGCACACCACAAAGCATCGCTACACTACGTCTACCTAAGCTTGTGGTTGCGACATGGCTTCAACGCTTGTCGCGTTATGTTGGATTATCCTTGAAAAGAGATGGGTGACTGGTCACGTTTGCAGTGAGCAGGTACAAACGACGACACACCCCGTGCAGCTTGTTCTCTCAAATGTTATCACAGCTCGCAAGGTGAATTGCTGGACATGGTCACGGGATTGTGCCCGAAACAACTGTATTGGAACAACTGCGCATTCTCCGTGTAATACAAGGGAATAGCAGCTGGTTGGCATTTGGAGTTATGAGCATAGCTTTTACAATGGCCACGCGGAGGACGGCAGCGATGAAATGAAAAGATCTTTTGAGAGCCAACATGGGTACAGATACACGCACACGGTCGACCGTAAAAAGATTAGGCGCACTGATGGCGATTTTGACAAGAATGATCGCGTTGGACGTAGTTTTAGCTCCCAAAAGCCGTCGTTGTTGAACTTATAGATAGAATGGACCTGGTTGCGGTTGTTTTTCTGCCTTATTTTTAATATGAATACCTTTTTGGGTTTTTCGTAAGAGACCTCTCTAACTCCCTGGTTTCTTCTGCTATCTACGAGAATAGAAAGAAGTTATTCTACGAACGAGTCTTGATTATTCGGGACGCCCCTTGAGATTATCTCTGGTTGGTTGCAGGAATAAACAGGACGTTTTAGGGATGAAACGAAAGAAATTTCAACGGATCAAGGGTCGTGTAATACGACGAGCGCAAATGCGTGCAAATGTCGAGTTTTAGGGGAAGTATGGCAACTCACAGGAATAGCGAAAGCACACTGGGAAGAATAAAGGAGAGAAAAGACTAGCAAGTCACTCCTCCTGTTCTCTCAATTATGGCGGGCTCTCCCGACTATTTTAATGTTCCTGTAAGAGGGTAGGTGCGCCTCCCGTGTGAGCCAAGGTGAGGCAACGGACGGCGGCACCTTTGATTTCAAATACGTTTGAATCTGGCTTGAGCGGTCGTGAACATATCCCGAGTATTACGTCACCATTCCAAGTCATCGTATTGTAGTTGTTGTGTGTACTTATACGCTGACTCTCAGACGAAGGGGAGTCCCCGTCGTCTGGGGGTTTTTTGGGTGGTGGTCTTTGTGTAATAGAAATTGTGTAAGTTTAGACCACTTCTTGTCTTGTAAAATTGTATAAGTTTGGACTACTATCTTGTAGTACCCTTTTAAGATAGCGAGGTTGAATGCTAAGAATCTAGCACTCACCGATTTCGCGAAGTTGTCCCTGATGTTTGGCCAAGGAAACTAGACTGAGCCTTTGAACTCCTGGCCCGTTTGGATAGCATTTTCGTCTGTGTACGTTGAGCCGCGGGTTTTTTTTTCGCGGACGTTCCAATAAATGCCAAGGACCATAAGATGTCATATTTCAGAGGTACAGAATTCGCTACAGAACAAGGTGAAAAGATGGCCCGACGCTCGCACTTGCCGCCCGTACCGAAGGGCAAGGCGCATTGTATCTTTCTTTGAATAGTGGTTTGTTGACTACTCCTTAAAAGTACTAACTAGTAGTTGTTTCAGTGTAAACGGAAGTAAGACAAACTCTAAAAGTGAATTTGTGAAAACCCGGCTTGAAGGATGGCGATTTTACTTTGTTTTGTAACCCAGCTCGCTTGAAATGTAGCGCTTTCAACCATGTTCAAGTAATCTAGATCATGACGAGATCATGACGTATAGCTCGCCTAAAGCTATTCTTAATGACTCAGAAGACTTTTTGCGACAAGAAGCGATGCATGTACCCTGGATAGAGAGTGGTACTGATTGTTGTACATGGAAAAAGCCGTGTCAGTACGAAGAAACTTTTGAAAGTCACATTAGCAAACCGCATGAGTGTAGTTTCTACGGATGTATTTGCTCAAATTGCGTTGTGTTCAAAGCTGAATACCGGACGGTTTGTTGAGCGCAATTGTGAGAGAGCTCACCTGTCTGAAGCGTAGAGTGGATAATAAAGTAGACTGGGCACTGTGAAAGTTAACTCTCAAACTTTGGACTCGATGCTCAACAAAACTCGGCGAGTTTTTCAAATCAGCACAGCAACGATATATCATGTTGGTTGTGTTTTGGACCATCTGCAGCCATAATGCTTGGGAGGCGCTCTTTTGGTTGTTGTCGGAATTTGAGAGGGAAGGTTCGGTCGCAACGACGCATTGAAAACGGAGCTTTTTCCTTGCCTGCCTTGGGCGGCCACGCTGCTTCTACGTTGGTGGTGGACTCGTGCCTCGCATTGTATCAAGCACGGGGCGCTTGCCAAAAGACGGAACGACGTTTGTTTCGGAAGGGGGACACAGCCGTTTTGACGTTGATGTGAAGCGGTATCGAGACTTGGTGAACAGTCGGTGGTACAGCGCGGAAGTGGTGGCGACGCCGTCACGCTGGAGCTGGGCGTGACGCAGTGCGGAAGCAGAAGCAAATGCGTACGCAGTCATAAAAAAAAAAAGCGACAGTTTCCTTTGTCACGTTGTTCTTGCTTGCTTTCCATCTCCAGCACACGCATTTCTCGCGGATGTGTTAGCGACGGTACAGAAACAGTGATGAGGTGTGAGAAGAAAGCGCAGATGCAAGATGCAGAATTTTGTGCTGTTAGGCCGGTAAGGTTGATCTCTCTCTCTCTCTCTCTCGCGCTCTCGCTCCACATCTGCAACAACATCAACCATGAGCGATGTTGCATCGGCGTGCGACATTGGCTGCGGGCGCAAAGTTGCCGAGGCAGAAGGGAAGTTTTCGGTTGCACCAAGTCGCAGCGCTGTGATTGGCCACGCAGGCCACGACTGTGTGTGGGCATTTTGGTAACGTTTCGGGTGAGGCTGCATGGAACGAGTCGGGCACAGAGTGCAATATGTGCGCAAAGATGAAGAGTTTTTTTGGTTTCCAGTTCGGCCAGACAAGCACTCGGGGCGCGAGCGGGCTCCGTCTGGCGGCGAGCAAAGCAGTTGTGCGCACATGCCGCACAAAAAACCAAAAAAACCAACCACGTCGAAGGTGCAGGCGGCGCGCAAAGCAGGCGGCGACCGAACAGAGCACGCTTTTAGGCGCAATGCTCGCCTTTTCGCGCTCAAAAAGCGGCGGTTTCGTGCTTTGCAAACGTTTCGGGGACAGAGGTCGAGACGTAGAGCCGGGAGGAAAGGGAGAAGGGCGTATAAAAGAGGGCGAGCTGGGTGGCGGGGGGCTGGCGGCGCGCACACGAGACACGCTGAGAAAGAATGAGCGAAGAGCAGCAGAGAAGGGCGATGACGACGGGCGGCGATTGGCGACCGTCGCTGGCGCCGCCGCGCGCGCTGGCTTCGCTGCTCACTGGACGCGGACGCGGGCGCGGGCTCGGGCGCGGGCGCGGGCGCGAGCGCGGACGAGGACGCGGCGGCGGCAGCGGCAGCGGCAGCGGCAGCGGCGGGGCGGTCGGGCGCGGGGACGCGGAGCGCCCTGGCGACGAGCTGGCGCGCGCGGCCATGGCCGTGACCGGGCGCGACCGACGCGGGGCGGCGACGGGGACGGGGACGGCGGCGGCGGCGGCGGCGACGGCGGCGGCGGATGCTGCTGCTGCTGCTGCTGCTGCTGCTGCTGCTGCAGCTGGAGCGACAGAAGGAAGCAACGAAGGAAGCAACGAAGAAGACAGCAGCGGCAGCGCAAGCGGCAAGTACCGGTGCATCCAGTGCGACGGGCGGTTCCGCTCGACGCAGGCGCTGGGGGCGCACAACGCGGCGGCGCACCGCAGCGGCGGGCGCATCAAATGCGAACAATGCGGCGCGCGCTTCTCCAACGGGTCGGTGCTGAGCCGGCACGTGAAAACGGTGCATTTGCGTCAGCGACGGTGGGCGTGCCACGTGTGCCGCTCGCGCTTCGGCCAGAAGAGCCATCTGCAGAAGCACGCGCGCACGGTGCACCGCGCCGACGCCAAGCTGCGCTGCCACGTGTGCGCCGCGCGCTTCTCCCGCGCCGCCGAGCTGCACGCGCACCGCGCCGCCCGTCGCTGCGGCGCTGGCGCTGGCGCTGGCGCTGGCGCTGCTAACTCGTAAAGCGACGTGGCCGGCGTGGCATCCGTGGCGGCCGTGGCGCGGTGGTCGCGCTGGACGACGTGGCACACGCGTGTGCCGCTGGCGGAGCGCGCTTCCTTTTTGGCGCGCCCCACGGCTGCTGCTCCCGCCACGGCCACCGTTGCGTCGACGACGACGACGACGGCGCCGACGACGACGACGGCGCCGACGACGACGACGGCGCCGACGACGACAACCACCACTTCGAAGACGACGAAGACGGCGGCGCGAGGAAGAGGCGGCGCGGCGCGCCAGACGCGGCCGCCCGTGGGCGCGCGCATCGCCGTGTTCTGGCCGCTGGACCATCGCTTCTACGACGGCGTGGTGACGCAGCACGTAGCGCCGCGTCGCGTGTGCGTGCGCTACGACGACGGCGACGTCGAGACGCTCGACCTTTACGCCGAGCGCTGGCTTCTGCGCCCTTCTCCTTCTCCTTCTCCTCCCCCTGCCCCTTCCCCTGCCTCTTCCCCTGCCCCTGCCCCTGCCCCTGCCCCTCCCCCTTCTCCTCCCCCCCCGCCGCCGCCGCCGCCGCCGCCGCCGCCGCCGCCGCCGCCTTCCTCTTCCCCCTTGCCCGCGTCGCCTTCGCCGTCGCGCGCCGCCTCGCGCATTCGCGCCACGCGCAAGCGCAAGCGCGCCGCCTCCCCGCCGCCGCCGCAGCCGCCGCCGCCACCGCCGCCGCAGCCGCCGCCGCAGCCGCCGCCGCCACCGCCGCCGCAGCCGCCGCCGCCGCCGCCGCCCGCCGCAGCCGCCGCCGCCGCCCCGGCTGCCGTGGCGCCGCCGCTCGCGCTGCCGCTACGGCTGGCGATTGCGCCGCGCCGCGCCGCGCCGCGCAGCCCGGCGGCGGCGAAGAAGGCCAAGACGAAGGCCGCGACGAAGGCTGCGACAAGGGCCGCGACGACGAAGGCCGCGACGAAGGCCACGACGACGAAGGCCACGACGACGAAGGCCGCAACGAAGGCTGCGACAAAGGCCACGACAAAGGCCGCCACAAAGGCCGCGACGAAAGCCACGACGACGAAGGCTGCGACGAAGGCCGCGACAAAAGCCACGGACAAGGCGGCGGGGGGGGAGCATGTCGTGCGCTCGGCGCCGCTGCCCTCGACGCGGACGCGCCAGGGCGCGCGCCCGTTCGCCAGGCGTCTGTGCGCCGTCGCTGTGGCGCCCGCGGCTCCCGTAGTGTCCTCGCTTCCCGCTCCCGCCTTGTGCTCCTCCCCCCCCGCTCCCGCTCCCGTCGTCTCCTCCCCCCCCGCTCCGGCCCCCGCCCCGGTGGCCACCGCCGCCGCCACGCCGTTCGCGCGCGTGCGAAGCGACCCGCGCCGAGGTGCAAGGCGCGCCGCCGTGCCGCCCTCGCCCTCCGCGCCGTCGCCGCGCCCGCCCGCGCCCGCCATCACCGCCACCGCCACAAACGCATCCCAGCCGCCACCGCCACCGCCACCGCCACCGCCACCACCACCGCCGCCGTCGCCGTCGCCGCCCAACGAGCGCGTGGTGCGCGTCATCTCGGAAAAGTGCGCCGCGCTCACGCGTCTCTTCACCGAGCGTCTGCACGCGCAGAGCGCGCAGCTCCGCGCCGAGACGCACCGACTCACCGTGGAGATGCAGCAGCTGGGCGCGCGACTGTCGTCGGCGGAGCGCAACATTCACGACTTGTTGCAGTGTTCCGAGCACATGTTACAGCAGATTGCGCAACGCGCGCAGCCGCACATTGCGCACATTGTGCAGCAGGCGTGCGCCGCGCTGCGGCAGGAGTACCAACAGGCTACGGCCGACTCGCTCGGCGAGGCGCACACGCTCGCTATTCAGCACATTAAGCAGCGCGTTGCGGAGCTTAGTGCCGCCCTTAACACCGTCAAGCCACCGACTTCGCGCTAGAGCGCTCCCATGCCAAGTAAACAAAAACAAACAAACTTCACCACGTTCACAAATCTGCCATCTAGCTTTTCCTGGTTTGCAACTCAACTCGGGAACAGCAGCTTCAGCGTAGAGAGAACCGATTCGAGGTGGCGTTCCAACTCAAAGCACCCATTCTTTGCCACCCCAAAACGTGCCCAATGCCATCACTGTTCCCGAGACGTCACTCTTTCTCAACAACGGGGCGCAAGTGATTCAGTTTCGCCAAAACCTCACCTACACATTCTCAACGAGACACAAAAGCACGCATCCACTGTAACACGATTACCAATTGCTACCAACATCTAACCCTTTCTCCAACCTCTAATCTACAACAACAACAACCATGTCGCCGGCGCTAGCACTTGTACTTGCTAATCTGGCTAATCTGTACCTTACATCTACAGCGCCTTTCGTGATTACATGTCTTTCTAGCTAGTGGTAGCCTCGCAAAACTTGATCGACACTCCGACATTGCCAATGTCAATTCTTAATTTGTCCTTGCCGCTGTAGCCTGGTGGCTTTTGAGGCGCAATACTCAAAACAAGCCTTGTAAACAAGAGGGCGCTTTTTGTTATTCATACCCCCCACACGATTGCGAATTGATTGGGTCGACAAGTGTGGCGGGAGATATGGGGAGATACGCACAATGTTGAAAGCGCCCTTTCGCGCCATGTTTACTGTTGGAAAAGCCGCATCGCCACTGTCTCCGTCGGGCAGAGTTGAGAAGAGGTGAAACCGCCAATGGTTGGTGTACTGCGACACTGACCACCTCTACCTGCAACGTTGCCGCTGTCTAGAGGACGTTAGATGCGATATGTTTTTCAGTAAACACCGCGAGTCCACTACGATTACACCCATCTCTTCAATTTGACTTTAATAATGTTAAAACGAAAAAGTGCCTCTCCATCTAGCTGCTCAGTCGTCACCGCGGTGAGATCGAATGACGTTTGGATAAACTACAGTGTTCTGCAGCAACGCCTCCGAAATCTCCATTTCCCTTATTCTTTGCCTTGTACTCACCGAAAGTTAAGCAACAAATCATTTTTATGAAACAAGTAAGCATCGATACCGAAAGCTCAACTACCATATTATTTGTTGTGTACATTTACCTAATAAGTCAGCATGCTTTTTGTTGTCTGTTTTAGGAGAATATGCCTCATCGATTTTTCTCCAACTTGGCCGACATATCGACATCAGCAATTGGGCGATGACTCGAATCGCTTTTGTGCGTTTTGTTTTATTCGTTCACCACTTGCGAAAAACGGACAAAATTGGACCCCAATCGTTGGTTTTTGCTTCCTCCCAAGTCATTAAATCTACTCTGAATATTTCAGGTTCTATCCTTGTACTCCTATTGGCTAAATGATACGATTCGGGGGGTTACCGCTTGAAGCCGGCACTGTCTGTAGTACGGGGTTTAGGGAGTTTAGGGCCGTTCTTAACAGAGGTAGATTCACGGTCGATCAACCGTAAATGAGCATTTAGCTGCATATGATTGGTTGATACAATCTTTTCGCTTAATTTTCACTTTGCTTGGAAAAGTCGTTTTCTGTTCTCAAACGCCAGAACAGGGCTTCTCTGTGATGACTTTTGGTCGTTTTGGCGGCGCCACAGACCCACAAAATGTCAAACGCCCCAGCTTGCATGGCACACATATTTTCAAGAGCCAAAATGTACCATAACCCACCACAGCTACTCCTGCTTTTATATCAACGACATTCGCAAATTCTCGATCTATAATTTGTTAAGCAAATGGCCCCATTCCACCTGCTACCTGCATTTGAGTTCTTTTGCTTTTCTTTTGCCGTCATCCAATATGGCCACAAACGTGCCAAACGTCGAGACTATGGCTCATCTGTAAGCATCTTTTGATTCTCTTTCTTTGCCAAAGTCTTTTCTTCTGCGAAGCGTTCTGTTTCCCGAAAAATCCGCCGACCTACTACCCACCAGTGTTCACATTTCAACTTTGTCAAATGCAAACAACACTACCGCTGCTCTTCCACCAGTTCTTCGAAGCCCAAAAAAGCATTCCTAAATAAATTGCCCTATCAATTATGAGCCAAGTATGGAAAATTGCGTACAATCAAAATGTACAGTGTCCGAAATATTTCCTTCCGAGGTTTTCTCTTCTTCTACGAAACCTCGACATTCGTGTGTAAGTCAAAATTCGAAGTATTTGGTGGACTTCAATTTGATGATTTGAATCGCGTCAGTCACTCGTACAAATTTACGAGGTGAATCGTCCTTGGAAGTTACGGATGAAAGACCGGTCGAAAACGCAAATGATAGCAACAATCTTAGTTTACGTCTACATCTTTACCGCAAAAGGAAACTGCATTTGCGAAATTGATATCGAAAAAAGATGATCTAGAACTTTTCGAAAACTGGGAGGAAACATCTATCAAGAACTTCTACACATGGGAAACTCTTCCTGACATGGAAATTTTACTTCAACACGTTTGCTCAGATGAGAGAAATTCAATTATTATTGCACTTGTGCGTGCGATTCGGCAGAAAAGGCAGAGAACTCTTGAAAACATTCCACCTTGCGCTAAGAAACAGAATTTTCTTTCAACGATTTTTCTCGCCTTTCTGTGTTGATAAAAGAGAGGCGATCAGCGTTGTCGTTATTCTATGTATAGAACTACTTGTGATGAGTTGAAACAATCTGATCTGGACGCCAATAAAACGCCAGATTCATTCTGGACCATCATTAAAAATCGTTTTAACGATGCAGTGACAGATTCGAAAGAAGACTTTAGCTCTTACTTGGAGAATGTGAAATCAGACGAACGTCCAGCAATCCATAGGCAAGGGGCATTACTTAAATACCAATTCATGCAAGCCACGAAGGTTTTCACGACGGTACTGAGTAAGTAGTCCGCTTCAGGTCAAAACAACCCGGCACGAATATGTGAATGTTTGGTGTATAGAGAGGGCGTTAGTGAACTCAGTATGGATTCCAAACGAGTGTTGGTTTTCGTATTTTGTAAAGTGTTGGCACGAAGAGTCCGGAAGCCGATCTCATTCACGCGTCTGCTAAGCTCATTGACGTTGATGGACAAGGGTACCTGCAGGAAGACAATCGAGTCGGGGAAGATGTTGTAGAAGTTCGGAACTCTTCCGGGCGAAAACGGATGAGCACTGAGCGACAACAAAGTTTTGAAGACATCTCTAAGACGTTTGACAGGGTAGAGAATATAATGCAAGCTCAATTTGATCCGCGGAAGGCACAAATCGCAACCAAAGACAAAATGCTCTCCAGATCCGAGAAGGATAGCCTACTACTTGACGAAGTTTTGGACAGCTTGGAGATGCATGAGAAGGCAAAGGAAAGTAATGATGAGGAAGTCCGGGGCATAAGGGCGATGCTTGTAGAATGAAAGAAACAGCGTTTCAAGAACTTTATTGGAGAAAATGAAAGTGAGGATGAGTGAAGCGATTTGAGGAGTAGGAGCTAACTCTTTTCGTTGTTCTAGTTTCCACGATTACTGGCTTGTGAATTCAGATGTACCATGTTTTTGTGATCGCGGTGCTTTCGTTCAAGAACAGCAGCGGGTGGTGGTGGGAACCGTCACTATATCTAGGTAGTAAGCTGTCACTCATGTTGTGCTCCGGAACAGAATTGCGTCTGCTATCCATGTTCTGATTACTCACAAGCCTTATTCCCTCTCTTTATCAGATCCAACTTTTCAAGCTCATCGGACTGAAACGTTCTCATTGTTGCAGCCACAATCAGTACTCTCACGTGTTTCGTTTTGGAACAGTTTGGTCTCCCCATCAAATATAACAGCCGAGGGGCATCATCGTCAGCTATACCACCAAAAAACCATCAAAGACGCTTGTCTAAGCTTATCAACGGCTTGAGCATCATGTAACTCCTTCGTCATAGGACATATATCCTATGACGAAGGAATTACTTGATGAAAGTTCATGATGCTCATAGACGTTGATCATCATTAGCAGAAAAGGTCCCCAAATTCAAAATGCCCGCGTGCTTGGGCTTTCTGGTTCTGCGTACAAACCCAGATCCCATGGATGCCTGTATAAGAGTTGTTTCATACGCTTCTGGTCAAAGGCATGACCAATTAATCGAATTATTCGGCTCAATGTAAACAATCTGTTCAAGCCACTAAGTACGAGAACTTCAATAACCTTTGAATCCCTGTATTTGCCCACCCCCTTGAGCCATTTCAACAGAGGTTTGAAAACGAAAAGAGCTTCCTTTACATTCCTACATTTCCCGATTGCTTACCTCGTGGCAGAGGGCGGCCTGTCGACCTTTTCCGGATAACTCGTTCAACTTTTCGCTTTGCTCTTCGAGACTCTCTTCTATTAGTTTCCTCAATTAGAATATCGGCTTCTGATGTTTGTTCGTCTATCTTTTCGGTAAGCTGACCTTCTTTGTGGCTGGACGCCTTAGACCCCAGTTCTTCGCCTACTTCGGCCCCTTTTCTTCATATGCATTGTCATCATCGTTGAGGGACCTGGTCGCAAAAGATGAGGCCGAAGACCGACTACTTCTGCCACTTTCAGTTTCCACAAAGTGTATCTCTGACTCTGCTTTGTCAGAGGTCTGTGCCTCCTGACTAATGTCAAAACTGTAAGCCAGATCGTCTATCGGCACCTCTTCAGAAGCTGAGTCTTTCGGAATTTCGGCCAAGAGTTCCGTGGGATGTCGTGTTCGTGCTAGATTTACTGGTTTAGGCCATTGCTTTCGCTTGGGGGCATTACTTAGACCTTCTTTGCACGCTATCTCATGACCTTGCACTTGATGTTAAGTATCCGGCGTGAAGTTCTCATTCAGGGTGTATTCTATTTGCTTAGCATCAGCTTCCTTGGAATTAAATCAGTATCAGAGCACTTCAACGGATTCAATTGTCTCTTTTGTATTACCCTTGTTCTCTGAGAAAGTGTTCTCGCGACTTCTATGGATGGCTGAACTTTGAACTTTGGCAAATCGTTCACTTTCTCTTACAGATTTCTCTCTGAAAGTCCTAATAGATGTTTCAGATTTGCCCAGTTTAGATTCTGTCTCCTTCCTACACCCATGAAGTGAGTCACATTTGTCTTGTGTGTCATCAAGAACTCATGTTACGAATTCTGATAGTGTTGAGAGAGGTGTTATGAGAATTGCGCAGCTTTTCTTTTTCGCTCTCGGCCCTGAGTATCTTCTATTTAATTTCTTCCTCCATGTCAGCACGTGTCCGTGTTTTAGTGCCATGCAACTCGCCCAGAGCTTTCCAGACAGAGTCACCATGGCTATTAATACGCCCAGCAACGGTCTCGCATTTCGTTCGCCTTTCCCCAATTCTGCCACGGGTTTCTGCGATAAGTGTATCGACTATATCAGAAAGCTTTTGGACATTAAGTTGCTCATTGTAGAACTCCAACTGACT
Organism: Agarophyton chilense; assembly: GCA_030374765.1. Lineage (NCBI taxonomy): Eukaryota > Rhodophyta > Florideophyceae > Gracilariales > Gracilariaceae > Agarophyton > Agarophyton chilense. Next base: position 819,120 of record JARGXX010000138.1, read on the forward strand.
CCTTCGTACTGAATTCTCATCCGTCGAACTTCGTAGATGATCAAAGATTTGCTTCACTGCACGGGGAGTGATACCAGCATTTTCAGCGAGGCGACGTTCAGCTACATCTTTCATCTCAGCATCCCGGCGTTCTTCTATAGTATGTGTCTTTCCAGTTTCAGTTTTGCCAAAGGCAAAGACTGTGCACTTGTATCCTTCCAAGACCTGGTCAATAATGGGCTCGAAAAAACCCTCGTATACTTCAGTCTGTGTTCCTGTGTCGCATTCACTTCGTAGGCATGATTTTACGTGAAAGTTTTCTTACCTGATGCAATTCCCGGCATCGTACGTGTTTTGTGCTGTAGCGTAGGAGCGCGTTCCTGGCTTCAGCTCTTTCGTTTGCTTCACCAATCTTCACACCAGCATGTCCAAACTGCACTTTGGCGGCATTGAACCACTAAACACAGAGGCCGCTCACCCATACAACAAACGGCTTGGTAATTCGGCCACTTTGTAAAGCTTCAACAACTCCATATTCACCGGTTCGACCAAGCTCTCCGAGAAGCACGATCAATTTCACTTGTAGGATTGACTGTAAACGAAAGATATGATCTGAAAGACCAGATTCCGCATGTGTATCACAACTAACTGCAAAGCCTTCGTAAAGACCGTCGGTAATTCGCGCTAGAGCATAGTACATTTCATTTGACATCCTTCCCAACTTGGAAACAAAGCAGACACTTCCATGCCGATGAAACTTGCAAATGATAATGTTCTCTACAGTACCAGTGATATCACCGATCGTAAACGCACAGGCTTCAACACCTCCAACGGTGGTCGGGCCGATCATGACCTTTCCAGTTTTGTTCTCATAGGAGATCTGTTTCTTGGTATCACGCTCAGGTACACCTTCCCAAATGATTTCAATCGTTCTAATCGTAGCTTGCTTCAGAGAATTGTAAGAACTCTGATACGCATATCGACAAGACGCAAAGATAATGTAGACATCTGACTTTCGATGTGTAGCGCATGGAACAGCAGACTACCTGGCGTCGCTTTTCAACATGCATTCGAACGATGTTGTATTTGTACATCTGTCATCCCCCCCGTCGTGTTAGGAACAACAAACACTCCCAGTCTCAAACAAGCCTTCCCCATTCCAGAACGTCATTTGCAGCAATCCGAAGAGCAAGAAACATTGGTGCCACGCATATCAGAACTGGTTTCAATGTCAAACAAAATATCTGATGCAGTGCTTCTGAGTAGGAATCTCTTACATCTGCAACGTTTGACGACAATTCAAACTTAAACAGTCTACCACTATGTCTTTTGGATATGTTAAATTGCGGAAATTCGTCTTGGTCCGAAGAGCTTGGCAAGCACAAGCGCTTTCATCTTGTCTGCATGGACGACCAAATTGAAACACAAACCAAACCATAACTAGTGCAGCTTGGGTACAAAGGTACTCCGGCATTTACTGCATTGTGAAATAGAAAAATTCATCATCGCCAAGAAAGAGCAAAAAGGAGAACATGTAGTCGTGCCCCATTAGAATATCGCAGAGGACAGGGCACAAGAGGGAAGCGCCCAGAACAAACAGAATGTTGAAAGAGGAGCGTAAGTGTTCAAACTCATGATTAGGCGCACCAAGCACGAGAGCTCTCCTTAAACCTTTCTCTTCGACAATGTCCACTAATGCCTCTCTCTTTAAAGAGACCGTATCAACAGTAGTTCCGGCGGAACAAGAAATGCTGTCCTCCGACTGCTCTTCCTTGAAGCATGAGTACCAGACCTTAACGTCTTCGTTTCGCTGACTAATCTGGTCACATGAGATTTTTTTCCCTCTTCCTTCAATGATTTCAACGCAAAAATCGGGAAGCTTCTAAGTATTGAGCGGGGAAACAACTGTAGCTATGGTTCTTAGACAACTCGGGTGCGCCGGCCTTCGTGTAGCCAGATGACCTGCTGAGTCACCTCGCTGTGTTTATGTAGACAATAAAAAATGCTCATGTAAATGCACTAACTACGAATGCAAATCAGAACTGGCGTCAGAGAACGTGAGTGCTCGCGTGCACATTACATGGCATCCTGTCACTAGCTGTCGACATTCATATCAATCTCCTTTCTTGCTAGCCGAAGTGTTTCTCAGAGCTCTTTGTCTCAGCAACAGCCTCGAAGTCAATACCCAACCAACCACAATAGATAGTGAGCAGCAGCGCTTCGGTTGGGCAGCCTTCCTTCTTGGTCAGAGGGTCAGCGACGTTTTTAGAACCTGGGATCCATGAGATGGACTCAACGCTGCCAGTCTTAAATCCTAACCGGATGCTGCTTACGTCACCCCTTATCGACTTGTCCACAGAACTTATCTGCGTCAACATAGACGTAAATAAAACTTTAGAGTGCACCAGAATGTGAAGCTTTACCTCGAAGTTCAGCAGCTCAGTATAGGCACTGCGCAAGTTCTTGCCCTCAAATCGATCCCTACACCTGCGGCGAATATTTCAGCCGCAGGTACGCTTTACACAGGTAGCTTGGCCTTGTGAGAGATATACGACAAAACGTGATAGATAGCATCCTTCTTCATGGCACCAATAAGCAAACCAGTTACAAAGCCGATTTGACCGACGTCGTCAATGCGAGAGGCATCAGAAAAAACTAGCACGCTCAGCTTGTAGTGGCGCTTGTTAGCAGGGCGAGGGTATGCGGTCACAATACCCAGCTTTTTCAGCCTGCGAACAGTAGTCAATTGTTCCACGATGTGCGACACTCGGAGATCGGAGGCTTTCTGCTGTAGGTGACTACTGTGCAATAAACACAGTGGAAAGGCAGCTGTTCCAATCCAACTCAACGAGATGTTGATGGATGCAAACGCAGGTTTCTCGATCTTGTTCATGCACTGATCGGAGTCTTTGCGGCGCATGCGGGTGATTGGGTGTTACATGATATTGTTAATCTTATCTTCAGCGTTGGTTTTGATGGATGAGTCTTCATGCTGAATGGTGTTCATGCCGAAAGACCTCAGCTTTCGTAGACCATTGTTGACCACACCGAACTTAAAGCGATCGTTGAATGCAATTAAAAAATCGTTGCGCGCGACCATCGGCGCCGTATACTTTGAGGTCGTTCACAATCTTGGCTACAAATAGCACAAGTTTGCCATCAGCCTTCTGATAAAAAGTCGCAAAATATTACTGCACTGTATCACATTGATGATCTTCATTACCTCGTTCGATGCGTGCTGCCACTTCTCGTTGGAGTTCAACAGATGGTAGGCAGCCGCAAGAAGGAGCCAGACGTGCGTTGAGTTCATCTTACTCTCTTTTGGCGGGCGAGCAGAAACATCGCGCTGTGCTGTGCAAGTTTTGAGAAATGCTGTGGTGACGTTGGCCTTGTAGAGCTCCCAGCCTTGCAGAGAAGCAATACTCTCTAAGATGCGCAAACCTGTGGGCGGGCAGGTTGCATAGTCTTTTGTCAGCATGTCTTTCAGGTCGTTTTCATTTCCATGAAGGGCGATCCTGGCCTCCAACTTCAAAGAGCCGTCGTCATTATGCTTCAAGTTATACAGGGTATGGCTGGATATCATGTTGGCGTTAGGTGGGACATGGCGACGGAGCCAAGGCTGGGGGGTATTGAGGGAGCTATCTATCTTCTTGGCATATGAATTATATACCGGATACTGCTCAAAGCTCTGAGCCTGATGCTGGAGGATTGCCTTGTCGCCAAAAAAGTGAAGCATTTGCTTGAGCACGAAAGCTTCTTGACTTACTATAGATAGTAGCACTGTAGTTGTCACTCAGCTGGCGAGAATGGCACTAGAAAAATTCCAAATCTCCCTGGACATGTCGAGCACTTTCTTGCCGCCGTCGTCATAGTGCAAATTGACGAGCTCGTCGTCCGCGAAAGAATGCAAGGTGCCGGGATATTACTGGTCGTCTAACGGCCAGAAGATTTCTACTCTGTCACTTATGATGGCAGTGATATCGTCATCTACTGCATCTGTGCCAAAATCAGTGTCGGAAACCGCAATGTCAGGAGTGGATTCGGCGTTGTTGTAACGCAATGACTGTTGGGTCAGCGTACGGGTCGCGACCGGTGTTAGCGTGGTAGAGCGGGTCCTAACGTTGGAATCTTTGACGGTGGTACTCCAAGAGTACTTGGTGCAATGGCCTGGCGTTTACTGCGTAGTCCTACAGGTTGGAGCTACGGAGACGATGGCTTGAAGACCAAAAGGTGGAGCTAATATACCAAAGGGGGATATTTAGTATCCTAACGGTGCCTACCGTACTCTAAGGGAGAAGCGTCACTCGAGCCAAGTAAATAGTACAGGCGAGGCGCTGAGATCTCCCTTGAACTGTACTGTTAATCTATTACACTAATTAAAATAAATAAATAATCTACATGAGTCCACCTGAGGTCGACTCGTACACGTGTCACCTGCAAGATTCTTCGGGGCCCGGCAGCTTACCGGGCTCAACCATTATTATCGCTCCTTCACATATCTCCCTCCTTAGGATTCGACCGTCACGGCGAAGTCCAAATTGCCTCACATCTTCTTGGGGGTCTAGCCCTGTAAGCTGCCGAGCCCGATCCTTCGGGGCTCGGCAGCTTACAGGGCGCAACCGTTATCATCGCTCCTTCACAGTTTTCATTGGACTCTTGGGGCTTTTCGATTTCATTCATGTCGTCCAGAGCATCAATACCGTCTTGCACAAGCATTGCGAAGCTCGTGTCAGGGATTGCCATGCGCGTATCCTCAAACGCGGCTTTCAATTCCCTGCCAGCTTAGCTAGTCACAGTGACAATGAGGCTGTCGGCGTTGATCGATGTCACAGTCTGGGGGAGCGACCATCGTCCGCGCTTCTCAACTTCCGGTTTGACATACACTTCGACGAGGTCACCGGCGATTAATGGTATGTCCTTGATAGCTTTTGACTTAAAGGATGAGCTGTATCTTGCAACGGGCGATAAACAGTTCGCGGGCTTCTGGCACGTCTGATGGGAGCACATTGTCATGTGGCTTGCCATTGATGGGTTTGGTGAAGCCTTTTGCCATCTTGAATGCTGACATGATGTCATTGCCATAAAATTCATTGCTTATAGTTACAGCCATGTACGCAGAGCGGTCGGCGTTGAAGTCTGCACCGGCTGCCGACTTGAGCCTCAAGAAAACACTGCCAATGATATTATTCTTTGGCTCAATTGCGTTTTTAGCATGACGACGGGGCGGCCCGGCATGGAGCGGGATGTGAAGCTGCTTGCAATGATCTCGTAATGCTCCAAGGAGAACCGCTTTGTCTCCTCTGATGGCTTGTGGGTGCCAGAATTCAGCCACCCAACATGCCTCGAACTCGGTAATTGCCTCCTGCATAGACACGGACTTGACCACGTGGGCAGTGGAGTAGCGAGACACATTGTCCATTGAATGTAACACGTGAAATTGATCCAGAAACAAGTGATCAATGCATACGACGTTGTTGAATGCCGTGTTCAATAAGCTGATCGATACCTTCCTTGTTGAAGGTGGAACGGCAGTAGACCGACAGGCTGTGCAATCGTTCAACATGTCTGCCACATACTAGGCGACAGTGCGGTTCCATAGATTTTTACGCTGTAGCAACAGCTTAACGTCCGAAAAATAGGCGTGGCCACAAATATGTGTGTGCACCTTGTCAATGATAGCCTTCAAATCGGCCCACGGTGACTTCTCGAGCGTAACGGCGGACAGACAGTAGTGCGTAGATCCAAGGTATCGTTTGGATGATGAGAAGCGTTCTACAGGGATATAAGATAGAAAGCTCTCATCAACGATTGCTAGAGAATCGTTCGCGCCGTTAGCATTGAAGCACAGATTTTGCGCATAGAACTATCGAGCCAAGTATGCGGCGCTGGGGGCTGGCATGGGCACCCAGGCCATATTGTAACCTGGTATGGACGTTAAGCAATGCAGGAACTGATTTAAGTGGAGTGTCGGGAGCGAATCCGAGTTCGATAGACAAGAGATGCCGCTCGATTTGTCCGATAGAACTGTACAGTGCGCCGTCATCTAGAGGAGGACCAAGACGGGCAAGCAAGGGATTTGCAGAGACAGCTGCCGTCGAACTGGTCAGGGTGTCACAGTTTGATGATACAGCCTTCTTCGGGGCATCATTCTGCTGTACAGACGTTTTCGGCGGCGACGTGTTCTGGAACGAAGCCGGAGAGTCAAGGAAGCGTACATACGATGGTAAGGAACCATCCGGGATGTAGTTCCTTTTCCAGTGACCAACTTTCCGCAAATGTCACAAGGATAGCGCATGGACAGCGGTGTACCCTTTTTGCGACGGTCAGGGCGGTTTTGGTTGCGCGGCGGGAGCTGTACTGAATTGGCAGCGATCGGAAGCGGTTTCGGGGAGCGGGTAGAGTGTGCACGAGAGACATCATCACACTGGCGAAAGACAGACGCGATTTTCTCAAAAGACACTGTGTTGAGGGAACCCGTCGTCGTCGCCGCAGCAGTCAAGGTGCTATTCGTTGATGTCGCCGCAAGCACCGAGACACGCTGTTCATTGTCGACAGCTGAGTTGGGCAAAAGCATGAAGGCTGTCAGCGACTCGGGCAACTTGGCGGATACAGATTGGGCGATAAACTTAGACGCCTGTGCATCGAATCTAAGCTAGAAAGTGCGGAAAGTTTCATTACCCGGGCGCTTCACGTTCAGAGGCGTGATAAAGTTCCCATAAAACTCACCAACAACAGACAGCAAATCTCTCTTATTGATGGGTTTTAAGATCTTGTCGGCTCCTCCATCTGAAGCAACATCTTCGTCACTGATCGTAGAACACATATCTCGAGCCCTTCCATACAGCTTGCTCTTCAAAACTATGCCGCAAAGAGACAATTCTATCTTGTTCGAATTTGAGTCGGACAATTTCTCGTGAAACGAAGTCCATAGTGCCACCTACTTTGCATAGTCCTTGTTGCCCTTGCCGTTAGTCCACGGGACGTTTTTCAGGTCCCAAGAAAAGCGCGGATGGCTGGGCGTGCCGAAGGATGAGGCTGGTGCTGGGCCCATCACTAAGTATTGAGCGGGGTAACAACTGTAGCTTTGTATCTTAGACAACTCGGGTGCGCCGGCCTCCGTGTAGTCAGTAGACCTGCTGAGTCATCTTTCTGTGTTTATGTAGACAATAGTAAATGGTCATGTAAATGCACTAACTACGAATGCAACTCGGAACGGGCGTCAGAGCACGTGAGTGCTCGCGTGCGCATTACATGGCATCCTGTCACTAGCTGTCGACATTCATAGCTTCGTACACAAACCAATAATACTTGAACTCACCTCTACGTTGTACAAGAGGTTGTTCAGTATACCCCATCGTGCCACAACCATGCCGAACGCTTGCTCCATATACCCACGCATAGAACAAAGGTAGTAATTGAAAGCACCCTCCCACCAAAACTGCACCTGCGACATTACAATGGGCGTAAGCAATCTTTCGGGTGCAAACATAGGCCTCATCACCTACTATCCAAAACTCCGGACGCAGCCTATTATTTTCAAAGAGTCTTCCCAGGATAGGAACAGTATGATCTAAAGCATCATGGCTCAAACCAATATATCGAATAAAGACCTCCAAAAAACGATACTAAAAGTCTACTAGCGCTTGTACTGGCAGCGAATAATATCCTTTGCGGCAATAGTAAGCTGCCGCGTTACCACAACGAGATTTATTGATTTTGATTGCAATGCCATCAAGAGCCCCAATGCAGCCGTACAGTGATCTTAATTTCTTACGAGAGTACTTAAATCCAAAATCCAAATCTTGAAGTTCCTCAGCTGTACTTGGAATTCTTGACAGTTTCAGAACCTTCGATAAAACTTCACATTTCTCATGAAATACTGCGTACCGCGTTGATGGAACTACCTGAAACCCCAGCAGAATGTCCAAGTATCTTGATCCCGACAGCCTTCTTACAGTTATTGCAAATCGCGTTTGAGAAGATATTGTTAGACGGCCGGATAACTGGCTCATTTAGGCATCTTCCTGACGAAATGGCTCAACCATCTCATGTAGCACATCAAATCCTTCCCTCAATGATCGAAAAGCGCGTTTCAACGATCTTTTATTCAACCTAGAGTCCAATTCTTCGAAGGTGACATTCCGTTGACATTTGTATTGTGCGCAAGTACTCACTTCTGCCTTTCTGGCATATAGTGCCAACTTCTGCGTTATCATCGATTCAATACTTAACTATGCAAGAGTTTGATTAGGAAGTGAAAGCAGTCAGTGTAATCAAGAAAGAGATATAAAAGCTCGGCTCTTCGTTTTCTTTCGAATCTCTTAGCAACTTCACCTCCCTGAACATTTTTTACGTCGTTACTAAATCTGAAAAACGTCACTTCTGTCCTCCTTTTCGTAAACTTTTCTAAAAACAGTGTATTACTAGCAGTATCAGCTTGCAGAACAAACGATAATTAGAGGTGCTTTGAGGCGTCAGAAAACAGCAAAACTCTTTATAAAATTCTTCTTTCTAAGACATTTCCAACAGGTGCCATGTTGGTGATATCAAGTTCTCTGAAGCTCGAGATGGCTCATTTCATTATGAAACTTGTCTTAATTGTGCCAGCGTCTGTGCAGATTGAAAGTTTAACAGAACTCTTTTGTTACCTCAAACGTACATTAATGCTCTATTGTCTGTTTCTAGTACTAGCCTTTTCAGATAGAACGTTACTTGTAGTAGACCCGTAACGATGCCTTTATATTAGAAAGCTAACACCACGTAAAGGTTTGAAGAGCAGAGTTCGACAGAGCTCAGCGAGACTCTGACGACGATCCCAAAAAAAGGTTCTGTACACACGCCTGTCTTACATTTGGTAGCATCGCCTCCCAGTTCCTACTGCTAGGATTTTCTCAATCAAGCTCAATCGAACAATACCGCTTGCCTGTAGAGCTTTGTTGAGCACTGACTCCATACAAACGAAACCTTTACGTTCGAGCTCTATTCCGCGTAATTCATCGCAGGCTTCTGAAATATCGCCTCAGACTGAAGATTCTGCGTCATTCTAAGTCCTCTCTACCCATGATTCGCCGGCCCATCGCGCTAACTACTTGTCTAGAGCGCTGGTCAAAACTGAAGCACCGTCAGACCACGTTCAACCCGATTCTGCTGTGGACTCACGTTTCCAACGTACACTAGAAGTCAAAAAAGCCACGGATGAAACACTGATAAAACAATTAGGTTCTTTGAAAACCCGTCTGGAAACACAAACCTCTCAAATGAACTCGTTGCCTGCCGCAGCTCTTCCATCAATGCCTTCGACTTCCTATCAGAATCCAGGTGTAGACGATGATGTGGGATCCAGAATTCGTTTTAGAGGAATTCAGAGGTGCAACAGTATTGATTTAGATGCGCGACAGTATGAAATTAGAATCGTGTGCAAGTGGGCGCGAAGGCGAAGCAGAGGTAGAAAAGGTCATGGAATAAGAGTATATGAGTTGAAGAGACACAGGTGGAGCTGTTTATAAGCCAGATAGCTACGGCTATAGTCAGAAAGAAGAAGGGCTCTATGAATGTTTGAATGTTGCTCTCATGGACTAGTGAAGTTCACTGTATTTGTATTTGTATTTGTATTTGTAATGTATATTTCTTGGCGACTGTTTGTGTAACAAGTTCCCTGACTACAAATATCAGACCGCCGCATTGTAAACGTCGGACGAGACCCCGACCGGTGACGGACGAATTCTTGTACTCTGAATATACCCTGCACCTTTCACTCAGACTTTCCTGTATCTGACACTGACTATCCTTAGTTATGGGCCATCAGGCTACGCCCTCGCCCAAGGACCTCCCTTCCAGGCCCAAGTTTTCCTGGGATTCCAAATCTCCGCCTTGGACTGACGGCAAAGGAGACCAGGAAGAATATCGCGATGCTGTTAGTTTGTGGCAGACGTTCTACAATGCACTCCCCGTTAATAACAACAACAAAATTCTTGCAGCGTTGCAGGCTGTTTGTCTCAAGTCCGAACTGTATGGACGTGCCAAGGACCTGTGTTCCGGAATTACTGACGCCCAGCTCGTTGGAGAAGATTCAGTCGCTCTGATCGTCGGTGCAATCTACAAGCGTGACGCTCTCTCCGTCGTGAGTGAAGCCTACAAGACCTTCAACGTGCTCCTGAACACCCGTCGTGGGAACTCGGAAAACATGAAGAACTTCGAGTCCCGTTTCTCTGCACAGGTAGCAAAGTTTAATTCGATCTCGAATACAACCAAGTTGCCAGAATGCCTCACAGCACTCATGCTGCTGTCCAATGCTTCCATTGATGACGCACAACGTGTTTCCGTCATGGCCGCTGCGTCTCCCTCAGATGAAAACCTCGCTGCCCAATCTAGCAATGATCAGTACCTGTCTGCTGTCACCTATTCCTCCGTGGCATCCGTAATCAAACAGTGCGACAAGTCTGCTCGCTCGCCCACCACAAACGGCACACTGAATTCCAGCTCCGGTGGCTTTGGCAACAGTTCCAACAACAGGAACTCTAGGAACGGTGATCGCAACCGCATCTCTCCCACCATGAAGTATCCATGTGACACCTGTGGCAAGTATGGCCACTGGAAATGGAATCACCGTGCTGATGACTCCTTAGCCCCTGGTGTGAAGTCCTTCGACACCCCGCAAGTTACGACTGGCAACAACTCGTCCAACTCGTCCAATCAGTCTAACAACCGAGGAGCATCCTCTAGCTCGTCTTCTGTATCTGCTGCATCGTCCTCGAATGGCTCCAAACAACAAACTCTTTCCTTCAACATGGCCACTTTTGATGGATCAACGGAGTCACCGATGCACTTTGGACCTCTCTTGGACAGTGTCGCTCCATACTCGGCAATCGGTATAGTCGAGCTCAACATGCTCGCTGACCACTCTGGCTTGCAAACCGACCCCGCTCTTGACCCGATTCCTGCCGCACTTTCTGGATACACTTCCTGGCAATATGGCACTGGTAACCACGCCAGCCAACCGCGAGATATTCTTGGGTCGATTTTTCTTACGGCCAACACCGACAACGGTAACCAAGTTCGAATCAGGCACTTGGTGCTTGACGGCTCTTCTCAATGGGTCGTCGGGCGAAATGTGACAAGCAACGCAAACATCGAAAACATCGGCCGGAATGCATTGGTTCTCGCTGCAAATGGCAAAGAAGATTTCATCTCGATTGTGAATCACAACTTTCTTGACTTCATCAAGCTCGAGTGTTTTTTTCCGACTATGCCATCAGCTAACATTAACACTGGATCGACACTCTCATGCATGTCTGCGGTTTCCCTCGATCTGTCACCGTGGACTGAGGTCAAGAGTGTAATCGACAATATCCATAAGCATGTGTGTGGACATGCCGCCTTTTCCGACTACAAGCTTCTGCTCGAACGTAATGGTCTGTGGAACGATGTTGTGTCTGGCTACCTTACTGAAGTTGTCAACGCTTGCACCGCCTGTCGGTCAACCTCTCCTCCAGCTCCGTCCCGGAAAGTTTCTATCAGCTCTTTGTCGAAAGAGTTCAACGAAGTGCTATATGTTGATCACTTCTTCCTCGAAGGCCTGTGTGTCCTTCTTTTCATGGATGTGTCCTCGCGCTACTGCGTCGCGTATGTTGTCAGTACAACTGCCCTTCATGAAGCTGTAATCGGCTTCGAAGCAACCTGGGTAGCGCAGTTCTGGTATCCTGACTCAATCATTGGTGACAAAGCATTCAACACCGGCGCATTCAAAGACTATGCTGATGCACTCAGCATCCCCATCAAGACAGTTCCGCCTCGTCGGCATCACAAGAACGCCATCGAATCTAAGCACAACATTATTCGGTCCGTCTTTCTCCGTCTCAAAGAAGGTAGTGGTGATGAGTTCGATGCTGTCCTTGCTGCATAAAAATCTGTGTCGATCTCAAACGACCTCTATGGTTACGATACCATGTCAGCATTTGAACTGGCGAAAGGGTTTACAAAGCCAGTCAATTCAAAGCCTGCTGAACTTTGTGTCCCCATCGATGTCATTGATGCCCGTGAACAGCTCCAAGCTCGTCGCAAGCTGGCACTCATCATGCGCTCTAAAGCACTCACCGAAGCACCAATCGCCATTGGCGACTCCGTGGAAATTTTCCAGAAGAAAGAGAAAAAAAAGCGTGGCAAATGGTCCCAACCCAAGACTGTGCTCTCGGTCGATCTTCCTGCCCGCTCCATCACCGTTCCCGGTGCAAACGGCCGATGTCTCACTGTAGCCTTTGAAGATAGTCGACCCGCCATGTCTCCACTTTGTTTTGCACAGCTCGTTCAAGAAGGGATTGACTCCCTTGACGCGTCACTTTCTGACCTTCTCGGTGATATCCCCCCAACTGATCACACGGATGACCGCGACGATTCAAACCTACTGGTCCACGACCGTGACGACCAAGGCAACTTTTCTGATGACGGTAACAATGGACCTGCAGTTGGTGATCGTCTTGATATACTCTGGGATGAAAACAATGTTGTTTACCCTGGTGTTGTTCACTCGCAAGCAGATAACGGTACCGTGACGATTCATTATGACAATGGTGAAGTCGAAGCAGACTTAGATATGACAACCGTGCATTGGAATCACTCCGAGCCCACTTCGCTTGCTGCTGCAAGCAGCAGTCTGTCCGGTGGAAATTTGCAAGTCACAAGCACTGAAGCCGCTGTTCTATCCTCCATGCTCGAACACTTCGGCAACAAACCGTTCTTGCGCCATCAAGCCCAAGGATTCGACCAGTCTCCTCTCTTCAACGTGTATGCACGTGAAGAAGAAACTTTCCTAAAGACGGCACGCCCCGTCTATCACCGCGACGTTCCCCCTGGTGCCAACGTCATTAGCAGCCACACACTGTACAAGCTGAAGCACAACGACGATAACAGCTTGAAACTGAAGGCGCGCATCGCTCCTCATGGCAACGAAGACGCACTTAAGAATGTCCTGAGTACTGACTGCTCTACGTGCCCGCCAACCGGTCTGCGCGTATTAGAGTCTATTGCTTCTCTGTTCGGTTGGAAATTGTACAAGGCCGATGTCAAAGCCGCCTTTTTACAAACCGGCGCAGCTCAGCGTGATGTTTACGTTCGCCCGCCGAAAGAAAGCGCTATGAAGTCCTCCCATGTTTGGCTCTTGCACTGCAGCCTATGGTTTGGTCAATGCAAATGCAAAATGGCAAAGTCAGTCCGATGCAGTAATCATAGACCTCGGTCTAACACAGTCCAAGTTTATCCCGCAACTCTTCTACAAGAAAAAGGATGGTAAGCTAACACTGCTCGTGGCAAAAATTGTGGATGACCTCAAAGCTGCCGGTACTGAGGACAACGCTCTCCGCTTTCTAGAAGAATTTGACAAGAAGTTCAAGTTTGGCGAAATCAACAGCGGTCCTGGGAAACTCCGCTATTTCGGCATCAACACAGTGCAACATGATGACTTTTCGATTGAAACCAACGCAGAAGACAATCTTAACGCTCTTTCTGAATATTCTCTCACCCGCATTCGCCGAAAGCAGTCCGAAGACCCGATGAACAAGTTAGAGAAGTCAGCCTTTTCTTCAACCAATAGCTCGATCGGATGGATTGGCCCCGCTGCTACACCTTTCTGTTCATTTTATGGGAGCTACCTCCAGCAAAAGGCACCCGAACTCAAAGTCTCACACCTCGTTGACCAACTCAATCGTTCAAAAGCTCAAGAAGCTTGGCACTGTGATTGCCTATCCACGCCCTTCGCATGACAAAGTCTACGAGCTCTCTGTTCTAGTTTTTGCTGATGCATCGCGCATTGACGACGTCGGCCAACTCGGCATTGTTACTGGTTTACTCCTTGGTCCGTGTAGAGCAACACCCAATTAGGGGATACTTGAAGATGCAACTCATAGAATGAGGGTTGAACCCTCTGAGGGTTATGACTATGATCCCCTCTAAGGTGTGCTGAGGTGGCACTGTTTTCTGGTTAGAGTTCGCCTATGAAGTGAAAATTCGGATGGCCCATGGTTGGATTGGCCCCGTGATACACGTGGCTTAGTTTTGGCACCGATTTTCGGATATTTGTTAGAACGTTGGACTTTTGGGCCCTGACAGTGGGATCTCTACGTGTATGGCCCTGAGCAGGTGTGCACTACTGTAGAGTTTAGTTAGTGGGCCCTACTTAGGGAGACGAGATCTGACAGTCCGAAGCTCAGAGTAAAATGGTAACCAAGGTTGGTCTTCGATACCTTTAGAGGTTCTTCGTCGCCATCGTTTCGGCCTTACAACCCGGAACGGGCTCTGGTTAGCAACGCCTGCGTAGGGACACGACTCCACTTGGAGAGTGCCCACGTTTGGGTTCCGTGCAACCACCCCCTTGGGACCGCTCAGACGACCTGCGTGCACGATAACCCGTGGGGGTTCTGCTTACTTGTTGCGTGCTTTTTGTGTTTCCTTTCGAGGACAGGTTTTCGCCCCTGTATTGGGTTTCTTTTGTTGTTCCGCCCCTTTTCTGGTTCTCGGGTCCGGTGCCTGTTAGTGCCCGACCCTCGCCCCGTTTTTCCTCTTCGCCGGATTTTCCCCCATTCTTTGGGATACCCAGACCCATTCCCGACCCAACGGTTTCTACCCCTCACCTCCGTCGGTACTTCCTGAATCCCCCGTGGGAGTTACACCCCACACTGCGGGTGGAACGGAGGGCTCTGTCTCTGAGTCTGCCTCCCCCAGGGAGCAAGGCCTCGATCACCTTGAGAGCACTTCCCGTCGCCGGGTTTTGCTCCACAAGTGGTCTCCCGACTTAGAATCCGCTCTCGGACTTTTGGGTTGGTCATCCACGTGTTGGAATATCTCTTGGAAGAGGAAGCACCGTCGTGAAGATTTGTTGTAGTGGTCCCCTTTGGAAAGGGTGGAATTGGTTTTTATTTTTGTTTTGTGTTACGTCATCCGTTCTCCGGGAATCTCGTGATCGAATTTCATCGTTACCCCGAATCGTCGGTGTCGTGTCTGCAGCATGTCGCCGCCTACCCGTGGTTCCAGGACTGGATCGAACCGTCAAGCGAATTCAGTGCCCCCGGCCCCGCCTAGGTCGAGGAGCTCAATTCCCGAAGATCGGAACGATTCCGGTATCGATCCGGACACTCGGAGAGCACCCTCAGTGGTTTCAGGTCCTCGAGAGGTCGTGGCTGTGGGCCCAGCTCCAGTGGTGGAGACCCCCTCAGCAGGACCCTGAAGTCGGGCCGACCCTGAATTACAGCGCCTGGAGACTCGAATCGATATCGCCAACGCGGCTCACGTCGAGCTCCTTCAGGATGTTTCTACCCTCCGCCTCAAGGTGGAGGACGCCCCGGTGCGGGGAGTCGCCGATGACCTTCGTACCCTGAGGAGGGATGTGAACTCCCTTTTGGAAAGATTTGGTACCCCTGGGGTCTTTATCCAGGAGTACCGGAGCCTCGTGGAAGAACACTGCGTGCAAGCGGAACGCTTCCGAGCTCTGCTGGACACCCTCGAGGCCATTATCCGTATGGACGGAGACACAGAAGCCTCAAAGGATAAACCCGACGTTTCGGAAGACGAAGAACACCGCTCCGCTGAACGGGACCGCAGCAAGTCCAAGAAGAGGGTTCACCTCCAAGAGGATTTATCAGATTCCGATCCCAATCGCTCGTCATCGAGTTCGTCCTCCGAATCTTCGGATAGTGAAGATGGACGCCGGTCATCCCGGGCGACTCGGTCGAAGGCTACTTACACCTCTCAAGGGGCAATCCGTACCCGGAAGAAGGGTAGGAAACACCTTGGATTAAGGGAGCTGAAGCCGACGAATCCTCTCTCTCAGAAGCTGCTATCGTACCGCTATTACCGGTTGGATAACCCTTCGGGAGATCGAACATCCTACAGAACGGGTAAGGTCAAGGACTACATCAAAAGGCTGAGCATCACCCTACAGAAGAGGGAGTTCACAGGAACAGACCCAATTCTGGTGCTCGATTTCCTTGCGAGGTTCGTCCAGGAGGCTGACATCCTCGGTATGAGTGAAGCGCAAGCGTATCTTGCATTACCCTATTTCTTAAAGGGGATGGCTGAAGACCAGTTCAACTCCGTCCGTGGATCATCCCGAGCCTCGGAAGGGGGAGTCACGTGCTGGCCAGAAGCGGTGCAGTACCTCTTGAGGTCATACGCTACTGGAAATGCGATTCAGGAAGCAATCCTTGCATTAAGGGATACGCGGCAGAAGCCGATGGAAACCGAAACGGTGTATTCAACTCGCTTGAATAAAGCGTTTCACCGATGCGGGAATGTATTCCCCGCCTACGAGAGATGCACCATGTTTGTGGATGTTTTGGACCCCTCGATAAGGGCATTGGTGGCCCGACATTGGGAAGAGAAGCGCAAGCTGACCTACTTGGAACTGGTTCAGTACGCCCAGACTGAGGGGGATACTCTCCGTGCCCGGCAGAACCGAAAGAGTCGGCCGACACGTGCACTCCTCGCCGATGGAGGTAACTCGTCTTTGTCACTCGTAGGAGGCCCTACCCCTGTGGAGGTCAATGATAACATTCACTTCATGGGAAGTAACCCCGAATCTATGGGTACGTCTGAGTTGCCGTCGACATCGCTCCGACTACGGATGAAGACCCTGCGCTCTATACCCAAGGACGGAGGGTGCCAGCCGCATCGCTACCTTTTGCGAATACCGCTGCTCGGTTCTCTCGCCCCGGATGGAGGGATACAGCACCACGTCGCGTGGATTCACGTCCACAACCGAACCCGGCAGAGCTGATTTGCTATTTGTGTTACCTCCGTGGTCACAAAGCACCAGACTGCACATTTCCCCTGCGGGAGGGTTCACGAATTATCGCTCAGTACGAGGCTCTGACCCCTGAGGAAAAAGCTCGAGTCCCGAGTAGATCCTATGAGGAACAAAGGATACTCCGAGCTCACCTTGCTGACAGGGATACAGAACTTGTACCCACAAACGGGGAACAACCGGTCCCCTTCGAGGCAGCTGCACCGAATTCGGTGGGGTCCGCTTCGAAAAACTAAACTTGGGAGTCTCCCCTGCGAGAGGGGCGTCTTCTAAGCCGGAGTTGAAGACGCCCGAGGCGCTCCAGCTTCGCTCCCCAGCTGTGACTATCCTTTCAAGGAAAACGGCTGACATCGACGTTAACTCGGGATAATTTAGTGTCCTCCGTCGCCCGTGGATACGGTCCCGTAATCTCCGTATTCCGGATCTAGTTATGGTAATGGCCAAGCGGAATTATAAAGTATTCGCCGACTTCGGCCTGTCCAACCAGTTTATGGTTCGTCAAATATCTGTCCTGGATACAGGAGCCGCTCCTAACTTAATTCATGTTGAATTGTTACCCCCGCTGCTCCGGGTTCAAGTTCGTACCGGTCCACGTTTGGATATCGCCGATGCGAACAACAACCCGCTACGGACACTGGGTACAATTTCCCTCATGGTGAGATTAGGCTCCTATCTCGTTCAGCTAGAGTTTATTGTATGCAAGTCACTTGCAGCACCAGTCATACTGGGTTGTGACTTTTGCGACCGCTTCGTGGAAGCCATCCGTCCTCGGAATAGAACTGTGGAACTCGAAGACGGGTCTACGATCCCAATCGTTCGTTAACCCTTACAGGGAGCAGCACGAACACGCGTTCCTCTCCCTGTCGCGCAGGAATCTGTGAAGAAGGACCCAGTGTCTACACGGGTAAAGGTTGCGAAGTCAGTGGCTATCCCGCCAGAAACCCAGGTTTGGGTCACAGTTGTTACCAAGCAAATTGGTGTGCATGTGGTACAACCGAACCCGTCTCTGTATACGCGGCGTCAACTCGCCCTTGCGAATGGGGTTGTCTCCGTGGAACCGGATAAACCTTTCAAGGTTTTGGTAGCCAACTTTGGAAAGACAACGCAGCATTTGGTCAAACACCAGATCCTGGGTTCTGTTCTTCCACACCCGCATGCGGTCGTACCTACAAAGATCTCTATCGCAGAGGTCCTTGGTGTGGCGGACCCTAAGGAGGGGGAGGACACTGCAGAAATCGCGGAAGACGGTGAGCATACGACTGCAGCCCCACACGCTGAACACTTTAAACCTCAGGAGGTTACCGCCCCTATCACAGGAGCAGACCAGACGGATCGTGTTCAGGAATTGGAGAAATGGGATCTCAACCATGTACCCGCATCTCATCGGGAGAAGCTGAGGCACATGCTTCGTGACTTTACCCCCATGTGGGATGGTTCCCTTGGAACTATTGGGATTACAGAACACCGCATCGACTTGTTACCGAACACTCGGCCTATTGCCCAACACCCTTACAGGGCTGGACCGAAAGCTCGGGAAGAGGAGAAATCTCAGGTGGAGAAGATGCTTAAAGCGGACGTAATTGAACCTGCCCAGTGCGCTTGGGCCTCACCAGTGGTGTTAGTTCCGAAACCGGATGGATCGTGGCGTTTCTGCATCGATTAAAGACGCCTGAAAGAGGTAACCATTAAGGATGTGTACCCGATCCCTCGGATGGACGAATACATCGACTCCCTTGGGAGCGCTACTGTTTTCTCTACCCTCGACGCCAATTCGGGCTACTGGCAAGTCCCTATTAGGGATGAAGATCGAGACAAAACGCCTTTCGTGTGTCATCAAGGACTTTTCCGAATCCGGAGGATGCCTTTTGGGTTGGCAAATGCCCCCGCAACGTTTCAACGGGCGATAGACATTCTGTTGGCTCCGTTCAAGTGGAGGACGTGTCTAGTGTATTTAGACGACATTATTGTCTTCTCCAACAACCTGGATGGCCACCTCGAACACGTCAGGGACGTAATGAAGATACTCCGCGACGCGGGAATCACCTTGAAACTCAAGAAGTGCGAGTTTTTCACCGATTCGGTTAAGTATCTGGGTCATATCATCCGTCCCGGACAGCTTTCAATCGATGAAGTACGAGTGAAATCCTTGAAGGAAGCAAGACACCCGAAAACTCAAACGGAGTTGCGATCCTTCTTAGGTCTGTGTAACGTGTATCGCCGATTCGTCCCGAACTCTGCGGATATTGCCACCCCCCTCAACAGGCTCCTGACGAAGGGACAACCAGTTGAACTGGAACCTTTTGGCGACGCGGAAGCGTCTGCCTTCACGGCACTGGTGAATGCCGTAACATCACCGCCAATCTTGGCTCTACCCAATCCTGGGCTCCCTTACGAAGTGGACACCGATGCTAGTGCAAACCAAGTAGGGTGTGCACTGTTCCAATCCTCTGAGGATGGTGAACGTCACCCTATTGGGTACTGGTCACGTTCCCTGAATGTCCATGAAAGGAACTACTCGGTCTCCGAGAAAGAATGTTTTAGCCGTTGTGTGGGCCTGAGCTACACTTCGCCCCTATCTGATGGGTACTCGTTTCAAAGTCCATACGGACCACGCATGCTTGCGTTGGCTCCTGGAGATCTCCGAACCCTCGGGCCGCCTTATGTGCTGGCGTCTCCGACTGTCGGAATTCGACTTTGAGATCCTATACAAGAAAGGGAAGCTGAACACTCAGGCTGATGCACTATCCCGCTTGGGAACGACAGCGGAAACGGAACCCTACAAGGACGATGACATCCCATGTTTTATGGTATCGGACCTCGAGGGAGGAGCTCAACCGCTGACGGATGATGTTTGTGACGATATACTCGTCAACGAGAGTCTGGATTCGCCGACCGGCTCTTTTATACCTATCTCTCCAGAGGAGATGATACGCGAGCAACAGCTCGAACCATTCTGTACACGGATTCGGGCTCGCCTCAACGGAGGATTTCAGTTACCTTTCGAGGACGACGATCAGGGTTACCTAATCAGGACCGTTGGACCTCGCCCGAGGATAGTGGTGCCGCACACCCTACAACAGAGGGTATTACACCTCACTCACTATGTGAAGGTTGGCGCCCATCCCGGGGGAAGAAAACTGTACCTCACGTTGAGAAGGGACTTTTACTGGCCGGCAATGGCATTCGATTGTTACGCCGTCAGACGGGCCTGCGCCAATTGCGCCAAGAATGACGTCAAACTTCGGAAGCACTCTAAGAAGTTGACGCTGTTCCCGGCACGGGCTCCACTCGAATTTGTGGCCATAGACATCCTAGGGGAGTTTATCAGGACGCCCCGAGGTCATCGGTATCTGCTTGTCATTTCTGACAGATTCTCTAAGTTAACGAGAACTGTGCCGCTGAAGCGGATACCGCCGCTACCGTCGCGCAAGCGTTCGTGACCCATTGGGTGTTCGTATATGGACCGCCGGTGCAGTTGTTATCCGACAACGGAGGGCAATTCGCATCTAAGTTCTTTCAGGATGTATGTCGAATCCTTGATGTAAGGAATTTATTTGTTACTACGTATCACCCTCAGGGGAATGGCCAGGTGGAGAGGTTTAACCGCACGATACTCAACGCTTTGAGATCGTATGTTGCGGATCACCCCAAAAAATGGGACTTGTACACAGACGCTATCACGTATGCATACGACACCCAGGTACATCGGGTTACATCGTTATCCCCATTTGAACTGGTACTGTCGAGGACACCGCCGCCGGTCGCCATCGAGTCTCAACCGACCCTGTCGACGTACCCGTCACCGGGATTGTACCGAGAAGCCTGGAAGGAGTGGCTTACGAAGATGGTGCCGATAGCCCGGAAAGCAATGGACAAAGCTCAACGCGCCTACAAGAAGGACTTTGACAATCGGGTTCGCAAACCTCTACCTCAGGTGGAGCCCGACGACTTCGTCTTCCTTCGAAAGGAATACTACAATCCTGAAAAGGAACGTAGGCACAAGCTTTCGCCAATTGTGGACGGACCCTATCGTGTGGTTTCTGTAGACCCGGACACGGTGGTATTGGATATCGCTAACCGCCACGAACGGATCTCCAGGGACCGCATCACAAGAGCGCCCAACCCAAATGTGGAAGTGATGTCGGCGCCAACGCCCTCCACAGGGGATGATTCAACGGAAGTTAACCCGTCAGGCGGAAATTCGAACACCCGCCCCGTTATACTTCCGCACCCGGAACGTGGTTTAACCGACCTACCGGAAACTTCGGATACTCCCGAACCTGGGCCCGCTCCCTCAAGGGCCCAGTCAACGAACTCTTACAGAGTTACTCCCCCACCGGAGGTAATCAAGCCTCCTGGCTCTCCGCCTAAGGAGGGGGAGGAGGACTTAGTTCCTTCGCAGGACGATGTTTCGGCGTCAGCCACTCGCCCTAACAGGGAATCTAGTTCTCACAGTGAGACGGCGAGCCCGACCGAGCCGGCGACAGAGAAATCACAACCCCAGCTTATGGGTAGCGACATCACCGCCGACCCAGTCGAGCACGACGTCAGAAAAGATGACGAAACCCCGCCTAGGGAGAGTCGTGTGGAGAACTCCGCACCCGGAACGCCTACAGAGCCGACGATCACCCGCCGCCGCGGACGAGACACTGAGGTGTCGCACACTCAAACCCCGCTTTCTCAGGAACGAGCTGTGTCAGCGGACCCGCACGGGGAAGATCTCGACGACGAGGTGGACCAAATTTGGCTCTCCGTTATGGAATGGGAATAGGAACTCCTATGGAGACACTGGAACCCTCAGGAATGGGAAAGAAATGAGTGAGACCCGTCGGGGACAGCTCAGGAGAGTGCTATCGCGTGTCGAAAGCGCCACCTCACATCCGCATATGCAGATTTTCCCGCACAAGGAACGGGCACCCCACACGGGGCGCCCGCGCATTTGTGTGGCACACGTCGAATGGCACCGAGCCAATCAAAAGGCTCTGACGACCAACCGTCGCGCAAACCGCCTCCGTCGCACGGCGCGTTGCACGGGAGCAATCTTCGTCCCCGTAGCTCGGGTTGACGTTGAAGTCTTACCCCCCTGAGATTGGAGACGCTAACGCGTCGCGGTTTCTCAACCATCACGGAATCTAAGAACACCGTTGTCATGGGGAAGATCTCAGCTTTAAGAAGAATTCAAAACCGGGCCGTTTTGACTCCGTAGACGGAAGTTACAACGTAGCCCACAGGCCACTCGGCGCTGTTCGGACGAAGTGCTAAGACCCGCTCACAACACGGAAAAGAACCCACCGGGGTGTGTCTAGACCCTACGTTGACACCCTCAAGGGAACTAGAGCGTTCCAAGATGGAAGAGAAGCCCGAACAGGGAAAAGTGTACCCGCAGGAATTCGTTATCGATCGCAGCGTGCGTCACATCTACACCCCCGAGGGAGAAGTCCGCTACCAAGTCCGATGGTACGGATTCTCGCCTGATGAGGATACAGTGGAACCCATTGAGCACCTTCCGAGGTCTAAGGTTTTATCCTATCACCGACGCGCTCGGGTAACCTTGCCTCCAAGTCTGGATCGTGCCCAAGTCGGGTAAGCCACCATGGGAACTGGTGTGGATGGGACCTCGAAGTGAGGAAGATGGTGGATCTCTGAAGAGGAATTGAGGAGAGTATCCCGAAGAACACGTATTGAGAGGGAATGTCTACTGGCCCTCGGCCTAGCGCCGTCAACCGGGGAACACAGCACCGGTTATCGGGACAGTTTATGATGAAAAAGGAAAAGAAGACCCACGAAGTGGAGAAGAAGATTAAGAAGAAGATTGGACCCTAGGAAGGGAAGAAGATGAAGAAGATCCTAAGAAGGAATGAAGAAGATGAAGTAGAAGTTAAGATCCTAGGAAGGAAGAAGAAAAGAAGTTATGCAAATATCAGAAGTTTACTATTGTCGCCAAGCTATGGACTCTACAATTGACCGAAGGCGGAACTACGAAAAGCCCGAGGAGGGACCCGCCCCACCGTTAGGATTCTGACCCTGATGGTACGCCGAGGCGAAAGCCAACATCTGGCTCACATCCGTCATACCCGGGGGAATCGGAATGCCCGCGTTCACGAGGCCTTGTCGCACACTATCCGCTTGCGGAGTGGCAACCGGCGCCTGCGCAAGGGTGTTCACACCCCACCCGGGGGGAGCAGATGGACCGCCACCGGATGCATTCGCCGCAGCAGCTGAGGTCGTTCCCACTGGTTGGAAGGGTGCAGATGGCTCCACAGGGAGTACTCCACTAGGAGCTGGCACGTCGTTATCCAACGCTGGATCGTCCAGGTCTACTGGAGGCTCGTACTCGTAGTCGTCGGTATAAATGAACCCCGTCGGGTGTCCCACCGGCATCGGTCGAGGCGAGTCAATCAGCGCCCGTGCTTGCGCCGCGCTGATGCGAACCCCTTCGAAGGGATTGTAATAGACCCAGTTAACGGAGCCCGGATCGTACCGGCCAGGAGACTTGTCTCGCGCGGATCCTTCCCCTGCGGGCTGATTTTCCACTGGAACTCGATCCCATTGGGTGTTGTCGATCACGTCCAAGATTGGATACAGGTCCTGCACGCTGCTGGCCGAACCCAACGCTGGGACAAGGTCGATCTGACGCATGATGGTCCGTAGCATCGGAGGAATAACCAGATACGGAAATGGTCATGAGCATCCCAGAGGAGGTGCGCCGCTACGCGGGCTGCCCACTCGGCTGCAACGAGGGCCCAGTATCCCGAGTTCGGGTCGTGCTTCAAACGAGACCCGATATAGTAGATGCATGGGGGCAGTTCAGCAAAGCACCCTCGGGGGACCTCGACCTTACTCCACCAAGCTGGAAGGGGCACGAATCGCCCAACCTTCGCCGTGTTACGGATACGCTCCAGTTCCACGTGAGGATACGGGACAAGGAACCCGAAACGGGAGCGCGAGCGGCGCTCGAAGCGCACGCGTCGATCGAACCCATACTGGGTAAACTGCCGTTGAAGGTACCTGAATTCAGCCCGAAGGATGGGACGACTCCATTGGAGCATATCTTCTCGGAGAAGAAAACCCGGTCCGCGGAACTCGGCTTCAGGAAAGGCTGCCAGGTTATCCCCGTAGGAGACCTCATCGTACGTGCGGTAATAGGCGACATCGAACCCGTATTCCGGGGGAACCACATGGTCAAAGCGTGACCTCTCCAATCGCTGGTAGGCCAGAGCCGCCATCACTGCGCGCGCCTTGTCCAGGGACTCCCCGCGACCGCGGTATAGATACTGAGGCTCTATGGCTACCCGCGCCCTCCAATCGGGAGAACGTACAACCTCGACAGGTAGGCCACCCGGCAATAAGCCGTCCTCCACGTAGGAGTCGATGAGCTCATCGTCGCGAACCGCTGTCGGATGGAACCACGGAGCGCGGGAATATATCACCGGATCGGTAAGGGGACTCCACCTTCGAAAGGATTCGTTTGAGATCCAACCTCTGGAGTTTGCTACCAAGGGCATCGCATGAGCGGAGTTCCAGGCCACCGCGTTAGTGTCCAAATCCTCCTGAGGATGTCGGTTGCTCGCCGAGGCGGAAGGTTCGGTACCTGACGGAGCCGCATCCAAACCGGAGAAATATCCACCCTGCTGGGGAGCTCCGATGTCCGCCGGCACGGAGGCTGACGGCCCCGAGAGTGGGTTGAGGACGTATGGGTTCATTCCCTTGAGAGGGCTGGTTGAGACTGCTGTTGCGAGAAGTTGTTTATCGCCGAAAGTCGGAGGAGTAGAAAAAAAGTTGTAC
Source organism: Agarophyton chilense (assembly GCA_030374765.1). Classification (NCBI taxonomy): domain Eukaryota; phylum Rhodophyta; class Florideophyceae; order Gracilariales; family Gracilariaceae; genus Agarophyton; species Agarophyton chilense. The sequence continues at coordinate 843,673 of JARGXX010000138.1, forward strand.
CGATGTGCCAGTTTTGTGGCGATCCTCAGAAGTGGTGAAGAACCCCATTGGGAGAGAAGTATATATAGTGACCGGAAAGCGAGACACCCGCGGCTCGGAATGTTCTTCCTCGTCTTAAGGAGGGGGAGATGTAGAGCAACGCCCAGTTAGGGGATACTTGAAGATGCAACTCATAGAATGAGGATTGAACCCTCCGAGGGTTATGACTATGATCCCCTCTAAGGTGTGCTGAGGTGGCACTGTTTTCTGGTTAGAGTTTGCCTATGAAGTGAAAATTCGGATGGCCCATGGTTGGATTGGCCCCGTGATACACGTGGCTTAATTTTGGCACCGATTTTCGGATATTTGTTAGAACGTTGGACTTTTGGGCCCTGACAGTGGGATCTCTACGTGTATGACCCTGAGCAGGTGTGCACTACTGTAGAGTTTAGTTAGTGGGCCCTACTTAGGGAGACGAGATCTGACAGTCCGAAGCTCAGAGTAAAATGGTAACCAAGGTTGGTCTTCGATACCTTTAGAGGTTCTTCGTCGCCATCGTTTCGGCCTTACAACCCGGAACGGGCTCTGGTTAGCAACGCCTGCGTAGGGACACGACTCCACTTGGAGAGTGCCCACGTTTGGGTTCCGTGCAACCACCCCCTTGGGACCGCTCAGACGACCTGCGTGCACGATAGCCCGTGGGGGTTCTGCTTACTTGTTGCGTGCTTTTTGTGTTTCCTTTCGAGGACAGGTTTTCGCCCCTGTATTGGGTTTCTTTTGTTGTTTCGCCCCTTTTCTGGTTCTCGGGTCTGGTGCCTGTTAGTGCCCGACCCTCGCCCCGTTTTTCCTCTTCGCCGGTTTTTCCCCCATTCTTTGGGATACCCAGACCCATTCCCGACCCAACGGTTTCTACCCCTCACCTCCGTCGGTACTGTCGGAATCCCCCGTGGGAGTTACACCCCACACTACGGGTAGAACGGAGGGCTCTGTCTCTGAGTCTGCCTGCCCCAGGGAGCAAGGCTTCGAACACCTTGAGAGCACTTCCCGGCGCCGGGTTTTGCTCCACAGTCCGATGCAGAACGACGCGATCTACCATGTTGTATCCTGGGTTTCCCACAAAGCCAAATGCTCCGTTAAGAGCATCCCTGCTGCTGGAATCTTTGCCGCCGCCGAAGGAATTGACGATGGAAAGATTATCTGCAATGCCTACAACGAACTGCTTCTTACCCGTGTACGTCTACGCCTCTGTGTCGATTTGAAAGATCTGTTCAGTTCTCTTTCGACGCAAAAGAACTCTATCGACAAGTCGATTCGAGGAGACGCCAGCTCGCTTCACTACGAGTTTCAGACTGGAGCAGTGGATAGTATTTCCTGGATACCTGGGACTACGAACTTAGCTGATCCGCTAACGAAGCGCGACAGCCCTCTTACACAAGCATTGCAGTTGACTCTTTTCCTTGGCCAGCTTTCCATCGACTTCACTGCAGTTGCTGAGACCAAGGCGACAGAAAAGAACTTCGGCTGAAGAAGGAGCAATATGAATGTTTGAATGTTGCTCTCATGGACTAGTGAAGTTCACTGTATTTGTATTTGTATTTGTATTTGTAATGTATATTTCTTGGCGACTGTTTGTGTAACAAGTTCTCTGACTACAAATATCAGACCGCCGCATTGTAAACGTCGGACGAGACCCCGACCGGTGACCGACGAATTCTTGTACTCTGAATACACCCTGCACCTTTCACTCAGACTTTCCTGTATCTGACACTGACTATCCTTAGGCTCATCGACCCGTCAGAGTAAAGATCCCATTCAGTTCCTCCCAGTTGTTGCACTGACGCCGCTGCATGTATTGAAGTCAGCGATTTTTTCTCCCGCATTCAGGAAAAGATAACGAAAAACATCAACGAAAGTCAGATCGTTCGTATCGAGCATTAGCAAGGTCTTAAATCTATGTTGTTAACCAGCCGCAAAGGAAGAAGTAGACAGTGCGCTGTGTTCGCTTCGAGACTCCACAGACCTATGATACAACCGCCTCGCTCTTTTCGGTCATTGCTTTCCTTCCCTTGAAAACTTGGAAACTGCCATGCTTCAAAACTTTGTTCCTGCAAACGAACAGGCAAATTTACGGTGGTCACTCATCAAACTTCGCATGTCCGGATCGCTTAAATCGCAAGTATCCCAGTTTCGTGGACTTTTCGACATTTGCGCCACCCCGACAAGTGAAGTGTTTACCTTCTTCCAGCTTAGCCTTCCGAACTTGTTTCGAAAGAATCTTTCTGAAAAGTATCCCGCCGGACAACCGGCAACAATGTCCGAGGTCTTCAACTTCGTACGCACTGTTCACATTTCAGAAAGATGGGACGATTCCACGAGACCTTCATATTTTCCTTAAAGTCATGCTACGAGCGCAAATGATGGTATCCGCACCAATCGCTCCTCTCGAAGCTTTTCAAAGCCACTAAGCGCGAACGCAATCAACAAGGACCTCGATGCTGACACTTGTGGACCAACTGACTTCCAGAACCGCCTGGAATTGGATACCTACCCGAGCCATGATCGATGTATGAAATGAGGCAAGAAGCCCTGGAGTGATCCCAAGCACCCTTGCCCGGCAACAGTGGGTACCGCTCCAACTCAGAGGTCGCTTAACCCAAGCCAACAAACAAGCCAAGCCGCAGGACAGTGCGGCCAAAACTACCTGCGTTTACCATTTTCCCTGCTTTTCAGCTGTCCACACGGACTACTCTGAGGACATGATATATCGCGCACAGAATTATGGTCGAGATGTCGCTTTCTATTTGAATCCCGGTGCATCTCACGCGTTCATGTCCCTGAATGCCGCGAATCGCTGCAGGCTTTCGCTTCAACCTTCTGTCTGCTCGAGTGCACAGCTCGATGATCACAGTATCATCCCAGTTTTGCATGAAGTCCAAACACTATTAGTTCTCCAGGAAAATTCCGCAACATTGTCTGTCTTCGTTATCGCTATTAATGACAAGTACGAGGGTATTCCGCTTATCAAATTCGGGCGACAATGGCCTAGCATACTGAATCCGCCCAACAGCTGGACCACACATACCATGAGCATCAAGCGCGCAACTGGCTCTACGGTTAAGGTGTTTCCACGTCAGCGAGTTTCCGCCTAGACTAGTTCCAAACCACCAGTAATGAAAACAATTCCAATCAATAATAGCCTCCGCAAGATCGTCAGTAAAGATCCTGTGAGCTCTTCGCTGTACGCCTGCAGCCTTTGACCGCTGTCGAATGTCATCCCGATCTGTCACCAAATGTCGACGAATACGCCGACGTGTTCAAAGCAGAACTCCCTAGTGATCTCCCTCCTCACGGGAGCACGATTTTTAAATCAACTTGAAGCACGATCAACTGCCACCTGTTCGGCCTGTCATACGCTTGTCTAATGAGGAACTCCAGCTGTTACGAAATACAATAGACGAATTGCTTCCAAAAGGACTCATCGGGCCCTCTCGTCTCCTTATGGGGCACCTGTATTCTTTGTGAATAAGAAGAGTGGTCATTTACGAATGGTCTGTGATTACCGTACTCTGAGTCTTATAACCATACCTGATTCCACCTCAATCCCACATATTGATGAGACTCTTCACCAAGTGGCAGGACCCAAAATCTTTTCGCAGATCGACCTGGTCGGCGCTTATCACCAGATGCGCATACGCGAACAAGATTTTACAAAACTGCAATATGCACGCGGTTTTTGGATCTTGTGAATGGAAAGTGCTTTGCTTTGGGCTTTGAAACGCCCCTGTCTCTTTTTCCGTCTGATTGCATCAGTATTGAAGGACCTAAATGGCGAATGTCTGGTGTTATATATTGATGTCATCTTGCTCTATAGCAAGTCAATACAAGAGCACAAAGAACATTTACGAAAAGAGTTTGAGGCATTTCGTAACCAAGTTAAGCAAGTGCTCTTGTGGGGTGAAAGAGGTCGTCTTTCTTGGATTCTACGTCCCTGATCAAGGCTTGTTGACCCAAGATCGCCTCACAACCGCCATCCGCGATTGGCTTACAACCACCTCTCTACGTCATGTTCAGCAGTTTGTGGGCCTCACTAATTTCTACCGCAGGTTTATACACAGCTACGCAGAGATACCACAGCCTCTAACCGATTTTCTTCGCACACGGAACTTTCAATGGAACCAAGCTAAGGAGTCTGTCTTTCGGGCCAGTAAACTTGCCCTAACTACAGTTCCTGTTCTGTCTCCTGTTTCCCCGGACAAGCCGCTCGTTCTGACGATAGACGCTTCCAAGCATGCTGTCCGCGCTACGCCGTCCCAACAAGATCTCCCTGTTGCCTTTTTTTCTCACCGCCTTTCGGATTTTGATCAAAAATGGGATGCCGGAAATCAAGAGCTACTCGCTTTCATGATTTCCCTTCGCACGTGGGCCCCATATCTACGTGGAAGACGGTTCTTATTACGAACTGACCACGATCCTTTCCGATATTTGAACACCAAGCCAAAACTCACCGGAAGTCAAATGCCATTGGCTAGACGAGATCCAGGAGCATACGTTCGATATTTAACATGTAGCAGGTCGTCAGAATATTTTCCCAGATGCCCCAAGTCAAAGACTAGTCCATCTTTCCCAACTACGGTCTCTCAATATGCATATCTCTAATTTCCTCGAGTCTATTCATGAGGCTCACAATAGTGAATTTCTAGCTACAGAACTTCTACACTTTCTTTGTGATCCCCCTTACCACACTTCTCCAGCCATACAACGAAAAGTGCGCAACTGCACTGTCTCACAAGACATGTTTTACTGGACGGGCGCCGGTTCTTTTCGCTTATATGTCTCTTCTGGTGATTTCCGCTCGACTGTGATGGATTTTTTTTCACGAAATAGGTCACCTCTACGCTGACAAGACATACTTCTTGGCCCACCGATATGTTTTCTGGCCATAAATGTATGCAACCATTTTGAAGTATGTACGCAGCTGTCGGCACTGTCAATCAAATAGCACCGCGACGTTTCATTTGCGGAAGGTGATTTTTTCTACTTAAAGCTGACTCCTTGTCGCTTTTTCGCCGAGATGACCTGCCGAAGAAGTGGTCACTTCGATTTAATGGTCCATTCCGTATTTTTGATATCTTGAGACCGGTAACCTATCAAATAGAACTACAGATGACCATGAAAAAGGCACATACCGTGAAACATGTTTCCAAGCTCAAGGCATGTCATCATGAACAGCGTGATACCCTAGACATTGTCATCAACAACGATGGAGAAGTAAAGCAAAAAATTGCGGAAGTACTTGACAAACGAAGGTTCAATTTCCGCCTTTTCTATCCTATCCGATTTGCTGAAGACACTCACGATGACGCTGTTTGGCTCCCAACGACGCCCATTCGAAAGTGACGAGCGTCTGTAGCATCATTTAATACCCGGGAAAAGTCAATCAAACCTTGCCTCATTCAAATCTGGGGTGAATGTAACAGAACTTTTATGTTATCTCAAACGTAAATTAACGTTCTGTTTTCTGTCACTAGGATTAGTCTTTTGAGATAGAATGTTACTTGCAGTAGACCTGTAACGGTACCTTTATGTTAGAATGCTAGCACTACATAAAGGCTTGAAGAACAGCGTCCGACAGAGCTAAGCAAGACTCTGACGACGATCTAAAAAACGTTTTGTACACACGCCTGTGTTACAGAAAGTGTGTGTGGTATTTACGTTTCTATTGAGGAGAAAGGTGCACTTTTTGCCGCTTCCACAAGCTCGCTGAGCTCTCTGTATGAGGATAACAGGGAAAAGAAAGACTACGGCTTTTGGGACCTGGCGTTGACCGTAGGCCCGGACAGAGAGGAAATAGTTTTGTCTCTCTACTGTTCGCTCGCCTTGAGTACGACGACCTACTGCGCAACTTTAACGTTGGTCTCCAACCTACCCTACTCTGAGGCTAATGAAAATTCCATGTCCGCCTGACAAGTCACACGCTTTTCGGTAAACTGTTCCAAGGATTCATAAATGAATTTCAAATTTAAGACAAACCTTTGGCAGGAGTGTTGTCTCCAAAAAACTGACGCAAAAAAACAGAAACGCGAGTGAAAACAACCAGTCAAAAGTTTAACATATGTCCGAAAGGAGCATCTCACATTTGAATTTTTAAAACCATACACTGTAATTCCAAATGAGATTGAGCTCATTTATGATGATCATTTTCAGAAAGCAAAGAATTTTTCGGGATCCGATCTAAAGGTCACAAGCAGAATAGAACATGAATTTTGGGGTTTGTGTCAATTTTTCCTAATACCAGTGGCTTACACATACAGTGCGGGTCAATAGTATAAGACTGGTGAGCCCACCATCAGCATGATACAAGTAGACAAAACACATCATCTGAAAGCTATATAAAACACAATTCCAACCATTCCAGGCCCTAAATTTAACGAGTTGTGTATAAAGCAATCTCCAGAAAAAATCAAAAATTTATCACCCGTTTATTGTTTGCTTGTCAAGAGTACAGTAAACGTTTACTTCTTCGTTCAAGCACCCTGCTTTTCCATCACACTAATGTATCGACGCTGTATACTGTTAATAAGAGCGTGCAGCACTTCCTCATCCAAATTTTCCCACTCCTGAAATATCACGGTTTCCGACCCGTTCAAAGAGGTAAATTGGCGCGCGTTATAGTAGACTCGACGCGACAAAACCGCCCACAAGTTCTAAATTGGGTTCATATCTGGTGGAAGAATAGGCCAATCCATCAACTTAAAACAAGCTTTTAGAGTAGTTAGAAACATGTATAGAACAGAAAACCTGCCGATAGATCCATGATTCTCCATGACTAATTGCAGTCCAGTCCAATAAATGCTCCTCCAGAAACTTGGTATACTTTGAATCTTTTTTCCCATGCATAATAACCAAAGCCCGTTTTCTTTAATAAGGAAAACAACCTAAACCCATTATTTCAACTGCATTTTTTTGTATAGTAAAGAGCTTTGTTCTTTTTACGAAAGTGAGTGTCGATACGAGGCAAACACATGCGGTCCATCTATACTAAACTTTTTTTCCTCAGAAAAAAACGACAGTATTCCACTCCTCAGGGCTCTATGTTGCATGTTTGGTAGCGCATTCAATACGTTTTTTCTTTAAAAAGATGTCAAGAAAAAAGAGTGTTTCATTATCTTGTGCTTGAATTGACTATCAGCATTCAGTGCCCGTCTGATAGTTGAAATTGAAACCGGTAGATTTAGATTCTTCTTCAAAACGAGGGTGCTTCCTCTAGTCTGTATATTCTTACGATAAAGACGGCGTTTTTCTTAAGCGGTTAATTTTTGTGATCTATTGCTGCGTGTTTTAATTTTGTAAGTGTTTTTTGACTACGGTTTTGAAACGTTTGATAGTATTGGCTATCTGTTTCTGGGGTTTTCTCTCCGAAAAGAGCCATGATGGCTCTTTCTTTTTGGGATAAAGCTGTTTCACGAGGCATTACGCAGGTGGAACGGTGTGCTGTAGTGCATTGAAAATTGAGCAGGATGTCTCTTATACTGTTCAGGAAAGGTTCATGTGTTCGCATGGACTCTGGTTTGGCGCCAAACTATCAAACAGCTTTTTGGTCTATATAATTTGAAGGACTTTAAAAAGCTTTTTATACCCTTTTTGAAAGCACTTACAGTTTCCTTCTATATTTGGAAGTTTATACTGAGTTTTTAAAGAGCTAAACTGTGGTACTAATTTTGTGATGTGCCGTCACATATTGCTCTCCCAGCTGTTGGTCTTATAAATATGACGCCCACTGTACAAATAAGAGTAGCTATCTACGGAGCATCAGCTCCCCCTTTCACCAACTTGTTCCTCTACGAAGAGCGAAACAATAGATTCTCTAGAAGGACGAACGCGACGATGAGGTAAACAGTGGCGTGGAAGAGGGGGGCGAGAGGCGATTAAAGAAATGGCCAAAAACCCTCAAAAGGGCTTAGGGTTTTCTACGGCTTGGTAGCGCGAGCAAACGCAAGAGGTCGCCTCTATCGTCCAGTTTTCATTGCTGGCAGACTCGCGAGTTGCTACAAGAGTACTGCTTCCGTCTTTGATTCAATAACAGTTTGTGACAAGCTATCGTTTACACCCTTACTAAACCATCAATACTTTCTATCTCGCTGCGAAAACATGTTTGTGGTTCACATTTCGAGAGAAAATCCTCGCCTTTCTCTTCTTCAACACAAATCAGGGGAGAATGGACCCTTTCAGACTCGCCAGCTTGATGAGAAATCTGCCATAATCGATGCGCAAACGAAGCTTGCCGATTGCTTTGTAGTATCCGATCCAAGTGCAACCGGCGTAGTATTTCAGCCAATACACCGACTCCGCATCTTTGAGGAATTCCAAATCACTGTCTAAAGTGTTGAATCCTTCTAAGTTCACACCGGTGTCAATCCTCTGAACAAGATTCACGGCGTAGTCAATGTTAAATTCATTCTCTGTGGTTGTGAAAGGCTTGTCTTGATCATCGTCATCGTCCACAAAAGCTCCTAGAGCATGGCCACCAACATTCGCCACTATCATCTCCCTCACATTGAAACCCTTCCTCGCAAAGAACTCCTTCAATTTCTGGAACGGGTCGTTCTCGTTGGGAAGCTCTCCATCCACGGTGTCCGGTTCGTCGACATCTTTACGCGGCGACACAGAGCGTACCAGCTTGCCAATAACGTTTGGTCCGTTTGATACTTTCATAGCTACTTCTGCTCCAAGTTGGATTCCGTCTGCAAACGATGCGCATTTCTGATTCTCGATGGTAGGCAAGTGCTTTCGAAGGAAGTCCAGCGGTGGTTGCAGTCTATCATTGTCCATATTCGTAATCTCATCCTTGAGACGAAGACTTCCGTTACATCCGGATTTTGGTTTGGCCTTGGTCGCCGTGATGCAATCATGAAAGGCTGCACGAGAAAACGCAGGAATGAGATCTGGATCTTCCTTCATACCCTCCACAAGAAGTTCTCGAATCTTGTGGTGCGCATAGTAGCAGTTAGAATAGGTTGCCGTGACAAGGTGTAGGAGAGCTGCCGAAAGCAATAGAAGAACACACAATCGATGTACCATTGCTCGATAGCTTGTCGAGGTTGCTGTGTGGAGACTCTGTCAGCGTAGAAGGTCCACTGCGAGCAAGATGTACACGACCACGGAAACGATCGGGGAACTTTTTGAAATGTATCTTTTCGTGAGAAAAAGGTGTTTCGGAGAACGGACAGGTCAGATTTGCACCTCGGTTGCACGCAATGAAAAGAATCATTATTTGACACGCAAGCGTAATGTGATGGGGCTTTTATGATGTTGTTCCTCCTATTGGAAGAAAGAATTCCATAGGTGTTGTGCTAGACAAAGAGCTCCGTGGATCCCCGTGATAACTTTTCCTCTCGAGTTACCAAACCACGCGAGCGTGATGACTTTTCCTCTCGAGTTTCCAAGCCGCGCGAGCATGATAACTGTCAGAGCATTTCTCCAGTCTCGAGGAAAGAGTGGGACCTCCTCCACCCCCTTTCCCAGTGCTGAGCAGAGATACATTGGTTTTGCTTCAACACAGTCGACGACGCTTGGCCTATGGTGCCTTCAAGATTTCTACAAGACCGCTACACTGATCGTATTCATGTGGAAGTGTTTCTGAGTTTTATTATGTTACGGTGACTGAAAAAGAACGGAATACTGAGCACAAGACATCATAACTTTATCCGTCAAAACAAAATATTTGCCATTTGCTACATTTCAGAACCGTTTCCTCTTTTGCACCGGTTCGCGGTGCATGGTTGATTCGCTAGCTGGACGCCATAGAAGAACTGTCCCACCTTCGGGCTTGGAAAAAACCGCGTCAGAAACCCAAAGCCATCTCTAGCTAGACTATGTAACAAATGTGCATAGAGCGGCTCTTTCCAAAGATCTCGCGCACAGAATCTTGATACTCGCGAACTTTTAATTTATTCTTGAGAGGAAGTCAAGCAGTCTTGAGTCGGTGTGGTGCTATCAGCTGCAGATGGCAGTCACAAAGCCGGCTTTGTTATCCTTGTAGTGTACTAGTTCTCGATACCGACGCAATGGTCGGGTCAACATCGCTTCCTTCTAGTTCGATAAATTTGTATCGATAACGTGCTTTCGCCAGCGGTGGTATGACTACAATAGTGCGGAAGGAGTGGACAGGAGAGTGCCTCCTCCCCTCCGATACGGAAACTACTTAGCAACAGTAACTCTACTGCCAAAGCATTTGACCAGTGCCAGTGTCTGCACTGCGTCTAGCTCGACGTTCCTGCGAACAGGTAGAGGACCTGTGTCTTCTATTCAGAGCTTTAGTGAACCTGTCGACAATCCTCTCCCCCCGTTCTCTACAGTCTGACTTGGAGCACTGTCTTGGACTCGCCTTCATCTCTGCTCTTAATCAATAGCGCAATCTAGACACAGAAGAGGCTACCCATGAGGAAAGCGCTAAGAAGAGGTTTGTAAAATTAACTCGTATTGAAGAAGCACCGAACTGTGTGTACGCACCATGTGGCGTAATTAGAGAAAGAGATCTCTATAGTACATGAATGTTGAAGATGTTGTTGACGTGTCGCAATTCGCGCACGTCGCACATGAAGTAAAAGAGTGGGCACCCAAAGAAAAGCTCCGCACCTTGGTCGGATTCCCCAAGAGTTTGGTTTTTTTATTAGTCTCTGGTGATTCAAGACCAGCTCGTGGGTTGCTCTTCTAGAGTTTTTGTGATGCTCGCGCTGCGTAGGTGTCGCTTTCATCTGGTAGCTGTCTACTTCGAGGGCCTACACAGTCCAAACACCTACATCCCAATCCAAACTACGGTCCAATCTTGGCTGCAGTTGCGCTATTTCATCCCAATTCCGCAGCACTCTGCTTCGGGGTGCACCTACGCATCCCAGCTGTGCTCGTGGGTGGTCAACAGATCTGTGCATTTTAGAGCTTGGCTGGTCTAAACAGTAAGATATGTGACACCTCGTAGGGTGTGCGAGCAGCGGGGCGGTACAAAACGCAAGAATTCAGGCCGATCAGGTCGCAAACCTGATAGTCCGAATAGAGTGCGAGGGAGTCAAGGGGGTTATGGATCGGGACAGAGAGGCTAGTTCGGTGGCGGTGACGTCTTGCTGGGTGATGGCGACCCCCCTAGTGTCTATACGACCGATGGCCTCATGTGAAGTCAATAGGCCTCATATGAAGCCATTTTTTATTTCTTTGTAATTAAACAATAAATGCAATCTACAAGCTCTGCATAATTGGAACATATTGCCAAACACTCTTCCTTTGATAGCCTCAACATTTGAAGTATGCATTACTAGATAATTGAAAGAGATCTTTTCTTTCGACATGTTTTTTTGGATAGTTTGAGGCCAAAAAAAAATTGGTTGTTGTTTTTTTGCGACAACATATGTTTGCTACAACAAAACTATATCGTTTTAAAGAAGAGCATTAAAGCTCTATTTGAATAGATTCTCGAGTCTTTTCCTCAACGATAGAGACGTATGGTTTTTATTTTTTTCTTCTTCCTTTTTGCTCTAAATTTGAAAATTCATATCTTGAATGAATTTCAGTTACTTCTTAAGAGAACTTTTGGCCTCATACAGTGCGTTTCAATAACATATCCCTTCCTAAAACCGGGCCAAAAATGTTTTCTGTACTGTAGAGCCAATTTCTCACCGAATAAAACCTTTTCAAGTCAAAAAACTTGTTTCTTAAACATATCCTTTATACAATAAAGAGCTCCATTATGACTTCTGTACCGCTTTTATCTTGCCAAACTATATAAAAATATTAGATTCGACCACAAAGGCATGATCCCAACTTTTATAGCGCAAAAACAAATAAAAATCCCAACAAAAAACAATTATTACAGAAAACTCTGTTCGGTATGAATTCAGGCGATGTTTGAACCATATCGCATTCTTTCTAACACAAAAACGCGTGGAAGTAAGCTTTATCTGTTTTGTGATACGTCATCGTGCAAAAACAATTGAAATAAAACAGTGTTTGAATGTAAAATGTCCTTAAATATGACGCAAAAAAAAGTCAAAACTGGTTAAACTATACAACAGCAAAAGATTTTTCTTTTGAAAACGCACCATAAACGCAAACGTGCGTTTTGTTCTTCAGAAAAGCCTCATTATCAAAAAGTACATCTGAGATGGTTTTAAACGGCACATTTAAAGTAACATCAATTCAAATAGCGATTTCAGAAGCTGAAATGGCTTTTAAAAGTTATGATAAAGTGTTAGAAAGTTATTGCCACTTTATTCCTACTTTACGTATGAATTAAATTATGATTTTTAGCAGGATGGTGCGCTTGTAAAAAAGTTAAATGTTTAGAAACAGTACATGAATGATTTAAGTATGACTGATACGGATCTTTCATGACGAATTTCCGATGTACACTCTACTGAAAACACCAATGGGGTGCTAGATCAGATGATTTATGGGCAAATTAGACAGTTCAGTACAGGTTTATATTCGAAAGTTTGTATCACAAATTACAATGACAGAATAACGTTTAATTTAATTCATTTTTTTATTGAATAAATGATAACACTCTCTGTAAGTTTCAGTAGTGTTAAAGAGGCGAAAACAAACTACTAAAAGCGCGCTGTAGAGAATATGACTGACGAAAAGATATGTTTTTGAAACAGTATTTTGACTTGATATTTTTCATGTGTTGTTTTCATTGAGTGTACTGTAGTCGAAAAGGCAATTTACGAAATATTTGTGCAAGGGATATGTTATTGAAACAGACTTTATGAGGCCAAGCTGGCCTCAGGTGAGGCCAATCCTCCGGGCGTGTAGACACTGGAGGACGCTGCCCTTATTTTTTGAGGTCGCCCCAAAATCTAAAGAGCAGCTCACCACTGGCAGATCAGCCAGAGGTGCGCATCTTCTGCGTAGAGTCGCTCTACGCAAGACACGTTAGACATGTGTCCACCTAGTCTGTCGGCTCGATCTTAGTTCGTCACGAACAATCGGATCTCATCCACCACACGTCTCGCGTGGAAGGTAAACCATACATCTCGTACAGTAAGCCTCTGTAAGTATTGAACAGTATTCAAGTACTATGACAGTCCTAGGTCGAGCTAGTAGTCGAAGTCGTCCGTGTCGTTAGTCAGGTGACTTCCGGCAGCAGAGGCTGTGTTTATGTAGAGTTCGGTGTTCAGTCTGCAGACTAGTGCTTAGTGATACATCCCCATATGCCTAGCGGTTGCAATGTAATATCTATTCTCTCGTGCATATTTCTTGTAGTCCAAGACATTCACACCCTGACGCAATTACACATGCGGTCAGGTCGAGCATCCTAGAACCAGCCAGGAAGCTGTGCGCTATAGTTATAAGAACCGCTCCAAGCCATCCAGCAGAAAAAGTGCTTCTATTTCGAGTTGTATAACTCAGATCACATTTCCTGCGTAGTAAATTATGCTAGAAGTTGAAAGGTAGTTCTGAATGGAATTTAAGTAAATATGATAAGGTATAACAAACTCGATTGCAACCATGTCCGAAAAATGATTCGGAAGATCCTGTGAGAAAGAAACCCATCCAAAAGGTGTTCAGAACCAATGTTCAAATTTGTGAAACAACTGGCTCGTTTTCCGAGTGGTCATGTCGACAACATGAAAGCTGAATGAAAACAAACGTCTGCTTTTATTAACCACACATTAACTTACGAGTAGAGTGCTGAGAAGCGGTGTTGGGATCAGCAAAAAAACTTTAAATAGGGCGGACGAAAATGTATCTGTGAACAATCAATGAATGGAAGAGGCCGAAAAGAATTGGTAGCGAAATTCTTAAGTACCCTGGAACATTGTAGCAATTGCTTTATTTCTATGTGTATGCACTCAATGGGCGAACTCGAACTGTTTAGAAATACATAGCGCCTTCACTATTTATGGACTCAGTTGTGGTTGGATGTGTCAATGACGTCCATAAAAAGGAGAAACTGCTACACGCATTCATAGCAATGACGAAAGATTTCATGTAGCGTCACAGATCCTCGAAGATTTATCAATTCTGGAATAGAGCTGGATTAGTAGCAAATCCGGAATGGACGACAAGACCTCTCGAATTATTCTCGAGTCACAGTATGGCATAGAGCGTTGGGTTACTGGAACATGACAGATGAACTTTGCTACACATTTGAAAGAAAATTGCAGGATCATGTCACGCCCCTTCCATCCAATGTTTTAATGCAAAGTTTTAATTGCTCAAAACAAACGCCTCACGCAAAAGATCTCTTCGATGTCATGCGGAAGATGAATGCATAATAAAACTGACACATGTTCATCCGCGAATAACGCAGTCGTTTCAATAAAGTGGGAAAAGAGTCAAGAAAAAATAACAAACACGCAAACACCTCCTTTTCCTGGGTCGAAGTATAAATAGTGCCAAACCGTCAGTCGCCCCGCTTTGCACCACACGAAACAGGACTCAAGCGGCCATAACCCCACGGTTTTTGCTGCAATCACAGAAAAGAGCTCCGATTAAACCGACCCTCTTTAAACACAGACATCAAGGTGCTGCTATTCTGTGGGCCGAACGTGACTGTAGCACGGTCCCCATGCAGTTGATCGGGGTAACGCTGTGGTTGGTACACTATAATACGAGGGCGTTTTCGTGGCGGAACTGCTCTCCGGGGGAAACACGTTTAGACTCCGTACGTTCGCCACATCGTCGAACTTTCTGAGGTGCTCTGCTTTTTTTATGCGATGGAAAGGTTGTTAAATATCGAACTCATCACTCGTAGCTTCCAACATTTCTTTTCAAACCTATCTTCACGAACTCAACAAGAAGAACAAAAACCTCTACTCTCTAGTATTCCATCTCCCCATATCATTCTTTCAAAAACTACCCCAGCTTAAAATATCGCAGCTGAACATCATGAATCCTTTATGGTTGATTGTGACTACTATAATGGTTTTCATCTGGAGCGCCACACCAGTTCAATGTCACCAGACAATAGCCTATCCGTTCCCGTTCTCCAAGTATTCGAAATGCTCTACGGATAACAATTGTAAAACGCCTTGCCCTTCAACATATCTGCGCGGCGACGTGAATCCAAACAACCCGGCCATACTCGTCTCCCGGGGAGATACCTTCGAAATTCGGATTAATCGAAACAATCATGACTACGGTTTTGCACGCTACGCACTGGTATCTCTGGAGGACCGATTCGATTGGGATAAACATGATCAGGGCGCATTTCTTTACATGTGTGACGACGTCAACGAAACGGCTTGCGAGGCCTGGAATTGGAACAGAGAGTGCTACTTTGATCGATCGGGGCATTTCTATAAACACATTCTTCGCGCGCCGTCTCACGCACCGGACGGCGTGTATGTGTTGGGATGGGCTTGGTATGGTGGAAACTTTGAGGACTTTTTCGACTGCACGTATATTGAGATTCGGGGAGGCGATCTAGCGCGATCGCATACTCCGTACTTTGATGCTTCAAATTCGAAAACGGCCCAGGACGGAAAATGTATGGCTACTTCTACCGAGATCGGAACGTGCACATTCGAAAAGTGTAAACTGAAGAACGGGTTGATCAAGCTGGGCTTTCGCACGCCGTCTGTATTTGATGGAAGTGGGCCAGACCGAATCAAGCAGTCGTTCCTAACGCCATATGTACGGCCAAGTGCGACAGTAGCCGTGAGCGGAATGGCAATTGTGGACGCGGACAACCCTTCGGATGTCAAGTACTGGAGCGGGGACTACATCGAGGGCATTAGTGAGGTGCAAATATGTCTGAAAGGGTTCAGGCCGGCAATCACGTGTGTGACGGAGGGTGAAGTGGACTATACTCACTTTTTCAAGGATGGATGGACTTACTCGTACGACTCCGAAGAGCCATTTGACATGGAAAACTCGGATTTCTCGCGTGAAAGGTTTCAGTCTCTGAACTTTGACCATTCCAGGACGCACTTTTCGGTGGGGTGCATGGCGAAGGGGAAGGACGGTTCCGAGTCGTGGAAGACCATTTCTGTGAGTACGATATTTGATGACGGATCGTGTTAGATTGAAGGGCTCAGCTGCAGCTGTAGATATAGCACGTAGAGCGCTGCGGTTGTGACTCGTTTGGCTGACAGAGGGCGTATGTACATACTGAGAGGACAGGACCTCTCTACACTCTGTGGTCGCATGATTCTACATGGAGCCAAGTAAAAAGCGGTTTATGGATTCCTCGCGGCTGCGGGCTACACGTGGCCGGTAACGGCGAGCAGAGCACACGTGCGCTCTAGTAATTGATTGGTGGCTGAACTCCACGTTGCATCACTGCTTCCCGTTGTACAATGCTCAACCTCTTCCTTCCGTCTTGGCAACTTAACAGCGCGTAGATACGACGGGGGCCTCGGAATCATGCGTTGGTTTTGAAAGCAAACAAGCCGGTATTTAGTGGATCAAACATACAAAAAAAATGAAAGGGAAAAAGGAAATGACTCACACACTCTCTCTTGACTAGGTCAAGATAGAACTGGCTCTTGATTAGGTCAAGATATTTCCGACTTCTCGCACCACTTGAAGCTTTTATCAAAGATCAATTTCACGCACCGCGACGTTCAACATCAGGCTGCAATCGTTTGAGTGAAACTGGAACCACTCCTCCTCGACGCTCTTCATCAGTAACAACCGTTTCTTCGGGTGTCGATGGGTGAACGTCAGCTTTTCATGCCGTTTGTTGATGGGCCAGTGGCTGCAATCTGATTTTTCTACTTCCATCCTTCCCATCTCACAGAGGCAGTCGCATTCAAGCCCGGCCACTCCGACAAATACGTGCTCCGCATCTTCTAACTCTGCATGTTGGTTCCGCTTTATACCTTCCTGTCTCCACAGGCTGAGCTCAATGAAAAACTTGTTTTCGACCACCAGCGCCTTGACAACGTAGTGAAGCTTGGATAATGTTGCGCCGCACTCCTTGTTCATGATTTGGGTGCTGCACTCCATCCTCTCAAAAGTCACCTTGAATGTCACATTGAACGAGTCTTGTTTTTCTTTTTCCAACGATAGTCTTGTGCCCATAGATTTCTTGAGCGCCTTCTTGGGCACTCGAGGCCAGCTTTTCGTCAGCGAAATGCAGCGATCAAGAGCCAATTGGCTATAGCGCCATTCTACGTTTTCCAACAATGTGATGTAGCGATTGTCGTCGCGAGTGCCATGCAAGCCCTTGTTCACCACAAAGTGGAAAAAGTCGCCCAGGTACCTGGAACGCAGTCCAATGGCGTAGTTCAACATCACTTGCACCAAGTCGAGATGGTGCAACAGCTGCCATACGTTTGAATACGAATCGCCGTTCTCGCGGTGAAACGAATAGTCCGTCCAAAGCATGGGCGCATAGTCGACGGAACACAAAATGGGATCGTACTCAAGAACGATGCGACGTGCAATGTGGCCCCAGAATAGGCGCGGAAGTGAATCGCCCAGCATCTGCAACACGTAGTCGTACGTGTGCAAAAAAGCCGGCAGGCGTAGCCATGAGTCGGTAGTGCAGTCGAGCAGCAGCTCCATGTGCGCATAGTGTAGCGGCAATAGCCCACATTTCTTGGTGAGTGCGAGAAAGATGGGAGGCCAATCGTGCAGGCTGATGTCGTTGAGAAGTAAATAGTTTTCCAGCACAACGAGAAAATGTCCCATTTCTTCGGGGTGCACGTCTATATCGATATTGACCGTGTTGTCGTTGTTTTTTTGGGGCAGTAGGGAGGGGGCCAATCGCTTGATACGAAGCGAGCCCACACAAATGTCCAGAGTGTGCGTCTTGGCACCGTCAAGCAGGGCGAGGCGTGTGCGGGGCTCAGGGCCCTCGTTGATGCGAAGCTGCTCGATCTGCTCTCGAAGAAGGACGGATGGGTGAAGAGTTTTAAAGCTGAGAATCCACGCACCTATTGGTATGGCTTCGCGCCCGAGCCCGCTGAGTACGGCGTCATCATCCTCGTCTAAATTATACGAATGGTCAATACCGTCGGGGTGGTGGCAGAGGTGGGAGTAGTCGGTGGTAGGGTCGCTTTCGTAGTCGGAGGGAACAGACTGCATTGAAGAAGACATGAGGGCATGTGTTTGGGTTGGAAAGCCCAGCGAATTCACTCAATGGTGTTAAGCTACGGGTGGTTTCTGCAGGGTGACGTATTTGAGTAGGAGGAGAGAACTCATTTCTTCCTTTTCTTTTTTGTCGGTGTCGTTATGTTTCGGCTTTGCTAGTGGTGTTTCGAGAGCACCAGAGGGTGGATAATGTTTTACGAGAGCACAGCCACGAACAGAGGAGTTTTGCGAGCGGGCTTGGATTTTTGAATTTTGAAGCGTGGCTGGTTTTTCCGGGACTGGAATGTTTTAGAAATTGAATTTGAGAGGAGTGAGAATAGAGGTTGAACGAGGGAGAGAGAGAAACTGTTAGACACATACAAGTGTCGTGGGCGTGCGAATGTATGTGATTGTGCTTGTTTATGAGTTATGTCGACTAGAGAGACAGGAGAACAGATGGATGAGAGGGAGCATGAGAAGCGAGGGGAAGAGGAGGAGGAGGAGGCATTGGAACTCATAGCGTACGTCGAGGAGTGGCTAGATGCAGTGTGGCGGCATAATGGCGGGCCATCGGCCGGCGCAGCGGCTGATCGGCGCGTGGCTCTGGCCAAGGAGGCTGTCCACGAAGCCGGGCGGCTGTATGGCGAAAGGGGCGTGGATTGGCCGGAATTTGTTCGCCGCGTGAACGATGGGACGCGCTTAGTGAGCCGACGAGCTCTGCGTGGCATATGCATGCATCGGCGAATGATTCGGGCGCGTGCTCAACGGGAAAAAGCGAAAAAGAGAGCTGAAGGCGAGGATATGGTGGTGGACGGGGGACAGAATGAGCAGGGGAAGGCGCACAGGGCAGAGATAGAGATGAGGGAGGGGGAAGCGAAAGAAGAAGAGTTGAATACGGAAGAACAGAAGAATGAGACGAAGATGACGGAGAAAAGGGCGGAAGTGGAGAAGCACCGGACGTTGGGGGAGGAAAAAGCGGAGTTTTGGCTGTGCGAGCACGTCAGCAGAGTTGGTGAGGCCCACAGGCACGACGTGGAAGTGGTCCGAGGGGATGAACGGAAGTTGGCGCAGGAATTCACCCGGCACGCACTGAGCTTTATGCAAGAAGAAGACGAAGAGGAAGTGGGCGGGGAAGGGAAGGCGTACGTAGCAGGCAAAGAGGACGATCCATCGCCGGAGGCGTTGCAGCGGGCTCGCGAGGCAATCGAGTTGCAGCACGCCCAATTTGAGCGCGGGCAGCAGTGCGTGCACGAGCTCATAGACGCAGTAAGGGGTATAGTTTGTGGCGTTGCCGCCGACAACGCAATATCGAGCTTGGACATATATGAACACTTCGAGTACCATCAGTGCGGCCTGGGCGACATGGCAGAGGCGGCTCTGGGCGGCGTTGGACTGGAGATGGACAGCAGTGGCGCACCTAGCGCGCAAGCGGTGGTGTCGCTGGGACGACGTCTCGCGGGGCTTCTGTTGTCGCCGCGGGCAGCCGCAGCGGCGCGTCGCGAGCTCGGGCGTGACACCAGCGGTGCGATGGCGGCCGCCTCGGTAGCGCAGTGGGGCGGCTTCGAACTTCGTGATGTGGCAGCGCTGCTAGTAGCGCAGCGTCGAGTATTGCGACGCGGTCGCGCAAACCGTCGCGCAGATCGCGTGCGACGGCGTCTGAGCAAGCTCGAGCGAAACGCCACCACCGGTGCCGCCGCTCACGCCGCGCGAGCGGAGCGGTGGCTCATGGGCGGGGCGCTTGACGTGAGGCGCGAGGCGGCCGTCGCCGAGCGTGACGCACTCCGCACCGGCGGCGTCCGCCGCGGCGGCGGCGACGACGAAGACTGCGATAGTGGCGATGCCGTGGGCGAGCAGCTGGTGGTGCGCGCCAAGACACTGCGGGCGAGGATGGCGGCGCGCTGGGCGCTGCGGCGCGGCCACGGCGACGGAGACGGCGTGGCCGAGAAGGCGGTGGTGGTGCTCGGCATGGGCACCGAGCTGCACGTGAAGCGGCTGCTGCTCACGTTGGCGCGGCTGCGTGCGCGCGGCCGCCCGCTGCGTGCGCGCGCCGCCACCGCCGCGCTGTATGCCGAGATGCCGCATTTGCGCTCGTGCCGCGCGCTGCGGTTGCGCCGTCTGCGCGGTGGCGCCGGCGTTGGCTGACCGCGTGTGCGTGTGCCTTTCCATCTGTTTGTTGGTCGCCTCCTCAGCAGCCGCGGCTGCTTTGCGTGCCGGGCTTCTTGGAGAGGAAGGACCATACGGAGCTTTTGAGTGTATTCTGCGTAGTTCTTTGGATGAGCTTCTCTGACAAAATGCCGGTGGCCGCCTCATGCCGTGACATTCTTTGTCACCAGGGACCACCCTCAACCATCATTCCTTGCTTCCTGCTGACCGCGGACCCTAGAACTGTAGCGCGACTGAACGAATCTTGCTCGCCTTTCCTGGTTCTCCCAACTTTTTCCCCATATTGTACTCTTCGTGCGTACAGAAAACACCTCGCCGGTTTTATGCAAGCTAAATCAGGGATAGGAGGCTTGTTTTAATGACATTTGGTTCTCGTGATGTGGGTTTCTGTTTTTGCTGCATCGTTTCGACATTGACCTCCGCGGTTTGTTTTGCCTGTCACCATTCCCAAAGACGAGAACCGCCCCCGATTCCTTCGAGCTTCCAGACTTGTCTCTTATGAAGACTGGAAACGTACTCTGCCTTCTTGCTTGCGGCTACGCTTCGTTTTTGCGAATCCGTGACAGAGATTTTGAGCTTTCTCTCACCCATTCAGTGCTTGCAGTTTTGACCGTCGGATTCAACCGCTTGTGGACTAGATTCGCTTTTCTTTCACATGCAGTTCTAGTATATATTCTCATTTTCCGGGTTTCATTTTTAAGCGAACAATTGTCTTAGTTGGAATCTGAAGCGGCGAGGGCAAAAGAGATTTTGCTTCTCCGTTGGTCAGAACGTGCACAAGAGCACGTCCTGCTAGCAAGCAGCAACCCAGGGGAAGTGGTGGATGGGGTAAAGAATAGCTAGGAACAACCGATCCCCCGATCGTAATGCGAAACGAACTGAGCGCAACTCACTTCACTGCTGAACGCGTCGTTGCGGCTGACTGCAACAAACTTGATCAAGACACGCACAGTGTGGAGAATAGTAAAAAGCACCCAAGGGTATTCTATGCGTCGATCGTGGGATTGTATTGTGAGTACATCTTGATTGCGCCGCTGTCAGTGCTCCACATCATCTGGCAATCACAACTACACAAGCCGTAATTCCATCGATGCGACGTGCACACACCAGGAGTTGCGTTGTGTATCGTTTCGTTTGAATTCGTTCTCGAAAGTTCAAAGTGTGCCACGGGGCATAAATGTCTGTGTTGTCACATTGACGTCACTGTGACGCATTGCAAGTCAGAAGCACATTGCTCGTTCCTTGAAGGGCTATTGTGTTCTCCATGATAATAGAGCAGAGTCAATTTCACTGGCCTTTGTGCGCACGAATTTGTGTTTGTGGGTTATTGTCCGGTTGGTGTGCGTATTTGCATGGGGACAAGGTCCGAAAATCGTCAAACCGTTGGTGCGTACTTGCTGCTTCCTGGCGCGTGGAAGCACAAATGACACCGTGCGTTGTGTGGCCAACGACGAGCACACAGCTCAGTGGTCGATGCTTCGCTTGCGGTTGTACTCGCAGGGCGACCGCAAGTACGCGATGGTAGAGTCCTTGCTGTTGCGGACTTACCTTAGTGGCTCTGACACTGATCGGCGATGCAGTAGTAGCGGGAAGGCGTTCGGCTTGAGCAGACCTTCCCAAGTGGCTGGCTTTGGTACTGATCAGCAATCAGTAGCCAAGAGGTGCAGGTGCGAGGGAGGCTGCCTTGGTGGCACAGAGGTCCAATCGGAGGACGTATGGCTGCGGTAGCGCAGAGGTCCCTTCGGAGGACGTACGCCGGCGAGGGGGGTCGGTGATTGGTCCAACGAATTAAATGCCTTGCTAGCGATTGAATTGCCAGCGTAGCATGTGAATGGCACGCTGGCAATGATGGCAATGCGCTGGCGTGCTACAGTTGTCGTTTGCCGAATTGCTACAGCTGTTCCGGTGAACTCAAGTCCGTCCGGCAACGGAGCTTGTCAGCGGCACGGACAATGCAAAGTGCGCAAGCTCATCATCCACAGCGTCATATCTGTGGCTGAGGAACGAGCATAAACAGAAATGTTCCGTTTTCCGAAGCAGTCATCCATCCTTGAGATTAATTCTTTCGCCACGTTAAGATGAAGCACGCCGTTCTGAAATATGTGCGCGAGGCTGTCTGATTTCATTTTGTGGGTGTAGGGATGGTGGTTGATGAATTGCGACATTGACACCGATGAGGTGTTGTTTTGCTTTGATTTGCTTTCTCGTCGTTGAAAGGGAAATGCTCTGGAAAGTTTGCTGTAATAGGGCAGCTGATGGTGCGCCAATCAGAAGTCTGGCTGGCCGATCTGCAGTAACAATCTCTGGCTAGAGAGGATGTAGTAACTTTGAAGCTTTTGATGGGCGCGGCTCTTTTGCTTTTGTGTTTGGAGACAGTATGTACCTTTGTAGGTAGTGCTTGAAGACGGCAGCGTGTAGATGATCAGATTCAAGTTGTTTGAGAAACAAGTGCTCTACAAAAGTGTGCGGCCAGACACTGACGAGGGCGCGTGCAGCAATTTATCTGGAGAGCTCCCACATTGCTTGTGCGTTCTGTGTGGTGAAGAAACACGTTCTTTTCTGAGAGCCGTAGTGACGGTTGGAGACACTTTTTAGCTGCATGGCACGACTGGGTTTCTTCTTCATCTCATTCATAGCGTTGGGCATGATAGAGTATTGGTATGTTGCCACTCTTTTCTTCGGCCAAGTCGGGTGCGTACAGCACGTGTGAGAAGGAACGATGAACGTTTCTTCTCGCAAGTTGAGGACGTGCACGTTGGGCGACTCCCGCGCCACGTGTGCGCGCCGTTGCTTGGCGAGCTCGCGCGAGCTTTAGGCAGAGATTGGCAGCGCGCCGGCACGGCGCGAGACGGCGCGTCAACTCAGCCATGGCCGCGCACTTTGTCACCACGCTCAACGACGTCGCCGCCGACGCGCCGTCCCCCCTGTCGTATCCACCGCCATCGTCGTCGTGGTCGTCGCCGCCGCCGCCCGAGCCCTCTCGCCTCACCAGACAGCGCTCGCGCGACGCGCGTCGCGCCGTGCGCATCTTCGCGCGCGCCGCCACGCGCTCAAAGCACGCGCCGCGCGCCACTGGCCCCGACGCCGACGCCCGCCGCCCGCGCGCGCCCCGCTCCTCCACGGAGTCCTCCGCGTCCGACTGGACGCTGCGCGACGGCGGCGCCGACGGCGGCGGCCGTAGCGACTGGCGGCCGCGGCGCGGGCGCGCCGCCTCGCGTCTGGGCAGCTTCCGCTCGGCGCGCAGCGAAGGCGCGCGCGGCGCGCGCGAGAGCACCAAGACACGGGCGCGCGCGGCGCTGGGCGTCGTGGGCGACGCGCTGTTGCAGTGCGGGCGCGCGTGGGCCATGTGGGGCGCGCCGCTGTCGGCGATGGGTGGGCGCGCCCGCGACGGGGCCAATGCTCATTGACGTAAAAGGAAGACGTAGGTTTACTCAATGCGGCGCGGACGAGTTGAGTGTGGTGCTACAGCGTGGCTACCACTTGCGTCGACACACGTCGTTGACGCAGCGCAGCCCGTGTGCGCAGCCCCAGCACGGGTCGTGGCAGCGGCCGCCCTCGCGCATGGGCATGGCGCACTTGCCGCCGCCGTTGCCGTCGCCTGCGTCGCCGTCCTTCTTGCACACCAGACCGCTGTTACAATCGGCATCGTGCGCGCAGTAGGCGCACTTTTCACTGCGAGACACGCAGCGCATGTACTTGGAGCAGCGTTGAGACGGCGGACACATGATGCATGCGTCGCCGTTGCCGCCGCCGGATCGGTCACACCACGCGTTGAGGGGAAGCACGCGCGCACAGCGCCCTGTCTGGAGGTGGCAGTACAGGTCGCCGGCGCAGTCGCTTCTGGCTGCGCACGGCTCGCACAGCGCCGCCTTGGCGGGGCGCGACGCGGATGGAGATGGCGATGGCGACGGTTTGGGCGAGCGACTGGTCGACGGGCGCGGCGAGCGGCTCGACGATGGCGACGGCCTGGGAGAGCGGCTCGACGACGGCGATGGCGACGGTCGCGCGCTCGAGCTTGGCGACGGGTGCGCGCTCGGGCTTGGCGACGGTTGCGGCGATCGGGACGACGACGGCGATGGTGACGGCCTGGGGCTGGAGCTCCGCGACGGCCTGGGGCTTGAGCTCTGTGACGGCCTGGGGCTTGAGCTCTGTGACGGCCTGGGGCTGGAGCTCTGTGACGGCCTGGGGCTTGAGCTCCGCGACGGCCTGGGGCTTGAGCTCTGTGACGGCCTGGGGCTTGAGCTCTGTGACGGCCTGGGGCTAGAGCTCCGCGACGGCCTGGGGCTGGAGCTCCGCGACGGCCTGGGGCTGGTGCTCATCGACGGCCTGGGGCTGGAGCTCCGCGACGGCCTGGGGCTGGAGCTCATCGACGGCGACGGCCTGGGGCTGGAGCTCATCGACGGCGACGGCGGGGTGCGGGCGACGGGCGGCGGGCGGCGACACACGCCGCGCACGCAGCGCAGCGCGGCGGCGCACGCCCAGCACGGGTCGGAGCAGCGGGCGCCCTCGCGCATGGGCTTGGCGCAGACGCCGCGCGCGCACACCAGACCGCTTCGACAGTGCGCGCCGCGGCCGCAGCGGCCGCACTTGGGCGACAGCGGCGGCTGGCAGCGGCCGCGCACGCAGCGCAGATTGGCCACGCACCGCGAGCAGCGCGCTTTGCAGTTGCCGCGCGGCGCTACGCTCTTCACGCACGTGTTGCGCACGCAGTGCAGCCCGCGGGCGCAGCGCGCTTTGGCGCCGCAGCTCGCGCAGCGCTTGCGCGCCGCGGGGCGCTTCTTCGGGGCGGCGGGGCGGCGCTTCTTCGGGGCGGCGGGGCGGCGCTTCTTCGGGGCGGCGGGGCGGCGCTTCTTCGGGGCGGCGGGGCGGCGCTTCCTCGGGGGGGCGGGCTTCGTCGGGCGCGGGCGGCGGTGGTGAGGCGGCTTCGGTCGCAACGGTTTGAACGGGGGCTTGGTGCGCGGCTGCGGCACGCGCGGGCGCAACGGCTTGCGCGGGGCGGGGCGGCGGTACTGGTGGCGGCGCGGCGGGGGCCGCGCGTTCGGCAGGCGCGGCTTGCGGCGCGGGGGCTGCGGCTTGGGCTGCGGCTTGTGCG
Organism: Agarophyton chilense; assembly: GCA_030374765.1. Taxonomy (NCBI): domain Eukaryota; phylum Rhodophyta; class Florideophyceae; order Gracilariales; family Gracilariaceae; genus Agarophyton; species Agarophyton chilense. The sequence goes on from JARGXX010000138.1 coordinate 868,922, forward strand.
GCTGCGGCTTGTGCGGCTGCGGCTTGCGCGGCGCCGTGTTCCGCGGCGGGTGCTTGGCGTGCGGCTTGACGCACGGCGTGTTGGCGGCGCGCGGCGCGGCGTACTTGCCGCGCACGACCGGCTGCGCGGCGGCGCGGGGCGGCAGCGCGAGGCACACGCCCAACGCAAGCGCAAGCGCGAGCGAGAGCGCGGCGGCGCGCGGAAAGACGGTGCGGCTCGTCATGGCGGTGGGGCGGCAATGGGGAGCGTGTGGGACGGCGGGGCGGGGCGCCTCAAGTAGACGCGGCGCGACGCGGGGCGCAAGGGGCGCAAGGGGCGCGCGCGACGGCGCGCGTGGCGCCCCTTTGTCGCTGATAGCGCTCACCGCGGCGGCGGCAGCGGGGGGGAGGGAAGGGAAGGCGTCATGGCGGCGGCGGCGGCGGCGGCGGCAGCGGCGGGAGACGTGGCGCCCGATGCAATCGCCGCTGTGCCGCCGCCGCCGCGCGCGCGCCTCGCACCCAATGCTGCGCCGCGCGCCAGCTCGCCGCCGCAATGCATGCAATGGAATGTGCCGCGCGCCGTGCACTGACAGGGCACGTGAGCACGTGAGCACGTGAGCACGATTCCACACGCGTGCACGTGAGCACGTGTGCACGTATTCCACACGCGTGTGCACGTGAGCACGTGTGCACGTATTCCACACGCGTGTGCACGTGTGCACGAGTAGCGGAACGTGAACGTGTGCGGTTGGCGACTTGGCGCAGCGCTGCAGCTCGCCACTACAAAGTCATCGCCCCGCGCGCGTCTCACGCCGTTCAGGCCGCGTCGCTGCGCGCGCTGACGAGCGCGCGTCCCGCCGCAGCCGCCGCTGACGCAGCCCGTTGCATCACAGCCCATGTAATAAGTGCGCGCTCTGCGCGAGATGCGTGTGTGTGTGCGCCGGTGACGCCTCACTCCCGCGCTCGCGCTCGCTCGCGCTCGCTCTCGCTCGCTCTCGCTCTCCTTGCCTCCGCTCTCATCATGCAGAATACCCTGGTCAGTCTCTGCGCCGCAGGACTGTGGCACGAAGCCGACGCTCTCATTGACCATCTCGTCACGCTCAGTGAGCAGCAGCTCGCGCGCGCCCTCCAGGAGACGCACGGCACCCCGGCGTGGACCAGTCTGCACTACGCCGCCATCTGCAACCCAACGCCGCCCACGCTGGCCAAGCTCGTCGCCCACGGCGCCGACCTGCACGCGCGCGGCAACTCCGGAAGCACCGCGCTCCATCTGGCCGCGTGGAGCAATACCGAGCACGCTGCCCAATTGCTGCTCTCACACGGCGCCAATGTGGAAGCCAGCAGTAAAAACGGAAGAACACCACTTATGTTTGCGGCGCGACGCGGCAACTGCAACATGATGCACGCGCTCGTGCAGCACGGTGCCGACCTGCACGCGCGCGACCAGCGCGGACGCACTGCGCTACACTTTGCAGCCCAGTCTGGCCGCGCCGACGCCATGCACGCGCTGTTGCGCGCCGGCGCGGAGGACAGCAGCGACGCGGACGGAGTGACGGCCGCCGAGCTTGCCGACATGGAGGAGGCGCTCCACGTTGCGCATCATGAGCATCATGAGCATGATGACGTGCGCTCGGATTGGACGCTGACAAGTACGCTTTGCGCCGCTGCGTCCAATGTGCGCGGCTGGGGCGATCGACTTGCTGCTTCGCTTGTTGGTCGCCACTCGCCTGCCGCCGACCCCAACGCGTCGTTGCCGCCTAGTGCGCCGCCCAGCCCGGTGCTGCGCGCGGGCGACGCGCTGTTGGGCGCGGGCGACCGCCCGGTGCGGCGCGGCGAGTTGTACGCGGCGGTGGGCGCCGGCGTGCTGCTGAGCATTCTGCTGCCCATGGCGAGGGCGGGCGGCGGCGGCGGTGGCGCGGGCGGCTAGAACGACAGCGCCCGTTGGAGAGAGATTTGCGAGGGAGAGGCGTTGCGTGTGCGGCTCCGGGGGAACGGTGGGAACGGTTGCCGTCGAGTACCTCGGTAGCAGTAGCGTGTGTAGTGTGTAATGTTGTTGTAAAGTGACGGCACAGCAAGCCAAGCGCTGGAGACTGTGACTGCTTTGCGCCGAGAGCGACGGCAAATAATCAGGCGGCCACTGTCGCACACGGCGCGGACGCGCGCGGGGAGGCAGATTTAGTCGCGCAGTAGACACGAGCACTGGGGTGACACCGGCTCGACGCCGGCTCGCAACAAGAACGCGCGCAGCTAAAGCAGGCGCACACAGCAGCAGCAGCAGCAGCAGCAGCAGCAGCAGCAGCATGCGGCGCAACGCACTCACCGGCGCGCTGGTGGCGGCGTGGCTGGCGGCCGCGCTGGCGACGGCGACGGCAACAACGGCGAGCGGCGAGCATCTGGTCAACGGGCCGTTCTACGTCAGCCGCGTGGGGTGCGACGTGGAAAGCCTGCAGCCGCGGCGCCGCGTCGGAGCGTCCGCCAAGACGCGCGAGCTGCCGCCGGCGGACGTGGGCGTGGGCGTGGACGTGGACGTGCCGCGCGCGGCGGCGGCGCAGTCGCGCGTAACGACGCGGCCGCGCGCCGAACGCTGCTACATCGCGTCGGAGACAAAGCGCACGGCGTGTTGCGCGCGCGCCGCGCGCAGCGACGCGCTGTTCGAGACGTGTCTGCTAGAGGCGGAGCAATACTTTGAGCGCGGTGGAGCGGGAACGGTCGCGCTGGGGCGCGTGGACGAGGCGTTGGTTCAACGCGAGCTGCAACTGCTGCGCGGCGTGGTGACGCTGCAGCAGGCGGCCGAGCGCGAGCGCGAGCGCGAGCGCGCGGAGGACGCCGACGCCGCCTCGAAGGTTGCGGCGGCGGCGGCGGCGGCGGCGGCACAGCGGCTGCGGCGCTGGGCGGCGCGCATGAAGCGCGCGGAACGCGCCATGACGTTGTCGTCCGACGAGGCGAACAAGACGGCGCGCAGCGGTCGAGTGGCGTACGCGCGCTTCGCGAGACGACTGCGACAGTGTCGCGCCGACGGACTTGTTGCCGCCTTCTTCCATAAGGGCGCGCGTCGTTGGGTGGCCTGTACCATGCTTGTGGCGCGCGACGCGCGCGTGGGCTATTGCGCGGACGCCACGCTGCTGCGCGCCGCGCCGCGGCGGCCGCCCGTGCACTGCTTCGACACGGGCCGCATGGACGAGGCGTATCGGCGCTGGGGCGGGTTGGGCGCGACGGCGACGGCGACGGCGACGGCGAGAAACGCGGGGGCGGCGAGGCCGGCGAGGGAGGCGGATAACGGCGGCGGGACGGTGGTGTTTGTGGACCTGCTGGGCGACGGCGACGCGGCGCGCTGCGCGGACGCCGACCTGAGCCACTCGTGCTACGCGCTGTGCTGCGACACCATGTACCACGGCTCGCACTTTTGCCGCGACGCCGGCGCCACGTGCCTGGGCTGACGCCGAGCGCACGCGCACCAATCTCTGCAAGCACACACTTGACCCGCGTTGGTCTTCTTCTTCTCTTTTTGCATCTCCGCTCGGTTGCACGCGTCCACGAGCCCACGCGTCCACGAGCCCACGTTTCCACGCGCCCACGAATCCACGCGCCCACGTTTCCACGCGCCCACGAATCCACGCGCCCACGTTCCCACGCGCCGCCGCCGCGCGCTACTTGAGCGGCGCGGATCACGAGAAGCCGCGCGCCACTCGCGCCCGCCCCCCGCGCGATCCGATCGTCTCGTCATCCCGTCGTCGCCCCCTTCGTCGCCCCCTCCGCCATCCCCTTTCTCCCCCCTCCACCCCCCTCCACCCCCACCAACCCCCGCCATGGCCGCCAACAACCCGCGGGTGTACTTCGACATGACGATCGGCGGGCAGCCGGCCGGCCGCATCACGATGCAGCTTCGCGCCGACGTGGTGCCCAAGACGGCCGAGAACTTCCGCGCCCTCTGCACAGGCCAGTACGGCTTCGGCTACGCAGGCTCCACCTTCCACCGCGTCATCCCGGGCTTCATGTGCCAGGGCGGCGACTTCACCAACGGAGACGGCACCGGCGGCAAGTCCATCTACGGCGCCAAGTTCGAGGACGAAAACTTCCAACTGCGCCACACCGGCCCCGGCATTCTGTCCATGGCCAACTCCGGCCCGGGCACTAATGGCTCGCAGTTCTTCGTGTGCACCGCAAAGACCGCGTGGCTGGACGGCAAGCACGTCGTGTTCGGCTCCGTTGTTGACGGGCTGGACGTCGTGGACCGCATCGAAAAGGTTGGTAGTCAGCGCGGCCCCACCTCCAAGGAGGTGAAAGTAGCCGCGTGCGGTCAGTTGTGATTCGTGCAAACTTCCCCCCGTCCATCTTCGTAAAAGCTCTCTCTCTCTCTCTTTCTCTCTTTTGTATGTATGTGTGTGTGTGTGTGTGTAGCTCAGCGCGTCGCGCCGCAAAAGGCCGCGCCGCGCGCGCCGCATAAGTCGCGCAGACAGCGCTCCTCGCCGTCGACGGGCACGAGCGCGCAGCACGCGTGGCGCCCCGACAGACAAGCGCGCCTCTCATCATCGTCGTCGTCGTCGTCGTCGTCGCCGCGCGCGAGCGCACAGACGCGCAGCGCGTCATCCAAGGACCGCGCGAGCCGCGCATGGTCGTAGCACGAAGTCATCACCCCATCCACGTCCACGTCTTCCGGCACCACGAGCGTCGCGCGCGTCGCAAAGCAATCCGTCGCCGCCGCGCCCAGACGCAGCCGCCGCATCGCGCGCAGCGTGGCGTCCACCATCTCGTCGCACTTCCCGTGCGACAGACACGAGCGCGCAAACGCCCCGCGCCCCCCCGCGCACAGCAGCGCCCACGCCACCGTCGTCAGCACCACCGCTGCCTGTCTCTTCTTGATTGCTTGTGCGCGCCCCATCTTGCCGTTGCGCCCTTCTTTCGTTTTCGCGTCGCTCCCGCCGTCTCTCCGCGCTTTTCAGCGCGGCGAAGAAGGCGGAGGGGGGGGGGGGGAGGGGGGGGCGCTGTGGCACGCGCGCTGGTTGGCGGTAGCAAGTCGCGGCGCATGTCGCGCTGTGTGTAAATGGCGATGTGGCGCGTTTCGACGACGTAACATGTCGTCGACGAGTCGCGCCAGCAAGTCGTCACGCTACGGCGCGGCAACAACAGCCAACGTGCCGAGGGAAGTGCCACCATCAACGCCGCCATTCGTCTCTCTCCCTCTCGCCTCGGTGGGTGGCCTGCCGTGCAATTCAGTCCGTCTGAATTGTACACCACGCTCGCCCCATGCTCCTCACTTGTCCCGCCATCATCTGTGTTTCGCTTGTTCCACGCGCCTCAAGTCATCGCAATCCGTTATCTGTTGCACTCATCGCGCCCCGTCTTCACAGGCGTGATCTCACGCGTCAACGATAGCCCACGCCCCCTTCTCTTTTCTTCGTCCACGAGGAAGCGCCCGAACGAGGATTCATGTCAGTACAGTGACCCAAATCAGAATACACAACACCGCCACATTTATTATGTCTCTCAACAATAGAAAGATTTCAGACGTTTGCAACTTTTTCTGAATATTTTAAACGATTTTTGGCGTTTAAAACGTTGAAAAACTGTTCAGCAGAGCTTCAACAGAGCAACAGCAACACGATGGGAATGCCACGCCAAGTCAAACAAATGCTCATACTTTGACAAAAAGTGGCACCTACTAATGCCATGAAAACAACACGTGCACACTCCCGATATTGTCACAAAACAGTATCAGCCACCTCCGTCAATGTGCACACCCATGTACGCAATTACACGGAATTAACACCAGCCATTAGAGCTCTCATATATGTATCTTCCGCCCAACATTCATTAATGTAACAGGGTACGTGCGCCTCCCGTGTGGTGTGAGCCAAGGTGAAGCAACGGACGGCGGCACCTTTGATTTCAAATACGTTTGAATCTGCCTTGAGCGGTCGTGACACACGATGCAATTTTTCTTTCCGAGTACGTGGACCTTTTTGAATTTTATGCTTCGACGCCTTTTGAAAGCTAGACCTGTACTGGCGTACATTTTATTTGCTTTCTTGATTGAAAGAAACCAACGACAAATTCATGTCAGCTTTGTGTTCACTCCCTTACGGGAGGCCCTGATGTCCAGCGCTACGATTTGTACCAAGATTGCGAAGGCTTCTTCACTTTTCGGGCCCATCTCCGCTTGATTCTCATTTTAAGAGTTGGATTGTGCCATTCTTTCATATGTCTATTCTTGCTTTCTAATTCCGTTGGTCAATATTCGTGAAGCCAAACTCTCGTGAAGGTGGTTTCTTACGATTGAAGAATTCTTACCGAGCGTAGAGTTGAAGGAGAAAGTCCAGCAGCATTGCTGCAAAAACGGGCGTCAGCCACGAGAGCGGAAAAAAACGAAAAAAGCATCACTCAGTGGAGCGAGTAAAGCGTAGGGAACGGAAGCCAAACAAAAAGAAATAGAATAACCGTGGAAAGGGTCGAAAATAATCTACGAAAAAAATACCACACGTTAATATGCTCTGATGTGCCTTTTTCTCTCACGAATCGGCATCCATTTTTACACACATGAATCAAACCTCAGCGGGGCACACCGACTCCGAATCGCATGAGCTGCATTTCACTTTGCGAGCATATATTCTCGCCCGAGCCTCCTCCCATCTGATTCAAAAAACTCCAAACCACATCTTCACGGTTCTTAAAAATTGCAAGTACAACAAATGGTTTCTGTTCACTTTCCTCTTTATTACGTGTACGTAACACAATATCTGCTGCCACGCTTTCCTCAACCACATATGATACTGCCTATCTCTCTTAAACACTGTTGTGCACATACGCGCGCCATTGCACACCGTAAATTTCGACTGATACAGTGCGTTTCAAAAACATATCCCTTCCTAAAACCGGGACAAAAATGGCGTTTTCTGTACTGTAGAGCCAATTTCTCACCGAATAAACCCTTTTCAAGTCAAAAAACTTGTTTCTTAAACATATCCTTTATACAATAAAGAGCTCCATTTTGACTTCTGTACCTTTATCTTGCCAAAACTATATAAAAATTATTAGATTGGACCACAAAGGCATGATCCAAACTTTTATAGCGCAAAAACAAATAAAAATCCCAAGAACAAACAATTATTACAGAAAACGTTCGGTATGAATTCAGGCGATCTTTGAGCCATACCGCATTCTTTCTCACACAAAAACGCGTGGAAGTAAGCTTTATCTGTTCTGTGATACGTCATCGTGCAAAAACAATTGAAACAAAACAGTGTTTGAATGTAAAATGTCCTTAAATATATCGCAAAATAAAAAGTCAAAACTAGTTGAACTATAAAACAACAAAAAAGTCTTCTTTTGAAAACGCACCATAAACGCAAACGTGCGTTGTGTTCTTCAGAAAAGCCTCATTATCACAAAGTATGAAAAAAAAGAAAAATTTTTGTTCGAAAACTGTGAATATGGACGAACAATGTTTCTATAAATTCTATTAGCATGATAATTGCAAATCAAATTTGAGTTTTGTAAGAAAGTTCTTTGGTTATACATCTGAGATGGTTTTAAATGGCATATTCAAAGTAAGACTAATTAAAATAGCGATTTTAAAAGCATAAATGGCTTAAAAACGTTATGATAAAGTGTTAGAAAGTTATATGCTACTTTATTCCTACTTTACGTATGAATTAAATTATGATTTTTAGCAGGATAGTGCGCTTGTAAAACAGTCAAATGTTTAGAAACAGTACATGAATGGTTTAAATATGACTGATACGGATCTTTCATGACGAATTTCCGATGTACACTTTACTGAAAACACCAATGGAGAGCTAGATCAGATGATTAATGGGAAAAGTAGACAGTTCAGTACAGTTTTTTATTCGAAAGGTTGTATCACAAACTACTATGACAAAATAACGTTTAATTTAATTCCTTGTTTTATTGAATAAATGATAACACTCTCTGTAAGTTTCAGTAGGGTTAAAGAGGCGAAAACAAACTACTAAAAGCGCGCTGTAGAGAATATGACTGACGAAAGGATATGTTTTTGAAACAGTATTTTGACTTGATATTTTTCATGTGTTGTTTTCATTGATTGTACTGTAGTCGAAAAGGCAATTTACGAAAAATTTGTGCAAGGGATATGTTTTTGAAACAGACTTTACATATCTAGCCTGGCGGCACATCTCAATATGCAGTCGTTTCTTTCCTCGAGTTTCTGTGATGTGCTCTTATAGTTGGCAAAATTCTTCCAAGTGATTTGCAGGCCGGTGTTGCACTCGGCATCCGATAACTGGCTCCTCCCATTCGAAGCGTCATCCTCACGACAGATTCACTTGTCCACACTCCTGCAATTGGATCATGATCGGTTTTTTCGAGCTTTCGCGCATCTCCTGCCTATAAACTTGCTGAATTTGAGCTTCAACCCTTGTCGTGTCGTTAAATTTGACTCCATAGATCCCCAAAAGCAGCCTGCGCAGCTCTGTCTCACCACATTCCCGTTACATTCATCCTCGGGCCGACCAACAAAAAAGAAGTTGAGCAGCTGTTTAATTCAGTGTTCAGAAATGGCTTTCTCCACAGCCATGAGATGCGAGTCGTGATGCATATGAACTTCAAGCCAGTCTTTGAAAATTCTGTAAACTATCTTCAAATTCCTTTCGGAGCAGTTCCGGGAATGTGCAAAATTCGGAATGGTGTGAACGCACAGTTCAAGGGCTCGATGGGCGTTCAAGTTGTGCAAAACCTTCGCGCTCTCTCCAAGTTTGCTGTTAGGATTGGATGCCGTTTACAAGTACTGTTTCATCTCTACTTTTTCCTCCCTTTGATACTTTTTCTTGCACTCTCGCTGTCCGTGTAATTCATTCTGGTCACACCAGCCGTCTCTATTGCTGGCCATTGGAAGAGTCAGGCGATCAAATCTTGCAGAAGACGAGGTAGTGCGAAAGAAGATTCTCCGATCTACTCTCACATCTTCTCAAAAAAAGGAGCCGCGCACATCAAAACAGAGAAAAACCCTAACATCATCACTCCCAAGAGTCTTTAGTAATTGCGCGATTTGTCCCATCGCAGAATATTACCCTGGACGGGAAGACGATTTCCTGTAGTAGCTCTAAGAATCCACACTAACACTGCGGCTCGATCACTGTCTGATTTCAACTCCTCGAAATACACCTTAAAGACGTTCTTTATGAGACCTGTGAGGAGGTGGCCAGGAACTGCGGCCGCACTCAGATTCGAATCGAACACTGAGGCCAGCACAGTATTGTTTTGTTCGCTATGAAACGGGATCCGTGCCGCCTGAAGCTTTTCAGAAAACTTCACAGACTGTAGGTTGCTCGCGCTCTTGCGTGTGGCGCATCGAATTTAAAGTCTCTTCATAAGTGCACTGTCTGGTTGAGAATTTCGTAGAATGAGCATCTTCTCTTCGATGCAAACATGTCCCGGTCTCGTCGAGTGAATTTCGGTGAAATGCATTATCTGCAGTTCGGTGTCACTTTTCTTCTTCTCACCGCGTACAAAGTGCAAAACGCGTCCGCCGTGTGCCCCATCATATCAGCAGTTTCAATAACAGCGGGGTAGTCCCCGAAGAACGCCATGGGATCTATGAAAATTCTAACGCGACATCCGTACGGGTCCACTGTGTGATCCATTCACAGCGACGTTTCCCAAATCATCCAATTCGAGATCCAAAGCGTCATCTAGATTTTTCCCGTGAGGTTTTAACCAAAGATCGCGCGAGGACGCAACAAATCTTCTCGCCACCAACAACAAACCGAGCGGCATAATGTAGAACACCCCACGCAACGTGAGTCGGACAGAGATTTTTGTTGCTTGGAGCATTCGACATACAAAGCTATCCGGTACACCAAATATCCCTCCCCGTTCTTCTAATATCCTAAGTTTGTCTACCTTCTGAGCATGGGGCATCCGGGAAAAGATTCCGTCCCCAACTTCCACCCCGGAAACTGTACCACGTCTGCAGCCGAAATCGGAGCGAATTCTACTCTCCCTCCAGGGGCGCCACACCGAAACTGGAATCAAATGAGCCATTCGGGTGAATGCCCTTGGCCGAAGCAAACTAGAGATGTGGCGAGAATACAGACAGTCCCAGAAGTATCACTACTGCCCTCCGGCCGGAGAATCACACTCACATCACCGGGCTGTACCTACATGCTCTCCAGATCTCCTGATGTATAAATGCTGAACTGTACGCATCCCGTGACCTTTTTAATGGGCGAAGAAGATGATTTTCTATACATTCCCTCCTCCTCGCATTGCCCTTCTTAGCGTGGCGGCTACGGACGAATGAGCTTCTATTTGTAGAGATTTGTACACAGTTTTCCCCTCCGGAGACCACTCACCCAAACCGACCGGTGTTTAAACCTGGGTGCCAGAAGACGATGCGATACACCAAATGCTTCCGACAGTACCACAAACGAGGATTTTACCAAATCCGGTCGGGTTTTCTGGGCCTTCTTGAATTATACATCCCGTTCCCGATACACCCCCGCCAACAGAATCGAGATTTTTGGGCCACGATCTGCAAGAGACATTCAAGCGGTCTTCCAAGGAAGCTGCACAAACTGCATCGTTGTAAGTAACCCACAGCGCAAGATCTATTCCAATGGCCGCCACATGGTGCTGAACGAAACGGTGACTCTCAATACTGATGAAGGCTGCTCTTCTCCTTCTCGGCTTCTCGAAGACCTCTGCATATAACTGGTACGTGACAATGTCCAGCTTCCCGAAAATCGATAAAAAGTTGAGCCTGACGCAGTTCCCCGGGTCGGTGCTCATGTAGTTTGCCGGGTCGATGTCTCTTCTAACCCGTGCAGTACAAGGTCCGCGTAGTACGCTGCGAACGAACAAACTGCTGCTCTGCGCAACGCTTGTCTCCATCAGGTGCGCGGCAAAAGTTATTCGGATTGTCTTGTACATTCATAACCGAAAGGATTTGTTTGCCGCCTTGAGAGGGCCCACTAATATCGCATACTGTGCCGCAGTGAACCTGGTGCTTCCAGAAACAGTCAGATACCGTAAGTCTCGCTGCCAAGACAACACAGCTTGCATTATCTTGTACAAAACTGCCAACGTCGTTCTTTCCTCACTTACCTGTTCGCTTCACAATTCTCCCTGATAGTTTTCATCATTGCCGGCTTTGACCGGCAGCACTTCCATGTCCTTAAACAACAAAGAACCATTTTTCTCTCCTGGCGGTTCCAGTAATTCTCCGTATGCAGTACATTTTTCTCTACTTGAATCATCTTTTGCATGTATTGGTTCGTCGAGAACGAAGGGAAGTGCCTGAACAGAGGCCGATTCCTTTGAGTGTCGCATTCGTTTTCTATCTTCTTTTTCAAAGGCAGTTTCTTCAATCAAGCGCTTTCTTCTTGCGCCTAGCTCAAGTTGCGACTTTTTCTGCGACCACGGAATGATTTGCAAAAGTTCATGACTTCCATCGTAGTTGCTGAATCATTTTTCACGGAACAGAGTGCGCCTTCTCTTTTCTAACCTATTCGGCGCGTAGTCTAACTTCTCTTGTCCAGTCTCATCGTCGCGTTTTCTGCGATTTTATATCACGCTTTAAAAAACCAACGATAAAGATGATGACTGCGCATGTTGCAAGTATTTGATGAATCTGTGACAGCTTTTTCGGGCGTGAGGGATCGGCAAAATCCTGGTTATATCGAAGTTGACTGCCCGCGTTTTAGAGTACAATTTGATATGAGTGCCCACGCATAAGGGTACAAGTTGAGATGCGTGGCCGTTCTACATGACCGTGGTCGCAGGCTTCCAGCCGTGGGTGACCGCCAAGTTTGAAATATTGGCGCTTGAACAGGGCTATATGTGTATAGCTCTATGCCACGCATACATTCTGGTACACCCCACTCGCCGTTGTCCACGTGTATGAAATGATGAACAACGATGCAAGGGTCGTGAAACAGAGGGGTGATTGTGAAGCATACGGCGACCTATGAGAAAGCGAAGCTTTCACCAAACGTTTGCTGTTACCATGAAGACGGTGTGGAACGGTGGCATGTTACTACCGGATGATTTGGGGACGAGAAAATCCACCAGCTCACCACCAGTTTACGATTCATTCGCCTTCTTTTTGTAGAGAGAGCGTTTGGCTCCTTCACTCTTCTCTTCGTCAAGAACAAGTTGTCTTTCTTGCCAATAACTGTGGCGTCCTTATCATTGGTTGCGTTTTCTAATTTTCGCAGTAGTCTCCCAGTGATGGGGTGGATAGCAAGCGATTCCTTTTCTTGGCCATAGTTCCATTAACAAGCTGTGATTTCTGGATGTTCAATTTGTTTGGCGTATATGCCTGTATTGGACTTACGCCGAAGTGTTCTAGCAACTGCTTCAGTGGTAACATTTCTCCGTACTGCGGATTTTCTATCATTGGAACCGACTTGAATCTTTCGCCCTGCCCTTCCAACCGGTTGATTTTTAAAGGTGCCGTCCCTCTTTCTTTTCCCTCTCCCCAACACTATTGCAATCAATAATATAGACGTTTGGACCACCCACTGCTTCGGAAATTTTTGGTGGAAGCCGGTAATCACGAGGCAATACATATTCCTTCACCTTCCTGGCTGCCACTGAACTCACATTCATCGGCGTGGACTGCGAGCTCTGCTGAAACCACTAGAGCAGGTTTTCCGGTCCTTCTCTCTCCTTTTTCAATTCAACCAAAATATCTCCCGAAGCGGGGGCGTTCATTTTCAAATGGTGTTCTGCGTCTTGATCCTGGGACGCCTTGGTTGGCGGAACATGCTGCATTACTTCCGTGACACCCGTTCTGCTGGCAGCTGGGATGCCGGCTGATGACCGAACTCCGGGAGTCGAATTCAGTCTCGCGCGATTGGCGACCAATGGATTCGGGAGACCAATTGTTGCCGATTGCCTTGGCTTACGCTTCATAAATGCTCTTGGTCTCATCGGCACGGCGAGCGCTCCAATGCCCGGAGCTGTTCTGATAGAAGGCCGACGAAGGTTACTAATGTCCATGAAACTTCCCCGTAGTGCTTTCACACAAGCCTCATTCTCTGCAATGGAGAGGCGACGACTTGTACGCAACCAATCCTGGTAAGTGGTCCTTGAGTGTAGAGGCGCGGTAAAGTGAGCACTCTTAGACAGTTTGTAGCTCGTGATGGGCGGCAAAGCACGGGGGGGCAACGAGGAGTTCTGAATCATGAGAGGTGGCGCTGGAAGCGATTTCTGTCCATTCGACTTCTCCATGACTGATCATTCTGTAACCCATGAACGAGCGGGGTTGGATTCCACATGCGCTTTCTGTGCAACAGGCGACTAGTTGATGTCTGTATCTGGCTTTTCGGACTTCTCGCCCACTTATATGCTCCTTTCCATCAGTTGGTTCGACCCCCGAAGCGGATATAGACGTCTCTAAGCGAAATGGTGGACCATTTCCAACATTCCGATTGTTCATGAATACTAGACATGACATGGCTACGCTATCTGTTCTCGCTGAGGCGATGGGACGGAAAATTGGCCGAAGATTGTAGCTGTATTGCACGGACAGCGACGCAATGGCTTCCGGTGAAGCGTCAATTCGCCGCAGTTTTAAAGAAATGTGCGATGTAGATCGCCTAGGTGGTGTTCTGGGAACGCCATCTGCTGCCTAAGGAGGGGTGGGGATGGTAGAAGCGAAAACAGCAGGGAAAATGTTAGGGGACTTTTACGTGGCGATGGGTCAGCTGAGGCGCTCCTGTGGTGCGGTGGTTGTTGCACATTGAACCGAAGCCATTTTCGTAGAGAGTATGCACGGTCGGAGACAAGACGCTTTTCGACAGTTGAGATGAGAGATTTGCGAGTTACCAGGTCATCGGTTTGCATGGAGTGCTGGGACTCGTTCCAGATACGATGTTCTGCGTGCTACGAGGCCAAAAATACAACATCGATAAATTTTGTAAAGTTTGTCAATTTCCTTACACTTTTGTGCCTAGACGTTGTCAACACCCTGTTCTTCTCTGGCGTTAACCTCAAATATAACGAAAGATGGTCCACAACCTGAAAAAAATATCATCTTTACTCCATTTTTTCATAATTTATAAAATATGTCAGCATCTACGGATCCCCAACGTGTAGTGAAAAACAGAGTAAACACCCGCGCGCGTCTCGTCACAACAAAGAGCGACTGTAAACGCTTCTTTGGCACACAATAAAAGACGAAACTGGACAGCAGAACTGTTACGAAATTGGACGTTTCTGTCAAAAAAAACGAAGACACACTTTTGTTACCATTAACTTCGAGCTTTCTGGTCTCGAAAAAATGTACTCTCAAATTTTGCAATTCTAAAGCCGGAGATCATTCCACGATTCAGGAAACTGCTCAAGAAGCCATCAATGTAGTGCAATACCCTGCGAGGGGAAAAGACACTCAAGGTGTTCGAAGCCTTGCTCCCTTCTTAGGGGGAACTCAGCGTAGAGCCTTCCGTATCTCCCAGCTGTGGGCGTAACTCCACGGAGCCTTCAGGATATACCACGGAAGTGGGGATAGGAACGAGTATGAAGTGTACGATAGCAGTGCAGACAAAAACCATTAGAACAGGGAAAAGAAAGGAACAAAGAAAAGGAAAACTCCAACAGAGTAGTAGAAATAACAAGAAACCAAGAAATAACCCAATGCTGGGGCGGAGAAGAAACCTGTAACACACAGTAAAATATAGGAATAAAAGAAACGGGAAAACACACAAAGTGTAGTAAGAATCACTCTTAAAGAGATGCCGGTGAGATAACTGACTCGATGGCAATGCGGATATCCTCCGAAGGGAGTAGTAATCCTGCAAATGCAGTCACAATTAGAGTTGAATACACGGTACTCATTTACTTGGTGATGACGACGGCGAGATCACCGGAGCCCAAGTACTGTTCTACTGTGGCCATTGGACTAAATAATTAAATTAAACAAACTAATTTAGTGCCTCTTATTATGTTACTACATTTCTAATCAATGCTCTTCTCATGTGGGAACCCATTATAGCGGGGATCCCTGCGTTCTGAATACACCTCGCTACCATAGCGCCAAAATCCTACAGCTTTTCTCTCATAAGTAGAGCATCCCCTACGGGAGTATCAATATTAACTTATGAGTATCCGACACCGGAATATCGCCAAGGGTGTTGCATTACAATCAATTCAAACATGTAGATCAATGGTGCTGCCATTACTAACGAAGTTTCGAACAATGAAGAGCAGCAAACTGTCACGGATGGTGATGAAAGTCACACAGTGAATCTGTTGAGCCCTCGTACTGTGACGAACAGTGGCACGCAAGAAAGCTTTGTCGAAGTTAATTGGACGAAATGGACAACGGAAATTGTATCCTTGACTCCGAATGGTCCAGTGCAAATGCATCCGTGGAGAGTCACGGGAACTGTTTGAGATTTTAACTCCTCCATTCATACACCTTGTGGGCTCTCCCCATAGGAAATATTCATGTTAATGTTTCCTGTAGCTCTGTTGGAAAACCCTTGTGATCTACCAACTCTTTCCTGAAAGGAAAAGGCTTAAAGTAGACTGCAGGATGTGAATTTTTGAAGTTTCTCCGATTTGACAGTGTTAACACACGCTTTGAGTTGAAAATAGAAGACCTCTTTGGTCTAAAGACACGTTTTCTAAACATATTGAATCTTTGCAGCTCGGAAAGATCATATCACGCAATTGGTTTGAATACATACGGAAAAGTATTGTTTCCAGTGGCTCTGACGACGGTCAAAATTCAGAAGAATCCAGGTGGTCATGCGTTTCTGAGGTTGGTAAAGCTATAAATAACCATTCGGGAAGCTTTCATAACTTCGGCACACACTTTGTGCGTGGACGAAAGTATGTCACGTTGTTATGGACTTGGAGGGAACTGGATTGAAATTTGACTTCCCCACTACACTGCTCTTGATATGAATTCTGAAAATGGTTGTGAATTGAAGACATTGTGTTTAGGAAGGTGTGGAATTATTCTCAAAATAGAAAACACGATGGAAACTATGCAACTGGATTTACAGCCTCTTGAATGAAAACATGCGCATGGAACAGCTGTTTAAATGAAACTTGTTGAAAAATGGTTCGTAGCTGATCCAATTGTTTGTGCCGATTCAAATTTTGAATCTATTGAAACAGCTAAAGATCTTTTAAAAAAAGAGGAATGCGATTTATTGGGTTTGGAAAAACAGCCACCAGAAGGTTTCCCAGGAAAAATTTTTCCGAACTTCTGATGACACCACGAGGTGTCGTACAATCACCTCTGGGTTATGCTACTGTCTTGTCTGGGGAGCGTAGTGACGCTCAACCGTACGCAGCGTGTTGAAGCTCAACCTTAGAAGGTAGACGTAGTAAACCTCGATGGTAACAGGGCACCGTGAAAACCCGCAGCGACAAACGGCGGGGCGACTAGCCTATACCCTGTAGGTGAACAATGGTAGGCGTCGAAGCGCGAGAAAGCCTGTGTGGTAGTTGAGAAACGATGAACCAAAAGGTATAGTCGTGACCCAAGTGGTTCCTGTCTTTATCACACTAGGATGGGGGAGGTGCAGTTCCCTATATGCAGTGGACTGCACTCTCCAGATCACATGGGAGGTGCCAGCAAGGCACGGTCTCTGACCTAGTGTCAGAGACCTGGCCAGCACTGGCTACAGTGTTAGGTTGCCACTCAACTACTGTACTGAAATAAATATAATTACAATTACAAGTACTAACAATTACTCAACCAGAAGGTACATGTCAACACTACACGTGGCTGACAACACCTAGATGGTAGCTCGCCTGGAGCTGCATGGCCGATGATCCCTCGCATCCATCACCTACAGGGTCAGTGTAGTATATTGACAACCTCAGAGGTCAGACCTTCTGCCACTATACGACAGACCCCCTTCCTACCCGTGAGGTACGCCCCGTGTCTCCTTCCATCAACCCATAGAGGTGTAGCGAGCGAAAACGGCGCGGGCATCGGAGTGGTGTCTGCGCGCGGCGCGCGATCCCTTGAGGTTCAGAACTCGGCGCCAGTATCGGTTGGGGAGGGCGCGCGGCGACGTCGGCGCACGAATTGAGCGACAACCATTCAAGTAGGGACTGTCATGAGGGCGACGCAGTGTAACTAGCGTGCTCGCGGACACCGTTTCGGTAGTGGCCCTGCTTGCTTGTGATTCTGCTCCCGCATAGCCCCCCCCCCCCCCCTGTCTAGTGTCTCACCTTTTCCCGGGTACTCAAACTTCAGTTCCCTCCTAGGTCGCGGCGCAGCGCCGTCCCGCCTGGTCTTTCCCACGGCTCGACAACCCTTCAGGTAGTCCTGCCCTTAATTGGCGGCGTCGCGACCGTAACCGTGCTGTCCGGCTTTTCCCTGAAGGTTTCCTGGCTTCTCGACCTTTCAGGTTTCGTCTACCTTGTAAGGATTGACTCGTGGCGCCGGTGGGGCCTGAGCCTGCGTCGATACAACTATTGAGGTGTTGGTCTGGGTCCGTGGTGGAAGCTTCCGGGTGTGAGACCTTATTGGTGTTGAGCGGCCTCGTCAGAAATTACGCGACCTTTTTCCGGTTTGGCATTCCGGTTCACCTTCAAGGCAATGACAGGATCGTGCCGCCTCCGCGCACGCTTTCGAACCCATTCGGTACCACTTCGGTGCACCTCGCGTTGCATCGTGGATTCGTCACCGATACCTCGAAGGAGTGGGTCGTCCCCACAAGCAGCACCAGCGCTCGAGAGACGTGAGATGCCGGTTACCATTGAGGTTGAAGAAGTCGGAGATTCCAAGGGGATTGATACCCCTGCAGTTATGCCTTTAAGGTCGGATTGGTCCCGTTCCACGATACCTCAAAGGTCTGTACCCGCTCGCGACCGCACGCCGGCCACTGTTGTACCCGAAAGGTCAGTGTCGGTACTACCGGAAAGGTTGGATCCTTTGGCCGTCTCCTCAGAACGGACCGAGTAGGCTCCACTTCAGAAGGATGAATACCCGCTCGTGTTCACCGCGGCGGTGGAGGTCGAGTCATCACCTCGTTCGTCGGGTCGAGCTACGGCCTTCCCAACCATGTCAGGTAGCGGCCCATCTCCTGGCCGTGGACGCGGTGGTATTACCTAGAGGGTGACTCGCTCGACTTCGCGAACGCCTACCAACATTGGGTTTCGTAGCATGCCTGTCCCTGCGACTCAGTTCTCCCCTGGGACTCTGGCTGACCCCTACCAACGCAGTGGTGGACTTCCTTCGACGACTCAAACCAATTGGGCTCACAATCTCGCGTTCGGTGCGGCGAACCGGAGGTCGAGTCAGTATGGACCTTTTGGTATTACCTTCGACCAGGTGACGAACAATGACCTGTTGAAGCACGATCGGCCTTTGGCGGTGGGGAATTCGTCACTGCCGGCAGCTCTTACCAGACCACAATTGGATATCTACTTTGGTTTGTCCCGTTGGGACTGCGAGCGCCTTCGCTCCGTTCAATTGCTTTTGAAGAAACGGTACCAAGAGTCTCAACCTCGTCAGGGTCGACTGGAATGTTACCAGAGTCGGCAGCGTCATACACCTTTGAGGTATTTCATCCCGGCGATGTATCCGAGCGACTTGCCGTATGTGCGCATCGAACCGGAGCTGGATAATTACCGTCGACTGGTGGTGCAAGTGTGCCAGTACCCGTCTATTCCGGAGACTTACCTTCCGGTTTCACCTGACTTGGTTTCCCTGAATCGGCCTTCCACCACTATCAATTGGGCTGACCGTAGTAGGTGGGGCGAGGATGCAGCGACGGAGATTCGCGTTCGCACTCGTAACTCTTACACTCGCGTTATGCATATGTTTCATAACGTCGAGTACTTCTCACAACCTACGAAGGACAGAAGCGATTGGTACGTGATTTGACCAGAGTGGTGGGAGTCCGGTGAGGTTCCGTTATCACTGAGCGTGCCCACTCCGCCGGTCTTGGCGTACTTCGGGAGTCACATTTCCCTAAATCTAGAGCGGTATTACCTCATTTGGTGGATTGCCCTCTTGGAGTGGACCGTATTGGTTGCCATCCTGGCTCTGGAGGCCGCCCGTTACGGTATCGATTGGGATTGTCGCAATCCCGACTCTGACATATACCGAGATGGTGTTCAACCTGTAGGTCGCATCTTCTTCATACCTCCGAGGGTTGCCCAGGATATTTCCCGATTTGTTTACGAGAACATCGTGGAGGGGACCGATTATACCGTGAAAGATTTGGACTCGTATCTCGAGCAGAGCAAGAATTACCATTGGGATTCCCATCAAGGTTGGGAGGCTTTCGATCCCGCAACTTGAGAGATGGTGCCTCGCCACGTCCAATACTATCCCGGGGAGCCTCCTGTTTATGGAGCTCCCGCGAGCCTCGAACCTTATCACGGTACTGTGGGGACACCAATTGGTCATTACGCTGGTCCCTTCCCGTCCGAGCCGTTACCTCAAGGTCGTAAGTCGCCTATCCCTACGGGTGTGACTCCTACTCAACCGAGCTCCTCGCGGGTTGCTGGTCCGGTTCGACCTCTGTTCGCGGGTATTGCTCGTCCTCCGCCTCAACCTGTGATGGATTCTCCGGCCGTGGTCGGTTTGCTGGCTCGAATTCGCCAGTCTTGCGTCACCAACTTTCAGAGGGCTGGGCCTACCTCCGTGGTTGCTGCATTAACGCTCCTTGAAGGTTTGCTGCCGCGCCATGCGCAATACATGAAGGCGCTGAACCAACTTGGGGAGTTCCGGAATCAGTTCCAGTTGGACATGTACCAACTGGCCACCCGTCAGGTTGCCAATCTGGCAAGTGTCTCTGCTGCTGTTTGATCCTTTGACAGATTTCCTTCTAGGTGCTATCTTGAACCATGCGGTTTTGCAACCTGCTCCGGCGGGTCCGTTCGTTCATCCTTTTTTGGTTTCGACTCCTCTCCCCAGTGGCAGGGCTACCGCTCCTTCGTTACCTCTGAGGTCGATGGCTCCTAGCATTTCCGCGGGGTTTCCTCCGTGGGTAGTCAATAACCCGGGATTCCTGATTTCATTGCCCCTAAGCCGACAGGTCCTTCTTAAAGTAAATTGTTGTCTCTTCTTGTCTCCTCTACTGCTCCATTCGGTTGTTCTTTCGTGCCCTCCCTTGTAGGTAATCTGACACGCATATGCGTCCACCTTCTGTGGAAAACGACGTCTTTTCTCCCCCTTCCTTAGGCCTGAGTACCACGAAGGTCTAAGGTTAGCCGTCTGCAGGCATCGGCTCCTTGCGACGGCGCCAATACCTGATACGGAAGTGTGGGGGTATTGCGACTGGGGGTTTGAGATAGTCCCCTTTTGGGCCCCAGCAGTACCACCTGACGGTGTACTTCGGACCATTGTAGGTTCGTGTGTTGCCCACAAGACGGTCAACCGAAAATTCTTCTGAGGTTTTGTCCTGATCTTTCGGGGGAACGCCACCTCGAGGGTTCATATGTTCCGAGTTGGGAGCTTTGTTTGTGGGAGCCGGGTCGGGAGCTCCCGCTGTTACCGTGTGAGGTTCCATTTCCGTCCCTGTTAGAGGGTTGTTATCCGGATCATCCCGTCGTAGTTCATCATTCACCTCAATTAGGGTGGGGTCCTTCGAGGGTCGAGTGCGCAGAGCTACCGCTCTGGGCTCTTGGGCTGAGGTGCCTGCCTCCATGCGATGTTGAACCGTTTCAGCTGCTACCGTAATACGGTCAATTGATATCGTATTCGGGATTCCGTCTTGTTCAACCCTAACGGTGTGGTCTGATGCGTTCAATACCTTATAATGTCCCACTGATTTGTGTAGAAGCTTCGAATTGATATCTCTGTCAATAGCTTCATCGTCTGCTTCATCAACCGGTCGTGGTCTTTTACCTGAAGGTGGTTTGTCTATGTAGACATAATGTCCCGAAGATACAGAGACCACTTTAGGTACCCTACGGTCGTAGTCGGCCTTGTACCGCTTCTGGGCTGCTGTGAGGCGGCTCTCTGCACGTTTGACAGCCCTCCTCAACCTCACAAGGGTATTTCGATTGACTTAGGCAGGGGTCAGTGTGCCAGCTGCAGTGCTGGCGGTATGATCTCTTTGCACTACAATACCTGGGGGGTGTCGCGAAAGAACCAAATCAAAGGGAGTGGTCTGCGTTGACCGGTGTACCTGAAGGTTATAGGAGTAGGTGAGCGGTTGCACCAGCTCATCCCACCCAGTTTGGTGCTTTCACGTATAGTGTCGTAGCCTTTATACCAATGTGTGGTTAAAGCGCTCGACCTGTCCGTTCGTCTGCGGGTGGTAGGCAGTAGTGAAATAGTGCTTGATACCCAAAAGGTTACATATTGCTTCGAAGAATTTCGATGCCAGGTTTGAACCATTAGCGGTAAGTAGGTACAGTGATGCACCATACGGATAGACCCAATTGTTGAGGAACGCGATCGCCAGCGTTGTTGACTTCGTCTCCTTGAAAGGTATCGCTCTCGTGAGCTTCGAGAACCCGTCTGTGATCACTAGAATGTGTTGATACCCGTTCTTGGTCTTGGGAAGTTGTCCTAGAAGGTCTATCGCAACAAACTCCAGCGGACCCGTTGCTGGAAACAGCTTGAGGTACTTTCGATGCTTTCGAATACCACCGCGGAAACGAACACAGGATTCGCATTGTCTTACGAAATTATAGACATCATGGGCCATATGAGGCCAATAGAACCGTTTCTTCAAGGTGTCATACATCCTGGTGGCACCGGGGTATTCCGATAGTCGTCAGTAGTGCGCGAGATACAAGACTCTCGGGCGCAGTGCCTTCGGAACCACCTTTTGAAGGCTACCATCCAAGCTTGACCTTCTCACGACGTACCCATTGTGGTCCACATCGAACGATGATCCTTTGGAACCAATTTGGTCAGCCAGGGTTCTGCAGTACGCATCCTGGGCCTGTTCTCGTAGAAACTCCTCTCGGGTTACGGGCATGATGTTCGTTTCCTCTAGGGCCAGTATCTGCGTTGGTATGTCGGTGTTCCGCAAAGCGCCTTCTTCAGGTAAGTCCCAACATCCTTCTAGGTGTTCGCCGGTACCATTTTGGTTTGATGATACCCAAAAGCAAGGGATGTCATCGTCCACAGGTTCTGTCTCTAACCCTGAGGAGTTTAAGCGTGATATAGCATCAGCTATGTTGTGCTTGATACCTGGACGGTATTGTACGTCGTATTCAAACTCCGACAGTCTCAACATCCAACGGGCAAGTCTACCAGACGCATCTGCGAGTCAGAGGATCTCCCTTGAGGAGTCGTGGTCCGTGCGCAACGTAAAGCGCTCACCATACATGTATGGACGGAGCATCAACATGCTCCACACTACTGCTAGACATTCCTTCTCGGTCACCGTGTAATTCTGCTCCGCCTCATTCATAGCGCGGCTCCAGTACTCTATAGGAAATTTGTCTCCGGTGTGCTGCTCCTGTATGAGATAACAACCAATTTGGGCATGGGATGCATCTGTATCCAGCGTGTATAGTAGACCTGTTTTCGGTAACGCTAAGATTGGCGGCGACAACAGCGCTCGTTTCAATTCCTCAAAGGTATCCATTTCGTCGTTCGATAGATTTTCAAACCATTCAGGTTCACTTTTCTGGAGCTTCTTGTTGAGGGGAGCCTCTATTTTTGCGAATCCCTTCACGAAGCGACGATAGACGTTGCATAAACCTATAAAGGATCGTACGTCTGTCTGGGATCGTGGCAACTTTACCTCCAGTACGGCTCTAATGTTGCTCGGCGAAACCTCTAGGGTACCAGGGCCTATGATGTGGCCCAGGTATTCAACCGTTCTGGTAAAGAAGACGCATTTGCGTAGCTTCAGCGTCACCCCCGCCTCAGCTAGGAGGGTTTGTACGGTGCATACGTGTGCAAAATCCTCTTCTACCGATCTGGAATAGATGATTACATCATCGATGTATACCAAGGCGGTTGTCCGTTTAACCTTAGAAGGGATGATGTCCAGAGCCCTTTGAAAGGTGGCTGGAGCATTTCACAACCCGAAAGGCATCCGCATGAAGCGAAACAAACCTGCATGGAACGTGAAGGTCGTTTTGTCTCGATCTTCCTCACCTACAGGTACCTGCCAATAACCACAATTGGCATCCAACGTGGTAGATATCTGTGCATCTCCCAAAGAGTCGATGCACTCATCCATTCTAGGTATCGGGTACGAATCCCTGACGGTCACGCTATTGAGCCTCCTGTCGTCCACGCAGAACCTCAAACGGTTACTCCCTTTCTTATGAACCAGAACCACGGGACTAGCCCAATCTGAGTTGGCTGGTTCAATTACACCTTCTTGGAGCGTTCGCTCCACTTCCTTGAATTCTACATCTCTCGCCTTCGGACCTGCACGGTATGGTTGCTGATAAATCGGGTTTGAGTCAGAGAGAAGCTCGATGCAATGCTGTGTGGCCTTAATTTGGCCCAGATAGCCTGACCACATGGTTTCGAACTCCACCAGAAGGTCGATAATACGGCCCCGCAGTTGGCCGTTTTCTTCACCGATCTGGACTGTATCTTGCCATTGCCTCTCAGGGTCAGGTTTCTCTTCTTTGTCTACCGATGCCTTATCGGTTAGCTTTGCTTCCAAGTTGGTATTTATCGATACCTTTGTGGCTGTGGACGCATTTGCGCAGCCCCCTTCCTTACCGAAGGCGACCTCGCCAATATCAGTGTGAGCTGCGGTGAAGACCCCTTGTGGTGCCGGTACTGCGATGCCAACATTGGTATTTTTCGGCAACTTCACGTCGTGACTGCTGAAGTTACTGAGACACAGCTTAAAGGGTTGGTTTGGGATGTTGTCGACAATCCTGTTGGCCATCAAGGTGAGGTGTCAATGTGCTAACCTCGGATGGTTTTGTAGTCTGACCAGCCCAGGGGTCGCACACGACACCGGTACCAATATTTGGTTCACTGGCCGGATAATAACCTGTTTGGTAATGCGCACTTTGTTGGAGACCGTTTCGGTGGATATCGTCTTCTTCGGTTTGACGAACCATCCCCGTTTGGTTTCCGTATTACCTAAAATGGCAATTCGTCCCCCCTGACGTAGGGCGACGGTATGGGAACCAGGAAGGATTGCATTGACATGTCTGTCAATGAAGTTCGTATCTAGTAGGCAGTCTGTTGGTAAACCGTCGACAACAAAGAATTGCAGTCTTACTTTCAGGTGTACGAGCTGCACCACAGTGGTAGGCATACCTGGAAGGTTTAATGGGCGCTCATTTGCATCCGCCAGCGGGTTGTTGTCGGGAGGTCGGCTCAAGTTACGAAGTACCGCCTCAGGTATGACGCGGGAGTTCAGGACGTTTGGGCCGGCCCCCGTATCCAACACTCAGGTGACCGGAACCGCAAGGCGATCGGAGAAACACATTGAAGCACGTACTTTATAGTTATTGTACTTCATATGACAAACCGGGACTGGTTGTGACGTGTTCTCTTCCACTTTCAAGGTTCTGGGTATCGATTGGCTTTCCAATTGCAGGCTGTGTTCGGCCATTACGCCAACCATTCGGTGTTTTCCTCCTGTACGGGAGGGGTTGAGTCCAAGTTGGGTGTTTCCTCGATGGTATTGACCTGTACCGGTGTACGGGGTTGGAACCTATTTGGTGCCTGCGTTCAAGACCCATAGAGGCGTTGGTGATTCTGCATGCGAGACTGAATTAACTGGTCTCTCATCCCTGGAGGTAAGTTAGCGCAATTGTTTTCCAAATGGTCTGTCGCGAGACAGAACCAGCAAACGAGGCCTCCGGTTTGGGGGTCTCGCGTTACCATTGAGGGGGGCTTCCACACCTGGGTGGTTGGAGCAGTGGCGTAGGATGTGGGTGGCTAGTTATGGGAGCTCGCTCCCGGGAGCTCGCTCCCTGCATCCTCTGCGAGCTTATCGCACTTGGCGGCGATTGTACAGAGTTTGGTGTACGCGTTGACGACCAATTTCCTACCGTCGAAGGTTTCGAGAACCGCCCCTGGATCGCTACCAAGTGGATAGTGGTTCCTGTAGGTACTTCGATGTGCGAGCTACCCTCTGAGGTTGTGGTGTCTTCAATTTCCCAGACCAACCTTTTCGATTTATCGTTCGAGGTTGCAGGCATGGCTGGTCTCTTTCCCAGCCGAAGGGTATCTCCAAGGCCCTGGAAGTATCGAGCCAGCCCATTGTAGTCTACTTTTCGGGTAGTGGCCAGGTAATTGCGTACCTGGGAACGGATCGCTTTGTCGACATTGTCGGCAAATAGCGACTTTAACCTAGAGGTAGTGAACACATTACCACAACGGGTTGCCAGATTCCAAGGAGCGAGAGAAAACTCCGATTCGGTTTGCCCAGACCGTTGATGGTAAGCGAGGACTTCCGAGTAATTCTCTTGGATAATATCATCGGTGGCGTATGTTTCCAAAAGGTAATTGACCACCTCTGGGTGTGACTCCAACATCTCCGTGCCATCCTCATCTATCGCTAAGGTATTGCCGCGGAGCCTACCCTGCAGCAAGTAGTATGATTGTCCTTTAAGTTAAAACTGAAATAGTCACATAACAGCGCCCTCGGAAAAACCATTTTGGTCACTTGCAATCTTGAACTTCTGTAGAAACTCAATCACCGCAATAGGATCCGTACCTGTGAAGGTTGTGTCACCCATTTGGAAGCTGAGCTTCTTGTGGTGCTTAGTAATCTTCTGAGCAACCTCGTCGGTGTATTCAGAAGACTTATTGATCAACCGATAAGTCCTGTAATCAACCGTTTTGGTGAACATATCGTTCAACGGTTGGTGCACCTCCAGGTCCCTTTCTGTGCCCGACTCAGAGTCGGGCGACTCATTGTATCTCTTTTTACCCTTTCGGTTCTTTCTCCAAGACTTCTTCGTCGACCTGTTCGGTTTCCTCTTCTTCTTAGCTCTACGGTCATCATCCGACGATGAACTCGTATCGGAACTGGAGTCTCACAAGTCGGGATCTGAATCATCCTCTCGATTCTTTCCCCTCTTCGTCCTACGCTTCTTCCCTTTTCGGTTTCTTCGTCGCCCATCCAACGAGTCCGACGAATCGTCCTTGGTACCACCTCCATGGGTACCCTTTTGAACGAAACCAGTAATTGGTGGCAGATAAATGTCTTGAGGATCTACCTTCCCCAGGACCTCTTGACTCTGCCTTGGATCTTGTAGGTATTCACTATCAGTAGGTAAGTGTTTGGAATGGTGGAATGACCCATTTGGAACCCTTGTGGTATGCACTTTGTGATGTTCACCTGTGTAGTTCGGGATTCTGCGAATCCCTTGGAAACCCAAAGGTCCTGCACAGTGCGGTAAACATGCTCTCTAGCATCTGTAAAGAGATACAGTTTCACCATTTCCGGTATCCTGCCGATAGCTCTTGAGCTGCTCGGTCAACCACAACACGGGTAAATGCATCGACGTCCATTGAGGGCGGAACCATCCGGGTATCCGACTCCTCCTTTAAGGTTAATGCATCCTCGACTGCGAGGGTGACGAGCGCTTTCGCTCGCTCTTCGAGCTCAGGCCATAGCTCCTCCGCTGCAACCTCAATTGGTAATTCCCTTTGAGGTTCCGTTGCCATAGGCGGCGGACCATGTACCTTTAGGGTTTTGTCCCGAGGGTGCCGGAGCAGCTCCTCGGGATTTTCCAGAATCAGTTGAGCCGATGGGGCTCCTTTAAAACCTTTATAGCTTGGCCGGGCGCTCGAACTACGCTTATTCCTTTTAGGTCGTTCCATTTGTGACCAATAGTGGTATCCTGGATTGCTTTACGGGATTTCCTGAAACCGAATAGGTGTACGAGCGTCCAATCCTTCTCGGCATCTCGTGTGAACCGTGGAGGTACGACGAAACCTAAGAATACTTTCTAAGTCGGGAGACCACAATGTCGTACAATCACCTGTGGGGTATGCTACTGTCCTGTCTCGGGAGCGTAGTGACGCTCAACCGTAGGCAGAGTGTTGAAGCTCAACCTTAGAAGGAAGAAGTAGTAAAATTCGATGGTAACAGGGCACCGTGAAAACCCGCAGGGGCAAACGGCGGGGCAACTAGCCTATACCGTGTAGGTGAACGATGGTAGGCGTCGACGCGCGGGAAAGCCTGTGTGGTAGTTGAGAAACGATGAACCAAAAGGTATATTCGTGACCCAAGTGGTTCCTATCTTTATCAGATTAGGGTGGGGGAGGTGCAGTTCCCTATATGCGGTGGACTGCACTCTTCAGATCACCCGGGAGGTGATAGCAAGGCACGGTCTCTGACCTAGTGTCAGAGACCTGGCCAGCACTGGCTAGAGTGTTAGGTGGCCACTACACTACTGTACTAAAATAAATAAAATTAAAATTACAAGTACTAACAATTGCTCAACCAGAAGGTACATGTCAACACTACACGTGGCTGAAAACACCTAGATGGTAGCTCGCCCGGAGCTGCGTGGCCGATGATCCCTCGCATCCATCACCTACAATGTCAGTGTAGTATATTGACAACCTCAAAGGTCAGACCTTCTGCCACTATACGACAAGCCCACGTGGATTCCATTATGAACGGGCGACTTGCTACGGGGATCACTGACCATACGGATTATCTCATCACGCGAATCGTCCTTAAGATAATGGAATCTGCGTTATTCACAGGCTCCCTCCTGCGGGCCGTTCAAGGAGCAGTCACCCGCCAGGCAGGCAATTTGGTCCCTAGAACCACCCCACCACAAATAAACCATCCAGTCTCCATATGGAAACTCCCTACCGAACCCCCAGGAGTTGCAGAATTATCCGCCCCTCGCCGGGAATACCATCAGGAAAACCCCATGGTGGGGCAATCCAGGAGCAGAAGAGAAACTTCGCGTCTTAATGAGAGACAGATTTTCCATCAGAAGAATCCAGGCGAGGAACAAGCGAGGAGCAGAAGAGAAGCTCCGCGTCTAGAAGAGAGACCGCTTGCCCCACCCGACAGATTATATGAGGTACAGCGACCTCAGGACTGCATCGGATCTGATAGAGAGATCGATTCTTTAGGTCCCTACTCCGCTGGAAAGAAAAGAAGCAACCGTAGGAGAAAGAAGAAAAGAAGTAGCAAGAGAAGAGACCATTCGGACACGAGTGATTCCGAATCAGCCTCAACCGAAACGACCGACTCGGAAGTAGATGAGGCTGACGTTCGAGGCCTCAGACAACTGACAACAACCAACGAACTTTTCCTTAAGATTCTAGACTACCGGAATTACCGGCTAGCCGACAGGTCCGCGAAATATTCTGGTTCGGTGGCTCGCAGAGTCGCCAAATGGGCCAAACGGATGCAACTAACCATTACGGACAAGTTCTCGGGTGCCGATCCCATTGCTGTCTTTAAGTTTCTCAGTTTATTCCGTACAGCCTGCGATAAGAACGGTGTTCACGAGGGCGCCACTCTGTACCTTTTCCAATTCTTCCGTACAGGACAGTTGCGTGGCCGAGTGGTTTCGAAGATATCGGGCACAACTGACCTCGTCGATGCTCAAGACCGTGAGCTCCTCAGGTTTTACCCTCAGGTTGTTCATTACCTCTTGGAAACTTACGCCACGGATGACGTTGTAGTGGATGCCCACCAGGAAGCCGTCTCCATTAGGCAGAGCTCCAACATGACCGAATCGGCTTTTGCAGACGACCTATGGAAGAAGGCTTACCGATGTGGAAACGTGTTATCCGAATGATGGCTTAAACGTCACTTAATCACGGGATTGCTCCCTGCCCTTCGGACACATGTGCAAAATTACCACACGGAAAACCCGCAATACTCCTTCCGAAGGCTCGCTACATACGCCGAGGTTTATTTCAAAACCTACACGACCTCCAGGTGCAACGCTGATAGAACCAGAAGACACGCAAGTCCATTGCGTAAACCCAACCAAGCCCATTTGGTTAGCTCCACGCAGTCGGACATGGATGCATCACTTCATTATGCCAATTCGGGAGATGTCCTCGCGGTCAATTTCAGTGTTCCTCCGTCCCAACCCCCATCATATACCTCCCAGGGAACTAGAGCGACCACTGGACCACCCACACACAAGTATTCTCCCTTTCCGCCCCGCAAGAACGTTTTTGTTTGCTCCCCAAGGGCTTGCTTCCTCTGCCTTTCCGTGACCCAACCTTGTTGGTGTACGAAATATCTGCCCAAGGACGCACGTAAAAACCTCCTAGCCCTAAGGGAAGAAAATTACCGGGTGCAGAGATCCGAAGGATTGTATAACAGGGCACAGCAACGAACCACAGGGACCCCTGGAAGCTCACGCTACGCCAAGCCTCCGGACACTCCCATCAAAGCCCCAAAGGTCCACGCCATTGTAGATCCTACGGACGACCCCGTAGAAGAACCCTATCCTCAGGAAGAAACGGAAACCCCATCGGAAAACTCCTAGACGGACGACTTGAGGCAAATCATCCCTCTTTAGGCCCCTGCCTCAACCAATTGGACGGAAATGAGTCAAAGAACTCCTCACCTCCAAATACGAACAACTCACAATAGACCACTCAGGATGAACCACAATTTGAACACAGTAATGATCCCGTCTGTATCCTCAGGAAAGAGAACTATAAAGTTCGAGTAACCGTAGGACTTCGTTCCAACAACTCTCGAGTGACCACAGCTGTATTGCACACAGGCGCTGGTTCCAACTTAGTCCATCCTAAGCTACTTTCACTGGGTTGGTAAGATTTCGTTCAGGCAAGGAAGACCCCAAGGATTACCGATGCGTAACGTAGACCAATGGAAACTATAGGGATACTACCACTTTACCTAGTTCAGACAATTCAAAGTCAGCACGTGGATCCTTGTATGTCCTAACTTGGGCGCTGAGGCAATCCTAGGAACTTCTTTTATCGATCGGTACATCAAGGCCATTTATCCAGGCTTTAGAAAAGTCGCGTTCTACCGCGCACCTTCGATCTCCATAACTGGTTCCGCCCCAGGGCCAGAAGCTAACCGCAAACGAGCAGTTGTCTTCGAAAACACGAATTCCAATAAGGTTCGCCTGTCAAAGGCCATAACGATACCGCCGATGACCTAAATCACTGTATCGGTCCATTCCCAGTCTTCAGATCTGGTAACGATTCAGAACCACCCGAAAACGGTTCTGAAGCACCTTACCTTGATGGGGAATGCAGTAATGGACATCCACCCAAACAGCTTTTTGGTCAAAATCAGTAACTTCCGAGATAAACCGTGCGGTTACCTAAACATAAAGTGATTGGTATCACTCTACCCGCGCATGGATAACCTTGCGACGCCAACTCCCGACGAGGACGTCCACTCTTGGGAGGGGACAGTCGCCATCGGCGCAGAATTCGAATCCTATAGGTCCCAGGTACTTGATCTCCTCAGGGAATACCAGGCCATGTAGTCAGGTATATTACGCACAATCGGAGCCACTACACAACGCATTGACCTTCAGGATGATGCTAAACCACAGTTCCAGCACCCATACCGTACCGGCCTTAAGGGTAGGGAAATTGTCACCGACCAGATAGGCAAGATGCGCAAAGCTCAAGTTTAGAGCCGGCGCCTCCAAACAAATCCGAATGGGCAATTCCCCTTGTCTTCGTGGCGAAGAAAGATGGCTCCGTCAGGTTCTGTGTCGACTACAGGAAGCTGAACGCAGTAACCAAGAGGGACTCATACCCGAAAGCCCGCATGGACGACTGTCTGGATTCCTTAGGCGAAACTGTCGTATTTACCACACTGGACGCTAACTCCGGATACTGGAAAATCTATTTGGCCGAAGATGCGAGAGCGCTGACAATCTTTACCACCCATGAAGGTCTGTTCAGATTTACTTGCATGCCCTTTGGTTTGAAGAATACACCAGCCACTTTCCAAAGGGTAATGGACATCATACTGTCAAGAGTCAATTGGAAGTTCGCCCTGGTCTATTTGGGTGACGTTATAATCTTCTCACGGACCGTAAAGGAACACTTTCGACACGTGAAGAAGGTTCTAACAATCCTACAGGACACTGGAGTAACACTGGGGCTCTGCAAATGCGCTTTCTTCCAGGCCTCAGTGGACTATCTGGTTCATGTCGTCCTCCCAGGAAAGCTAAAGGTGGCCACACGGACCACAAATGCAATTCGCCAGGCAAAGCCTCGAAGGAGCCACACGGAACTACGATACTTCGGGGGCTTTTGCAACGTTTATCGACGGGCTGTCCAGGCGATTGCCAAGATCTCGGCCTCTCAACGCGATGCTGAAGAAGGGAACACCTTCGGAGTTCGAAGCTCTTACCGACGACAAGTACGAGCAATTTCAGACCCTAAAGTACAAATTGCTGAACCCGCCAACATTGGTTTTACCAAAGCCCAATAGACCTTTTGTCCTGGGCACAGATGCCTCTGATGCCCAAGTGGGTTGTGCACTGCTACAGGAACAGGAGTCACCGAAGGACTATCGACCTATTGGCTACTGGACCAGAACGCTCACCAGCGCGCAGCGAAACTACAGTACGACCGAAAAGGAATGTCTAGCCATCGTATGGTCCGTACTGACACTACGCCCGTACCTCGAGGGAACTAGGTTTACCATTGGGACAGACCACGATTCACTCCGCTGGCTACTCAATATGACCGATGCATCAAGTCGCCTCGCTCGGTGGCGCCTCAAGCTGTCCGAATGTGACTACGAGATAACCTATGGGCCAGGCATCAACCACCAGGCAGCAGATGCCCTGTCACAAGTCATTACCGAGGGAACTGATGATACCCAATTGGACGACCTAATTCCAACCCCCTTTAAAGATGATGGACCTCAAAACTATACGGAATCAGATGACCTTATGGGTAAGGTGCAATCGGAGGACCCTGAGGTAAAAGCGAACTAATTATACCTATTGGACTGGGAGACAGTACCGCCCAATTCGGCACCACCTCAGGTTAATGCGATAGACCCGGAGGAAGAAGTGCTCCTCCTCATAACTATTGAGGAACTTCTACAGGCGCAGGTCGAAGACGAATACTGCAAGGAAACAGCCAAATTGGTAGGAGCCCCTGGATGCCTATACGACTACGACCGATTTGGACTACTATGTCGCCGCTCACCGCTGGATGACGCACTCCAACGGGTAATACCAACTTCGCTAAGGGCGCGATTCCTATACCTCGCCCATTTTCCCCGCTTTGCTGGTCATCTTGGAGACCAAAGAATGTACCAGACCCTAAGGAAGTTCTTCCATTGGCCACAAATGGCACAGGACCTATGGAAAACCGCACGGAACTATGCATCGTGCGCACAGATCCAAGGGTATCGCGCCAACCATCAGGCGAAATTGAAGCTCTTTCCCGCCGCTTGTCCGTTGGAATTTGTTGCAATGGGTATAATTGGGCCTTTGCCTAGTTCTTCCCATTGGAAACGGTTTGTTTTGGTTATAACCGATAGGTTTACCAAACTTACCCGCGCTCTACCCCCTGGGAAAGACAACAGCCACGGATGTCGCGACGGCCTTCTTGTCCCACTGGGTATATCCATATGACATGCCACTCTACCTCCTTACGGATAACGGCAGCCAGTTTGTATCCAAATTCTTCTCACACGTTTGTGATACCTTAGGTATCAAACATGCGACCACCACGGCGTACCACCCGCAAACTAACGGGCAAGCCGAAAGCTTCAACTACACCCTTCTGGACCGATTGGCGCACTACGTTTCGGAGCACCAATTGGACTGGGACGACTACGTTGCGCCCCTGGTTTATGTCTACAACACGCAGGTACAAGCTTCCACAGGGACAACGCCTTCCGACTTAACGCTAACGAGAGCGCCGCCGCCGATAGCTGTTGACCTTCAGGAGTCTATCATATTCCAGGAAATAACCGAAGGAATGAATCCTACCCAGGCGAAGCGCTACTCGCGCCGATGCATCGACCGCATTATCCAATCGGCCAAAACTGTACTAACCAAAGCCCAACGGCACTACAAGATCAATTTCGACAAAGCCGTTTGGAACACACTGACCTTTGGGAAAGGAGACCTGGTTTACCTGGACCGGCCACCGAAGGAAAGTGAGGAACTCGAGGACACTACGCGGAAACTCTTACCCCGCTCAACGGGACCATACAAAGTCCTTAAGGCCAATGAACACACCATCACGTAGCTAATTGACGGCCTACAGGACACCATGTGTATTGACCGTGTGAAACGAGCTCCAAGTTACTCCGAACCACCAAAGTCCCAGCCCCCTGGCCTAACGGAAGCACCACGACCTCAGGTCGACGCTCAAGTCTCCATACCCCCTAAGGCAGTTCCCGAGGACTCGAATAGCCTCACTGACGCGATTATCATTGTCAACTACTATGACCCATCGCTTCCAGCCGACTCCGATGGCTTCGCCTTTTTGGATCACACTCTCCTTCCGGAGGATGAACATCAACCGGAATATGTTTTGAGCCCATCATCTCCGTCCGTCGGGGAGAAGATGGAACTATGCGCTATTGCTTCCGTTGGTTCGGCTACACACCTGAGGAAAATACTTGACAAGAGCCTCAAACCATTCCGGCTACTTTTATCGACCGCTACTGGCGCAGAATCGGGCGTACGGAGCGCAGCCTTCAGGAAAAGACAAACATTGGTCCGGATTATCCCAAAACGTCTCCTAAACCGCCTTCTAACACGACAGTTCGCCGCAGCACGACGTTTCGTCGTAGCTCCCGCATCAGGGAACAAGGTCTGTCCTTCGGAGACACCTGAGAAAGACCCGAGACGCTCTCAAGATTGAATGCCGTCCCGGGGCACGCACGTTTGAGTTACAAGAACGACGTTCAGAAAGGACAAGGATTAATTTATTTGACTAACTAACAGAGGTATAACAGCCCTCAACATGACCTCTAAGTTCGCGGAAGCACTCGGAACACCAACAGTACTCACTGGGGCGGCGCAGGAGCAGCTACGTCGCCCTCATGGGAACCTGCAGGAGCGAAACTGGGACTAGAGTCACCGGATAAGCCAACTGGACCACTAGGACCGGCCTCAGCGAGCCGAGCACACTTCTTCGGCGGAGGTTCATCTGAGGAACTATTGTCACCATCAGAAGCCTCCCCATCACTCAAATTTAGACCATACCGGGCATCGAAGTCGGCATTATCCCTCTAGGACATCACCTGTGCATTCTGCTGCAGGAGATTGACCATAGCGGTCTTTAGATCCTGACCCTGTTGTACGACTGTGGCGTAGCGTTCCGAGCGAGGCGCCCAGGAGCAAGCTTCCCTCAGGACCGTTGTAATGTCCATCATGGTCGTAATACCGACGGTACGGTAGACATGACGGAGATCTGAAGCCGCAGCCGTGACCGAAGCGGGAAAGTGTGGAAACGGAGAGGACGGGGCGATGTCGACGCCCCCAGTGGACGTCTGAACCAGCGCATCACCTACAGGACTTTCGGCTTCGACAGTAACCTCGCCAGGAGGGATGTCCACTTGGGCGACGGGCGGCCCATATGAGAGTTCATCCTGAGGAGCAGGGCCCGGAGGAGCTGTAGGAGGGTAAGCAGTCGGCAACACCACGGCGGATTCGACTGGAGGATTAACGCAATCTACGAGTAGGTCGAAGGGATATTCACCGAAAACTTCTCCATCTGACATACCAGCAGGAGCAAACAGCGTGGCTTCCACATCAGGCTCGAAGCAAAGGGGATCGAAACTAATGGCCTTCGGATAATAGTCGGGCACATGAAGCCTCGAGATGTCCGATTTTTGATTTCTCAAAGGCTTGGCGGGATAGGCACGAGCGTCGTCCCGACCCTGCGGATGCCGCGGAATCGGTTTGAATGAGTCGGTATCCCAGTCATACCGAAGGATCCTAGGAATCTTGCCCCACTCCACCTCTAGTACATGATCCAAGAGGGGTTCGGTCTCCTCGACGCCGAACTGGGTCCACTGGATGCCCAGGTTCCTTAGGAAACGGATCATGATGTCTGGGAGTAGGATTAGGCGACCTCGAGGACCTGGTATGTTCTCATCGTACCATACCCTCCAATCCTCCGAACAGACATTACCACGGATTACGTACTTCGCGGTATCCAGAAAGGCCATAAGGGACATCACGCCGAACTCAACGAAGAGTACCTGCCAGGACAGCCACGACCTTCGGTCATTGTCGTCGCCCATGGGTTGGGACGAGTGGTACGCCACCATGGACGGCGTGGCAACCAGAAGGAGCGGCGAGACACGCCAATACATGGCCCATTGGATCTCATCCTCTTGGGAAAGCGAGAGGTACAACGGAAGGCGTTTTTCGGCGCTCATGTCGTGAAACTCCACTGGATGCCAACAAAAGAAGAACCCCAGGGATTGAGGCAGATGAACATCAGGCTCGTGCATCTCGTTCCAAGAGACCCGGTTGGACATCCAGAATAAGCGATTGTACGGTGGCCGGAAGCAAATAAGAGTCAAGAGGTTGTGACCAGCCGGAGGAAAGTGCACATGAGGTTAGATGAAACCCGTGTATGAATCCGAGAGGAGTTAGTTCACCCTGAACTGGTATTCGGCTTCACTCTCGCAGCGGACGTATTACATGTCCGCTTTGATGAGGGTGCAACATCGCGTCGCCGAACGCGGATTCACAGGAAACTGCAACCATCGGTGATACCACGAGACGCTGCGCGCGTTCTTGTGGCCCTTCCGGAAATCGGGTATCTTGGCAAACCTTCGGGCGTAGAGATACATATGACAAAACCGCTGGTATTCTTCCACAGAGAGCGGGAGAATGGCATGACGCACTTCCCGCGGATTCCGTCCGATGGTATGATCATATCGGTCCCCGGGACGTTCGTAAGCCACTTGGTATCCCGAGAAGCTCCCCGCTTGGTAGTTCGAAGCCATGGTGCCACTGCCCACAGGCTAGTCCGCCGGAAATTGAATCGGACGACCGACGGAAGGGACAAAGTCCGGAGGGAGAACGGCATATCCGAAGGGCTTGTAAGGCGAGTTCGGCATCGCGCGCGATCAATGAAAAAGTACCACGATGGTAAGGCGAGGTGACAGAAACGACCCTGACGTACTGACAGGCTTGAACAATGGTGGACGAAGCGCGGAGGGTCGCCAAAGGAAGAACGGAGTCTAAGGAAGAAGCCAATGGACCGCCTCGGCAAGGCGGCGCGAGGAAGACGCCGGCGATGCCCCTATGGCCAGCGCTCACGGCGAGAGGGAGTTTTAGTCCTTAGGCAAATTAATTGCCCTTCGGCGCCAATGGTCAGCTCACGCTTCCTCGCATCCCCGCAGGCGATGACGCCGCGACGTCCCGTCGCACCAAATGGTACCGGGAGCAACAAAGTGCTCGGGTCCCCTGGGTCAAGCATGAGTCATTTTAGACTTCGCCGTGACGGCCGAATCCTAAGGAGGGAGAAATGGAAGGGAGAGATGATAACGGTTGACCCTTGTAAGCTGCCGGGCCCTGAAGGATCTTGCAGATGACACGTGGACGTGTCGAAATAAGGTGGACTTATGTAGATTATTAAATTCTTTTAATTAGTTTAATAGATTATCATAGCAGTTCCAGGAAGATCTCAGCGCCTCGCCAGTACTATTTACTTGGCTCGAGTGACGCTTCTCCCTTAGAGTACGGTAGGCACCATTAGGATACTAAATAACCCCCTTTGGTATATTAGTTCCACCTTTTGGTATTCAAGCCATCGTTTTTTGTAGCTCCAACCTGTAGGAGTACGCAGTAAACGCCAGCCTATTGCACCAAGTACTCTGGGAGTGCCGCCGTCAAGGATTTGAACCTTAGGACCCGCTATACCACGCTACCACTGGTCGAGACGCGTACGCCGACCCACCCGCCATTGCGTTACAGACACTCCGAAAGCTCGTTGTCAATGTTTTATATTCTTCACCATACACACCGTCGTTAAAAATTACCGAACGTCATATTGCCGTACTGATTGGACGGATCAGAGCTTGTCTGCAGAAAGGAAAAGTATCTCTCACATAATGGCCTGAAGCGGTGGCACATGTTACCGATGAAAAAGAAAAGTGTAATACACGGTATCACAAGAAACGTTCCATATGCCCACCTTCTTAATGAGCGCGCTCGCTTTGTTCAATACCTACGTTTGTTTTGATGTCGCGCATTTGTTCTGCGCAATGACGAAAATCTTCGAAAATGGAACCTCTTCATTCTGATGGCATTCAACATGGCCATATACAAGGAGGAATGTACAGAATCCTTAAACATTCTTGAATAGTAACCACCAAATACGTTCAACTCATTCAGTCTGAGTTCCCTGGCATAGTGGTCCCTTTACGAACTCAAGTCCATACAATCACTAATCTCATGCTAAATATCGAATGCTACATATCTTATGATGAAAGGAAGGAAGAATTTGTCAAGTCAGAAACTTATCCTATTTTTCATACCCGAACATCTATGGAGTCTGACAGTGCATCAATACGTTTTCAATCTTAGAAAAACTAACTCATTTTCCTGAAAAGGATTCGACATATAACCCTGACACTAGTAACTATTCATCAGATGATGAATCTCCTCCTGCATCTTTTGCCAATGTTCTATCTCATTTGGCATTTCTTGAGGCTATTATTACCACTGATAAACCTACAATTCGACAAGCACCGGCATCAAATGAGTCGGAATTCTACTTAAGGCTTTTCGTGAGGAGTTTGAGAAAATCTGTCCTTACCGAACGTATACCGATGCATAACAGCATCAAGAACGCCTTATTAATTCTGGTATTAAACATCCTCTCAAAAGATATCATAGTGATAGCTCCTTGAGCATCAAAGCTCGATTAGTAGCTCGTGGAAACTTTCAGCTCCTCTCAGACAACTAAAACCTGTATGCGTCAGTGCTCGAGTTCGAAATCTTTTTTATCATGCTTGCCATCTCCGCTGTAAACGCTAAGATTGACAGCATATTAATGTCGAAGGGGGTTTTCTCCATGCGTCCATGCCACAGTATAACCCAGTGTGGATCACCCTCCACACTATTTCTGGAATTTCTGACCCTACATATTCATTCAAGATCAAGGCAATGGAAAGGTCGTAGTTCTTGCGTACGTAGATGATCTCAGCATTTTTGGGCCTCTTGTTCTCAATTCATGTGCTAAAAAGAACTGATTACACATTACGATGTCCCGGAATTTGGACTTAACGATCTTTATCTTGAAGTATCTATGAAGTGGTGGGTTCACTGGATACAGTATGTCACAGCCTGCCTACACGTCAAGGAAGGGCTCCGCACGAGCAGCAGGGAGTACAGCACGTGTTGAACCGCGCTCGGGGATGTCCGCCCCGGAGGAATTAATTGCTGATCAAACTGATATTGAAGCTCGTGGAGCGCCCTCAGCCGCCTCCAAACCTCAATTGGTCGCCCCTGCGGTACCACAACCAATGGTTGAAACACCGTCAGCGGTAAACCAAATCATTGAGTCGACTGAGTACCAAAACTTGGACTCGCGTTTGCACATTTCAAATATCACTCATATTTCTCTGTTACAAGAGGTTACCGAACTCCGTCGTATTGTGGATGACGCCCATGTTTGGGATGTCTGAGAAGAAATTCCGGTCTTTCGAAGAGATGTTAACTCCATTTTGAAATGTCTGGGTGTTCCAGGAACTTTTAAAAAAGAATAAGCAGACCACGTTGAAGACGTCCGCGCTAACACACAATGACTCCAAGGTCGTTTGGATACGCTTGAAGCGACAATTCGATTGGATGAAGAAGTTGCCGCCAAGACGGAAGAAATCGCTAAGTCAGTTCATTTGATTGGATTCGAGAAGAAACGAAGTCGTCCTCATTCCAACAAAGAGGTACATTACAGTTCGGGTTCATCTAGTTAGGGTTCATCTAGTTCAGATTAAAACCGTCACTCTGCGAAATCAGCATCTCACTCTTCAGAAGAAGATCATTACCACCGAAATTCTCGGATGACACGTTCAAAGTCTACTCGCACTACCCAAAGAGTTATTCGCTCCCGCGAGAAGGTTTATCATCACCTTGGATTGAAGCATCTGAAGCCGACGAATCCATTATACCAGAAGCTATTTTCGTAGCTTTATTATCGGCTGGACGATTCCTCGGCGAGTCGCACGCCCCAGGGCACTGGAAAGGTCAAGGAATATGTCAAGAGAATAGGTCTCACACTGCGTTCGCAGGAATTCAATAATGAATATCCTATTTTAATACTTGACTTTCTTGCAGGATTCGTTCAAGATGTTGACTTCCCTAAAATGAGCGAGGCGCAAGCTTACATAGCTCTACCGTATTTCCTTAAAGGAATGGCTGAAGATCAGTACGACTCAGTTCGAGGATCCTCAAGAGCCTGGGAAGGAGGAGTTACCTGTTGGCCAGAAGCCGTTCAATACCTTTTCAGGTCAAACGCCACTGGTACCGCGATTCAGGATGCAATCCTCGCTCTCCGCGATACGAAAAAGAAGCCTGCGGGAACCGAAACGGTCTGTTCAACTCCTTCGGATAAGGCGTTTCACCGATGTGGTAATGTGTATTCCGCGTCCCAGCGGTGTACAATGTTTGTTGATGGACTTGATCCGGCCATAAGAGCGCTTGTTGCACGACGCCGTGAAGAAACAAGGAGGATATCCTACTTGGAACAGTTATAGTTCGACCAGGCTGAGGGAGATTCACTGCATGCCCGACAACCTACTGGACGTCGTCCGTCCAAGGTACTTCAGGCCGAAGTGTCTTCATCGTCGCTTTCACTCTTGAACAGAGGACCCGTTGGAAAGAACCACGATAACGTCCATTTCATTGGGAATGATAATTATTCGATGGACACTAC
Organism: Agarophyton chilense; assembly: GCA_030374765.1. Taxonomy (NCBI): domain Eukaryota; phylum Rhodophyta; class Florideophyceae; order Gracilariales; family Gracilariaceae; genus Agarophyton; species Agarophyton chilense. The sequence goes on from JARGXX010000138.1 coordinate 908,609, forward strand.
GGACTTTCCATCTACTTCTGTTGAAACCTATGAAGGTGATCCAGCCTTCTATGGTGGCACAAGAGTTTCCGCATCTCATCTAGCTCATGCGACAAACGCAATGCGTACAACCCGTCCCGGATGGAGGGACACACCACCACACCCACAGACGGACGTGAATGTTCGCCCGCCGTTTAATGCGTTGAGTGCACCTATCTGTCATCTCTATTACCACCTCGGTCATATGGCGCCACGTTGTATGTTGACCTTGAGGGAGATGCCGTCTGTTGTCACTCAGTACTAGTCTCTATCGCTTGCCGATCAAGCTCGAGTTCCGAACTGGTCGTATCTTCGGGCCAAAGCTAATTTTGGTCCGTCGACAAGGGTCCTACCGCGTCCGATAATCGAAACGTCGAACGCTGGTCAGCAGACCCTAAAGATCGTACCCAACAATGGGAATCCGTCAGTTTCCCCGTATGGAGATCGACCGCTTGTTGCGGAAGCATCGAACACGACAAACTAGACATGGGAGTCTCCCCTGATGGAAGGGCGTCTTCCAAGCTGAGCTTGAGGACGCCCGAGTCGTCACCGCCTCACTCCGCAGTCACAATCCTTACAAAAAATATGGCTAAAACCGACGTTGACTCGGAACACCTGGCTGTTCTAGGTCGTCCGTGGATACAGTTTAGGAATCCGCGTACTCCGGATAGAGTCCTTGTGATGGCCAAACGTAACTATAAGGGGTATGAAGACCTTGGCCTATCACACCAGTTCATGGTTAGACAGTTATCTGTTTTGGATACAGGAGCCGCGCCAAACCTGATCAATGCTGATATCATACCGTCGACACTTCGGAACTATATTTTCTATGGTCCAGGAATGGATATCGCCGACGCGAATAATAATCCGCTCCAGACGATTGGAAATATATCTCTCGCAGTGCGATTGGGTACCTATTTGGTTCAGTTAGACTTTATAGTCTGCGACTCCATCGCTGCACCCGTGACATTGGGTTGTGATTTTTGTGATCGATTTATTGAAGCAATTTGTCCCAGAACCAGGACCTTTGTGATGGATGACGGATCCACGACTCCTATTGTAAGGAAACCGCTGAAGCGGGCAACATAAAAGAAAGTTCCGTTACCGGCAGGAATCTCCTGGCAAGGATCCCCGCTCAACGCGTCAAGGTCGCAAAATCGATTAAGGTGCCCCCAGAATCACAAGTATGGGTTACAATGACAACACAACAACAGGGGCTACATATTGTGCAACCCTTGGTCTCTTTAAATACCAAGCACCAACTCGCTCTGGCAAATGGTCCGGTTCTATTCTAACCCGATACTTCTTTCAAGGATCTCGTGACTAACTTCGGTAAAACCAATCAATGGTTAACGAAGAATCAAACACTGGGCTCAGTGCTCCCACACCCGAATGTTATCGTCCCGACGAAGATGCCGGTTACCGATGTTCTCGGAGTCCTCGAACCTGAAGAGGGGGAGGAGAATGATGATGTTGACACTGCACGTGTAGAGCCCGAGTTCCAATATTCGGATACACAATCGACACAACCGAAAGGATTGGAAACGAAGGCTTCGCTGCCTGGTACAGATGACGTTGATCTTATGAAAGAGTTGGAAAAGTTAGATCTGGAGTATGTCCCAGAAGCTCATCGTGAGAAGTTAAGAGAAATGTTGAAGGAATCTACCGCTATGTGGGATGGTTCACTTGGAACAATAGGAATCACGGAACACCGTATTTTCTTTCTTCTAAATACTCGGCCGATCGCTCACCACACTTACAGGGCTGGACCGAAGGCTCAGCAAGAAGAACAGTCTCAGGTTGAGAAGATGTTACGCGCAGGCGTTATAGAACCAACTCAATCACCTTGGGCGTCACCTGTCGTCTTAGCTCCGAAAGCGGATGGATTGTGGCGAATTTGTATTGATTATCGATGCTTGAATGCAGTTACAGTGAAATATGTATACCCGATTCTTCGGATGGATGAATATATCGATCCGCTTGAAAACGCGACTGCGTTCACTGACCTTCATGCGAATTGGGGTTATTCCCAAGGTCCTGTTCGAAAAGAGGACCGAGATAAAACGGCTTTTGTCTGCCATTAAGGCTTGTATCGGTTCAACCGAATGCCGTTTAGCTTAACGAATGCCCCTGCAACGTTTCAACGTGCGATAGATATCCAAGTAGCCCGCTTCAAGTGGAAAACTACTTTGGTATATTTGGACGATATCATCGTATTCTCCGACAACATGGACGAGGTCTCTCCCATGTTAAGAATGTCATGAAAACACTGAGCGACGCAGGAATCACATTAAATCTGAAGAAGTGTCAATTCTAAACCAATTCGGTCAAATATCTTGGACATATAATCCGACCCGGACGGCTATCAATTGATGAAGTTCGAGTCAAGTCCTTGAAGGAAGCAAAATATCAGACGAATCAAACAGAACTCCGATCATTTCTGGGCTTGTGTCATGTGTATCGCAGGTTTTTTCCGAACTATGCTGATGTTGCAACTCCTCCAAAATGAGCTCTTTCGGAAAGGAAGACCAGCTGAACTGGAACCATTCGGAGATGCACAAGTGTCTGCCTTCAATTTCCTTGTGGAAGCTGTTACGTCTCCGCCGGTGTTAGCGCTTCCAACCTTGGGGCTTCCGTTTGAAGTTGATACGGACGCGAGCAAAGACCAAGTTGGTTGTGCACTATTTCAGACCTCTACAGAAGGTGAACGACATCCAATAGGATACTGTTCCCGCAATCTGAACTTCCATGAACATAATTACTCTGTCTCAGAGAAGGAGTGTCTTGCGGTCGTTTGGGCACTAGCGACGCTCCGACCATATCTAATGGGTAGGCATTTCAAGGAATACACTGACCACTCAGCTCTCCGTTGGCTTATGGAAATAACCGAACCATCGGGACGCCTCATGCGTTGGCGCCTCCGATTGGCGGAGTTTGACTCCGATATTCTTTACAAGAAGGGTACTCTGAACACGCAAGCAGATGCGTTATCCCGCTTGGGAACCTCTGTGGAAACAGAACCCATTGATGATCTCGAGATCCCCTGCTTTGCGGTAGGAGAAGCTGACGGCAGCGCCAAAATAAAATCGGATGACGTGTGTGACGATATACCAGATGCCGAACCTTCGGAGCCCCTGACGGGTTCATTCGTACCAATAACTCCTGAAAAAATGATCCGAGAACAACAAATGGATCCTTTCTGTACACAGATCCGTTCTCGCCTCAATGGAGGAGCAACGATTCTCTTTTGGACAGATGACCAGGGATATCTGGCTCGAAATGTCGAATCTAACCCTCCAACTTGTGGTTCCTCATTCCTTACAGAAAAGGGTACTACATGTTTCACACTAATCGAAGTTGAGTTCCCATCCCGGAGGAAGAAAATTGTACTTGACCCTAAGAAGGGATTTCTCCTGGCCTGCTATTGCTTTTGGCTGTTATGCAGTACGTCGTTCTTGCACGGAGTGAGCGAAAAATGACGTGAAGTTACGCAAACTCTCAAAGAAGTTGATGCTTTTTCTTGCACGAGCGCTTTTGGAATTCGGGGCTTTCGACCTTCTAGGTGAATTACTCAGGACTCCTCGAGGAAATCGATATCTGTTGGTGAGGACAGACCGCTTTTAAAAGCTCGTCAGGACATTACCACTTCAACGGATTACATCTTATACTGTGACACAGGCCTTTGTAACTCACTGGATCTTCGTCTACGGTCCATACGTACATCTGATCTCAGATAATGGCTCACAGTTTACGTCTAAGTTCTTTCAAGACGTGTGTCGAATACTCGAAATAACGAACCTGTTTACTACAACCTACCATCCGCAAACGAATGGTCAGGTAGAACGCTTTAACCATACATTGCTGAACGCGTTACGATCCCATGTTGCAGATCACCCCAAGCAATGGGATTTGTAAAGCGACGTAACAACGTATGCGTATAACACTCAGGTGCATCGGAATACTTCACTGTCACCATTTGAGTTGGTATTATCACGCACCCGGCCACTAGTGGCTATTCAGGCTCAACCGACGCTCTCCGCGTTCCCCTCACCGAAGTTATATCAAGAATCTTAGAAAGAATGGTTGAAGACAAAGGTCCCAATTGCCCAGAAAGCAATGGACAAGTCCTAAGCCGCTTATAAACGTAATTTCAATGATCGAATCCGCAAACCTTTACCTAAGATAGCGGTTAACGATTCCGTATTCGTAAGTAATGAATACTGCAATCCTGAAAAGGATAAACGGTACAAACTCTCACGGATTGCTGACGGACCTTACCGAGTCATCTCAATCGATGAGACCACAGTGGTATTGGAAGCTGACAAGCAGCACGAACGGTTTTCTCTTGATAGAGTGACCAGAGCCCCACCCTTAACAATGGAAGTCGTACTACAACCTACTACCTTCCCCGGTAGTGAGCAATCCTCAACGGAAAGTTCGCCTTTGGGACCAGAGATGCTTCCGCAAATAACCTGCGGCTAGTCTGACCTACCAAGGCATTCGGAAACTGTCATTACAGGCTCTCCTACCTCAACAAAAAGATCTCGGATAACCCCGACAATTGTCACTAGGCTGACCCCACCTACTCAGGTAATCACGACTCCCGTGAACCCGCCTAAGGAGGGGGAGGCTACAGCAGAAGATGTTACAAATAATTGTCAAGCGGTTCCCGGGAATTCCACGGATGGAGATACAATTACTCGCAAGTTGGCGATGACTGACCACTCCATAGATGGAAAACCCGCCCCTGAACGGAAACCTGAAGGAAGAACAACGGACACTAGATGAAGGAAGTTCATGAATCAAACCAGGTTGGTACAGCTGCAGAGAAGAGATCACATGTACTGTACAGCACAACACAGCGAAATAACGGCGCAAAGCACACTACCACGTCAAGACGTTATGCCACACACGCGTGAGCCGCAAATCGTCGTCAAACGGGTCTCTGACTTGACAGTGCAGAAAAGATACCGTATATGGTACTGGACTTTACAACCTCGCTGATACACAGTGCCGTGGCATGACGCATGTTTTTGCCGAGCCAATGAGTGTCGCTGTGACCCTTTGGGTGTTCCGCCGCTGTGCAGAGGGAGTGTGACTCACCAGCTTCCCCGTCTTGACGGATTTGCCTATCGCAAACGGAATTACGCTGTTTTGTGGAAGACACTGCCCATCGGTTTGAAGTCCAATCTGCGAGGACCTATTCTGGATTAACTCGAGTTCCTGAGAGCTTCACGAAGAACCAGGAGGTGATTGACTTGGTCGCATATAGCGAAAGTTACAATTATGCCGTCACCACGGTTCTCGACGAAGTCGCAAGTGATCTGAGCACGTTCGTTCTGAAGTTGAAATCCCTCACTTAGGGCTCGCTCCTAAACTCTTTTGAGTACTACAAATCATCTCCATACCGGAATACATCATGAGGACGGAGATACCCAAGGTATACCCTCAGGAGTTTGTGGTGGATCACGTTGTTAGTCACGAAATCACTCCAAATGGAGACTATCGTTATCCAATCCGATGGCATGGATACAATCCCGCTGAGGATACTTAAGAACCTGTTGCACACCTACCGAGATCCATGATTATATCCTATCACCGAAGAACCGGTACACTGTTACCTCCGAACTCGGATTTTGCCCAAGTTGGGTAAACCGAAGCGGTAATGAAGTATTGAAGTCGAGAAAACGAGAAGTCGAAGAAGTCGGGAAGCACAGAAGTTAGTATGACAAGATGATTTTTACAACTACTCAAGTTATCTATCCACTAGATGGAGGTGAGTCTACATCCCTTTGGGACAACTACGCCCCAGTCGAAAGAACAGACCCATCACTTTGGGAGGCATCAGATTTTGGCTGATAGCTCTGTGCCGCAAGGGCTAAGAGCTCTCCCATATCAACTATGTTTAGAGGGACTTTCACACCAATGAATTGGAGATGAAGGCGCATCGCCGCAACTTGCGGATCAACCGGACTCGGTGCGAGAGTCGTGAATCTCCAACCCGCCTGAGCATCCGTATCGCCACTCGGAACGGCTACTAAAATAAGAACGGTCCCTCCAGAGGCGACAACGTCCTCGTTATCCACATTTGGATCATCGGTATCGATGGTGACCGGAGCGGTGTCAGAGTATACAAATCCAGTAGGATGTTCTGCTGGGATGCCCCGAGTCAGCTTGCGCAACGCCCCCGCATGGGCAGCGGTTGTAACTACCCCCTCCCATGGGTGGTAGTACACAAAGTCACCAGCACCTGGATGCCGGCGTCCCGGAGACCGATCATACGGAGAAGCTTTTCCGCGAGCCCGGTTCGAAGAAGGGACAGTATCCCAATCGACACTGTCGATGACAATCAGTAAGTAATGTGTTTCACGACAATTCTCGTCAGAGCCCAACTCTGAGTAGATATTGAGTGCTCGAATGGTTTACCGAAGAGCCATCGGAAGATACCACAATCGGTTCTGGTCATAGGCCTCCCAAAGGATGAATGCCGCAACGCGGGTCGCCCTTTCGGCCAGGACGAAGTTCCAGTATCCCGAGTGCTCGTCGGCTAACAATCGTGAACCTATGTAGGTAAGGCACGGAGGAAGTTCTGCGTAACACCCACAGGATACTTCGACCTGATTCCACCATCTGGGAAAGGATACGTACTTCCCTTGAAGAAAACACGGATGAAGGCGTTCAACATCAACGACATATCAAAATTCCGCTAGGAGAATCGGTCTGCTCCAACACTTCATGTGTGGAGAAACCTTTTGAACACCAGGACCATGGTACTCCACCTCCGGATAGGCAGCTAGGTTATCACCATAGTATATTTCACCGCCAGTTCGGTAGAAGGGAACATCAAAGTTGTACTCCGACGGTACGGGAGAGTTATCAAAGGTACGGTTGAGTCGCTTATAGGCCAGACGCGCCATAGCGGACTTGGAATCATCGAAACTTTCATCTCTCCTGCGTAGGAGCGTATTAGGGTCAACCGCGATGCGTGTCCTCCAATCGAAGGAACGGACAATTTGAAGCGGAATTTCACTGGGAAAGTATTAATCCTCCACATAGAAGTCGATCACCTGATTGTTGAAAACCATAGTGGGATGGAACGAGGGGGCCCTGGAATAGAGGAAATTGTCCTGAAAAGGATCTCACACCACCAGCGATTCGAGCGATATCCAACCAGATTCATTCGCGGAGACGAGCATTGCTTAAGGCGAATTCCACACAGAAGCGTCGAAGAGGTTTTTTTTTACGCAAGGTTTCGAAGTGTTCAGAGGAAGCGGAGTTGATAGGAAATTACTGTAGTTTTTTGATCCCGTAGAGCTCTGCGCACCGGTAGGAACTCGATCGTTGTCGTTCGAAAATGGATTCATTCCGTTTGGAAAGGGTTGAGTAGGCTGCGATATAGCAGAAGAGGAGATATTGGACTTACTCGGGCTGAGTGAGTCAGACGAGAGTTTCTTACGAGGATCCGGAACATCGGTGACACCCATGATGGAAGGACTGTTTTTACGCTGTTCGTACGTCGCTTTGGATTGCGATGTTTCCCCCGTACTCCAACTTTAAGGAGAGGGAGATGTAGAGCAACGCCTGCGCGTACAACCGGTCGGGGCACCATTCATATGGCGTCCAATATATCGGGAACCACGTTGATGATTCTATGAATAATAATTCTTTTAGTATTTTAGACACCTTAGAAGGCATGTTAGTTAAGTCTCTACAGTCGCACCGTACTGGACGTATGGACGTGCAAAGCTGGGGTTACCCGCATGATACGTGTATGGACCAGGATTGGTTTGCACTATTATAGTCTACACGTGTAGTTCACTTTCTAGAATAGACTTCAGCGATGGCTTGACCGCCATCGCTACCACCAAGTAAATGGTAACCGAGTGCTTGGCTCTAGATTATGTCGCCTACGCGAGTCTCCATCTCTTAACCGGAGGAACCGCGACCGGTTTGACTAATCTATCCCCTCGGGAAGCTCAGGCGTCACTGTACCATCATTATTGGTGTGTTTCTTCCTTCTGTTGGTTTTCATGTGTTTGGGTCAGTATACCGCCCCTGTATAGGGTTGTTTTTACCCGTCTTTATTTCGCTTATCCAGTGTGGATACCCCTTTCATAGGTCTGTACGCTTGGTCGTGCGTCCTATTTCGCACTACATTTTCGCCCAACACTTTGCGGTTGTCCGCGGGATATCCTTGTCATTGGATCCCCCTTTGATTCCTTCCCTTTTCCTGGGTTTATCACCTTCGTAGGTATTTCCTGAACTACCGTGGTCCTACACCCACGCATCGGTAGCACGAAGGCTCGTTCGCTGAGTTACCCCCTTCACGAGAGCGGGACTCGGACACCGGAGAGGTATCTTCCCATCTGGAATTGCTCTACATCCATGTCCAGAAGTCCATCAAGCTGGCAAAGGTCGTATCGAACTCCTGCGACTGAGAAGATTTTGCCAAACTATTTCATTTGCATGGAGAATAGGGTGAACTTCAGTGGTTCGATGTAGATGAATCGTTCGGCACAGAACGAAAAGAGCTTTCGTATTCCCAACAGTAAACTATCGACTGTAGAACTCTGGACAATTATGTTGTTCAACTAGTACAGTATTTATTTCAAAAGGTCCTTGGGCAAAAGGCTTTCCGGCGCAGATTGTGGGTGAGTCGTCCCATTGGTTGTTCCCTGGAGTACCGTTGTTGGTGAAAAGTCGCCGCCGGGGGTGTTGAAGGACTGCAGTGCTTGAGAGTCATGGTCGGAAGGGGAGCTTCCGGTAACAATGGGAGATGTTAAATGTATCAAAAGACTAAGAGCCAGCCAGTTGAGACAGATCTTGCTCGAAGCTCAGCATAGGATATTGAAGGCGAATGGCTTATTTGTTCACAGGGGGAAGGTAACCAGTGACTCGGAATCGAGCGGGTCCGGGCTTCAGTACAATTTGCATGGCGCAAGCCCCAGGCGAGGGGGGATTAGGGTAGGCTATTTAAGATTCAACAAGGTCTGATGCAAACTTGTCTAAAAACTCGCAGTGTTCTCGAGAGTAGTTGCGCATACGCACGCGAACGGGTTTGGTTTCTCGCCTGAGTATAGTTCATAGAGTGGTGATGTCGGCCGCTGGTCCCAAATATAGCGATGTGCGGAAAATATTGAAATGAGAGTCCACAATCTCTCTCCTTTCTTGAGCGAGATTGTTTTTCATGCCATTTTTCAATGCGGTTTCTATCATTACATCAAATTTTTTGCGTATGGCCTCATGCCTGGCCGTGTCGATTGGGTCGAGGAGTGAGGGGTCGGGTAAGGGGCTTTATGCGTTCATTGAATCGTTGTAGTTGACGCGAGGACGGTCTGGTGGAGGCGGACACCGAGTACGAAGCGTGGTAGCTTTTTTGGTTCGGTTGACCCGTGCTGTCATGAGTCTTCTGACGTGCCCTCCCACGTTGACCATGGTGGGATTCTCAACTGAGGAACAGTCTGAGTCTTGCCGAACGAAACGATTCTGGTCAAAAAGCGTGTGAGTTTCCACCTTGAGGTGTAAAAGGACTTAAAAACCAATCAAAAACATCCCACAGGCAAGCTCGTCGTCGGTGGCCAGGTAGGTAATGTTTGTGAGACCGAGGTTTCCAGAAGATACTTGTAAGATCGAGATTTGGGCAGTCAAAGTCCCGGAAAACCAGAATATCTGTGAGTTGTTGCACTTCTTCAAGGTCGAAAGCAAGCCTAACTGGCTTGATTGACGACATGTTCTCCAATTCTTTATGTGCAGCGATCTACTAGACGGATGGAAACGATGCTGTCGTCGCTTCCATTATCAGACCATTTTTCTAGCCTTCGTTGATGCCTGGAAGTCAGAGACCGTGATGCTTCATGCCGTAAAGCGCTCAAACGTCGTGAGCTCGACTCTTGCTACGGTCATGCCAGTTCCAGATGCATAAGAGCTGTTCTGATTATTCTGGGATCTAGTTGATTTCGCAGGCCCACCTGCGGATTTCAGAGCCGAAACGTCTGTTTTAAGATCCTTCTTCTCATCTGCGTTCGTTCGTGGACAGTTAGGAGTGTCGACAGTTAGTGACATGATGCCATTTAGTGCGCACGCGAGGACTGCTCCAATGTCTGTAACAACCTGTGCATAGAACCAAGACTGAAAGTGTTTCATGCTTTCAGTATTTCTGCGAGGAGTATTTCATAGAGCCTTAAAAGAACGATGTGGTTCACTAACAACAGTCAAGGAATCTCTTTGGTGGACATTTCCGATTGGCAACTCTACAGCTCCTTCGTCAGTCATTGTTCACAAGGCTGTGAAATCGACTACAGTCCCGGCCGGTATGGTCCAAGCGATAGGCGACGGAGTGGCGCGACAGTCGGCGACCGATCCTTCAGAGGACTTTGCTAAGGCTTGTCAAACCAATTACAGAGGCGGTTAAATGAAGAGCTGCTTGCAGGTCAAATTACGGCCTTTAGTGAGGCTGCCTGACAAAGATAAGGGCAAAAACTATAGTAGTTTAACGTTTAGAATGATGATTATTGTTTCCATCAGCTGTAATAAAAGAATTTCATGACGACCTCTCACATTTTTATTTGAACAAATGGTCACGAGAGAATGTTTGGATAAGATTCAAATATTCAAGAGCTGACTGTACAATTTATAAAGGTCGAGTCTCTAGACAGTTCGACCAATCAGTAGGAGGGGGCCCTCCAGTATTCAGAGTGAGTATAATTTTGATAAGAGCCTACTCTTTCATCAGCATCCATTTTTTGCAGGTACTTTTGTACCTAAAGACGCTGTAAACCTGCTAAACCAGCATCTCAAAGTGAGCTTATCTATTACAGGAGCTCCTAATTTCAGAACATATATTGTTCTATCTAACCTCAGGACTCACCAACTCTTCTTGCGAGACACTCTTGCTCGTACTTGAACAAGACACAAGTATTGAATCTTTACAGCCAACTGCTCTTCCGAAATTCCAGAACAAAGGTCTTTGGACCGGCCGAAAAACTGAAATTAGAGACAAATAACTTGAAGAGTAGTAAGAATTTTATTGCTGTTGGAGTCAGGTAGTGCATTATGAAATATTAGCCATAAATGAACCACATCGCGAGATTCTTCTTGGTCACGTTTTCTGTCGGTCGAAGGAGGTGATCTAGCATCGAAAGAGAGTTTAAGCCTTGACAAAAGGTTACAGAGGGGAGCTGGGCCCACATATAAAAATAGTAAAAGAGCAACCTGAAATCGGTATAATAGATACCATAAACAAAGTGTAGAACCAATTACGCCGTTGCACGAGCTCGAGGTTGTTGGTTTTACAATCAAGACCTTGACTGGAATTAAGTAACAAACGACGATACAGAAGAAACATGTAAATACAAACTTAAGCATCCTAAGAGACGTAAATGGGTGCCATGTCAATTACTAAGACAAAACAGAAGGTTGCATCATTATGCAACCCAAAGACAGGAAATGAAAAGCAATTAAAATATACCCGGTCGTCATATTAATAGAATTGTTGCGAAAAGTCTTGAGCTTCGATCTGTTTAATCGTTTTACTCTCTATATTGATAACTATGTAGAGGTATTTCCTTCTTTAATAGACTCACAGCAGTCGTTCTTTCGTCCCTTTTCTCGCCTTATAATCGCTCCTTCAAGTGCTTTTCGTACTGCTAATGTCGGGTTCTTGTTTCGACTCTGTCCAATTGTCGTGTTATATTAAAAGTAACTCTTTTCAGTACGTGTTCTTTCGTTTTATCTTTCCCGGGTCTCTATTTCTTATGTGGTAGCCTTATGTCGTCGTAACACTACTTTGTGTTTAATTTGTCTTATCTTCAAGTATTTTCATGAATCTCTCAGTGACTTTGTACGTACTTGAATGTTTGTGTTATGGTCAAACTCATTCTTTTATTGCTTACGTAACCTCTGTTTAATCTTGTAATTGTATTTTGTTTACGAAAGCACATACTTCGTAATTTAATGCTTTCGTATGCCTCTGTTTAGTATAAAGGTAGGAATCATGATCTGACTGATGGTATCAGCAGTCCTCAACTTTTACTGTCTTGTTTTCACCTAACCAGCCTCTCCTATGCTCACTTGCACTCAGTCTGTGAGATACCCAGCACGTGTATACGTGTTCTTCCGGGTCGTCATCTCGGCTACACCTCATTTATTGTTTGCGGTTTGGTCGAGCAGGCTCAAGATCTTTTATTCTTGGGAAGGTTAGGTGACAGGCCAGAGACTCGGCCATTGTCCTGTAGATTGCCTAGCGTACTGCACACAGCACACTACTCCAGAAGAGAGTGCTGCTCCCATCCCCAAGAAACATGATCGTCAGCATGTTCGCCCTCTAGACACAGCATCATGATGTCCATTCTGTGGGAACGAGACGGGACTCAAGTTATTGACCTCGAAGGCTTGTCTGCTGCATTGTGATCCGAGTCGATATGCAGAAGCGACACGCAAATGTTATATGACAGACAAATGGCTGCGGAACGTTTGCAGCCGAGAAGAAGGTTTACAGAAGAAGATCTTCCTTTTTGCAGAGCACCAAGAGTAACCATCGAGTCCGTGAAGAACAAAACTAGAGCGTTGTTTAAGCCGGTTTTGACCATCCAACTAAGGGCTAGCACGGCAATTGAGGCCTCGAGGTTGTTTATGTGCTCCTTCTTTCTCCATTCATGGACAAGTGCCGTCTTCCAGTGGATATCAGCGTATATTTTGCGGGCCTTGATTGTGGCCTCACAGGTGCCCTCATCATTATATTTGCACAGCTGTGCATAGTGCCAAAGGTGTTCTGCAGTTTGTACCGGAAAATGTGCAAAGAGGACAGCCCCTGCTGTCAGAGATGTATCAAAAGTTATAAATAGGTCAGATAGGGGTAACGAAGGTTGTGCTACAGCCAACAGTAGAAGTGTGAAAAGAAGAGAAACTTCTCTCCTGTTCTGCTCTGCTATGCTATTGTTCTCATCTGCGTCTCAGAGTGCACATGTGTCTTCAACACATTGTTTAAACAGGATAGGAGAGATCTGTTTAAGAGAGAGAGCCAAACCAACTTCCCGATGATGCTCTCCCATTCGCTTAATGCAATAGTCCGAGATACGAATAGTGTTTCAAGAGAAGAGTGTAACTTTGTGAGCTTCGTGGGTTGTTGATAGATCCTGTTCTCCTCGAGGTTCCAGACGCATCCGATGAAAGGTAGTTCATCAGTAACGACTACGTCAAGAGGACAGGACTTCGACTCTTTGATCGGTAGCTTCGCAGCAGTAAACACTGTTCTCATAATTCGATGGAGCGTGATGAGACTCTCCGGATTCCATTGACTGGTGACGATAGCAATAACATCAATGATATGAAGAAGAATATGAATGTTTGAATGTTGCTCTCGTGGACTAGTGAAGTTCACTGTATTTGTATTTGTATTTGTATTTGTAATGTATATTCTTGGCGACTGTTTGTGTAACAAGTTCTCTGACTACAAATACCAGACCGCCGCATTGTAAACGACGGACGAATTCTTGTACTCTGAATACACCCTGCACCTTTCACTCAGACTTTCCTGTATCTGACACTGACTATCCTTAGTTATGGGCCACCAGGCTACGCCCTCGCCCAAGGACCTCCCTTCCAGGCCCAAGTTTTCTTGGGATTCCAAATCTCCGCCTTGGACTGACGGCAAAGGAGACCAGGAAGAATATCGCGATGCTGTTAGTTTGTGGCAGACGTTCCACAATGCACTCCCCGTTAATAACAACAACAAGATTCCTGCAGCGTTGCAGGCTGTTTGTCTCAAGTCCCAACTGTATGGACGTGCCAAGGACCTGTGTTCCGGAATTACTGACGCCCAGCTCGTTGGAGAAGATTCAGTCGCTCTGATCGTCGGTGCAATCTACAAGCGTGACGCTCTCTCCGTCGTGAGTGAAGCCTACAAGACCTTCAACGTGCTCCTGAACACCCGTCGTGGGAACTCGGAAAACATGAAGAACTTCGACTCCCGTTTCTCTGCACAGGTAGCAAAGTTTAATTCGATCTCGAATACAACCAAGTTCCCAGAATGCCTTACAGCACTCATGCTGCTGTCCAATGCTTCCATTGATGACGCACAACGTGTTTCCGTTATGGCCGCTGCGTCTCCCTCAGATGAAAACCTCGGTGCCCAATCTAGCAATGATCAGTACCTGTCTGCTGTCACCTATTCCTCCGTGGCATCCGTAATCAAACAGTGCGACAAGTCTGCTCGCTCGCCCACCACAAACGGCACACTGAATGCCAGCTCCGGTGGCTTTGGCAACAGTTCCAACAACAGGAACTCTAGGAACGGTGATCGCAACCGCATCTCTCCCACCATGAAGTATCCATGTGACACCTGTGGCAAGTATGGCCACTGGAAACGGAATCACCGTGCTGATGGCTCCTTAGCCTCTGGTGTGTAGTCCTTCGACAACCCGCAAGTTCCGACTGGCAACAACTCGTCCAACTCGTCCAATCAGTCTAACAACCGAGGAGCAGCCTCTGGCTCGTCTTCTGTATCTGCTGCATCGTCCTCGAATGCCTCCAAACAACAAACTCTTTCCTTCAACATGGCCACTTTTGATGGATCAACGGAGTCACCGATGCACTTTGGACCTCTCTTGGACAGTGGCGCTCCATACTCGGCAATCGGTATGGTCGAGCTCAACATGCTCGCTGACCACTCTGGCTTGCAAACCGACCCCGCTCTTGACCCGATTCCTGCCGCACTTTCTGGATACACTTCCTTGCAATATGGCACTGGAAACCACGCCAGCCAACCGCGAGATATTCTTGGGTCGATTTTTCTTACGGCCAACACCGACAACGGTAACCAAGTTCGAATCAGGAACTTGGTGCTTGACGGCTCGTCTCAATGGGTCGTCGGGCGAAATGTGACAAGCAAGGCAAACATCGAAAACATCGGCCGGAATGCATTGGTCCTGGCTGCAAATGGCAAAGAAGATTTCATCTCGATTGTGAATCACAACTTTCTTGACTTCATCAAGCTCGAGTGTTTTTTTCCGACTATGCCATCAGCTAACATTAACACTGGATCGACACTCTCATGCATGTCTGCGGTTTCCCTCGATCTGTCACCGTGGACTGAGGTCAAGAGTGTAATCGACAAGATCCATAAGCATGTGTGTGGACATGCCGCCTTTTCCGACTACAAGCTTCTGCTCGAACGTAATGGTCTGTGGAACGATGTTGTGTCTGGCTACCTTACTGAAGTTGTCAACGCTTGCACCGCCTGTCGGTCAACCTCTCCTCCAGCTCCGTCCCGGAAAGTTTCTGTCAGCTCTTTGTCGAAAGAGTTCAACGAAGTGCTATCTGTTGATCACTTCTTCCTCGAAGGCCTGTGTGTCCTTCATTTGATGGATGTGTCCTCGCGCTACTCCGTCGCGTATGTTGTCAGTACAACTGCCCTTCATGAAGCTGTAATCGGCTTCGAAGCAACCTGGGTAGCGCAGTTCTGGTATCCTGACTCAATCATTGGTGACAAAGCATTCAACACCGGCGCATTCAAAGACTATGCTGATGCACTCAGCATCCCCATCAAGACAGTTCCGCCTCGTCGGCATTACAAGAACGCCATCGAATCTAAGCACAACATTATTCGGTCCTTCTTTCTCCGTCTCAAAGAAGGTAGTGGTGATGAGTTCGATGCTGTCCTTGCTGCATACAAATCTGTGTCGATCTCAAACGACCTTTATGGTAACGATACCATGTCAGCATTTGAACTGGCGAAAGGGTTTACAAAGCCAGTCAATTCAAAGCCTGCTGAACTTTGTGTCCCCATCGATGTCATTGATGCCCGTGAACAGCTCCAAGCTCGTCCCAAGCTGGCACTCATTATGCTCTCTAAAGCACTCACCGAAGCACCAATCGCCATTGGCGACTCCGTGGAAATTTTCCAGAAGAAAGAGAAAGAGAAGCGTGGCAAATGGTCCCAACCTAAGACTGTGCTCTCGGTCGATCTTCCTGCCCGCTCCATCACCGTTCCCGGTGCAAACGGCCGATGTCTCACTGTAGCCTTTGAAGATACTCGACCCGCCATGTCTCCACTTTGTTTTGCACAGCTCGTTCAAGAAGGGATTGACTCCCTTGACGCCTCACTTTCTGACCTTCTCGGTGATATCCCCCCAACTGATCACACGGATGACCGCGACGAATCAAACCTACTGGTCCACGACCGTGACGACCAAGGCAACTTTTCTGATGACGGTAACAATGGACCTGCAGTTGGTGATCGTCTTGATATACTCTGGGATGAAAACAATGTTTTTTACCCTGGTGTTGTTCACTCGCAAGCAGATAACGGTACCATGACCATTCATTATGACAATGGTGAAGTCGAAGCAGACTTAGATATGACAACCGTGCATTGGAATCACTCCGAGCCCACTTCGCTTGCTGCTGCAAGCAGCAGTCTGTCCGGTAGAAATTTGCAAGTCACAAGCACTGAAGCCGCTGTTCTATCCTCCATGCTCGAACACTTCGGCAACAAACCATTCTTGCGCCATCAAGCCCAAGGATTCGACCAGTCTCCTCTCGTCAACGCGTACGCACGTGAAGAAGAAACTTTCCTAAAGACGGCACGCCCCGTCTATCACCGCGACGTTCCCCTTGGTGCCAAAGTCATTAGCAGCCACACACTGTACAAACTGAAGCACAACGACGATAACAGTTTGAAACTGAAGGCGCGCATCGCACCTCATGGCAACGAAGACGCACTCAAGAATGTCCTGAGTACTGACTGCTCTACGTGCCCGCCAACCGGTCTGCGCGTACTAGAGTCTATTGCTTCTCTGTTCGGTTGGAAATTGTACAAGGCCGATGTCAAAGCCGCCTTTTTACAAACCGGCGCAGCTCAGGGTGATGTTTACGTTCGCCCGCCGAAAGAAAGCGCTATGAAGTCCTCCAATGTTTGGCTCTTGCTCACTGCAGCCTATGGTTTGGTCAACGCAAATGCAAAATGGCAAAGTCAGTCCGATGCAGTAATGATAGACCTCGGTCTAACACAGTCCAAGTTTATCCCGCAACTCTTCTACAAGAAAAGGGATGGTAAGCTAACACTGCTCGTGGCAAAAATTGTGGATGACCTCAAAGCTGCCGGTACTGAGGACAACGCTCTCCGCTTTCTAGAAGAATTTGACAAGAAGATCAAGTTTGGCGAAATCAACAGCGGCCCTGGGAAACTCCGCTATTTCGGCATCAACACAGTGCAATATGATGACTTTTCGATTGAAACCAACGCAGAAGACAAGCTTAACGCTCTTTCTGAATATTCTCTCACCCGCATTCGCCGAAAGCAGTCCGAAGACCCGATGAACAAGTAGAGAAGTCAGCCTTTTCTTCAACCAATAGCTCGATCGGATGGATTGGCACCGCTGCTACACCTTTCTATTCATTTTGTGCGAGCTACCTCCAGCAAAATGCACCCGAACTCAAAGTCTCACACCTCGTCGAGCATGCCTCAATCGTTCAAAAGCTCAAGAAACTTGGCACTGTGATTGCCTTTCCACGCCCTTTGCATTACAAAGCCTACGAGCTCTCTGTTCTAGTTTTTGCTGATGCATCGCGCATTGACGACGTCGGCCAACTCGGCATTGTTATTGGTTTACTCCTTGGTCCGATTCAGAAGGACGCGATCTACCATGTTGTATCCTGGGTTTCCCACAAATCCAAACGCCCAGTTAAGAGCATCCCTGCTGCTGAAATCTTTGCCGCCGCCGAAGGAATTGACGATGGAAAGATTATCTGCAATGCCTACAACGAACTGCTTCCTACCCGTGTACGTCTACGCCTCTGTGTCGATTCGAAAGATCTGTTCAGTTCTCTTTCGACGCAAAAGAACTCTATCGACAAGTCAATTCGAGGAGACGTCAACTCGCTTCTCTACGAGTTTCAGACTGGAGCAGTGGATAGTATTTCCTGGATACTTGGGACTACGAACTTAGCTGATCCGCTAACGAAGCGCGACAGCCCTCTTACACAAGCATTGCAGTTGACTCTTTTCCTTGGCCAGCTTTCCATCGACTTCACTGCAGTTGCTGAGACCAAGGCGACAGAAAAGAACTTCGGCTGAAGAAGGGGCAATATGAATGTTTGAATGTTGCTCTCGTGGACTAGTGAAGTTCACTGTATTTGTATTTGTATTTGTATTTGTATTTGTAATGTATATTCTTGGCGACTGTTTGTGTAACAAGTTCTCTGACTACAAATACCAGACCGCCGCATTGTAAACGACGGACGAATTCTTGTACTCTGAATACACCCTGCACCTTTCACTCAGACTTTCCTGTATCTGACACTGACTATCCTTAAAGAAGGGCATCGTTCTTTGACGCAATAAAAGGAGATTTTTGTTTGGCGAAAGGCGTAAGGGTAACGTCTCGGCTGGGTAGCCTTCTCGATTGACGAAAAATAAAGAAAGATTCTTGAAATAAACGCCTGGCAAACGTGTGACTGATGTAGACCGACCATTTGAATCCCATCGGAACGGATGCTTGACATGGGCCAAGAACATCTTCCATATTCAGTTCCACCTGTAAACGAGCTTCGATTTCAGCTCTCAGAGACTTCATGATCAGCTTGCAGCTGATTGGGGGAAGTGGAAACAGTTTTGATAGCGATAGTGGTAGGGTAATGTTATGAAACATGTTCGCCACAGCAAAGTAGACTGCTGATAAGTTTCCATTCGTACGGATAGATTAGAAGAGCCCAGGATCTGGGAGGGGCGTATGCAGAGGATCTGGAAGGAGTTCGTTCTGAACTCTTGGCCATGATATCAATCGATCTTGATCAGGCGATTTGTTCACGGAAAAAGTGTCATTTGTATTGCAGTCGCCAGTGTAGAGTATGATTCGGGCTCCTGATGTACAATTGACCAAGTTAACATCTTGGACTTCTGTAACCGTTCCAGGAGAAGCACTTACTGAGACGTAGACGCATGCAGAATAGGGCTCGGCAACGATGCACGACGTTGAGCAGCGTTTGTGTCACTGAAGATTTTTTCTTCCAGTATGCGCTGAAAGGCTGATTTTGTTTCGAGAGGGAACAAGTTCTGAATTGTTGATGGAAGCCTAGATATCCACTGTTGACAATCGTTTGGATTCGAGGACCGTTTAGGGACAGGAAGGGCAATACGTTGCGAAACGATGCGCTTGAAGATGCCACGAGCAAATGCGGTATGCGGGTTTTCGAAGTAAAGATAGAGGCCCTCTGAAAAAACCTTAGAAGATGTGAAGATGTAGTTTGGATTTTATTTACTGGTTCGATCAGCAGGCTGGGACTTTAACAGGGGCATAAGCGTATGATATACTGTGGTCTGTGCTGGGTGAGGGCGAACTTTGCTTCGGTCCGCCGTATTCATTGCGATATTTTCGGAGGAGGGACCAAGATAGAGATGTGATAGGGCGTGTATCACTGGGTTGACACGAGATGAGAAAGGATCATTGGAAGGGATATGCGGTATCGGGAATAAGGGGTAAGAGCGACGGTCTGAACTCAGTTCCGAGTAGTGCGATCCTTGTTGCGTTGTCCAGGTTCGGTTTTTCTGGACTGACGATACGGGCGCACTGGGCGCTGCCTCGATCCCGGGTCTTGTATGGCTTTGATAGCAGTGATCCCTTTCTTCTGCATTGAGATTTTCCTTGTGACAGTATCCTCCAGGGTGCGTGCCCTGAGTGTTCCTTGGGGAACAGTATCCAATATGTGAACTACTTCCTCCCATGCATATGTTCTGTCGTTCTGCATTCCGGTGGAAAGTGCTTCGTCTACGTGAAGGATGGCGTAGAGGCGTCGCAGTGCCACTTCCAGGGATGGTCGGAGCTCTAGAGCGATCTTTGGAGAATCGTGAGTAAGCATCTCGAGATGTACGATGCTTCCAAGAGTGATTGCTTCCAGTTATGGAGCCATTGGCTGCCCAGTTTCCGTGCGCTTCCAATGCTGGAAGTGATTCTGCAAAAAAGTTGGAATATCGGTTCCGGAAGGGATAAGTAGGGAGAATACTGCAGGCCCCATTAGCTCCTCCATCTTGAGAGTGGTGGAGGTTATCCCCTTTCCCGGGTAATGATTGAGAGCAGCGTCATGGGAAGATGTCAGACCGAAGGAAAAGTTCTTAGGGGTTATGACTTGCTTCCTTTTTTTGGGACGCGCTTCATCCTCGTCGTCGGAATAGTCCAAGGCACTTCGAATGTGCTGGGGTTGTGGTTGGTGAGAGTGGAGCGCAAGGAGACCGGGAATCGGGTTGGGGGTTGAGTGAGTGGCTCGGTGTGTTGTGGTATTTAGTCCATGGGCGCGCTGCACAGAGGACGGGGGATGCACTTGGCGGTAGGCTCCAAAAAGCCAAGAGATAGCGATTGATGCTGCTTCAAAGGGGTTGGCTTCCGGGATCGACCGAGGCTCCAGACTGCTATCGATGTTTATGGCCGAGTTCATTAGCTTCCGTAGTTGTTGCGGATCGTCTTGAGCGAGTTTTAGGACATCTGAAGGTGTAAGCTTCATTAACTTCTCAAGATTCGTACTGTCTTCAGAACTGTGGAATGTCTGGTTTGAGATTTCGATTTCACGAAGTCTAAATATATCAGCAAGAAGCTGTTCCTTGGACGGGAATGGTCCAAGGCTCGTTCGAATATTGGCAGGCGCTGATTGGGATATGGAGCGCAGTTGTGCTGTTGAAATGCTCGATAGAAAGAAAACGGGATTATGGGATCGCAGGTCTCCGTACTTGGGGAGGGGGGACGGGAAGGCTGTCGGAGGGTCATCATATACTGGAACAGCTTGAAACGCGGGCATAAGCGGTGGTGCAGGATCAGGAGCACTCTTACCAGTCTGCTGGTTGGTATTGTGAGGAAGATGCAGCGACGGTGCGGCCTGCTGAATCTGCGAATTCAAGTTGGTTTCCATCTTGCGCCGGAGTGTGATCGAAGTACTTGATCTACCAAATGGTAAAATGGTTCGAGTGGGACAGTGCATGGAGAGTTTAAATAGTCTCAGAAAGGGAAGAAGGATGAATTTGTTCCTGCCAGATGTAACTGTTGTTGTTACCGTTGGAGCAAAGCACGGAGTAGTAGAAGTTAGTCAAGTGAGATGGGAAGCAGAACATAGTGCAACGTACTGAACGGACACTCAAATGCGTTTCAGAAAGTCGTTCAGTGATCGAGCGCTTCTTCAGATGTGGTTCTGCTGATCAACAGATACTCCAAGGTTCATGATACAAGACTTTGCGGTGTCGACGTAGTAGCGCAAGGACTTCAGTGACTTCCAGCGCCCATTGATTGCAATTTGCTGTACAGGAAAACCTTAAATGTAATCTTCGGTGGCCTTGCCGATTCGCGCGGAGTGGGTGGTGAAATTTGCGTTACAGATCTTGAAGGAGAAGGCAGCTTTTTTATTGCTTTCTCGCAGACTTTGTTTCGCAACTTTGGGGAGGACCGGATCTGAAAAGGGTTTGCTAGGCGATAAGAAGTTTAGAATTTGATAACATCAGCATCACGAATCGGAACAAACTGCAAACGACCCGTTTCTTGACGTTTTCGCATCGCGAATGTTTACGTCTGCTACTTCTGATACATAAGCGGATAGTTTAACGTCTCCAGGAAGTGCAATCTTTTCCCAAAGTAACTTCAGAGCTTCTAATAAGCGCAGGTAGGCGCTGTGCGATATTAGAAAAACAGCAGCAGATTCACAGTTGCTTTGATTTAGAGAGAACCATAAGAATAGAATGGTCATTTGCTTTGAAAGAGGTGCCGAAGAACAGGATGGCTTCATGTACTTCCATCCCGAGAAGTACCTGCGCAACAGTGAGAATTCGTGCTTAAGCGATGGAAGCATTAAAAGTAACATGCTAATTAGGTTGGCCGTTTCCTGTCGCTTCCCGGGCCTGGGATCTTTCATGAACTTCTTTTGGATGTAAATAGAGATTCGTTGATCAAACCCCAGGTTTATCACGTTACCTGTTCTTTAAGAGTCACGAAATCTAGCTAGCGCAGTTGAATTTTTATGTTACGTTGAGGGATTGATTCTAGTGGCCATCAGCGGATTTTCTTCAAAGAAGTGGTATTCACGAACAAAAATGCAACAATCCGTTGTGGTTCTGATAAACGATGCAGTGGAAAGGGAAAACAGAGACGAGTAACCGATTTTGGCGCTTTAATCGGATCGTTGGAAAGTAGCAAGAGTTGCCTTTTGGCCAGTGTGATGAAGGAGTTGAGTTGTTGGAGACAAACAGGTACGATGTGGACTGTTCTGATAGAAATGCAGCATAGAGGGGGTGCACGGGGATAGGTTTGTTCTTGGTCCGTTCATAATAAAAACAACAGAGGTAGAACAAACAAAGCCAAATATCGGCTGCCCAAGATCCGATGTGTCGACTTCTCGGCGTGGCCAACTTGCGATCCTGAACAAGTCGACGGCGGATTCTTGGGCCGGCTAGTATCCCAATCGCGTAAATAAATATACTTCCACGGCGCGCTCGAAAAGCCAACAATGTAAGTAATGCTCAATGAAAGAACATTTGAGACATCCAAGACACTGCTGTGATTGCTAGACAGGATTTTCATAATGTTATTGCGTCAAGTGTCGTTATGGCATGATGCGTTGTTAGAACTTATGAGATACAAAAAGACGAATGTACAAATAGATTACACAGTTAATGTTTACCAAAAAGAGATAGAGCCCCGAAGAGACACAAGTCAATGACTTCAAACGTCGGCTTGGACGCTCATTTTTTGCGTACAATATTGAATATTCCTTTTGACATTGCTGCAGGGAAGGTATATAA
This sequence comes from Agarophyton chilense, assembly GCA_030374765.1. NCBI lineage: Eukaryota > Rhodophyta > Florideophyceae > Gracilariales > Gracilariaceae > Agarophyton > Agarophyton chilense. The sequence goes on from JARGXX010000138.1 coordinate 931,398, forward strand.
CTGTCGTAGATCAGCACTTCAGTAGTTTTATAGGCCACACGCTAGTTCAGAGTACCAAATCGGAGTACTCGTGCACGATCTATGTTCTCCTTCTCTGTTACTTTAGGACCAGGTGTCCGGAGTAGTCAGCAGTTGGACTGCTATTCGCTTTCGTTATATCAACGCATCCACCCGGAGTAATCGCCGAAAATATCGATTGTCTGTTGTACAAAAAGGTGTTTATTGTGTCTCCCCTGGTCTCATTTCTAGCAAACTACAGACTTCTGATGGATCTATAGTCTAAATAGTCTAAACAGCTTTCATATAGCAAACAGACTGTTCTTAATTCTTGAGAATTGGTTACTGTGACTTTGTGGTCTCGAAAAACTACAAATAGTTGAGATTTCTCCAGAGGGCGGTACTCATCGGCCAGCCTCGTCGTTCCTACACACCAATTTGCGGCCATATTCTTTGCTTTTGTTTGATACTAGTAGGTATATACACTAAATCTCGTCTTAACCCTGCCGACATTTCATCTTGGCTCAAATAGGTGTAGAAGCATCTGGAGGTTTCTTGGAAACAACTAGAACTATTATCTTCCACAAAGATCTAGAACCTTCTATAGAATAGGTTTAGGAAAAATGCTTTTTATGTAACAGTAGAAAGGTTCTGGTAATCTAGAACAGTACAGAAGCGTACTAGGACTCTATAAAAGGAGTGAGAGCAACTCGGGCTTAAAGGAAAATAAAATTCAAGCCGAGTATAAAGTGTTTTATGTGATCCAAAGCGATTCAACCAACCTGCTTTTACGACACAAATAGGGGGGCATGTCTCTCGCTCCAGAAATGGGGCAGACATTTCGGCGAATCGGAGCACGTTTGCATGTTCATATTTCATCGAGGAATCGATCACTACAACCCAACCAATCATCTATCGCCTAAAAAGATGCGCCTCGTCAAGCAGGTGATTCGAATATCAGAATTGTGTTGGCAACAAGAAATGGCTATTATAAAGGGGTTTCAAGTGTGTCTGAGCGCTCAAAGTCCCGAACACGTTACCGTTATCTCGTGGCCAGCACAGGACATATTCCTTTCATCCACAAACTCTCTACTGCGTCCCAGAGCTCAATCGTGCACTTCTAAGTTACATTAAGAATTCACATAGCACTACCTCCTCATTTTAAAAGGACAAGAGATGATGAATGTACTTCGACACATCTAATTCATCTTCTCAGAAATGTTCTCTCTGATTAACCCAGCAATGAGATCGATCGAAGAATGGAAGCGTAGCCTACATCACAGCTCTTCTCGGTCTCTCACTCGCCACTTTCTCTTCGCATTTTTGGCTCAACTGGAAAATCAAGAGCATCGTGACGCAGCAGTAGCTTTGGCCGTGGTTTGTGTTGCGTAATTACAGGCCTCAGAAACTCAGAATTGTTCTAAAGAAATCATAGTTAAGGTGTCTAACTGTTCTCATTTATTGACTAAATGTTGCAGGCACTGGACGCATCGAATTGCTTTCTGTTTCCTATAAGGAATTGCCATACGTTTGAATATGACTGGGAGTAGAAATTCGAAATTCTCTGTCATTGCATCATTTATTACCTGAAAGCAGAAAGTAATATGAGAAGGGGTTCCCGCTCCAGTCTTCAATAGAAATTGGCGGCATCTTGTCGAAACGAGCTATCGCTACTGCTGAGAATTGAATGATTTCAAAATGTTAAACGTCTTCGTTGGAAAGACGGGTGAAAGGAGCTGAAAAGCGACGGAGAAAAATGTTTAAAGCATGCCAATCTGTCGAAGCAACGTTCCCATAGCTGCTCCTTATGTCACTGAAAAGATCAGATACAAACCCGTTTTCCGTTGCCTCAAATACTGTACAAGGCTACTTGCCAGTGATGAGAAAAAATGGCGATGAGCGTAAGAAAATTTCAATGCTATCGCAAGTGGTCTTGCATCTCTATAAAAGTGCTAAAATCTCCAACTGGTTTGTGATTTCAACCTGTGTGTGCACGGTGATGGCAGTTTCACCCTCTCAGTTTGTTCAATGGAAAACAATTGAAAGCAATCGTTTCGGTACTACCCAAAACGAATCTCATGTTACAGTATTTGACATGACATTTTTTTGCAAAAGAATGGATGTTGTTACACAAAAAACCTAAAACCACTAAAACCCCTAAACCCCCCTTTGGTATAAACGTTAGCCCTCTATCTTCTATGGAGCAATTGTGCCCAAGCAAAGCTGTAGCATGGGCCCGGATTTATTGTAGCAATCGACCTGAAACGGGGTTTCACATCTTTCTTATCCCACGACATGCGCAGCCTAGGGGTTTTTTATATTGACACACTGGCTTCGACGTCATGGGTGGGAAAGGGTCTGTAGCTCAATTGGTAGAGTGCTCCCTTAGCATGGGAGAGGTACCGGGATCGAACGCACGTCACGATTGGCCCGGCAGATCCACATCAAAGCTTCTTTTGGTCTTTGAAGCCATTGCGAAGCATAACTCTAAGCAGTTTTCAAATTTTTGAATTTTACAATATTGGGCAAAATAAAATGATCAAAAGGGATATGACAGATGAGTAAGATGAACGCAATCCTTGTCGAGCCAAATTCTTTCGGCAAAGTCTCGTGAGGTGCAAATACGGACTCGTGAATTGTTCTTGAAACGTGATGCAAGTTTGCATCTTTGAATCTGAGGTTCCAAAACCTCAGACCCAAATTTGCATCGAACCGTTGGCAATTCAGAACTCGTTTAAAAGTATCTCAATAAACTTGAGATTCTCTGTCGGCCTCTGTTTGGGGCTGTGTCCACGTGTGACGCGGACGCAGCCCCTCGCGAGCTGAAATATCAAAACCTTCCTGCGAGCGGTGGAATTGGAGGGGGGCGAGGGAAGACAAAGAAAAGTAAAGAGAGGGTACGCTTGCCCGTAACAAGCCTTACATGGTACCGCATCCAAGGTCTTCAAATACGAAGATGTCTGAAGTTAACACTACTCGCGTTATGTTCGATGGTTCCGAAGGAGCGGAGGTCGAGCGTTTCTTCTTTGCGTACGAAAATGTCGCCATGCGCGGAAAGACGGACGAAGAGAAGGCAGTAGAGCTTCTCTGTCACTTAGAGGGCTCTGCGTTTGACTTCTATTATAGGACATTCGCAGAGTCAGGTTCTTTGACCAAGGAAGCAATGGACTACACCGCTGTAAAGAAGAGGATTATGGCTGAATTCATCCAGAAGAGCCAGCCAGAAGACGATGTCTATGATGCAGTCTCTGACCGCTTAGACACTGAGAATCTGTTATCCTCTTTGGCCGAATTGGACGCGCTTTACAAGCGTGTAGGCTTTAACGATACCGCTTCCTTCGGGTTGCTTAGGAACGCGGTGGCCTCTATTCCTTACATGGCTCAGTTTGTCATGTACAGGGCGCCTTCTGACTATCAGTCATTGAAGAAGGCCATTGTGGAGTATCACGTTGGTCGAAAGGCTTACTTTTCTGGAGTCGGTTCCTCATCCTCCGCGGCGCTTGGTGTGAAGAATATTTTACCAAGGCCGGATGCTCGTTCCGGGACTACTCAGCAGCTCCAAAGCCAGGTCGAGCAGTTGACCAAGAACTTTTCCGAGCTGCACCTGCTGGTGAAGAAGAAGTTTGACAGCGGAACTCCGGCAACGGCGGACAAGGACTGGACTTGTAGTTATTGTAAGAAGACGGGACACGGTGCAAACCGTTGTCCTTCGAATCCGCATCGTGACAAGAAGTGTTCGCGTTGCGGCAAGATGGGCCATTCGGAGTCTACTTGTTGGTCTAAACCTAGAAGGAGTGATTCTCGCTCTGTTGGGTTCGATGGAGCGAGGTCAGAGTCGCGGGAAGAGATGAAACTCAAGTCCGATGGCGACTCTAATCATGTTGCAGTTGTGCAAGAGTCTGCTTTGGTTGATGTCGTGGCTGCAGCGAAGAGAAACGCCGAGGGCCAAGCTCTTCCGAAGCAACCTCGCACGAATGTCATGGATATTGACGTTCTGGTGAACAAGAATCCGGGCGAGCCCCGAGCGGCTGCAAGGCCGAAATCGAGGGGTAAGCGTAGGAAGTCCCGCAAGGTGAAGAAGCCCTCACAGGGCCTTCAGGAGCACGTCGGGAAGTATAATGTGGTAGCCGAGCTGGCTGCCGCATCGTGCGGGCTCACGTTTGGGCAGCTACTCCGTGGTGACGCTGAAGAGGCCAAGAAGCTTCTGAAGCGCCTACTGGCTGGGAGTGTGCCTAAGAGCCATGTGTCTGTCTTGAGCGCCTCTGGCCTCCCCCGTCGTTTGAAAGTCGTGTCTGTGAAGCTTTATGGCACGAAAACACACGCCCTACTCGACACTGGAGCTGTTCCGAATCTACTCTCGCTGGAGCTATGCGAACAGTTGACTTTATCGCCCCTGGCCACGTCAAGGAAGGTCACAGTCGCCGATGGGACTGTCGCCCAGGTGTTAGGCTGTTTCAAAGATGTGCCAGTCTCGTTTGGGACGATGAGCATCCCCTTAGACTTCCTTGTCGTCCAGAATACTCCGTTTGATGTCATTGTTGGTAGCCCGACGCTGGATGCCTTGCAGGCGCGACTGGATTTTAGTCGCCAGCAAGTTACTCTTGCAGTCGGAGCAGAAGAGGTTCTGTTACCATTCTATAACGAACCCCCTGTTATCGATGGAGCTCGCACAGATAGCGAGGACTTCACATCTCCTGAAGAATCTGATGCTGAGCGGTCTATTAACGCGTCATCGTCATCACCATCGAGCTCCGGGGATGAATCTGACGGTGAGACGGACTTGGTATTGGCAATAGTGAACAGGGAGCCGTATGAACCGGATTTACAGGACTTCGATTGCAACGTGGATATCTCCGATGTTGATGAAGAGGGTGATCATTCAGCTTTACTAGCGTCAAAGATGAGGCATCTTCCTCGGGAAGCACAAGAGGACTTGACGAATGCCTTGAGGGAGACCAATATTACCGCCTGGGACATTAGTGACCTCCAGCCGGCTGACGTTCCTGTGGTGCACTCTTTTGAGTTAACGGACGACAATCCGATTCATTCGAGAGTGCGCAGGATGCCCCCGAAGCACAACGCAATTGTGCGTAAAGAAGTCGATGAGCTGCTTGAGGCTGGAGTAATCACGCCTTCAAGTTCAGCTTGGTCCTTTCCAGTAGTCATAGCTACCAAAAAGGACGGTAGACCACGATTCTGTGTTGATTACCGTCAATTGAACAGGGTAATGAAGCCAACCAGGTGGCCGTTACCGAAGATCGAGGAGATCTTCGACGACTTAGCTGGGTCGAAGATATTCACAACTCTAGACTTGTACACTGGGTACTGGCAAGTCCGCATGTCGGAGACTTGCAAGGAGATGACGACGTTTGCATGCCGCTATGGAACGTACAAGTTCGAGGTGATGCCGTTCGGATTGATGAACGCCCCCTCGACGTTTCAGAGAATGATGGATGGAGTCCTACAGGATCTTCCATTCGCAATGGTCTATGTGGATGATGTGGTTATCTTCTCGAAGACGACCGAGGAGCACCTCCGTCATTGTAGGGCAGTGTTCGAACGAATTCTGGAAGCCAACTTGAAAGTTAAGGTCACCAAGTGCAGTTTTGCACAATCAGAGATAAAGTTATTAGGACACGTCATTAATGTTGACGGAATTCAGGTGGACACGGACAAGATCAAGGACATTGTTGATGCTGCCGTGCCTACCAACGTCACGGAGTTGAGGAGTTTCCTTGGGCTGGCGGGATACTATCGCCGCTTTATCAAGAACTTCGCAAGGAGCTCGGCGGTGTTGCACGCCGCCACCTCTGGCAAGAAAAAGTTTGAATGGACGAGGGAAATGCAGATTGCGTTTGAGCATCTGAAGGATAAACTTACGACGCCCCCCGTGCTGGCCTTCCCTGACTTTGACGCTCCGTTCATAGTGGAGACCGATGCGTCGTCGGTCGCGTTGGGAATTGTCCTCTCTCAGAAGAAGAAGGATGGGAAAGTACATCCCATACAGTACGCTTCGCGTACGATGACGGAAGTAGAGAGACGCTACTCTACGAGTGAACGGGAAGCGCTCGCAGTCGTGTTCGCTTTGAAGAAGTTCAGAGTGTATCTCCTCTCTGATATTCCCTTCACTGTGCTGACAGACCATCAGGCTCTGCAGTACGCGTTTAAGAAGAAGGATGTGCATGGGAGGTTGGCCCGATGGATGGACTTGATGGCCGAATACGACTTCGAGATTAAGTATCGCCCGGGGATAGTAAATGGTGCGGCGGATTACCTGTCCCGCATGACTGGTCTTTCACGGGAGCCAGAGACTGCTGAAGGAGACTTACAATCAGAGGTAGTCGCCACAATTTCGTGGGCAGACCCTAGGCTGTCGGGACTTGAGCCGTACTTGCTTAATGTCGCCAGGTTCCTGGCCGGAGTTCAAGTCCAGGATGAGGACCCGAAAAGAAAGAAGTCGATCAAGAGGAACGCGAAGAGATTCATGCTCTGGAACGATACGCTTTTCCGGAGAGAGGCCGCTGGGCTGCGCGCCGTCCCACCTGTCGATGACCGCAGAGAGATCATAAGAATGTTCCATGACGAGATCGGACATTGGGATGCCACGACGACGAGGAACTTTGTTCGGGACAGGTTCTGGTGGCCCGGTGTCTGCAGAGATGTCACGGATTATGTCCGAGGTTGTGATGGGTGCCAGCACGCGCAGAGGATCCCGACCTACTACACGAACCTTCGAGCTCCTATAACGGGACTGTTCGAAACGTTCTCGATAGACTTCGCAGGTCCCCTCGGCGCATCGAAGAATGGTAAGAGATTCGCTATCATTGCAGTGGAGCATCTCACAGGATGGCCTATTGCAGGGGCCACGGAGAACTCCACTGCGAGCACGGTGATAGAATTCGTTTGGAAGGAGATCATACTGCCATTTGGACCACCGAAGAAGATCGTTTCGGATAACGCCAACGCCTTTTCCCGCTGGAGCAGTCAGGAACTTCATGACGAAGCATGGGATCGTGTGGAAAACCGTACTCCCGTACGCGCCTATGGCGAATGGGAGAGCTGAACGTATGGTGGCTACGATCAAATTGGCCATCAAGAGGACAGTAGTGCGTACTGACTTGGACTGGGCAGACTCTGTACCGCAGGTTTTGTATGGCTACCGTCGTCGCGATAGGGGAACAGTTCCGTCCCCGTTTCAGTTGATGTACGGAATCAAACCAAGGATGATGGCGAATGACACGGTGGCCCTCTTGCAGGGTGGCACGCCGCATCACCGAGCGTTAGAATTAATGGGCGAGTCTGGAACCCGCGCGATGCAAATCGAAAGAGCGTGCATTCCTCGTGTGCCCAAGGGGAAAGTCAAATACTATGATGTCGGAGACGATGTGTTAGTTGCACATGGACCCGCCTTTAATAAGTCGCGCAAGTGGCCGGCGTTCGAGTCATACTACTATGGCCCATGCCGCGTCACGAAGGCGACCCACACTCGCTACGAACTTTTGTCCTCGACAGGACGTATAACGCGCACAGCCGTCCATGCGAGAAGGTTAGTTCTTTACAAAAGGAAACCTGTCCACCTACGCAGTTAAAGGATGAGAAGACAGGTGAGTAAACGGAAGAAGGGACGAAAGAAGACCTAGTATATTGAGAAGTTGCTCTCATCGAGCGGGTTCAGAGCCATAAAGCTTGAGCTGATGTCTGTGGGCAGGCGGGCTTTGCGAAGGGGACATGTGGAACATCTAATTGTAGCATTGCATGACGCCGATGTACAGCGATGCCTTAGCATATGGATTCTACATCTATCAATGAAGCTACGCTGCACGAGTCTCCTTAGCCCTCTCGCGCTCGATTGCGAGCTTGCGACGCTTCTTCTTATTGTTGGTTCCATTACGATGACGAGGCTTCTTAGAGCGTCCTTCAGTATCGGGGACATGGACCATCCGCACTTCTCGGATGCCGGTGAAAGTCGAAGTATCGTCAAAGCAACCCTCGAGGGCCCTTTCGCATAAAGTCCACGGAAACTCATCAACACAATCGAGGATGATTCGACGGCCGGTGTCGATTACCAGACTGTGGATAACGCCGTTGGTTCCGTCGATAGTGAGAACATACACACCGGACGGGAGAGCAAGAACATCTCGAACACTCGGACAGTTACCACGAGTGACGTGGCGGAGAGTCACATTCCATTGTTGCAGATGCTTCTGAGCATCTCGGAAGTCGCGGATGCGCGGCGGAAGCTCGTTTTCGGTTTCGAAGAAGTGCGCAATCCGGCAGAAGTACTTCCAGTACTTCTCAGAATCATTTGAACCAAGAAGATCGAGGCCGTTGCATATGGCGGCCTGGGTGCAAGGGTCGAAACGATCCTGAAAAGGAACGCACCGATAAGACAATTAGCGATACCTCGGCGTAATGGAACTCTTCCTTCGAGAACGGGAATGAGCCATGAGTAAGTGGCGTCCTTGGTTCCCTGTCTTCATACACCAAGTGTGAATTTGGAGTATGGCAAGTTCTCGGCTTTGACTTCCATGAACGAAGCGCCCTTGTTTGCTCTCCACGCGGTGTGGACTTCCTTCTTCGGCACCTGCGAAGAACAGGGTGTAGAGAAGGATCGAGTGATGGTCGTCAGTAGCGTGATCGATCCCAACAAATCCGAAATGAGTATTGTCCCAATAGATGGTTGTAATGTTCCAATCCGCACCGGAACGCTGAGACGAATAGTTGTTCGAATCATGAACGGACTCAGTCAACCCAAGTTCTCGCAACATGATATCCGACAGCACGTAGTCAGGGGTGGCCTCAAGAAACAATACGATTTGTTTCCCCACGATCTTGACGAGCTCTTCGCGGTAGAGTCGAACGATCTCCTCCGGATTGGAAAGGAAAAGGTTATACGCAGGATGCTGATGGGTCCGATGGGAATCAAGGGAGATGGCTACGATGTCTTCCCTATCGTGGAGAAGAGCCATGAGGTCCCGGCGTTCGTTACGAAGTCGCTGCGACACGCGCATCGCCAGCCCCCGCACACGTGAGCAGGAGCGCAGCGCAGACGTGAGCAACCGGGCGCGGACAAACCGCAACACGGGAGCGAGCGAACGAGCGCGATGCGCGGACCAGGCACGGAAAACGAGAGGACGCGATGCGCGGAGAAGGCGCGGAAAACCGACAAAGCGCGGACAAAGCGCGAGAGAGGCGTGAGCAGGAGCGCGAGCAGTGCGCAGGCTACGATGTGTGAAGGACAAGGCGAGGGAGAGGCGACGGCGCAAGTGTCAAGCAAGCGTTGCGCTATTTACAACTATAGCACGCGATCGTAGGACGCTTGGCGCGTATAATTGCCCCCCAGCAATTTTGAGACATTGCTGGAGGGATTGCACCGTGACAGACCTCGACCCCACTCGCTACGCCACCGTGTGGCGTAGTTTGAGTTGTGGGGCGTGTCGGCCTCTGTTTGGGGCTGTGTCCACGTGTGACGCGGACGCAGCCCCTCGCGAGCTGAAATATCAAAACCTTCCTGCGAGCGGTGGAATTGGAGGGGGGCGAGGGAAGACAACGAAAAGTAAAGAGAGGGTACGCTTGCCCGTAACAAGCCTTACATTCTCTGTTGAATGCTTTTGGAGTACTCTTTGAATTAAGGGTTCAGCACTGACTGTGATCGGAACGGAGGACAAAGCCGCGAGTCATCTCTGTCCATGTTGGACTGGGGATAGCTTCCTCCACAAATGCAAATTGTATATATATATATATACATACATATTCTTGGATAAAACCTGCTGCCCTTCAAGCATGAACCCCAGTCTCCAAGTGGTTCGGAATCATTGGCACAATGGCGCACTCTGGCGCATCAACTTGGGTGGGTGAGCCCCGCAAACGCGTGTTTCGGGAGTAACCTAAAAGAAAATTAGCGCAGGAGTGTTACGAAACTTGGAAAATCCAAATTCGACAAGGCGCCCCCGGGCAGAGATAAGCGTCCGAATTCGTGCGTCCTTGTGCTTCCGTAACCACCATATGTCAGGCCATGCAGCAAAGCTGTCATGCTGAGATGGTGGACTTTTCCTGGAAGGCAACCAACGCACACTGGTGCAATAGTTTGGAGGAGCGCCGAGGCCGTGACGTGGATTCTCATCAGTGATAACGAGAGCCACGCTTGAACAAGCTTTCATGTATGGGTTACCATCGTAGCTCTCGCCACTGTTTGGGTTGGCTATGGAATGTTCCGCTCGGCAGATGTGAGGTGCAACGGTAGTGTAATTAGAAATGGGTGTGATTCAATCGGACAAGAAACTACAACTCTTGTCTCGGCTAGATGGAAGAAGGACGAAGTTGCGTGAGCCGCACGTGTGCGACGCGTACAGGGTGGTGGCTGCTGGGTGGCCATGTGCTGAGAAAGGGTCTGCCATTCAAGCAATGGTGCTCTGTCATGGTGGTGACCACGAAGCTTCGAATGTGATGGTATGTGTGGCTTGGCACTTTGCTTGATGGGATGCAAAATAACGGCTTGCGCCAAAGTAACTGATGTATCATACCGCACAAGATGTGTTTTTATCGATAGAGAAAAGGAGGGGTGAGCTTGAGAAACCCGGAATCAAACACACAGTTTGACTTTGCAGAAAAAAGCCCCACTTTTCGAATTCGCAACACGGAATACGTCGCCCGCAAATTCGCAACGTTCACGAAGTAATACTGTAGCACTGCTGCGTTCTTGTTGAAAAATATCTCACACCGTCGCAGTCCTCGTTGCTTTGTATCATTGCGTGCGAGGCGAGCACACTGCGCTTTATTCTTTTCAATAAGGCTACGCGTTAAACCTGAGCTACGCTTGAGCACGTCATTCTTCCGCCAATCAAACTGCTGTTGCGCCGCCTGCTCTAAGCTCATTCGCTCGTATAAGGGTATTCCTTTCCCGTTGCTCCTCACGTTGCTTGCTTACAATAGTCATGATGACAATGCTCGCAAGCGCAATGCACTCCACTGTACGCCACGCCTCAATCCACATACACTCTCCATCTATGTAAACATGTCTTCTTCATTGCTCTTTACACCGAATACTGTACAAAATCAGCTTTGAGCTCTCGCAACACCCACGGTGGCTTATCGTTAACTTAGGTCCTTGCTGTGAGTGAATGCCGATCACCGCCACTGCAACACCTGCGCAGCAGTATTATCGCTAACCTCGAACCATACACCCCGCTAACTGAGTCTCAAACGGTCCTAGCCAGCGACACCACATCAACAAGGACGGTTGCACATCCCATTCAGTTTAAAAAAGCAAACAAAAACAAATGTTTCACCGTTGAGGATCCGTGCCATGAATTTGCAAGCCAACCATGCAGAGGCTTAACTCTGTTGCGCGGTTGCTCTTGTCCAAACTTCACTTGTGAAATGTTCCCCGTTCTGCAGTTCCAAACCCATTTAAAAACCGCAGAGCAAGCGACCGGAAACTGATTTGTTTGCTCCAATGCCATCCTGCAACATCCTGCAACATCCTGCAACAACTGGTTTCACGGTTTCTTTCCAAACGGTACTCGAATCGTATTACTTTGCAACCTCTAGCATCACCACCATGAAGCTTACCGTCGCAATCGCTCTTTGCCTTTACGCCGCCAACGCCGCCATTGTTCCTTCCGTCAAACAAGGTGGACAGGGAGGAGCTGGAGGGGATGGTACTTTGATTGGGTCTGGCGGAGTGGGCGGCGTTGGAGGAGATGGGGGTGCCGGCGGACTTGGACTTGGCGACGGCGGAGATGGTGGCGCCGGCGGAATCGGAACCCTGGTCGGAGACTTTGGGGACGGAGGATTTGGTGGGGAAGGTGGCCGAGGTGGCGACTCTCTCTACGTTGGTGACGGCGGCGCCGGAGGTGACGGCGGACGCGGTAACCTCTACGGTGACTTTGGATATGGAGGCGTCGGTGGAGGCGGTGGTGACGGAGGCGAGGGAGGGTTGATCTTTAACGAGGGCAGTGGCGGAGCCGGTGGAAACGGTGGAGTTGGGCTTCTTGATGGCGACGCCGGCATCGGTGGGTTCGGTGGAGATGGTGGCAATGGCGGCGGAGCCGGCTTTGGCCTTGGAGGAGATGGCGGTGCCGGTGGAGCCGGTGCCCTCTACGGTGAGTTTGGATATGGAGGTGTTGGTGGCGGCGGTGGTGATGGCGGTGTCGGGTTCGAGGGAGGAGATGGTGGCAATGGCGGAGCCGGTATTCTTGTTGGCGACTCCGGTGTTGGAGGAGTTGGAGGTGAGGGAGGTGAGGGAGGTACTAGTATCTAAGGCAAAGGACCAGAAGTACAATCTATACTGACCTTTTGTAATGTTCATCAACTTCTTATCGTCCGTGAAATGCACATTCGAAAAGGGTATTCAATAATGCTATTGCAATCTACTGATAAATGATCAGGACATCTTGTTCGAGCTCCCTCGCGAACTTGTCTAGCACTACGTGCGACACTTATCGGAAACTGAGACGCCTATCCAGCTCGCTATCACATGAGGATCTCGAACTATCTTTCACTGCACTTCATTGTGCATTACTTGTGAATACTCGGGTAAACGAATAAAAACCAATTTTAATATCAGGACTAATTCGATTTGTTACTCGCGTTCAAAACGATGTGACATTTTAAAGGACCGCTCAGGTACCAGCCCAGTACAATGCGAGAATGGCTGAGACTGTGCAGTTAATTTGAGTGCGAAGATTTTATCGTATCAACTGTCCATGCCGTTCTTCAGCGTTGTACTTAATTGCGCATAGTCCTGATATGTTCATGACGTATCAGAGCAAATTCTCGGCGGCCGCTCGGCGTCAAAAACAGAGCGGTGCGCACTGACATCATGAACGAGTACAAGATTGTAGATGAAACCTGCAAGGGTGTGCTGGAAGGTGAGAGGTTTGACAAGCAAGGGAGTAGACGAGCAATCGAGCAACGCGGCGTCAACAAGTCAACAATGTGAAACAAAGTCGTGACACAAGCATCATGCGCTGTGTCATCTTGGAGCATAATTTACTAAAAGAATATACTGAACGGTCCTGTGTGACGCGCTTGCTGTGCCATATGTACGAGGGGTGTTTCTGTGCACGTGTGACACTTGTACGTGTGGACGCTGTGTGCTTGAGACGTGGCAACATTGGGTGCATTCGGAAATCGCCAGATTGCCTGCTGGCCAATTAAGAGCCACTATATATTTGAGGTTCAGGATGGACCCTCCGAGGGCCCATCCAGCGCGCCAAACCGTCCACCAGATCGTTCTTCACAGCCAAACAAAGTCCTCAGATGCACTCAAGACTCAAAAGAGCTGCCGTAGCCTCCTCTGCGGCGGCTCAATCCACAGCTCTTCGCATATAGGTTCTACCCAAAAAGCGCCCTCAACGATCTAATTGCTCTCACATCGCTGCTCAGCACACTAAACACAGTTTGTATCATTCAAAATATGCAGAAAAGCACACATCATGGCAACAAATCCTACGGCATGAAACCGATAACGACTTGATCACTACGAAAAACTTTACACACAATATTGTTTTCAAGAAACATTACATTTTTTCACGCGACTTGACATAGCAATAACTACGGTAGTCCGTATCAAAGAACAAAATGTTGTCAGGGCAGAAACACACTCATACGATCAGTAAAATAAATAAGACTAGCACTTCACTTCTTAAAGTCCCGTTGCAAAGCATCTTAATTGTGTTCATTTTTTGAAATAGTGCTATAAACACTGAATGTTTGGATAATGTTCTTCTTATGTCTAAAAAGTCAGAACAAACTGTTCTTATCCAAGTTTGATGGCTTCTTTATGACAATCAAAAGCCATCATCGGCTTCGGTAGAAAACAAAGGCGGGTGTGTCCCTCTAAAGGTTTTCTGGGTGTTATTGATGGAATACAGTTCAAATGCAAGAATCATGGAGACGCAAACCTGCAGAGAACGTACTATGAAGGCAGTATTCAACAACAAGAATTCTCAAACTGCTTTGTTTTTAACGTCACCGGAGAGATCATACATGCGGCCATAGATTTTCTTCGCTGTCCGAATAACATAAAACTGGTCTGTGTCTCTGGAATGTACAATAGAACACTTTTGGATGGTATGAGGCTGCCTCATGTGGCAATTCGGAGAGATTTCGTGTCTTCCATAAAAAAGAACAACCGTACAAACGGAAACATCGTAAGGGCAAGAAAGAAAAATGACACTAATGACACCCCAGAGTCACGAGAACTTGCCACCAATTACATCATATTGCAGCAAATTATGCCGAGTGAACGGAAAATTCCGGATTGGGTTATAAGAGCTATCAAGCTATTTGGAAGACTCGGGGCACCACTCACAACAGACACAAAAAAATGCAGTATCTTTCGTGAACTGGCTGTATCTTTATGCAACTTCCGCACCCGCACACTTGGGGTATTCAGATAACAAAACCGTTAACCTACCAAAATAACGGGGGTAAGTCCTGGAATCCGAGATGAAAGCGCATGAATGCCAGCAATAGTGTCTCTACGACCACTGGCCTCATAAGAGGCCGAAATTACATCAACGATAACTTTTGAAAACTTTGTCAATTTCCTAAAACTTTTGTGCCTAGACGTAGTCATCACTCTCTTCTTCTCTGCCTTCAACTTCAAAGATCGCAAACGACCGTCCACAACCTGCACACAACATCATCTTTACTCCATTCTTTTATAATTTATCAAATATATCATCATCGATAGATCCTCGATGTGTAGTAAGAAACTGAATAAATACCTGCGCGCGTCTTATCACATAAGAGACCAACTGTAATCGTTTTTTGGCACGCAATGGAATACAAAACTGGTCATAAAAGTGTTACAAAAGTGAACGTTGTCGTCAAAAATATTCGAAGACACACTTTTGTCAGCATAGAATGTCCGCTACTCGGTCGCCAGAAAGTATACACTTTCAAAATTTGAAATATAAAAGCCGCGGATCATATAAGGGTTCAGAAAACTGCTCAAGAGGTCATCATTTCAAACGTGTCGATGAATGGTGCTGCTATTACGAAAAAAAGTTTCGGGCAATGAAGAGCAGTCTACTGTCACATATGGAGATACAAGTGTCGTACAATCACCTCTGGGGTATGCTACTGTCTTTTATCGGGAGCGTAGTGACGCTCAACTGCAGGGAACGTGTTGGTGCTCAACCGCAGGGAGCGTGTTGACGCTCAATCTGAGAAGGTAGACGTAATAAACCTCGATGGTAACAGGGCACCTTTCAGTATGACTGAGTTTTGGTAGTGTGTTTGCGTGTCAACGATGTGAAGGACGGGTGTACGTTTGCGACGTTTTTACGAAATGTACATGTGGTCCAGGGCCATTTCTTGGTTGAAACGGATGTCAGCCTCCGGAATTGAAACACGGAAGCGAAAGGGAGAAGCGGAGAATTACTGGCACGATTTGCATTTTTGAGCAATGTCGTGGAGTATCCGTTGGGTATCCGTTGTGGTGTCTTCTGGTTTAGCGCGTTTTAAGAGGTTATAGAGCTTTTAGGCACTTGGATGGAAGAAATGAGCATGTAACTTGGATAGTTCGGCTCTCGTAAACAAGACTTCAGAGTTCTTCCAAAACAAAAACATGTGACCGTTCTTCCGTAAGAGAGAAACGGAACTGTTTGTAACGTGATGCATAAGCTCATTATTCACGTTGTTTAGGTAGACACCGCAGCGATCAAGGAGGTCGAGTCCAATCAGGAACTGTATGTCGGCGTCAACGACATCGATCCAAAAAAAGTCGAATGTGTTTGCGGGTAAGGGTACTCTGACGTGCAGCTGCCCTAAGCTGTTTCGATTCCCGTCGCCAAATTTGAAGGCATACGGTGACGGACGCAGTTTAAAGTTCGTGCCGAAAGTCTGGCAGTAGGCCTTGGCTTGAGCCAGGCCGAAAACTGATTTGTGTGCCCCTGGGTCAATACAGCCACCTTCGAATTTGCTGCGGGAATATGTTACTCTGCCCTTCGGGGCTATACGAAGGTTCAGTACTTCCTTGACGATTCTGTGGGCAAAGATAGGGGTGTGATTTGGATAGGAGTGGCGGGAGCGAGCGACAAAACGTGCAGGGGAGCATTGCGAGAGCAACGATGTGTACGCTGGTGTGGAGTCACGGATATCTGGGGGTTTCTTGGGCCTTTCATTGGAGACCGTGCGGCCGAGTCGATCTCCATCTAAAAACCTTCATCCGAGCTGCATGGCATGTCATTTACGTGCAGAAGTGGCCAAGTGGTTGGGGTTGGGAGTTCACGACTGGTTAGCGCGTTGGATATATAAGCCACACTTGAGTCGGCGTTTGCTGTATCTTGATTAATTCCAGCCTCAGCGATTGGGGTTTGTTCTGGGTCGGGTGAGTGATCCTCAACAAGGAGCGATTCTGTCAACTGTTCGACTACCGCAGAGGCGTCATCGTCGAGTTCAGTTAAGTTGATTCTCTTGGACCGAGATTGTTTGTACCACTGTTTCGCTAGCTGTTTGTTTCGGTGAATACGGGCTTCATTGCGGGGTTTGGGAAACATGAAAAGCCTGCAACCTTTCTGCTGACACTTCCAACAGACCTTGAGTATCATGGGAACATCCTTGTGTTTCGGCTGGGCTCGTCTTTGGTTGTAAGGCCTAGTTTCAAATCTCGGGGGTTTGAATGTTGAACGGCTGGTCGGTGGTCTAGCGTAACGTCCTTGTCCGGCAAAGTGAACTGAAGGATCATAATCCGGTGGTCCTTAAACTACGTTTGCAGTAGAAAGAGATGGACGGAAGGCAATATCATCCGAAGACGCTCTTTGCGTCTTCTGCGCTGGTTGCGCACGGTTTTTTCCTGCCGTGAACTGGCGTTGGTTTCTTTCAGCACTGAATAACTCCGACATAAAGTCTCTGTATGATAGATGCTTGGCATTGACTTGTGATAAGATGTTTTGGGACCATGAAATGCCTTGGACTGCGCTGCGAAGGAAATTGCGCTTGCGTCTGTCCGTTCTGTCTTCCTGGTGGACCATTGGTGCAGGGCGATCAATTTCTTTGACGAGGAGGTCCAAAGCTTCACGTTCAGAAAAATTTTCTGTCCCGAAGTCCGTTAGATGGAGGTCCTCAAACTTTGCCGACATGTCTTCCCTGGTCGTCTCCGAAGCGTAGCGAGCATTGAATACTGCCACAGCAGCGCCTCAGTTGAAGAGAAACGTCCTCCAGGGAGGTTTTTGGGGACTTAAGTTTTTTCCGGAGCCTCCGGCGTGCAACCTCGTTATGAGTAGGAGTAATCCGTTTTCACGGCGATGGCCGGAACGCCGGTGATGCACCGGCGGGACCGGGTGCCATACACGTGGCCGTAGCGCCCGCGCGACACGTGGCCGCCAGAGTGGCCCCTTTGTTAGACGGACATTTAGCTATTTAGGATAGACTTTATTTATTCTATTCTACGGTGACTGCAGAACTTAGGCCGCCGGCCTCGCGGCCGCCGGTCCAGTAAAGTCTCCCCAACAAGGTTGATCTTGGTCTTCCAGATCTTGGCTCTGGGTCGAACCGCCTGCGCGGATATACAACTCCTTACGGAGAGATTTCCCGTGGTGCACGGCTTCCCAACCCCCTTGAACGTTCAAGCAGCCTTCGTGTGTTGGGTATCTATTCCCACTTTCGTGGTTCCGCCCGTGTACACGGTTTGCTACACCCGGCAGTGCCGGCTATTCCCGAGTCCCCTCTTGCGACTCGTGGTCAACTTCGCCCTCCTGCCTGCGTTCCCATTTTCCTTCCCTTTTTCTCCCCTTAATTGGGCAATTCCCGCTCTTGCGGCTCGCACTGACACCTGTCGTGCTCGCCACTCTCGTGGGTTTTGCCTCCTCAGAGGATACGCAAGCACCGCTTCGGCGGATATTCTCGGCTTCTTTCAGCCTCCCTGCGCCCGTCGCGACGGTTCGGCTCCGGCTTACACCCGGCATTGCGCGCCGATCCCTGGGAGGGCTCTACCGCGCCGGTTACCGCGTGAGAGGAAGATCCGGACGTCTGCGTAGGTTTTCCCCCTTGGGGGCATTGTCCTACATCAGTTTTGAATCAAGCCCTTCACTTCTCCTTTGAAGAAGTGCAGCGCGTCTCCTGCGAGAGAAAAATGCAGGTACTGAATTCTAAGATCACCGTTAATCTTCCGCAGATTACAGTAGTCCATGAGGGAAGAAACATGATCATTCCAATCTTCTTCAAGATCGCCTTTGAATTTGTCGCGTTTACCTCGGTAACGGCTGGTGAAAAACGTTACGCGCTTGTTCTCATATTCCTCATCTGCTACTTCCACATTCGGAGCTGCAGGACCTCTA
The DNA here is from genome assembly GCA_030374765.1 of Agarophyton chilense. Lineage (NCBI taxonomy): Eukaryota > Rhodophyta > Florideophyceae > Gracilariales > Gracilariaceae > Agarophyton > Agarophyton chilense. The sequence goes on from JARGXX010000138.1 coordinate 949,685, forward strand.
TCGCCATTGATAGGTTCTGGAACTTGAAGCTGGAACGGTATTTGTGCAGCTGAGGGTGAACCACTTCCTCCAGGTGAGTACAGAATAACATCTCCGTTTCGAACGGCGTCCAAGTAATCCATAGCACGCTTACGTTGCACAGCAAACTCCTCACCATTCAAAATGGCTGTTATAACTCTTTTGGCAATCAACCTTCCAGTCTCTGCTGTCTGAGGAACATCAATTTCTCGTTCCTCCAATAACACACGAATTCGTTTGTAGATTTCGTAGTTACTAACTATATCCGGGTTGACAAGTTGCATGGCTCCCATGTCTTCACGAATTGTTTCAAGAAGATTTTCACCGCTCAGCGGAGGAACAGTCTGTATGTAGCTTAAGAACGAGTTCTCAAGACCTCTCTTCAAGTTGTTGTGTAGGGCAATTGTTCCCCACGGTTTTGCGGGGTCGGCGGACATGGTGATTGATGCAGTTTGTTTTAATTCGCGAATGTCGACAAACTGGGGGGGGTCGGTTATGTTCCTACCGAAGAACGCAGGTTCTTCGGGTGTCCGCGGGGACAGGCGAAGAGGACTGAGCGCTAGCGTACTGACACTGGTCCGTAGCGTAAACAGTTTAATGTCGCGTAAAACAAATCCTACCGATTAGGAGAAGGAACTATGACTTTCTCTATCAGTCCTAAGTAGGAAAGATGCTGCGTAGACGAATGGGCGTATCGATAGTGTAGTTCGTAGACGAAAGGGCGTACCGACAGTGTAGTCGTACAAGTCATCGATATAAGGCTTTCGATAACAGCTGCCACGCTTTCCTCAACCACATATGATACTGCCTATCTCTCTTCAACAGTGTTGTGCACATACGCGCGCCATTGCATACCATAAATTTCGACTGATACATATCTAGCCTGGCGGCACATCTCAATATGCAGTCGTTTCTTTCCTCGAGTTTCTGTGATGTGCTGTTATAGTTGGGAAACTTTTTCCAAGTGATTTGCAGGCCGGTGTTGCACTCGGTATCGGATAAATGGCTCCTCCCATTCGAAGCGTCATCCTCACGAGAGATTCACTTGTCCAAACTCCTGCAATTGGATCATGATTGGTTTTTTCGAGCTTTCGCGCATCTCCTGCCTATAAACTTGCTGAATTTGAGCTTCAACCCTTGTCGTGTCGTTAAATTTGACTCCATAGATCCCCAAAAGCAGCCTGCGCAGCTCTGTCTCACCACATTCCCGTTGCATTCATCCTCGGGCCGACCAACAAAAAAGAAGTTGAGCAGCTGTTTAATTCAGTGTGCAGAAATGGCTTTCTCCACAGCCATGAGATGCGAGTCGTGATGCATATGAACTTCAAGCCCGTCTTTGAAAATTCTGTAAACTATCTTCAAATTCCTTTCGGAGCAGTTCCGGGCATGTGCAAAACTCGGAATGGTGTGAACGCACAGTTCAAGGGCTCGATGGGCGTTCAAGTTGTGCCAAACCTTCGGGCTCTCTCCAAGTTTGCGGTTAGGATTGGATGCCGTTTACAAGTACTGTTTCATCTCTACTTTTTCCTCCCTTTGATACTGTTTGGCACTCTCGCTGTCCGTGTAATGCATTCTGGTCACACCAGCCGTCTCTATTGCTGGCCATTGGAAGAGTCAGGCGATCAAATCTTGCAGAAGACGAGGTAGTGCGAAAGAAGATTCTCCGATCTACTCTCACATCTTCTCAAAAAAAGGAGCCACGCACATCAAAACAGAGAAGAACCCCAACATCATCACTCCCAAGAGTCTTTAGTAATTGCGCGATTTGTCCCATCGCAGAATATTACCCTGGACGGGAAGACAATTTCCTGTAGTATCTCTAGGAATCCACACTAACACTGCGGCTGGATCACTGTCTGATTTCAACTCCTCTAAATACATCTTAAAGACGTTCTTTATGAGATCTGTGAGGAGGTGGTCAGGAACTGCGGCCGCACTCAGATTCGAATCGAACACTGAGGCCAGCACAGTATTGTTTTGTTCGCTATGAAACGGTATCCGTGCCGCCTGCAGGTTTTCAGAAAACTTCACAGACTGTAGGTTGCTCGCGCTCTTGCGTGTGGCGCATCGAATGTAAAGTCTTCTCATAAGTGCACCGTCTGGTTGAGAATCTCGTAGAATGAGCATCTTCTCTTCGATGCAAACATGTCCCGGTCTCGTCGAGTGAACTTCGGTGAAATACATGATCTGCAGTTCGGTGTCACTTTTCTTCTTCTCACCGCGTACAAAGTGCAAAACGCGTCCGCCGTGTGCCCCATCATATCAGCAGTTTCAGTAACAGCAGGGTAGTCCCCGAAGAACGCCATGGGACCTATGAAAATTCTAACGCAACATCCGTACGGGTCCACTCTTTGTGATCCATTCACAGCGACGTTTCCCAAATCATCCAATTCGAGATCCAGATCGCGCGAGGCCGCAACAGATCTTCTCGCCACCAACGACAAACCGAGCGGCAAAATGTAGAATACCCCACGCAACGTGAGTCGGACAGAGATTTTTGTTGCTTGGAGCATTCGACATACAACGCTATCCGGTACATCAAATATCCCTCCCCGTTCTTCTAATATCCTAAGTTTGTCTACCTTCTGAGCATGGGCCATCCGGGAAAAGATTCCGTCCCCAACTTCCACCCCGGAAACTGTACCACGTCTGCAGCCGAAATCGGAGCGAATTCTACTCTCCCTCCAGGGGCGCCACACCGAAACTGGAATCAAATGAGCCTTTCGGGTGAATGCCCTTGGCCGAAGCAAACTAGAGATGTGGCGAAAATACAGACAGTCCCAGAAGTATCACTACTGCCCTCCGGCCGGAGAATCACACTCACATCACCGGGCTGTGTGGAGCAAAACCCGGCGACGGGATGTGCTCTCAAGGTGTTTGAAGCCTTGCTCCCTGGGGGAGGCAGACTCAGAGACAGAGCCCTCCGTTCCACCCGTAGTGTGGGGTGTAACTCCCACGGGGGATTCCGGCAGTACCGACGGAGGTGAGGGGTAGAAACCGTTGGATCGGGAATGGGTATGGGTATCCCAAAGAATGGGGGAAAATCCGGCGAAGAGGAAAACTGGGGCGAGGGTCGGGCACTAACAGGCACCAGACCCGAGAACCAGAAAAGGGGCGAAACAACAAAAGCAACCCAATACAGGGGCGAAAACCTGTCCTCGAAAGGAAACACAAAAAGCACGCAACAAGTAAGCAGAACCCCCACGGGGTATCGTGCACGCAGGTCGTGTGAGCGGTCCCAAGGGGGTGGTTGCATGGAACCCAAACGTGGGCACTCTCCAAGTGGAGTCGTGTCCCTACGCAGGCGTTGCTAACCAGAGCCCGTTCCGGGTTGTAAGGCCGAAACGATGGCGACGAAGAACCTCTAAAGGTATCGAAGACCAACCTTGGTTACCCTCTATTTTGAGCTTCGGACTGTCAGATCTCATCTCCCTAAGTAGGGCCCACTAAGTAAACTCTACAGTAGTGCACACCTGCTCAGGGCCATACACGTGGAGATCCCACTGTCAGGGCCCAAAAGTCCAACGTTCTAACAAATATCCGAAAATCGCTGCCACAATTAGGCCACGTGTATCACGGGGCAAATCCAACCATGGGCCATCCGAATTGTCACTTCATAGGCGAACTCTAACCAGAAAACAGTGCCACCTCAGCACACCTTAGAGGGGATCATAGTCATAACCCTCGAAGGGTTCAATCCTCATTCTATGAGTGGCATCTTCAAGTATCCTCTAACTGGGCGTTGCTCTACATCTCCCCCTCCTTAAGACGAGGAAGAACATTCCGAGCCGCGGGTGTCTCGTTTTCCGGTCACTATATATACTTCTCTCCCAATGGGGTCCTTCACCACTTCTGAGGATCTCCACAAAACCGGCACATGGGTACAACTTTCTTCTACTCCTCCGACTTTCGGCGATAAGCAACTTCTCGCAACAGCAGTCTCAACCAGCCCTCTCAAGGGAATGAACCCATACGTCCTCAACCCACTCTCGGGGCCGTCGGCCTCCGCGCCGGTGGACAACGAAGCTCCCCAGCAGGGTGGATATTTCTCCGGTTTGGATGCGACTCCGCCAGGTACCGAACCTTCCGCCTCGGCGAGCAACCGACATCCTCAGGAGGATTTGGACCTTAACGCGGTGGCGTGGAACTCCGCTCATGCGATGCCCTTGGTAGCAAACTCCAGAGGTTGGATCTCAAACGAATCCTTTCGAAGGTGGAGTCCCCTTACCGATCCGGTTATATATTCCCGCGCTCCGTGGTTCCATCCGACAGCGGTTCGCGACGATGAGCTCATCGACTCCTACGTGGAGGACGGCTTATTGCCGGGTTGCCTACCTGTCGAGGTTGTACGTTCTCCCGATTGGAGGGCGCGGGTAGCCATAGAGCCTCAGTATCTATACCGCGGTCGCGGGGAGTCCCTGGACAAGGCGCGCGCAGCGATGGCGGCTCTGGCCTACCAGCGATTGGAGAGGTCACGCTTTGACCATCTGGCTCCCCCGGAGTACGGGTTCGATGTCGCCTATTACCGCACGTACGGTGAGGTCTCCTACGGGGATAACCTGGCAGCCTTTCCCGAAGCCGAGTTCCGCGGACCGGGTTTTCTTCTCCGAGAAGATATGCTCCAATGGAGTCGTCCCATCCTTCGGGCTGAATTCAGGTACCTTCAACGGCAGTTTACCCAGTATGGGTTCGATCGACGCGTGCGCTTCGAGCGCCGCTCGCGCTCCCGTTTCGGGTTCCTTGTCCCGTATCCTCACGTGGAACTGGAGCGTATCCGTAACACGGCGAAGGTTGGGCGATTCGTGCCCCTTCCAGCTTGGTGGAGTAAGGTCGAGGTCCCCCGAGGGTGCTTTGCTGAACTGCCCCCATGCATCTACTATATCGGGTCTCGTTTGAAGCACGACCCGAACTCGGGATACTGGGCCCTCGTTGCAGCCGAGTGGGCAGCCCGCGTAGCGGCGCACCTCCTCTGGGATGCTCATGACCATTTCCGTATCTGGTTATTCCTCCGATGCTACGGACCATCATGCGTCAGATCGACCTTGTCCCAGCGTTGGGTTCGGTCAGCAACGTGCAGGACCTGTATCCAATCTTGGACGTGATCGACAACACCCAATGGGATCGAGTTCCAGTGGAAAATCAGCCCGCAGGGGAAGGATCCGCGCGAAACAAATCTCCTGGCCGGTACGATCCGGGCTCCGGTAACTGGGTCTATTACAATCCCTTCGAAGGGGTTCGCATCAGCGCGGCGCAAGCACGGGCGCTGAAAGACTCGCCTCGACCGATGCCGGTGGGACAACCGACGGGGTTCTTTTATACCGACGATTACGAGTACCAGTCTCCAGTAGACCTGGACGATCCAGCGTTGGATAACGACACGCCAGCTCCTAGGGGAGTACTCCCTGTGGAGCCATCTGCACCCTTCCAACCAGTGGGAACGACCTCAACTGCGGCGGCGAATGCATCCGGTGGCGGTTCATCTGCTCCCCCCGGGTGGGGTGTGGACACCCTTGTGCAGGCGCCGGTTGCCACTCCGCAAGCGGATAGTGTGCGACAAGGCCTCGTGAACGCGGGCATTCCGATTCCCCCGGGTATGACGGATGTGAGCCAGATGTTGGCTTTCGCCTCGGCGTACCATCAGGGTCAGAATCCCAACGGTGGGGCGGGTCCCTCCTCGGGCTTTTCGTAGTTCCGCCTTCGGGAAATTGTAAAGTCCATAGCTTGGCGACAATAGTAAACTTCTGATATTTGCATAACTTCTTTTCTTCTTCCTTCCTAGGATCTTAACTTCTACTTCTTTTCTTCTTCCTTCTTAGGATCTTCTTCATTTTCGTCTTCATCTTCTTCCCTTCCTAGGGTCCAATCTTCTTCTTAATCTTCTTCTTCACTTCGTGGGTCTTCTTTTTTCTTTTTTTCATCATAAACTGTCCCGATAACCGGTGCTTTGTTCCCCGGTTAACGGCGCTAGGCCGAGGGCCAGTAGACATTCCCTCTCAATACGTGTTCTTCGGGATACTCTCCTCAATTCCGCTTCAGAGGTCCAACATCTTCCTCACTTCGAGGTCGCATCCACACCAGTTCCCGTGGTGGCTTACCCGACTTGGGCACGATCCAGATTTGGAGGCAAGGTTACCCGAGCGCGTCGGTGATAGGATAAAACCTTAGACCTCGGAAGGTGCTCAATGGGTTCCACTGTATCCTCATCAGGCGAGAATCCGTACCATCGGACTTGGTAGCGAACTTCTCCCTCGGGGGTGTAGATGTGACGCACGATGCGATCGATAACGAATTCCTGCGGGCACACTTTTCCCTGTTCGGGCTTCTCTTCCATCTTGGAACGCTCTAGTTCCCTTGAGGGTGTCACCGTAGGGTCTAGACACACCCCGGTGGGTTCTTTTCCGTGTTGCGAGCGGGTCTCAGCACTTCGTCCAAACGGCGCCGAGTGGCCTGTGGGCTACGTTGTAACTTCCGTCTACGGAGTCAAAACGGCCCAGTTTTGAGTTCTTCTTAAAGCTGAGATCTTCCCGATAACAACGGTGTTCTTAGATGATTCCGTGACGGTTGAGAAACCGCGACGCGGTAGCGTCTCCAATCTCAGGGGGGTAAGACTTCAACGTCAACCCGAGCTACGGGGACGAAGGTTGCTCTTGTGCAAGGGGCCGTGCGACGGAGGCGGTTTGCGCGACGGTTGGTCGTCAGAGCCTTTTGATTGGCTCGGTGCCATTCGACGTGTGCCACATAAATGCGCGGGCGCCGGTTGCCACTCCGCAAGCGGATGTGAGGTGGCGCTTTCGACACGCGCTAGCACTCTCCTGAGCTGTCCCCGACGGGTCTCACTCATTTCTTTCCCATTCCTGAGGGTTCCAGTGTCTCCATAGGAGTTCCTATTCCCATTCCATAACGGAGAGCCAAATTTGGTCAACCTCGTCGTCGAGATCTTCCCCGTGCGGGTCCGCTGACACAGCTCGTTCCCTAGAAAGCGGGGTTTGAGTGTGCGACACCTCAGTGTCTTGTCCGCGGCGGCGGGTGATCGTCAGCTCTGTAGGCGTTCCGGGTGCGGGGTTCTCCACACGACTCTCCATAGGCGGGTTTTCGTCATCTTTTCTGACGTCGTGCTCGGCTGGGTCGGCGGTGATGTCGCTACCCATATGCTGGGGTTGTGACTTCTCTGTCGCCGGCTCGGTCGGGCTCGCCGTCCCACTGTGAGAACTAGATTCCCTGTTAGGCCGACTGGCTGACGCCGAAACATCGTCCTGCGAAGGAACTAAGTCCTCCTCCCCCTCCTTAGGCGGAGAGCCAGGAGGCTTGATTACCTCCGGTGGGGGAGTAACTCTGTAAGAGTTCGTTGACTGGGCCCTTGAGGGAGCGGGCCCAGGTTCGGGAGTATCCGAAGTTTCAGTTTCCGTTCCCAAGCGGGATAGTGCATCAGCCTGAGTGTTCAGCTTCCCTTTCTTGTACAGGATCTCAAAGTCGAATTCCGACAGTCGGAGACGCCAGCGCATAAGGCGGCCCGAGGGTTCGGAGATCTCCAGGAGCCAACGCAATCATGCGTGGTCCGTATTGACTTTGAAACGAGTACCCATCAGGTAGGGGCGAAGTGTAGCTAAGGCCCACACAACGGCTAAACATTCTTTCTCGGAGACCGAGTAGTTCCTTTCATGGACATTCAGGGAACGTGACCAGTACCCAATAGGGTGACGTTCACCATCCTCAGAGGATTGGAACAGTGCACACCCTACCTGTTTTGCACTAGCATCGGTGTCCACTTCGTAAGGGAGCCCAAGATTGGGTAGAGCCAAGATTGGCGGTGATGTTACGGCATTCACCAGTGCCGTGAAGGCAGACGCTTCCGCGTCGCCAAAAGGTTCCAGTTCAACTGGTTGTCCCTTCGTCAGGAGCCTGTTGAGGGGGGTCGCAATATCCGCAAAGTTCGGGACGAATCGGCGATACACGTTACACAGACCTAAGAAGGATCGCAACTCCGTTTGAGTTTTCGGGTGTTTTGCTTCCTTCAAGGATTTCACTCGTACTTCATCGATTGAAAGCTGTCCGGGACGGATGATATGACCCAGATATTTAACCGACTCGGTGAAAGACTCGCACTTCTTGAGTTTCAAGGTGATTCCCGCGTCGCGGAGTTTCTTCATTACGTCCCTGACGTGTTCGAGGTGGTCATCCAGGTTGTTGGAGAACACAATAATGTCGTCTAAATACACTAGACACGTCCTCCACTTGAAGGGAGCCAACAGAATGTCTATTGCCCGTTGAAACGTTGCGGGGGCATTTGTCAACCCAAAAGGCATCCTCCGGAATCGGAAAAGTCCTTGATGACACACGAAAGCCGTTTAGTCTCGATCTTCCTCCCTAATAGGGACTTGCCAGTAGCCCGAATTGGCGTCGAGGGTAGAGAAAACAGTAGCGCTCCCAAGGGAGTCGATGTATTCGTCCATCCGAGGGATCGGGTACACATCCTTAATGGTTACCTCGTTCAGGCGTCTGTTCTCGATGCAGAAACGCCACGATCCATCCGGTTTCGGAACTAACACCACTGGTGAGGCCCAAGTGGACTGGGCAGGTTCAATTACGCCCGCTTTAAGCATCTTCTCCACCTGAGATTTCTCCTCTTCCCGAGCTTTCGGTCCAGCCCTGTAAGGGTGTTGGGCAATAGGCCGAGTGTTCGGTATCAAGTCGATGGGGTGTTCTGTAATCCCAATAGTTCCAAGGGTAAAGAAATGTGCGATGTAGATCGCCTAGATGGTGTTCTGGGAACGGCATCTGCTGCCTAAGGAGGGGTGGGGATGGTAGAAGCGAAAACAGCAGGGAAAATGTTAGGGGACTTTTACGTGGCGATGGGTCAGCTGAGGCGCTCCTGTGGTGCGGTGGTTGTTGCATATTGAACCGAAGCCATTTTCGTAGAGAGTATGCACGGTCGGAGACAAGACGCTTTTCGACAGTTGAGATGAGAGATTTGCGAGTTACCAGGTCATCGGTTTGCATGGAGTGCTGGGACTCGTTTCAGATACGATGTTCTGCGTGCCACGAGGCCAAAAATACAACATCGATAAATTTTGTAAAGTTTGTCAATTTCCTTACACTTTTGTGCCTAGACGTTGTCAACAGCCTGTTCTTCTCTGGCGTTAACCTCAAATATAACGAAAGATGGTCCACAACCTGAAAACAATATCATCTTTACTCCATTTTTTCATAATTTATAAAATATGTCAGCATCTACGGATCCCCGACGTGTAGTGGAAAACAGAGTAAACACCCGCGCGCGTCTCGTCACAACAAAGAGCGACTGTAAACGCTTCTTTGGCACGCAATAAAAGACGAAACTGGACAGCAGAACTGTTACGAAATTGGATGTTTCTGTCAAAAAAACGAAGACACACTTTTGTTACCATAAACTTCGAGCTTCCTGGTCTCGAAAAAATGTACTTTCAAAATTTTCAATTCTAAAGCCGGAGATCATTCCACGATTCAGGAAACTGCTCAAGAAGCCATCAATGTAGTGCAATACCCTGCGAGGGGAAAAGACACTCAAGGTGTTCCAAGCGTTGCTCCCTTCTTAGGGGATCTCAGCGTAGAGCCTTCCGTATCTCTCAGCTGTGGGCGTAACTCCACGGAGCCTTCAGGATATACCACGGAAGTGGGGATAGGAACGAGTATGAAGTGTACGATAGCAATGCGGACAAAAACCATTGGAAAAGGGAAAATAAAGGAACAAAGAAAAGCGCAACTCCAACAGAGTAGTAGAAATAACAAGAAACCAATAAATAACCCAATGCTGGGGCGGAGAAGAAACCTGTACCACACAGTAAAATATAGGAATAAAAGAAACGGAAAAACACACAAAGTGTAGTAAGAATCACTCCTTAAGAGATGCCGGTGGGATAACTGACTCCATGGCAATGCGGATATCCTCCGAAGGGAGTAGTAATCCTGCAAATGCAGTCACAATTAGAGTTGAACACACGGTACTCATTTACTTGGTGATGACGACGGCGAGATCGCCGGAGCCCAAGTACTGTTCTACTGTGGCCATTGGACTAATTAATTAAATTAAATAAACTAATCTAGTGCCTCTTATTATGTTTCTACATTTCTAATCAATGCTCTTCTCATGTGGGAACCCATTATAGCGGGGATCCCTGCGTTCTAAATACACCTCGCTACCATAGCGCCAAAATCCTACAGCTTTCCTCTTATAAGTAGAGCATCCCCCACGGGAGTATCAATATTAACTTATGAGTATCCGACACCGGAATATCGCCAAGGGTGTTGCATTACAATCAATTCAAACATGTAGATCAATGGTGCTGCCATTACTAACGAAGTTTTGAACAATGAAGAGCAGCAAACTGTCACGGATGGTGATGAAAGTCACACAGTGAATCTATTGAGGCCTCGTACTGTGACGAACAGTGGCACGCAAGAAAGCTTTGTCGAAGTTCATTGGACGAAATGGACAACGGAAATTGTATCCTTGACTCCGAATGGTCCAGTGCAAATGCATCCTTGGAGAGTCACGGGAACTGTTTGAGATTTTAACTCCTCCATTCATACACCTTGTGGGCTCTCCCCATATGAAATATTCATGTTAATGTTTCCTGTAGCTCTGTTGGAAAAACCTTGGGATCTACCAACTCTTGGCTGAAAGGAAAAGGCTTAAAGTAGACTGCAGGATGTGAATTTTTGAAGTTTATCCGATTTGACAGTGTTAATACACGCTTTGAGTGGAAAATATAAGACCACTTTGGTCTAAAGACACTTTTTCTAAACATATTGAATCTTTGCAGCTCGGAAAGATCATATCACGCAATTTGTTTGAATACATACGGCAATTTATTGTTTCCAGTGGCTCTGACGACGGTCAAAATACAGAAGAATCCAGGTGGTCATGCGTTTCTGAGGTTGGTAAAGCTATAAATAACCATTCGGGAAGCTTTCATAACTTCAGCACACACTTTGTGCGTGAACGAAAGTATGTCACGTTGTTATGGACTTGGAGGGAACTGGATTGAAATTTGACTTCCCCACTACACTGCTCTTGATATGAATTCTGAAAATGGTTGTGAATTGAAGACAGTGTGTTTAGGAAGGTGTGGAATTATTCTCAAAATAGAAAACACGATGGAAACTATGCAACTGGATTAACAGCCTCTTGAATAAAAACATGGGCATGAAACAGCTGTTTAAATGAAACTTATTGAAAAATGGTTCGCAACTGATCCAATTGTTTGTGCCGATTCAAATTTTGAATCTATTGAAACAGCTAAAGAACTTTTAAAATAAGAGGAATGCGATTTATTGGGGTTGGAAAAACAGCCACCAGAAGGTTTCCTATGAAAATTTTTTCCGAACTTCTGATGACATCACGAGGTGTCGTACAATCACCTCTGGGTTATGCTACTGTCTTGTCTCGGGAGCGTAGTGACGCTCAACCGTACGCAGCGTGTTGAAGCTCAACCTTAGAAGGTAGACGTAGTAAACCTCGATGGTAACAGGGCACCGTGAAAACCCGCAGCGGCAAACGGCGGGGCGACTAGCCTATACCCTGTAGGTGAACAATGGTAGGCGTCGAAGCGCGAGAAAGCCTGTGTGGTAGTTGAGAAACGATGAACCAAAAGGTATAGTCGTGACCCAAGTGGTTCCTGTCTTTATCACACTAGGATGGGGGAGGTGCAGTTCCCTATATGCAGTGGACTGCACTCTCCAGATCACATGGGAGGTGCCAGCAAGGCACGGTCTCTGACCTAGTGTCAGAGACCTGGCCAGCACTGGCTACAGTGTTAGGTTGCCACTCAACTACTGTACTGAAATAAATATAATTACAATTACAAGTACTAACAATTACTCAACCAGAAGGTACATGTCAACACTACACGTGGCTGACAACACCTAGATGGTAGCTCGCCTGGAGCTGCATGGCCGATGATCCCTCGCATCCATCACCTACAGGGTCAGTGTAGTATATTGACAACCTCAGAGGTCAGACCTTCTGCCACTATACGACAGACCCCCTTCCTACCCGTGAGGTACGCCCCGTGTCTCCTTCCATCAACCCATAGAGGTGTAGCGAGCGAAAACGGCGCGGGCATCGGAGTGGTGTCTGCGCGCGGCGCGCGATCCCTTGAGGTTCAGAACTCGGCGCCAGTATCGGTTGGGGAGGGCGCGCGGCGACGTCGGCGCACGAATTGAGCGACAACCATTCAAGTAGGGACTGTCATGAGGGCGACGCAGTGTAACTAGCGTGCTCGCGGACACCGTTTCGGTAGTGGCCCTGCTTGCTTGTGATTCTGCTCCCGCATAGCCCCCCCCCCCCCCCCCCTGTCTAGTGTCTCACCTTTTCCCGGGTACTCAAACTTCAGTTCCCTCCTAGGTCGCGGCGCAGCGCCGTCCCGCCTGGTCTTTCCCACGGCTCGACAACCCTTCAGGTAGTCCTGCCCTTAATTGGCGGCGTCGCGACCGTAACCGTGCTGTCCGGCTTTTCCCTGAAGGTTTCCTGGCTTCTCGACCTTTCAGGTTTCGTCTACCTTGTAAGGATTGACTCGTGGCGCCGGTGGGGCCTGAGCCTGCGTCGATACAACTATTGAGGTGTTGGTCTGGGTCCGTGGTGGAAGCTTCCGGGTGTGAGACCTTATTGGTGTTGAGCGGCCTCGTCAGAAATTACGCGACCTTTTTCCGGTTTGGCATTCCGGTTCACCTTCAAGGCAATGACAGGATCGTGCCGCCTCCGCGCACGCTTTCGAACCCATTCGGTACCACTTCGGTGCACCTCGCGTTGCATCGTGGATTCGTCACCGATACCTCGAAGGAGTGGGTCGTCCCCACAAGCAGCACCAGCGCTCGAGAGACGTGAGATGCCGGTTACCATTGAGGTTGAAGAAGTCGGAGATTCCAAGGGGATTGATACCCCTGCAGTTATGCCTTTAAGGTCGGATTGGTCCCGTTCCACGATACCTCAAAGGTCTGTACCCGCTCGCGACCGCACGCCGGCCACTGTTGTACCCGAAAGGTCAGTGTCGGTACTACCGGAAAGGTTGGATCCTTTGGCCGTCTCCTCAGAACGGACCGAGTAGGCTCCACTTCAGAAGGATGAATACCCGCTCGTGTTCACCGCGGCGGTGGAGGTCGAGTCATCACCTCGTTCGTCGGGTCGAGCTACGGCCTTCCCAACCATGTCAGGTAGCGGCCCATCTCCTGGCCGTGGACGCGGTGGTATTACCTAGAGGGTGACTCGCTCGACTTCGCGAACGCCTACCAACATTGGGTTTCGTAGCATGCCTGTCCCTGCGACTCAGTTCTCCCCTGGGACTCTGGCTGACCCCTACCAACGCAGTGGTGGACTTCCTTCGACGACTCAAACCAATTGGGCTCACAATCTCGCGTTCGGTGCGGCGAACCGGAGGTCGAGTCAGTATGGACCTTTTGGTATTACCTTCGACCAGGTGACGAACAATGACCTGTTGAAGCACGATCGGCCTTTGGCGGTGGGGAATTCGTCACTGCCGGCAGCTCTTACCAGACCACAATTGGATATCTACTTTGGTTTGTCCCGTTGGGACTGCGAGCGCCTTCGCTCCGTTCAATTGCTTTTGAAGAAACGGTACCAAGAGTCTCAACCTCGTCAGGGTCGACTGGAATGTTACCAGAGTCGGCAGCGTCATACACCTTTGAGGTATTTCATCCCGGCGATGTATCCGAGCGACTTGCCGTATGTGCGCATCGAACCGGAGCTGGATAATTACCGTCGACTGGTGGTGCAAGTGTGCCAGTACCCGTCTATTCCGGAGACTTACCTTCCGGTTTCACCTGACTTGGTTTCCCTGAATCGGCCTTCCACCACTATCAATTGGGCTGACCGTAGTAGGTGGGGCGAGGATGCAGCGACGGAGATTCGCGTTCGCACTCGCAACTCTTACACTCGCGTTATGCATATGTTTCATAACGTCGAGTACTTCTCACAACCTACGAAGGACAGAAGCGATTGGTACGTGATTTGACCAGAGTGGTGGGAGTCCGGTGAGGTTCCGTTATCACTGAGCGTGCCCACTCCGCCGGTCTTGGCGTACTTCGTGAGTCACATTTCCCTAAATCTAGAGCGGTATTACCTCATTTGGTGGATTGCCCTCTTGGAGTGGACCGTATTGGTTGCCATCCTGGCTCTGGAGGCCGCCCGTTACGGTATCGATTGGGATTGTCGCAATCCCGACTCTGACATATACCGAGATGGTGTTCAACCTGTAGGTCGCATCTTCTTCATACCTCCGAGGGTTGCCCAGGATATTTCCCGATTTGTTTACGAGAACATCGTGGAGGGGACCGATTATACCGTGAAAGATTTGGACTCGTATCTCGAGCAGAGCAAGAATTACCATTGGGATTCCCATCAAGGTTGGGAGGCTTTCGATCCCGCAACTTGAGAGATGGTGCCTCGCCACGTCCAATACTATCCCGGGGAGTCTCCTGTTTATGGAGCTCCCGCGAGCCTCGAACCTTATCACGGTACTGTGGGGACACCAATTGGTCATTACGCTGGTCCCTTCCCGTCCGAGCCGTTACCTCAAGGTCGTAAGTCGCCTATCCCTACGGGTGTGACTCCTACTCAACCGAGCTCCTCGCGGGTTGCTGGTCCGGTTCGACCTCTGTTCGCGGGTATTGCTCGTCCTCCGCCTCAACCTGTGATGGATTCTCCGGCCGTGGTCGGTTTTCTGGCTCGAATTCGCCAGTCTTGCGTCACCAACTTTCAGAGGGCTGGGCCTACCTCCGTGGTTGCTGCATTAACGCTCCTTGAAGGTTTGCTGCCGCGCCATGCGCAATACATGAAGGCGCTGAACCAACTTGGGGAGTTCCGGAATCAGTTCCAGTTGGACATGTACCAACTGGCAACCCGTCAGGTTGCCAATCTGGCAAGTGTCTCTGCTGCTGTTTGATCCTTTGACAGATTTCCTTCTAGGTGCTATCTTGAACCATGCGGTTTTGCAACCTGCTCCGGCGGGTCCGTTCGTTCATCCTTTTTTGGTTTCGACTCCTCTCCCCAGTGGCAGGGCTACCGCTCCTTCGTTACCTCTGAGGTCGATGGCTCCTAGCATTTCCGCGTGGTTTCCTCCGTGGGTAGTCAATAACCCGGGTATTCCTGATTTCATTGCCCCTAAGCCGACAGGTCCTTCTTAAAGTAAATTGTTGTCTCTTCTTGTCTCCTCTACTGCTCCATTCGGTTGTTCTTTCGTGCCCTCCCTTGTAGGTAATCTGACACGCATATGCGTCCACCTTCTGTGGAAAACGACGTCTTTTCTCCCCCTTCCTTAGGCCTGAGTACCACGAAGGTCTAAGGTTAGCCGTCTGCAGGCATCGGCTCCTTGCGACGGCGCCAATACCTGATACGGAAGTGTGGGGGTATTGCGACTGGGGGTTTGAGATAGTCCCCTTTTGGGCCCCAGCAGTACCACCTGACGGTGTACTTCGGACCATTGTAGGTTCGTGTGTTGCCCACAAGACGGTCAACCGAAAACTCTTCTGAGGTTTTGTCCTGATCTTTCGGGGGAACGCCACCTCGAGGGTTCATATGTTCCGAGTTGGGAGCTTTGTTTGTGGGAGCCGGGTCGGGAGCTCCCGCTGTTACCGTGTGAGGTTCCATTTCCGTCCCTGTTAGAGGGTTGTAATCCGGATCATCCCGTCGTAGTTCATCATTCACCTCAATTAGGGTGGGGTCCTTCGAGGGTCGAGTGCGCAGAGCTACCGCTCTGGGCTCTTGGGCTGAGGTGCCTGCCTCCATGCGATGTTGAACCGTTTCAGCTGCTACCGTAATACGGTCAATTGATATCGTATTCGGGATTCCGTCTTGTTCAACCCTAACGGTGTGGTCTGATGCGTTCAATACCTTATAATGTCACACTGATTTGTGTAGAAGCTTCGAATTGATATCTCTGTCAATAGCTTCATCGTCTGCTTCATCAACCGGTCGTGGTTTTTTACCTGAAGGTGGTTTGTCTATGTAGACATAATGTCCCGAAGATACAGAGACCACTTTAGGTACCCTACGGTCGTAGTCGGCCTTGTACCGCTTCTGGGCTGCTGTGAGGCGGCTCTCTGCACGTTTGAGAGCCCTCCTCAACCTCACAAGGATATTTCGATTGACTTAGGCAGGGGTCAGTGTGCCAGCTGCAGTGCTGGCGGTATGATCTCTTTGCACTACAATACCTGGGGGGTGTCGCGAAAGAACCAAATCAAAGGGAGTGGTCTGCGTTGACCGGTCTACCTGAAGGTTATAGGAGTAGGTGAGCGGTTGCACCAGCTCATCCCACCCAGTTTGGTGCTTTCACGTATAGTGTCGTAGCCTTGATACCAATGTGTGGTTAAAGCGCTCGACCTGTCCGTTCGTCTGCGGGTGGTAGGCAGTAGTGAAATAGTGCTTGATACCCAAAAGGTTACATATTGCTTCGAAGAATTTCGATGCCAGGTTTGAACCATTAGCGGTAAGTAGGTACAGTGATGCACCATACGGATAGACCCAATTGTTGAGGAACGCGATCGCCAGCGTTGTTGACTTCGTCTCCTTGAAAGGTATCGCTCTCGTGAGCTTCGAGAACCCGTCTGTGATCACTAGAATGTGTTGATACCCGTTCTTGGTCTTGGGAAGTTGTCCTAGAAGGTCTATCGCAACAAACTCCAGCGGACCCGTTGCTGGAAACAGCTTGAGGTACTTTCGATGCTTTCGAATACCACCGCGGAAACGAACACAGGATTCGCATTGTCTTACGAAATTATAGACATCATGGGCCATATGAGGCCAATAGAACCGTTTCCTCAAGGTGTCATACATCCTGGTGGCACCGGGGTATTCCGATAGTCGTCAGTAGTGCGCGAGATACAAGACTCTCGGGCGCAGTGCCTTCGGAACCACCTTTTGAAGGCTACCATCCAAGCTTGACCTTCTCACGACGTACCCATTGTGGTCCACATCGAACGATGATCCTTTGAAACCAATTTGGTCAGCCAGGGTTCTGCAGTACGCATCCTGGGCCTGTTCTCGTAGAAACTCCTCTCGGGTTACGGGCATGATGTTCGTTTCCTCTAGGGCCAGTATCTGCGTTGGTATGTCGGTGTTCCGCAAAGCGCCTTCTTCAGGTAAGTCCCAACATCCTTCTAGGTGTTCACCGGTACCATTTTTGTTTGATGATACCCAAAAGCAAGGGATGCCATCGTCCACAGGTTCTGTCTCTAACCCTGAGGAGTTTAAGCGTGATATAGCATCAGCTATGTTGTGCTTGATACCTGGACGGTATTGTACGTCGTATTCAAACTCCGACAGTCTCAACATCCAACGGGCAAGTCTACCAGACGCATCTGCGAGTCAGAGGATCTCCCTTGAGGAGTCGTGGTCCGTGCGCAACGTAAAGCGCTCACCATACATGTATGGACGGAGCATCAACATGCTCCACACTACTGCTAGACATTCCTTCTCGGTTACCGTGTAATTCTGCTCCGCCTCATTCATAGCGCGGCTCCAGTACTCTATAGGTAATTTGTCTCCGGTGTGCTGCTCCTGTATGAGATAACAACCAATTTGGGCATGGGATGCATCTGTATCCAGCGTGTATGGTAGACCTGTTTTCGGTAACGCTAAGATTGGCGGCGACAACAGCGCTCGTTTCAATTCCTCAAAGGTATCCATTTCGTCGTTCGATAGATTTTCAAACCATTCAGGTTCACTTTTCTGGAGCTTCTTGTTGAGGGGAGCCTCTATTTTTGCGAATCCCTTCACGAAGCGACGATAGACGTTGCATAAACCTATAAAGGATCGTACGTCTGTCTGGGATCGTGGCAACTTGACCTCTAGTACGGCTCTAATGTTGCTCGGCGAAACCTCTAGGGTACCAGGGCCTATGATGTGGCCCAGGTATTCAACCGTTCTGGTAAAGAAGACGCATTTGCGTAGCTTCAGCGTCACCCCCGCCTCAGCTAGGAGGGTTTGTACGGTGCATACGTGTGCAAAATCCTCTTCTACCGATCTGGAATAGATGATTACATCATCGATGTATACCAAGGCGGTTGTCCATTTAACCTTAGAAGGGATGATGTCCAGAGCCCTTTGAAAGGTGGCTGGAGCATTTCACAACCCGAAAGGCATCCGCATGAAGCGAAACAAACCTGCATGGAACGTGAAGGTCGTTTTGTCTCGATCTTCCTCACCTACAGGTACCTGCCAATAACCACAATTGGCATCCAACGTGGTAGATATCTGTGCATCTCCCAAAGAGTCGATGCACTCATCCATTCTAGGTGTCGGGTACGAATCCCTGACGGTCACGCTATTGAGCCTCCTGTCGTCCACGCAGAACCTCAAACGGTTATTCCCTTTCTTATGAACCAGAACCACGGGACTAGCCCAATCTGAGTTGGCTGGTTCAATTACACCTTCTTGGAGCGTTCGCTCCACTTCCTTGAATTCTACATCTCTCGCCTTCGGACCTGCACGGTATGGTTGCTGATAAATCGGGTTTGAGTCAGAGAGAAGCTCGATGCAATGCTGTGTGGCCTTAATTTGGCCCAGATAGCCTGACCACATGGTTTCGAACTCCACCAGAAGGTCGATAATACGGCCCCGCAGTTGGCCGTTTTCTTCACCGATCTGGACTGTATCTTGCCATTGCCTCTCAGGGTCAGGTTTCTCTTTTTTGTCTACCGATGCCTTATCGGTTAGCTTTGCTTCCAAGTTGGTATTTATCGATACCTTTGTGGCTGTGGACGCATTTGCGCAGCCCCCTTCCTTACCGAAGGCGACCTCGCCAATATCAGTGTGAGCTGCGGTGAAGACCCCTTGTGGTGCCGGTACTGCGATGCCAACATTGGTATTTTTCGGCAACTTCACGTCGTGACTGCTGAAGTTACTGAGACACAGCG
Organism: Agarophyton chilense; assembly: GCA_030374765.1. Classification (NCBI taxonomy): domain Eukaryota; phylum Rhodophyta; class Florideophyceae; order Gracilariales; family Gracilariaceae; genus Agarophyton; species Agarophyton chilense. Next base: position 968,609 of record JARGXX010000138.1, read on the forward strand.
TAAAGGGTTGGTTTGGGATGTTGTCGACAATCCTGTTGGCCATCAAGGTGAGGTGTCGATGTGCTAACCTCGGATGGTTTTGTAGTCTGACCAGCCCAGGGGTCGCACACGACACCGGTACCAATATTTGGTTCACTGGCCGGATAATAACCTGTTTGGTAATGCGCACTTTGTTGGAGACCGTTTCGGTGGGTATCGTCTTCTTCGGTTTGACGAACCATCCCCGTTTGGTTTCCGTATTACCTAAAATGGCAATTCGTCCCCCCTGACGTAGGGCGACGGTATGGGAACCAGGAAGGATTGCATTAACATGTCTGTCAATGAAGTTCGTATCTAGTAGGCAGTCTGTTGGTAAACGGTCGACAACAAAGAATTGCAGTCTTACTTTCAGGTGTACGAGCTGCACCACAGTGGTAGGCATACCTGGAAGGTTTAATGGGCGCTCATTTGCATCCGCCAGCGGGTTGTTGTCGGGAGGTCGGCTCAAGTTACGAAGTACCGCCTCAGGTATGACGCGGGAGTTCAGGACGTTTGGGCCGGCCCCCGTATCCAACACTCAGGTGACCGGAACCGCAAGGCGATCGGAGAAACACATTGAAGCACGTACTTTATAGTTATTGTACTTCATATGACAAACCGGGACTGGTTGTGACGTGTTCTCTTCCACTTTCAAGGTTCTGGGTATCGATTGGCTTTCCAATTGCAGGCTGTGTTCGGCCATTACGCCAACCATTCGGTGTTTTCCTCCTGTACGGGAGGGGTTGAGTCCAAGTTGGGTGTTTCCTCGATGGTATTGACCTGTACCGGTGTACGGGGTTGGAACCTATTTGGTGCCTGCGTTCAAGACCCATAGAGGCGTTGGTGATTCTGCATGCGAGACTGAATTAACTGGTCTCTCATCCCTGGAGGTAAGTTAGCGCAATTGTTTTCCAAATGGTCTGTCGCGAGACAGAACCAGCAAACGAGGCCTCCGGTTTGGGGGTCTCGCGTTACCATTGAGGGGGGCTTCCACACCTGGGTGGTTGGAGCAGTGGCGTAGGATGTGGGTGGCTAGTTATGGGAGCTCGCTCCCGGGAGCTCGCTCCCTGCATCCTCTGCGAGCTTATCGCACTTGGCGGCGATTGTACAGAGTTTGGTGTACGCGTTGACGACCAATTTCCTACCGTCGAAGGTTTCGAGAACCGCCCCTGGATCGCTACCAAGTGGATAGTGGTTCCTGTAGGTACTTCGATGTGCGAGCTACCCTCTGAGGTTGTGGTGTCTTCAATTTCCCAGACCAACCTTTTCGATTTATCGTTCGAGGTTGCAGGCATGGCTGGTCTCTTTCCCAGCCGAAGGGTATCTCCAAGGCCCTGGAAGTATCGAGCCAGCCCATTGTAGTCTACTTTTCGGGTAGTGGCCAGGTAATTACGTACCTGGGAACGGATCGCTTTGTCGACATTGTCGGCAAATAGCGACTTTAACCTAGAGGTAGTGAACACATTACCACAACGGGTTGCCAGATTCCAAGGAGCGAGAGAAAACTCCGATTCGGTTTGCCCAGACCGTTGATGGTAAGCGAGGACTTCCGAGTAATTCTCTTGGATAATATCATCGGTGGCGTATGTTTCCAAAAGGGAATTGACCACCTCTGGGTGTGACTCCAACATCTCCGTGCCATCCTCATCTATCGCTAAGGTATTGCCGCAGAGCCTACCCTGCAGAAAGTAGTATGATTGTCCTTTAAGTTAAAACTGAAATAGCCACATAGCAGCGCCCTCGGAAAAACCATTTTGGTCACTTGCAATCTTGAACTTCTGTAGAAACTCAATCACCGCAATAGGATCCGTACCTGTGAAGGTTGTGTCACCCATTTGGAAGCTGAGCTTCTTGTGGTGCTTAGTAATCTTCTGAGCAACCTCGTCGGTGTATTCAGAAGACTTATTGATCAACCGATAAGTCCTGTAATCAACCGTTTTGGTGAACATATCGTTCAACGGTTGGTGCACCTCCAGGTCCCTTTCTGTGTCCGACTCAAAGTCGGGCGACTCATTGTATCGCTTTTTACCCTTTCCGTTCTTTCTCCAAGACTTCTTCGTCGACCTGTTCGGTTTCCTCTTCTTCTTAGCTCTACGGTCATCATCCGACGATGAACTCGTATCGGAACTGGAGTCTCACAAGTCGGGATCTGAATCATCCTCTCGATTCTTTCCCCTCTTCGTCTTCTGCTTCTTCCCTTTTCGGTTTCTTCGTCGCTCATCCAACGAGTCAGACGAATCGTCCTTGGGACCACCTCCATGGGTACCTTTTTGAACGAAACCAGTAATTGGTGGCAGATAAATGTCTTGAGGATCTACCTTCCCCAGGACCTCTTGACTCTGCCTTAGATCTTGTAGGTACTCACTATCAGTAGGTAAGTGTTTGGAATGGGTGGAATGACCCATTTGGAACCCTTGTGGTATGTGCTTTGTGATGTTCACCTGTGTAGTTCGGGATTCTGCGAATCCCTCGGAAACCCAAAGGTCCTGCACAGTGCGGTAAACATGATCTCTAGCATCTGTAAAGAGATACAGTTTCACCATTTCCGGTATCCTGCCGATAGCTCTTGAGCTGCTCGGTCAACCACAATACGGGTAAATGCATCGACGTCCATTGAGGGCGGAACCATCCGGGTATTCGACTCCTCCTTTAAGGTTAATGCATCCTCGACTGCGAGGGTGACGAGCGCTTTCGATCGCTCTTCAAGCTCAGGCCATAGCTCCTCCGCTGCAACCTCAATTGGTAATTCCCTTTGAGGTTCCGTTGCCATAGGCGGCGGACCATGTACCTTTAGGGTTTTGTTCCGAGGGTGCCGGAGCAGCTCCTCGGGGTTTTCCAGAATCGGTTGAGCCGATGGGGCTCCTTTAAAACCTTTATAGCTTGGCCGGGCGCTCGAACTACGCGTATTCCTTTTAGGTCGTTCCATTTGTGACCAATAGTGGTATCCTGGATTGCTTTACGGGATTTCCTGAAACCGAATAGGGGTACAAGCGTCCAATCCTTCTCGGCATCTCGTGTGAACCGTGGAGGTACGACGAAACCTAAAAATACTTTCTAAGTCGGGAGACCACAATGTCGTACAATCACCTGTGGGGTATGCTACTGTCCTGTCTCGGGAGAGTAGTGACGCTCAACCGTAGGCAGCGTGTTGACGCTCAACCTTAGAAGGAATACATAGTATAATTCGATGGTAACAGGGCACCGTGAAAACCCGCAGGGGCAAAGGGCGGGGCAACTAGCCTATACCGTGTAGGTGAACGATGGTAGGCGTCGACGCGCGGGAAAGCCTGTGTGGTAGTTGACAAACGATGAAACAAAAGGTATAGTCGTGACCCAAGTGGTTCCTATCTTTATCAGATTAGGGTGGGGGAGGTGCAGTTCCCTATATGCAGTGGACTGCACTCTCCAGATCACCCGGGAGGTGCCAGCAAGGCACGGTCTCTGACCTAGTGTCAGAGACCTGGGCAGCACTGGCTACAGTGCCAGGTGGCCACGCCACTACTGTACTAAAATAAATATAATTAAAATTACAAGTACTAACAATTACTCAACCAGAAGGTACATGTCAACACTACACGTGGCTAACAACACCTAGATGGTAGGTCGCCCGGAGCTGCGTGGCCGATGATCCCTCGCATCCATCACCTACAATGTCAGTGAAGTATATTGACAACCTCAAAGGTCAGACCTTCTGCCACTATACGACAAGCCCACGTGGATTCCATTATGAACGGGCGACTTGCTACGGGGATCGCTGACCATACGGATTATCTCATCACGCGAATCGTCCGCAAGGTAATGGAGTCTGCGTTATTCACAGGCTCCCTCCTGCGGTCCGTTCAAGGAGCAGTCAACCGCCAGGCAGGCAATTTGGTCCCTAGAACCACCCCACCACAAATTAACCATCCAGTCTCCATATGGAAACTCCCTACCGACCCCCAGGAGTTGCAGAATTATCCGCCCCTCGCCGGGAATACCATCAAGAAAACCCCATGGTGGGACAATCCAGGAGCAGAAGAGAAACTTCGCGTCTTAATGAGAGACAGATTTCCCATCAGAAGAATCCAGGCGAGGAACAAGCGAGGAGCAGAAGAGAAGCTCCGCGTCTAGAAGAGAGACCGCTTGCCCCACCCGACAGATTATATGAGGTACAGCGACCTCAGGACTGCATCGGATCTGATACAGAGATCGATCCTTTAGGTCCCTACTCCGCTGGAAAGAAAAGAAGCAACCGTAGGAGAAAGAAGAAAAGAAGTAGCAAGAGAATAGACCATTCGGACACGAGTGATTCCGAATCAGCCTCAACCGAAACGACCGACTCGGGAGTAGATGAGGCTGACGTTCGAGGCCTCAGACAACTGACAATAACCAACGAACTTTTTCTTAAGATTCTAGACTACCGGAATTACCGGCTAGCCGACAGGTCCGCGAAATATTCTGGTTCGGTGGCTCGCAGAGTCGCCAAATGGGCCAAACGGATGCAACTAACCATTACGGACAACTTCTCGGGTTCCGATCCCATTGCTGTCCTTAAGTTTCTCAGTTTGTTCCGTACAGCCTGCGATAAGAACGGTGTTCACGAGGGCGCCACTCTGTACCTTTTCCAATTCTTCCGTACAGGACAGGTGCTTGGCCGAGTGGTTTCGAAGATATCTGGCACAACTGACCTCGTCGATGCTCAAGACCGTGAGCTTCTCAGGTTTTACCCTCAGGTTGTTCATTACCTCTTGGAAACTTACGCCACGGATGACGTTGTAGTGGATGCCCACCAGGAAGCCATCTCCATTAGGCCGATCTTCAACATGACCAAATCGGCTTTTGCAGACGACCTATGGAAGAAGGCTTACCGATGTGGAAACTGGTTATCCGAATGATGGCTTAAACGTCACTTCATCACGGGATTCCTCCCTGCCCTTCGGACACATGTGCACAATTACCACACGGAAAACCCGCAATACTCCTTCCGAAGGCTCGCTACATACGCCGAGGGTTATTGCAAAACCTACACGACCTCCAGGTGCAACGCTGATAGAACCAGAGGACATGCAAGTCCATGCGTAAACCCAACCAAGCCCATTTGGTTAGCTCCACGCAGTCGGACATGGATGCATCACTTCATTATGCCAATTCGGGAGATGTCCTCGCGGTCAATTTCAGTGCTCCTCCGTCCCAACCCCCATCATATACCTCCCAGGGAACTAGAGCGACCACTGGATCACCCACACCCAAGTATTCTCCCTTTCCGCCCCGCAAGAACGTTTTTGTTTGCTCCTCAAGGGCTTGCTTCCTCTGCCTTTCCGTGACCCAACCTTGTGGGTGTACGAAATATCTGCCCAAGGACGCACGTAAAACCTCCTAGCCCGAAGGGAAGAAAATTACCGGGTGCCGAAATCCGAAGGAATGTATAACAGGGCACAGCAACGAACCACAGGGACCCCTGCAAGCTCACGCTAAGCCAAGCCTCCGGATACTCCCATCAAAGCCCCACAGGTCCACGCCATTGTAGATCCTACGGACGACCCCGTGGAAGAACCCTATCCTCAGGAAGAAACGGAAACCCCATCGGAAAACTCCTAGACGGACGACTTGAGGCAAATCGTCCCTCTTTAAGCCCCTGCCTCAACCAATTGGACGGACATGAGCCAAAGAACTCCTCACCTCCCAATACGAACAACTCACAATAGATCACTCAAAATGAACCACAGTTTGAACACAGTAATGATCCGGTCTGTATCCTCAGGAAAGATAACTATAAAGTTCGAGTAACCGTAGGACTTCGTTCCAACAACTCTTGAGTGACCACAGCTGTATTGCACACAGACGCTGGTCCCAACTTAGTCCATCCTAAGCTACTTTCACTGGGTTGGTAAGATTTCGTTCAGGCAAGGAAGACCCCAAGGATTACCGATGCGTAACGTAGACCAATGGAAATTACAGGGATACTACCACTTTACCTCCAATTAAGGCAATTCAAAGTCAGCACGTGGATCCTTGTATGTCCTAACTTGGGCGCTGAGGCAATCCTAGGAACTTCTTTTATCGATCGGTACATCAAGGCCATTTATCCAGGCTTTAGAAAAGTCGTGTTCTACCGCGCACCTTCGATCTCCATAACTGGTTCCGCCCCAGGGCCAGAAGCTAACCGCAAACGAGCAGTTGTCTTCAAAAACACGAATTCCAATAAGGTTCGCCTGTCAAAGGCCATAACGATACCGCTGATGACCGAAATCACTGTATCGGTCCATTCCCAGTCCTCAGATCTGGTAACGATCAGAACCACCCGAAAACGGTTCTGAAGCACCTTACCTTGATGGGGAATGGAGTAATGGACATCCACCCAAACAGCTTTTTGGTCACAATCAGTAACTTCCGAGATAAACCCGTGCAGTTACCTAAACATAAAGTGATTGGTATCACTCTACCCGCGCATGGATAACCTTGCGACGCCTACTCCCGATGAGGACGTCCACTCTTAGGAGGGGACGGTCGCCATCGGCGCAGAATTAGAATCCTATAGGTCCCAGGTGCTTGATCTCCTCAGGGAATACCAGGCCATGTGGTCAGGTATATTGGGCACAATCGCAGCCACTACACACCGCATTGACCTTCAGGATGATGCTAAATCACAGTTCCAGCACCCATACCGTACCGGCCTTAAGGGTAGGGAAATTGTCACCGACCATATAGGCAAGATGCGCAAAGCTCAAGTTTAGAGCCGGCGCCTCCAAACAAATCCGAATGGGCAATTCCACTTGTCTTCGTGGCGAAGAAAGATGGCTCCTTCAGGTTCTGTGTCGACTACAGGAAGCTGAACGCAGTAACCAAGAGGGACTCATGCCCGAAAGCCCGCATGGACGACTGTCTGGATTCCTTAGGCGAAACTGTCGTATTTACCACACTGGACGCTAACTCCGGATACTGGAAAATCTCTTTGGCCGAAGATGCGAGAGCGCTGACAATCTTTACCACCCATGAAGTTCTGTTCAGATTTACTCGCATGCCCTTTGGTTTGAAGAATACACCAGCCACTTTCCAAAGGGTAATAGACATCGTCTGTGTTCTCGGAATGCTAGATAAGTGTGCTAGATAGTTAGTTTTGTAAATAAAAAGCCAAAAAATCTAAGAATTTTGCAGATTGCGCTAGTTCGGCACCTGAAAAAAAAATTTTGGAAATAAGAACTCCATGCATCTTAGTGTTTTGACCACTTAATGCAGTTTAATCTGCATTTGCAGTTTACTGGTCACTTTTGACCGCTCTAGGTGGAGATCCATACCAAGGCAGTCGTCAGTACCTTCTACCTCCTTACTGGCCCTTTTGCTTACTAGGCTCCAGCGTTCCACCGGGAGGATATTTGAGGTTGAAGAAGTCCACCACCGCATTCTCAACCTCGTCCACCTCCCCACTGCTCAAGTTCCTCACACCCAGCTGCCCCACCACACACGCATTCCCACCCTTCTTCTCCACATCCTTACCAACCCTCCTCTTCTTCAGGCGACTCTCTCCAACTCCTCCCCCTTTCCATTCCTCTCTCCCCTTCTTCATCCCAGCCGGCTGCCCGCGTCTCCCTGGCGTCACCGGCGACCCTTTCGCTCTCCCCCTCTCCTCTCCCACCTCCTTCAACACCTTCCGCGCACCCCAAATCTCCCCCACCCCTTCCATGTGCACTTCCAACACCTTCACACGCCTCTTAAGTTCCTCATTCGCCCTCCACAGCTTCCCCATCTCCAGCCCAATGCATTCCACCATCCCATCTATATGATCCCTGGCCATCTTTCCAGCTAGCCTCACCCCCCTCCGAACGTTCGATATTGCCTCCAATGGCACCCCACCCTCCGACGCACTCAGCACTACCCCTCCCAACTCAGAAACAACCTCGGAAATGCAGTCATCCACCTTCTCTTTCAATCCACCTCCAAGCTCCCTTACCCGCTCCTTGATCTCCTCACAAAACTCTTCTTCCGGTCCCCCTCCCCCACCTCCCCCACCCTCCATCACCCCTTCCGCACCACAATTCTCCTTCCTCCCGTCCTCCTCCTCTTCCTCCTCCTCCGCCAGTGGTGTCTCCGGCACCACCCTCTTGTCCAACAGCGCATTCAGATCCTCGTCCGGTACGCATCCCCTATGAACATGAAATATAGACCGCTTCGGTATTGCAATGTGCCAGAATGTGGCCCTCAGGGCTTCGCAAGGGCCGATACTGCTTGGTAACACAGTGGATGTCGTAATCTTGATATCTTCGACAGTTGTCTTTCACTATGAGAAAGTGAAAGCAAGTGCTGCTCTCACGCGTTTCAATCCAGTTGTTCAGGAGTTTCTACTGAAAGACGACTGATCACTATTACAAGAAAAGGGGACTACTCCACATATTACCTCAAATTGTACTCTTTATTGTTCAATAGGTAACAGATACTATCTAGTCGTCGTCGTCATCCATTATCATTCCGCCGTCTTCATAGTCTCCATCTGTGTTAGCCGAGTTGAGACACATCCCAGGTTCATCATCCTCTTCTTCATACTCCTCTTCCCCACTTTCAACAACTTCCATTTTATAATCTTCATCCAACTCCTCATCCTCATCTACCTGGAAGTCTTCATCATCACCCTTGTTGGAATCATCCTCTTCGAACTTAGGCCGAAATGCTGGTTGCGTATGCACTGCGTCCGGTAGCTTGTACCCATCCGGTACCAAGTACATGTGATACCTCATGCAAACTTCCTTAACCAATGCATCCTCGTATCCAGCTCCAGCATGAAACACATCTCCTCTTCCAATAAAAATGGAGTACGACGGAATCCTGAACTTCCTCACTACCATCGTCCGAGACAGCCTCTTGAAGCTCCTGTCGTCGGGCACATACATGTTATGTGACCTCTCACAAACCCAAAGCATAAACGAACTCGCTCCCGACGCCATCATGAAGAACCCTGGAACCTCTCCGACGTTCTTCTCGGCATCGGTCAGTCCTCGAAAGTCCGTATGTAACACCTGCCTTGGACAGCCCTCCGCCGTACATAGCACTCGCCCCCCTGTTTCAGAGGCATACATCCTCTTCTTCCCCGACCGGGTGTTGCACAACCGAAGAGCGGCCGCCATCTGTCCAAACCTCGCATCCAACAATGCCCTTTTCCTCACCATTAAAACGTTGTTCTCGTCCCCCTCCACATAATCCACAATCCCCACCTTCGTCGTAATGTACCGCCCAACTCCCTTCATTCTATCTCCAGCGTCTCTCTCCTCACCAGCGTTGATTATAGGGTCCCATTTCTTTCTATTCCCTTCGATCGTCAAGTCCGGCTGGTTCAAGAAATCCGTCTGGAAGAACTCTAGAAAAGTCCCAGTCACATCCCCATCGAAGTTTACCCCCCTCTTCTTCGCCTCATCCGCCATCCCCTCGTCCGTGGCAAACTCTTCCAGCACACAAAATCCTTTCTCCATCAGCTCACTTCTCTTAGTCGCGAAGTACTCGCGGGCCAAGTCATCCCTCTCCATTTCTGCCATCCATATCGTCTGCTCTTCATTCACAGGGTGGTCCTTCGTCGGTAGAATCACCCCAAGAACCGGGTCTTTCGTGGAACCCAGTTCCTTGTGCCTGTTATGAGCAGCACGCCAATAAACCGCATGGTGCACACTTTTCAAGTCTTCTACCCTCAAGCACTCCGCCCTGTGCTTGTTCCGTAGGTAAATCATCTGCATCCAGAGGTGCTGATGCTTCACTCCATTTTCACCCGCTGGCCACTCGCTCGGAAGTGCATTCACCAAGTACACCCACGACATACCCGACCCCCCCGCATACGGTCCCGCGCTCTTCAGCCCCTTCGGAACACCCTCCGGATTATTGTCTTCGAAGCCACGCATTTGCACACCTTCCTCCTCTTCGTCCCCTACAAATGCACCCTGCCCCCCGTCATCATCCAGTTCATCCTCACTCGATGAGAAAACATTGAGTACATGTTCCTTCAAGAAGCGCTTCAGCTCTTTCCTGCTCATCTTCTTGAACACATCCACCACGTCAGCCGGTATTTGAGCCGCAGATGTGCCCACCGTCTTTCTCCTCTTCCTCTTCCGCTTTAAAGGCTGTTCATACTCGCGTTCATCATCACTAATGACCACAGCCTTTCTCTTCCCCTTTCTCTGTCTAGGTTCCATCACCCTCTCACCCGCAGCATCCAGCCCGCGCTCAGTACCTTTTCTAGTTCGTGTGATGCGTCTGGGAACCACGGTTTCCTGGTGGGGTACAGACTCCCCAGCACTAGACGAAGGAACATTCACAGAAGGTGGCACCTCCACCACATCCTTCTCCGCACTTGGGGACCCCAGACTCACTTTCAGACCGCCTTCAATCCGCCTTTGTGCGATTTTCATCCTCTTCGACACCAACCCCGGCCACAACTGCTTCGGACCACTGAGCTTTATCTTCGCCGTTTGCATGCAAAGGTACTCCCTTAAAGACACCTCGTTCTTTCCCATCACAATTGTGCTGTCTAGAACCTTCCCCGCCGTCAGACCCTTCTCCTTTCCCGCCCTTTCGCATAGTTGGAACATTCCTATGGCGCATTGGAAGAACTGCTTTCGCGTCTCCTGGAAACGTCCCATATTCCCCGTAGAACCCATCCTCACCCTCACATGGAGCTGCAAACAACGGATTGCGAAACGGAATATTTCGTCTTCGAGTCCTAACAACAAGTCACTCGACACATGCGCAAGCGTTAGCACTGGACCCTCCTTGTATACGTTCTCAAAGAACTCCAGAAGACCTTCGCTCCTGACGAATTTCAACCCAAGAGTCGCATAGCGATTCAAGTGGCGCAAGCTGTAGATTCCTATAGCTTCGCTCGTCTTCAGCGCCCCAGCTATCCGTGTCGGAGTAAGGTCAGCCAACTTGTTTCTCTTATCGTCAATCAAGTTGCAAATGAAGGACACTGTCGAATGAACCTTGTCGGCGAAACTCATCTTCAACACATTTGAACTCATTTCATAGAGTACATTACTAAGACCGAGCACTTCGTTCAGCGATAAAGGCTTCCGGTCCTTGCCTCTCCAAAGAACGACATCAAGAGACCGCACAATTTCCAACCACTTTCTCCCTTCAGAGGGATCATTCTTCAGATCTCGCAGAACCAAGACGCGGTGATGACCGTCAATGAGTATGACAGGCACCACTACCCTCCCATTGTGAACAATTTCACTGAAATCTAATTCCATTCCCCCGACGATGGCAACAGCAATCGACCCTGCCCACGCAAGCCAGCCAAAAGTTTTGCACTTTGCCATCGTCGCCGCCTTGTGTTCCGCATTCACACTTCAGACAGTCTTCTCGGGGATTTGTATGTCATCTATGTCCACAATCAAGCGGCACTGGTCATAGTCTGAAACAGAGATCTTCTTCTCCACGAGAGTCCTATCCACTTCCTGCGAAGGAACGGCATCGCCGTCATCGAACAACTCCAACTCGGGACCGGTGTGCGAATCCCCGCGTACATTCACCGCTGACCCCACCTCCACAACATCTTCATCAGAATCATCCACTATCGTCACCCTCTTTTTCGGCTTGACGGGTTGCTTCATGGCCGGCGGCACTGTTGTTGGCTGTGCCCTCTTCCCCCTCAAAGGCGTAGCAGACTCCTTCGAGGGGGTCGCGCTTTTGGGAGTCTCCGGCCGAGGAGGCCCTGGAGTCAGCACAGAGGAGACGCGTGTCATCATCGAGGTATCCCAGGCGTATATACCTGCCGACACGATATCCTTCAGCAACTCCGGCGGCTCCTCTGCTCCCTTGAAAGAGTATGGATACTTGGAGTTGAACCCCTCCTTAATTTCAGTCCTCCAGAGGGCCACCAAGTCCTCTCCAGGCTTCGCAGACTCGCGCAACGAATGGCCCTGCATCGCTCTGCAAAGCGCCTTCCCGGCCGCTCCACTGCCCCCAACACCTCTCAACTCTGCAGTGCCAACCATAGTACCCTTCTTCTTCCCTGTATTATCCGCCAGGAACAACGCCACCCTATCCCCACCAGCCAGATTGTTTCCCGATGTAGCTTTTCGCGGAGTGGCGCGTGGAGTACCCCGCGGAGTACCCCTCGCTTTCGCTTTGCCTCGAGTCATCATTTGAATCGGATCGTAGTCGGTCGAGGTTGCAAATGGTCGCAGAGCGCTTTGAGCCTTTTATGGTATACAGACTAAGACGTATTGGATCGAGCTCCTTTGGTGGCGACTATCCAGAACACTCCCGAGAGCAGTTCGTTGCAATCAGCCTGAACTACGTCCGCTTAGTTTCAACCTGAGCTACGTCCGCTTAGTTTCAAACTCAAGAAACTCCTTGTCTCTTTCCATCGCAAACACGCCTATTGGCTTGGTAGGAGATACAAGAAAATAAAATTAAAAAATTAAAAATATCCTGACGGCCGACAGAGCTGCGCGGGGACTTCATCGGAACCCCCGATGAAGTCGGAGCGCACCTCTGTCGGCCGACAGTCGACCAACATCTCAGAAACGCATCATGCGTGATGTTATGGCGTATTTGTCGGCCGACAGGGGTGCCCTGCGACTTCATCGGTCCACCGATGAAGTCGCAGCACACCCCTGTCGGTCGACATAATACATATTATTTTGGAACGCCCAGGTGTACACGGTGCACTCTGTCGGCCGACAGAGGTGCGCTCCGACTTCATCGGGACCCCCGATGAAGTCGAAGCGCTCCTCGGACGGCCGACAGAATGCAACCAGGATAGCTGCGAAGTCGTTCCGCAACAACCGTTCTTCCGTGCGTGCTCCTCAACCGTACTCACAATCTTTCCGTACCCACCCGCACCCACCCCCACCCGCTGCTCTCTTTCACTGAGGCTCTCGTGACAACCGCCCGTGAGGTTGTTTGAACACGTACATAAATGGCTCCAGAACCCACGAGAACTTCTTCATCGCCTGCGGCAAACACCTTCAAAATGGGTAAACTGTTTGGTACGGGGGATGAAGTTATCAGGGCGTGTCTGGATTTGCGTGATCGTTACTCATCAACGAGGCGGGAGGAAGATGAGCCGCGAAAAGTGGGGCACACTGCATTCATCGATTTCGCAATTGCCAATCACCACATCCCACCGGAGACCGCGAAGTTTTTTTATACTCTCCTAGGTCCCGACCACACCAATTACACAGAAGATGAGCTCCGAGTTGTAGGAATGAGGGGCTCGAACTGTCAGAATTATTTCTCGGCGAGGTTGCTGGATATAAGGGATGGGGACCCAGATAGGCGCGTGAGGGACTTTTGGAACGCGTACGAGGCGGTGGAGTTCAAGGGCATCCCGAAGAATGTCACTTTGACAGAGTTCTTCAAAGGTCTGGATACAACCCGAAAGAAGGCGAGCAAAAGCCGGGCTCCATTCGCGACCGACTTCCCGACAATGTTCCAGAGGTTGCTGTTCCTCATTTGTATTCAGTCGGTATCTATGGAGAAGAGAAGAGTCTCCCGTAAGCGAAGAAAGCGGGACAGAACCTACGATACGCCATTTTCGAAGGTGGCGATTTATGACAAACCAGTACCTCAGCGTGTGGGCTTTGGTGTGCAGCTCGTCAATAACGCGTGGGACAGCTTCGCCCAGTATTTGGGATTCCCTGGCGTGGAATTCATGGTTTTGCTCTTTATCCATCTACGATATTCTGATATGCAGTTCCAGGCAATCGGAAACAGAAGGGATGGGTTCTCTCACAAGGACATGGCCCAACGACTCCTTCCTGGTAGAAACCGTACTTTATTGGAGGAGGATGTCGTCCCATGGGCGTGGAACCTGCCGGAGTACGTTGACACTCCACTTCGTATGTTGGCCAAAAAGTTTCTCGCTGACCTGCACAAAGTGGTGGTGAATGAGCAGCTTTACTGTATATCAGCTCCGGAAAGATGGGACGTTCTAAAACCGTTTACATACACTTTGCCTAGAGTGTTTGCGGAGAGGTTCGACTGCTTCTCGAACTCTCTTATCTCTACCATCTCGGAATACATATCGCCACTAAAGCTGCGAGGGAGTGTGGAGGTGGAAGTGGTGACTGCGACAAAGGCGGAACCTACTCTGGTTATGGAACAAAACGAGATAGAAGTTGTACGCACTGTGAAAGATTCGGAGGCTCCGGCGGTGGAGGGTGGAGAGGGAGTGGAGGGTGGGACCGGGAATGAGGAAGAGAACATGGGTGTTGGTCAGCATTCTTCCACAGCTGGACCAAGGTCGGTCGAATCTGAGTCGGTGGATATTCTGCCGCCTCACGACCTTACCTCTCTGGATGATATAATGTATCTCCAAAAGTGCGAGTCGGAGATGGATAAGCACTGTCGAATGTACAATTGTACTTTCGAGAATCTGGTGGAGATTGACGAGACATTGCGCAGCAATGGGGTCTCTCCGATAGGGAAAGTGCAGTTGGTTCTCACGGACCCGCCGTATAATATACGTGCGAAGAAGAACAGGAAAAACAGCTGGTACGACGTTCTTAACCGGCAAGACATGGTGAAGACGGCGAAGCTCATCTCTAAACTTCTGCGTCCGGGAGGGCATTTCGTTATATTCTGCGCGATTGAGCAGGTGAACGAATGGAAAGAAGTGTTGGGTCGAATTGGTGCAAAGGATGAGAATGGACAGAAGAGCAGGTCGTTTGTCGTGGACAAGGTCCAGCTGCACTTCATTCGCTCTCAAGGCAATCCGATGCGTAATCCCGGACGTAGTTCGTGCTCCCTGTTTCCCGGAACAGAGTACGCCATTCATGGAGTTCGCAGCGGGTTGTCCTACGCCGAATAACATGGCATGGTGAACTATGAGAACTTCAGCTATGTACCATCGCGATATCCGGGTTACCATAGCGTGATTGACCAAGTGCCTCCCATGTCGAATGGTGAAACACTTCTATGGAGAAGGAAGAATGCCAAAGGAGCAGTTACGTATCAGAAAGTGCGGGCGGAACAGAAGTCACGCGCTTTGCTGAAGGAGCTCATCAGCAGGTTTTCTCAGCCGGGAGACATAGTGGTGGACCTCTTCGCCGGAACATTTTCAACGGCCACGGCATGCATGGAACTGGAAAAGCACCGTCAGTTTCTAGGGTGTGAGCCAGATCCGCAGTGCTTTGCTCATGCGAAGCACGCCGCTACAGTGAAATTTGCGTCATGCATGCGGAACAACGAGACGGACATTCATATAACGCAAGATGTTCGGAACGCTGTGACTCGAGTGACATGCTTGTTTCCAGACGTCGTCATAAAGCGTTCGAAGTCCTGGAAAACACCTACCGGATTTACCGAGCATCAGATGTTTCCACCCCATATCGTGGATTTTCTCTCCTCCATGTGGCAGGATAATAATATATCGGAGATTGGGCGACGGCAGGCGCTGTATGAGTGGCCAAGAAGTTTTCAAGGAAAGATGTCACTGTTGGATTGGAATGCTATTCTGGCAGTGGAGGCGACAGTATGTGGTTGTCGGATTGCAAATGCTGGAGTTGGTGTGTACACAACACGCCGGGTGATACAAGGTGAGACTGTTTGTTACTTTTACGGGACTTTGGTGTACCATGATCTTTCAAAGCGGAAGGAAGTTCATAAGGCATACGGAGGGGGGCTATTGAAAGCGACTGCTGATCGTTTTCGGCAGTACGCGATGGAGATAAGCGTCCGAGGGGAAGTGTTTCACAAGCTACCAGGAAGAATCAGTGGGGTGTCTCTTATTCCGGTGTGGATTGTCCCTACTCCATTTTGCTTGGGGGCAACAATTAATGACCCCAAGTATGTGGAAGGGGATAGGGACAGGGATGCGGTTGAAGACGGGTTAATGAGAGGCCGAACTGCAAATGTTCGGGTCATCAGAACTCCGGGGACGGGGCGGACCCCATTTCAGTTGAGAGACTATAGATTCCTTTCTGTGCAAGCAATTCGAGATATAGAAATAGGAGAGGAGCTGTTCGCGGATTATGGGACAGAGTATATCTGGAGTATGAATAACACGCCAGTCATAGTAATCGATTAAAAGTGCATCGCTTTTGTTACTTTACTTCATTGTAGTGTACCAGATATTGTGGGCTTTTACTATGTTTGTCGCTACATATAACGTCAAAGCGTGACGTAGTACATATGCTAAAGGAAAGTCATGTACACCGAAGGAGAATACTTTTCCAATATCTGGTGCGTTCGAGCGCATATTTAAAATATATGAAAACTTTGGGGGTTTTCTGAGAACACGAAAAGGGTGGAGGTATATTTTTGGAAGCAGAATGTTTCGAAGCTTCTCTCTCATCCATCGCATTGCAACGCGTGGAAGACCATACCACGATCGCTCTCTCTCTTCAACCATGGCTCCGAAGCGCAAATCGAGAAGCGAGAACACCAGCGGGCGCGGTACAAAATCACGGCGGCATGGAGGGGATGCGGAGGGCGGAAGGGACAAGGGGCGTAGGCTCCAGAGCGCGAGTGGAGAGAAGGGAGGCGTGCGCCTGAGAGGTAGATCAAGGAAAGTTGGTGGGGAAGGAGAGGCGAGTGGGGGCAAAGGAAAGGCTGTTCGCGCAAAGGAGACGGTGACGGAGGAGAGTGCAGAGCAAATCACGTCGCGTACGGAGCAAATCACGTCGCCTACGGGAGAGATGGTGCGGAGCGGCGATGGAAAACGGGATGGAGTGCGAAGCAACCACACGCGTGTACCTAGAAGTGGATTGCGGGGGAGGGCGAGCAGAGCTCCAGGGAGGACAAGGAGAGGGGATGCATCCGAGCGGACTCTAAGTGCTGTACTCACGTCTTCAGCTGATGTGGAGCCGGTAAATCCATGCTCTGCAACTGAACGAGGTGAAGAGATTTCGAATGAGAGGACGAAGGGGCGTAAGGAGGGAGAGAGAATGATCGGAGAACGTGGATCCCGCCTCAGAGGCGTTGAAGAAGCAGGGGCATCGTTTACGGGTATGAGAGAAGAGGACGGTAATGATGAGATACAGAAAGGGAGAATAGAGAGTAGCCGTGGTGGGGAGTGTAGAATAGGTGGACCCAGTAGTGGTCTAATGGCGGGCGCAAGAGTCGTTCGAGGGAGAACAGAAGGAGAGAGTGTTGGAGTTACCGCGGGGGAACAGGCGGAAAGATGGGAGGGGGCGAACTTGGATTACGTGGAAGAAAGGAGAGAGCGTGCAAGGGAAAGAATGGGGAGTGGTCGAGTTACAGGAAGAAGAGCGATAGACGAAAGGGAAAGCAGAGAAGTGCATGTGAGTGAGGGGGGGAGAAGGGGGTTCGCTGGAGGGAGAACACGTGGTTCAGGGGAGGAAGGCGATGGAAGAGCAGCAGTTCTTTCTCATCAGGGAGAAGATGTCGAGCGTTTGCCACCGAGGAGAGGGGTGGGTTTGGGAGTTGAAGGGTTTGAGGTGAACGCAAGGCGAAGAACGCCGGAAGGTATGCGAGTAAGGAGAAACATTGTATTCACAAGGAATAATGATAACGGGGAGAATGCGAATTTAAATGTCGTGGAGAACGCCGTCCGTATAGTGGAAGATGAAGCAAATGATGATGACATAGGTTTGTTGCCGCGGTCGATGCTAATTGAGAAGATGAATGTGTTGAAGGGAAAAATGGGACGTATGAAGGAAGACAGCTACAGTGTGATGGTGAGTTTGAAAATGACCGAAACGGAGCTGGATCGGGCGAGGGAGGAAATGAAGCAGCAGAATGTGCTTATTGAGAGTTTGAGGGAGGCGTTGAAAGGTAGAATCGCTGTGGAAGGGAGGGGGGAGGGAGGCGTGACGCGGCGACGAAAGTATGACATTGGAGTGCAGGATTGCTTTTATGGATTTGCACGTCGTTTGTATGATAGGATTCTTCATTATGCAAAACTGGAGGCATCGGAACTTTGCTTCGACACCGAGAATGTGGGTCGAAGCTGGAAGAATAGAAGTGAGGTGGTTCGGGAGAGTAGGAAGGAACGTATGTTTGTGGTGGGAGAGAAGGAAATGGTTCCGAGATGTCCAATTGAGGTTGCATATGAGATGAGACCGTATACGCCGTCGACAGAGGGCGGGAGCCATTTGTTGTTGAAGCACGTGGCAGAGACTGAGTTAATGGGAGAGAAATGGGAGTCGATAAGGGAAGCGGGGAGGAGAGAGGAGTGCGTGGAAAATGTAAGTGCGGATAGGTGCTTGAGAAAGAGGATGAAGCAGAAATTGAGCGATGTAGTTGGGGTGCGGAAGCGAGCAGCGCGTGATGAGCTGTTTTCGATGCTTGGATATGGTTTGATCGCGAAACGAGCTAAGGTAACTGAAGGGACGGAGCTTTGGGCGGAGTTGAAGAAGCAGATTGAGGAGGCGCAGGAGAAGTTGATGGGGTCGGGGGAGAATGGGAGAGGTAAGCTGTGTGCGTGGAGAACGAGTGCGATTGAAGATATTACTTATTCTGGATCGAAGGTGTCTGAGAACTTGGAGGACTTTGGTGAGGCAGATATGTATTTTCGAAATCAGGTGTCGTTGAAAGTGTTGGAGGAGTTTATGAGCTACGCGGTAGAGAGTCACAGAAATGGAGAAAGGCAGTATGTGGATGGGACTGTGATGCATCTTGCGCGACTTGATGCATGGATTGGATGTGTGGTGACCACGATGGATAGAGACGTAGGGCGGGGAGGCCAAAGGCAACTTTTGTTCTCGACGCTGTTTGGGAGGTTTCTGCCACTGGCTGTTGAGGACATATTGAGGGTTGCCTGGAAAATGGTGAAGGATGAGTATGCTGAGGAGTTTGAGAATGATGGATTCTGTGGAGGGAATCGTAGAGATGTGAGTGGGAATAAGGAGAGAATCGCGACGGTTGGGCTATGGATACCGTCGAGAGAGAAAATCTATCTGGCGATAAGGGAGGAGTTTTTCATGGAGAATCTCACGAGAAGACTTGAAGCGGTGTTAGATTGCTATATAGCGTCATGTGGACCAGAAGAACCACGGTTCAAGCGCTTAGCGTTGGGGAGTAGGCAAGGAGTGGGAGAGTGATAAGGTACGGGGGGATAAGGGGGTAAGGAGGTGGAGCAAGATGGGGGTCGGCTATGGAAGAAAAGCAGCGGTGACTATTTTATTGGATCATGTGCCTTGGGAGGTATCATTATGGGTGCCACCCAGTGGTGGTGTTGTGCTACCAGTGGTGTTGTTGGAGAAGTAGGGCTTGGCAGTTGGGTCTCGGTTGAATCTGTTGAGGTAAAATCGATGGAAGCGCCAGTGCAATCGAGGGGTGAAGGGGGGTGCGAGGTAGTTTTGGCGAAGTACATGAACGGGGCCGAGAATGGAAGAGGATGGTACGAGGCCGAACCAGGGGGAGACGTTGTCGGAGTTGGAAGTGTGGGAGATAGGAAGGGGGTGGGCGGTGTGGTTTTGTTCGTAGTCTGTTGCCCATCGGAGGCAGATGAAATTGAGAGAGACATCGACTTGATCCTGGGGTGGAACGAGTTCGAGGAACTGAACGAAGGCGAACTCGTTATGAGTGGAAGGGGAAGAAGGGGTCGTGAAGCGAAGAAGAGAGTTGAGCTTGCAGACCCGGGCTGTGGGAGTGGGGTTGGAGAAGCTGGAACCGGCAACGAGGATGTGGGAGAACTTTGGGGTTTTAGAGGGACCGAAGGAGGGAACAGCGAAGATACGTTGAATGAGTGGGAGAGGGGGATCTTTGACGGCGAGCTCGTTTCGATCGGCGATGTAGTCGTCTAGGGTTGGGGTGAAGCCGCCGACGACGTATGCGGAATTGACGAATGTGAGACGGGTTTGGCGGAGAGTGGGGGAGTCCTGGTTGAGAGCTAGTGTTTCGAGTGTGAGTGTGACGAAGGAGGGGAGTGCGAGGGTTCCAATCTGTGAGATGATGGCGATAGTGTCTGGGGAGAAGAGGTCCTGAAGGGAAGAGATTGTTGAGTGGGGGTTTGCTCGAAGGAATTTGTGAGCGGTGATGAGATCGGAAAAGGAGGTGTGCTTGCCATCACGGACGAAACCTGGTTTGTGGGCTTGGAAGGGAGAAGGAGGGGCATGGGAGGATGAGGTGACGGAAGGATCAGCGGAGAGAGAAATCCAATTGTTGACGGCATCGGAGCGTTCGATGGCACGGATGGTTTCGTTGTGCGCGGTGGGTCTGCGCTTGGAGGTTCGGGAGTAATGTGCTTTGAAGAGGGTATGGGCTTGTTCGAAGATGCCTGCATCGTTGAAGTGGAGACCCCCAAAGCGTCGAATGTCGTCTACGATGTGATCGAGGAGGTGGAATTTGAGGGTGCCAAGGTTGGAGGTATGGTATGGACCGAGAACATCAACATCTCTGCGCTTGAAGGAATGGATTTGGGAGGCGAGTTTGGCAAGACGAGAAGTGGTCCATTCGGGGACGGAGTTGTAGGACATGGAGGTGAGGAGGAGGTCTGTGTACTTGGAGAAGACGGTTGTGATGGGAGCGTAATTGGCTTCGTCATAGCAGCGGTCGAAGAAGGCGCCGATGAAGGGGAAGACCATGTCGAGGGCGGGGTAGTCTTTTGCTTCTAGCCTGCCGCGGACGCCGTCAGTTGTGAAGAAGCCGTTGAGGGACTGCCCGCTTTCGGAAGTAGAGAAGTCGATGTGGAGGCCGGTAGCTGGGGAATGATTTTCGATGGCACTGAGGATGAAGTTGGAGTGCTTGAGGATGGAGGTGCGGACGGAGTGGAAGGAACGGCGGGAGTTTGTGGAGCTGATGGTGGTGAAGAGTTGTTCTGATCTGAGACGTTCGATGGCGGCGAGCTTGATGGGTTACGAAACGCCGAGGTGGAAGTTGTGGAGGGGTTCGAAGGGGAAGATGTTGTATGGGGTGAGGAGGGGGGTGATGTTGAAAAGGGGGTAAGACTCGAAGAGGGAGGGGTATTTTGCGAGGGAGAGAAAGTGGAGTGCTTGGAGAGCTTGTTCCTTGAAGTTGCGCGAGACTCTTGGCTTGCGGGCGAGGAGAGCTGCTTCGGAGTCTTTGAGGAGGGAGAAGTGTTTGTTGCGGGCTGCAAGGGTGAGGGGAAGAGATCGAGGGGGATGGGCGTGAGAGTGTTGGTGGAGTTGTGAGCGAGGGACAGAGCATCTGTGGCAGGGGTGCTGGGGGCGGGTGCCGTGGGAGATGGCGAGAATATCCTTTGCCTCGGAAATGTCTGCGCAGTAGCTGGCGATGATGGGGTGGAATTGACGAAGAACAACGTCTGCGTCGCGGAAGGGGAAACCGGGGAGGGCGGAAGAGAAGAGAGGTTGAAGGGGGGAGGATATGGTCTGCTGTATGAGTTCCATTTTTGTTTGGCGGGGGATGGAGGAGGAATGAGTGATGATATCTGCATCTGGAGAAGGAGTGATTGGGGTGGAGGAGGTGGGAAGATAGCCGAGGAGTGTGAGATTGTCGGAGATGCATTTGCGGCGAAAGGAGTCGGAGAAGTTGAGAAGGGTGATGTGGAGGGGGTAGGAGGTGATAAAAGAAGATTTGAGAGAGGTAGAGGACTTGTCGGAGTAGATTTGGACGAGGCCGATGAAGGAGTCGATACCGGTGGAGTGAGGGAGATGCCAGACGATGTTATCTTTTGTGGACTGCATGATGGCGGTCTTGAGTGCGGGGACGACTTTTGAGCCGAGGGTGGCTGCCATGGGGTGTGCGAAGGCGGGGGAGCCGGAGGCGGATGTTTGGGAGATGGGGTGGAAAAAGGTGTTCTTGAAGTGTGCGAGGGCGAGCTGTTGTTTAAGGACATGGATTGCGTCTTTCTGGAAGAGGGTTGCGGAGAAGCGTTTGTAGGGATCGAAGATGGTGGAGGGGGCGAAACCAATGGACCTGATTCTCTGGTGGAAGAGGTCTGCCTGGAGCTTGAGGCATTGCTTTGCGGAGGAGACTGAGTTCTGGAATGTTGATTCGGAGAAGTGGGGATCATTAAGGAGAGTGATGAGTTCGTCAGCCTTTCGTTGTCCAAGCTTGGAGGCGATGGAGGAGATGTAGAGGACCATTTTCCCCAGGTGGGGGTTGTCGAGGGGGGGAGTGAAAGGAGGGAGGGGGGAGAGATCGAGAGAGGAAGGGGAACCGAGAGGGGCAGTGGCGACGTGGATGGCGTCCTGGGTGTGGAGGGAGAGAGAGTGCTGGTTTTGGAGGTAGGAGTCATGGTGGGCGAGAGAGTGCTGGTTTTGGAGGTAGGAGTCATGGTGGGCGAGAGAGTGCTGGTTTTGGAGGTAGGAGTCATGGTGGGCGAGAGGGACGTTGTCGGAAGGGAGATGTGAGGGAGGAGGATGAGGGGGGAGTTGTGAGGTGGACTTGTGGCGTTTTGTGCGCGGGGGGGAAGTTGGGTTCATTTCCGCCAGGGGAGAGAAAGCGCTTGTTGGCGGAGAGGCGATGAGGGCACCTTCTCTGGTGCCGCTGGAGGGCGGGGATTTCTCGGGCGAAGAAGGAGCAACCGTTGAAGCAGCAGGAAGGCATGTTGGGTGGAGGAGAGGTGGTGGGAAAGAAGTTGGTAGGGGGCGTAGAAGGAGAGAGAGTATGGCGCACACAGGGCACGTGACAGGGGAGGGCGCTGGAGAATAATATAGAATGCAAGGCACATGAGGTCTGCCAGGTCGGGCTGCGATTCTATTGCGATTGATATGGATGGTACAAAATGTTCAATTTCTATTTTGAGGTCCATTTTGGGACCGGTTGTTTGTACTAATCTGTCAATCTAGAGCGCACAAAGATTGAATCTGCTCCTGCACCACTTCTCTACTTTTACCTTTAAACTGCGGCGACAGAAAGATTCACGCTAGTTTTACCTCCATCAAAACTAGAAAAACTGCAGATATGTGCTAGTTTTCCTTCCCATAAAAACTAGCACTAATGAACGAATGAAAATATTTTCGGAAATTAACACCTCCAAATTTGGATAAATCCACGGGTTTTTCGGTCATTTCAATTCGTCCTTTTTTGACCACTGAACTAGCATTCCGAGAACACTGACGATCATACTGTCAAGAGTCAAATGGAAGTTCGCCCTGGTCTATTTGGGTGACGTTATAATCTTCTCACGGACCGTAAAGGAACATTTTCGCCACGTGTAGAAGGTGCTAACAATCCTACAGGACACTCGAGTAACACTGGGCCTCTGCAAATGCGCTTTCTTCCAGGCCTCAGTGGACTATCTGGGTCACGTCGGCCTCCCAGGAAAGCTATAGGTGGCCACACGGACCACAAATGCGATTCACCAGGCAAAGCCTCGTAGGAGCCACACGGAACTACGATACTTCGGGGGCTTTTGCAACGTTTAACGACGGGCTGTCCAGGCGACTGCCAAGATCCCGGCCTCTCAACGCGATGCTGAAGAAGGGAACACCTTCGGAGTTCGAAGCTCTTACCGACGACAAGTACGAGGAATTTCAGACCCTAAAGGACAAATTGCTGAACCCGCCAACATTGGTTTTACCAAAGCCCAATAGGCCTTTCGTCCTGGACACAGATGCCTTTGATGTCCAAGTGGGTTGTGCACTGCTACAGGAACAGGAGTCACCGAAGGACTATCGACCTATTGGGTACTGGACCAGAACGCTCACCAGCGCGCAGCGAAACTACAGTACGACCGAAAAGGAATGTCTAGCCATCGTATGGTCCGTACTGACACTACGCCCGTACCTCGAGGGAACTAGGTTTACCATTGGGACAGACCACAATTCACTCCGCTGGCTACTCAATATGACCGATGCATCAAGTCGCCTCGCTCGGTGGCGCCTCAAGCTGTCCGAATGTGACTACGAGATAACCTATGGGCCAGGCATCAACCACCAGGCAGCAGATGCCCTGTTACAAGTCATTACCGAGGGAACTGATGATACCCAATTGGACGACCTAATTCCCACCCCCTTTAAAGATGATGGACCTCAAAACTATACGGAAACAGATGACCTTATGGGTAAGGTGCAATCGGAGGACCCTGAGGTAAAAGCGAACGAATTATACCTATTGGACTGGGAGACAGTACCGCCAAATTCGGCACCACCTCAGGTTAATGCGATAGCCCCGGAGGAAAAAGTGCTCCTCCCCATAACTATTGAGGAACTCCTACAGGCGCAGGTCGAAGACGAATACTGCAAGGAAACAGCCAAATTGGTAGGAACCCCTGGATGCCTATACGACTACGACCGATTTGGACTACTATGTCGCCGCTCACCGCTGGATGACGCACTCCAACGGGTAATACCAACTTCGCTAAGGGCGCGATTCCTATATCTCGCCCATTTTCCCCGCTTGGCTGTTCATCTTGGAGACCAAAGAATGTACCAGACCCTAAGGAAGTTCTTCCATTGGCGACAAATGGCACAGGATCTATGGCAAACCGCACGGAACTATGCATCGTGCGCACAGATCCGAGGGTATCGCGCCAACCATCAGGCCAAATTGAAGCTCTTCCCCGCCGCTTGTCCGATGGAGTTTGTTGCAATGGGTATAATCGGGCCTTTGAATAATTCTTCCCATTGGAAACGGTTTGTTTTGGTTATAACCGATAGGTTTACCAAACTTACCCGCGCTCTACCCCTGGGAAAGACAACAGCCACGGATGTCGCGACGGCCTTCTTGTCCCACTGGGTATATCCATATGGCATGCCACTCTACCTCCTTACGGATAACGGCAGCCAGTTTGTATCCAAATTCTTCTCACACAATTGTGATACCTTAGGAATCAAACATGCGACCACCACGGCGTACCACCCGCAAACTAACGGGCAAGCCGAAAGTTTCAACTGCACCCTTCTGGACCGATTAGCGCACTACTTTTCGGAGCACCAATTGGACTGGGACGACTACGTTGCGCCCGTGGTTTATGTCTACAACACGCAGGTACAAGCTTCCACAGGTACAACGCCTTTCGACTTAACGCTAACGAGAGCGCCGCCGCCGATAGCTGTTGACCTTCAGGAGTCTATCATACCCCAGGAAATAACCGAAGGAATGAATCCTACCCAGGCGAAGCGCTACTCGCGCCGATGCGTCGACCGCATTATCCAATCGGCCAGAACTGTACTAACCAAAGCCCAACGGCACTACAAGATCAATTTCGACAAAGCCGTTTGGAACATACCGGCCTTTGGGAAAGGAGGCCTGGTTT
This sequence comes from Agarophyton chilense, assembly GCA_030374765.1. Taxonomy (NCBI): domain Eukaryota; phylum Rhodophyta; class Florideophyceae; order Gracilariales; family Gracilariaceae; genus Agarophyton; species Agarophyton chilense. The sequence goes on from JARGXX010000138.1 coordinate 993,678, forward strand.
ACCTGGACCGGCCACCGAAGGAAAAAGAGGAACTCGAGGACACTACGCGGAAACTCTTACCCCGCTCAACGGGACCATACGAAGTCCTTAAGGCCAATGAACACACCATCACGTAGCTAATTGACGGCCTACAGGACACCATGTGTATTGACCGTGTGACACGAGCTCCCAGTTCCTCCGGACCACCAAATTCCCAGCCCCCTGGCCTAACGGAAGCACCACGACCTCAGGTCGACGCTAAAGTCTCCACACCCCCGAAGGCAGTTCCCGAGGACTCGAATAGCCTCACGGACACGATTATCAATGCCAACTACTATGACCCATCGCTCCCAGCCGACTCCGATGGCTTCGCCTTTCTGGATCACACTCTCCTTCCGGAGGATGAACATCAACCGGAATATGTTTTTGAGCCCCTCATCTCCGTCCGTAGGGGAGAAGATGGAACTATGGGCTATTGCTTCCGTTGGTTCGGCTACACACCTGAGGAGAATACTTGGCAATAGTCTCAAACCATTCCGGCTACTTTTATCGACCGCTACTGGCGCAGAATCGTGCGTACGGAGCGCAGCCTTCAGGAACAGACAAACATTGGTCCGGATAATCCCAAAACGCCTCCTAAACCGCCTCCTAACACGACAGTTCGCCGCAGCACGACGGTTCGTCGTAGCTCCCGCATCAGGGAACAAGGTCTGTCCTTCGGAGACACCTGAGAAAGACCCAAGACGCTCTCAAGATTGAATGCCGTCCCGTGGAACGCACGTTTGAGTTACAAGAACGACGTTCAGAAATCACAAGGATTAATTTATTTGACTATCTAACAGAGGTATAACAGCCCTCAACAGGACCTCTAAGTTCGCGGAAGCACTAGGAACACCAACAGTACTCACTGGGGCGGCGCAGGAGCAGCTCCATCGCCCTCATGGGAACCTCCAGGAGCGAAATTGAGACTAGAGTCACCTGATGAGCCAACTTGACCACTAGGACCGGCCCTAGCGAGCCGAGCACACTTCTTCGGCGGAGTTTCACCTTAGGAACTATTGTCACCATCAGAAGCCTCCCGATCACTCAAATTTAGACCATACCGGGCATCCAAGTCGGCAGTATCCCTCTAGGACATCACCTGTGCATTCTGTTGCAGAAGATTGGCCATAGCGGTCTTTAGATCCTGACCCTGTTGGACAACTGTTGCGTAGCGCGCCGAGCGAGGCGCCCAGGAGCAAGCTTCCCTCAGGACCGTTGTAATGTCCATCAAGGCCGTAATACCGACGGTACGGTAGACATGACGGAGATCTGAAGCCGCAGCCGTGACTGAAGCGGGAAATTGTGGCAACGGAGAGGACGGGGCGATGTCGACGCCCCCAGTGGACGTCTGAACCAGTGAATCACCTACAGGACGTTCGGCTTCGACAGTAACCTCGCCAGGAGGGATGTCCACTTGGGCGACGGGCGGCCCATATGAGAGTACATCCTGAGGAGCAGGGCCCGGAGGAGCTGGAGGAGGGGAAGCAGTCGGCAACACCACGGCGGATTCGACTGGAGGATTAACGCAATCTACGAGTAGGTCGAAGGGGTATTCACCGAAAACTTCTCCATCTGACATACCAGCAGGAGCAAACGGCGTGGCTTCCACATCAGGCTCGAAGCACAGGGGATCGAAACTAATGGCCTTCGGATAATAGTCGGGCACATGAAGCCTCGAGATGTCCGATTTTTGATTCCTCAAAGGCTTGGCGGGATAGGCACGAGCGTCGTCCCGACCCTGCCGATGCAGCGGAATCGGTTTGAATGAGTCGATATCCCAGTCATACCGAAGGAACCTTGGAGTTTTGCCCCACTCCACCTCTAGTACATGATCCAAAAGGGGTTCGGTCTCCTCGACGCCGAACTGGGTCCCACGGACGATATACTGGATGCCCAGGTTCCTTAGGAAACGGATCATGATGTCTGGGAGTAGGATTAGGCGACCTCGAGGACCTGGTATGTTCTCATCGTACCATACCCTCCATTCCTCCGAACAGACATTACCACGGATTCCGTACTTCGCGGTATCCAGAAAGGCCATAAGGGACATCACGCCGAACTCAACGAAGAGTACCTGCCAGGACAGCCACGACCTTCGGTCATTGTCATCGCCCATGGGTTGGGACGAGTGGTACGCCACCATGGACGGCGTGGCAACCAAAAGGAGCGGCGAGACACGCCAATACATGGCCCATTGGATCTCATCCTCGTGGGAAAGCGAGAGGTACAACGGAAGGCGTTTGTCGGCGCTCATGTCTTGAAACTCCACTGGATGCCAACAAAAGAAGAACCCCAGGGATTGAGGCAGATGAACATCAGGCTCGTGCATCTCGTTCCAAGAGACCCGGTTGGACATCCAGAATAAGCGATTGTACGGTGGCCGGAAGCAAATAAGAGTCAAGAGGTTGTGACCAGCCGGAGGAAAGCGCACATGAGGTTAGATGAAACCCGTGTATAAATCCGAGAGGAGTTAGTTCACCCTGAACTGGTATTCGGCTTCACTCTAGAAGCGGACGTATGACATGTCCACTTTGATGAGGGTGCAGCATCGCGTCGCCGAACGCGGATTCACAGGAAACTGCAACCATAGGTTATACCACGAAACGCTGCGCGCGTTCTTGTGGCCCCTCCGGAAATCGGGTATCTTGGCAAACCTTCGGGCGTAGAGATACATATGACAAAACCGCTGGTATTCTTCCACAGAGGGCGGGAGAATGGCATGACGCACTTCCCGCGGATTCCGTCCGATGGTATAATCATAGCGGTCTCCGGGACGTTCGTAAGCCACTTGATATCCCGAGGAGCTCCCCGCTTGGTAGTTCGAAGCCATGGTGCCATTGCCCACAAACTAGTCCGCCGGAAAGTGAATCGGACGACCGACAGAAGGGACAAAGTCCGGAGGGAGAACGGCATATCCGAAGGGCTTGTAAGGCGAGTCCGGCATCGCGCGCGATCAATGAAAAAGTACCACGATGGTAAGGCGAGGTGACAGAATCGACCCTGACAGACTGACAGGCTTGAACAATGGTGGACGAAGCGCGGAGGGTCGCCAAAGGAAGAACGGAGTCTAAGGAAGAAGCCAATGGACCGCCTCGGCAAGGCGGCGCGAGGAAGACGCCGGCGATGCCCCTATGGCCAGCGCTCACGGCGCGAGGGAGTTTTAGTCCTTAGGCAAATTAATTGCCCTTCGGCGCCAATGGTCAGCTCACGCTTCCTCGCATCCCCGCAGGCGATGACGCGGCGATGTCCCGTCGCACCAAATGGTACCGGGAGCAACAAAGTGCTCGGGTCCCCTGGGTCAAGCATGAGTCATTTTAGACTTCGCCGTGACGGCCGAATCCTAAGGAGAGAGAAATGGAAGGGAGCGATGATAACGGTTGACCCTTGTAAGCTGCCGGGCCCTAAAGGATCTTGCAGATGACACGTGGACGGGTCGAACTCAGGTGGACTTATGTAGATTATTAAATTCTTTTAATTAGTTTAATAGATTATCATAGCAGTGCCAGGAAGATCTCAGCGCCTCGCCAGTACTATTTACTTGGCTCGAGTGACGCTTCTCCCTTAGAGTACGGTAGGCACCATTAGGATACTAAATAACCCCCTTTGGTATATTAGTTCCACCTTTTGGTATTCAAGCCATCGTTTTTTGTAGCTCCAACCTGTAGGAGTACGCAGTAAACGCCAGCCTATTGCACCAAGTACTCTGGGAGTGCCGCCGTCAAGGATTTGAACCTTAGGACCCGCTATACCACGCTACCACTGGTCGAGACGCGTACGCCGACCCACCCGTCATTGCGTTACAGGCACTCCGAAAGCTCGTTGTCAATGTTTCATATTCTTCACCATACACACCGTCGTTAAACATTACTGAACGTCATATTGCCGTACTGATTGGACGGATCAGAGCTTGTCTGCAGAAAGGAAAAGTATCTCTCACATAATGGCCTGAAGCTGTGGCACATGTTACCGATGAAAAGAAAAGTGTAATACACAGTACCACAAGTAATGTTCCATATTCCCACCTTCTTAATTAGCGCGCTCGCTTTGTTCAATACCTACGTTCGTTTTGATGTCGCGCATTTGTTCTGCGCAATGACGAAAATCTTCGAAAATGGAACCTCTTCATTCTGATGGCATTCAACATGGCCATATACAAGGAGGAATGTACAGAATCCTTAAACATTCTTGAACAGTAACCACCAAATACGTTCAACTCATTCAGTCTGAGTTCCCTGGCATAGTGGTCCCTTTACAAACTCAAGTCCTTACAATCACTAATCTCATGCTAAATATTGAATGCTACATATCTTATGATGAAAGGAAGGAAGAATTTGTCAAGTCAGAATCTTATCCTATTTTTCATACCCGAACATCTATGGAGTCTGACAGTGCATCAATACGTTTTCATTCTTAGAAAAACTAACTCATTTTCTTGAAAAGGATTCGACATATAACCCTGACACTAGTAACTATTCATCAGATGATGAATCTCTTCCTGCATCTTTTGCCAATGTTCTATCTCATTTGGCATTTCTTGAGGCTATTATTACCACTGATAAACCTACAATTCGACAAGCACCGGCATCAAATGAGTCGAAATTCTACTTGAGGCTTTTCGTGAGGAGTTTGAGAAAATCTGTCCTTACCGAACGTATACCGATGCAGAACAGCATCAAGAACGTCTAATTAATTCTGGTATTAAAAATCGTCTCAAAAGATATCATAGTGATAGCTCCTTGAGCATCAAAACCCGATTAGTAGCTCGTGGAAACTTTCAGCTCCTCTCAGACAACTAAAATCTGTATGCGTCAGTGCTCGAGTTCGAAATCTTTCGTATCATGCTTTCCATCTCCGCTGTAAACGCTAAGATTGACAGAATACTAATGTCGAAGGGGGTTTTCTCCATGCGTCCATGCCACAGTATAACCCAGTGTGGATCACCCTCCACACAATTTCTGGAATTTCTGACCCTACATATTCATTCACGATCAAGGCAATGGAATGGTCGTAGTTCTTGCGTACGTAGATGATCTCAGCATTTTTGGGCCTCGTGTTCTCAAATCATGTGCTAAAAAGAAACTGATTACACATTACGATGTCCCGGAATTTGGATTTAACGATCTTTATCTTGAAGTATCTATGAAGTGGTGGGTTCACTGGATACAGTATGTCACAGCCTGCCTCCACGTCAAGGAAGGGCTCCGCACGAGCAGCAGGGAGTACAGCACGTGTTGAACCGCGCTCGGGGATGTCCGCCCCGGAGGAATTAATTGCTGATCAAACTGATATTGAAGCTCGTGGAGCGCCCTCACTCGCCTCTAAACCTCAATTGGTCGCCCCTGCAGTACTACAACCAATGGTTGAAACACCGTCAGCGGTAAACCAAATCATTGAGTCGACTGAGTACCAAAACCTGGATTCGCGTTTGCACATTTCAAATATCACTCATATTTCTCTGTTACAAGAGGTTGCCGAACTCCGTCGTATTGTGGATGACGCCCATGTTTGGGATGTCTGAGGAGAAATTTCGGTCTTTCGAAGAGATGTTAACTCCATTTTGAAATGTCTGGGTGTTCCAGGAACTTTTAAAAAAGAATAAGCAGACCACGTTGAAGACGTCCGCGCTAACACACAATGACTCCAAGGTCGTTTGGATACGCTTGAAGCAACAATTCGATTGGATGAAGAAGTTGCCGCCAAGACGGAAGAAATCGCTAAGTCAGTTCATTTGATTGGATTCGAGAAGAAACGAAGTCGTCCTCATTCCAACAAAGAGGTACATTACAGTTCGGGTTCATCTAGTTCAGATTGAAACCGTCACTCTGCGAAATCAGCATCTCACTCTTCAGAAGAAGATCATTACCACCTAAATTCTCGGATGACACGTTCAAAGTCTACTCGCACTACCCAAAGAGTTATTCGCTCCCGCGAGAAGGGTTACCATCACCTTGGATTGAAGCATCTGAAGCGGACGAATCCATTATACCGGAAGCTATTTTCGTAGCTTTATTATCGGCTGGACGATTCCTCGGCGAGTCGCACGCCCCAGGGCACTGGAAAGGTTAAGGAATGTGTCAAGAGAATAGGTCTCACACTGCGTTCGCAGGAATTCAATAATGAATATCCTATTTTAATACTTGACTTTCTTGCAGGATTCGTTCAAGAAGTTGACATCCCCCAAATGAGCGAGGCGCAAGCTTACATAGCTCTACCGTATTTCCTTAAAGGAATGGCCGTAGAGCAGTACGATTCAGTTCGAGGATCCTCAAGAGCCTGGGAAGGAGGAGTTACCTGTTGGCCAGAAGCCGTTCAATACCTTTTCAGGTCAAACGCCACTGGTACCGCGATTCAGGATGCAATCCTCGCTCTCCGCGTTACGAAACAGAAGCCTGGGGGAACCGAAACGGTCTGTTCAACTCCTTCGGATAAGGCGTTTCACCGATGGGGTAATGTGTATTCCGCGTCCGAGCGGTGTACAATGTTTGTTGATAGACTTAATCCAGCCATAAGAGCGCATGTTGCACGACGCCGTGAAGAAACAAGGAGGATATCCTACTTGGAACAGTTATAGTTCGACCAGGCTGAGGGAGATTCACTGCGTGCCCGACAACCTACTGGACGTCGTCCGTCCAAGGTACTTCAGGCCAAAGTGTCTTCATCGTCGCTTTCACTCTTGAACAGAGGACCCGTTGGAAAGAACCACGATAACGTCCATTTCATTGGGAATGATAATTATTCGATGGCCACTACGGACTTTCCATCTACTTCTGTTGAAACCTATGAAGGTGATCCAGCCTTCTATGGTGGCACAAGAGTTGCCGTAGCTCATCTAGCTCATGCGACAAACGCAATGCGTACAACCCGTCCCGGATGGAGGGACACACAACCACACCCACAGACGGACGTGAATGTTCGCCCGCCGTTTATTGCGTTGAGTGCACCTATCTGTCATCTCTATTACCGCCTCGGTCACATGGCGCCACGTTGCATGTTGACCTTGAGGGAGATGCCGTCTGTTGTCACTCAGTACTAGTCTCTATAGCCTGCCGATCAAGCTCGAGTTCCGAAGTGGTCGTATCTTCGGGCCAAAGCTAATTTTGGTCCGTCGACAAGGGCCTACCGCTTCCGATAATCGAAACGTCGAACGCTGGTCAGCAGACCCAAAAGATCGTACCAAACAATGGGAATCCGTCAGTTTCCCCGGATGGAGATCGACCGCTTGTTGCCGAAGCTTCGAACCCGACAAACTAGACATGGGAGTCTCCCCTGATGGAAGGGCGTCTTCCAAGCTGAGCTTGAGGACGCCAGAGTCGTCACCGCCTCACTCCCCAGTCGCAATCATTACAAGGAATATGGCTAAAACCGACGTTGACTCGGAACACATGGCTGTTCTAGGTCGTCCGTGGATACAGTTTAGGAATCCGCGTACTCCGGATAGAGTCCTTGTGATGGCCAAGCGTAACTATAAGGGGTATGAAGACCTTGGCCTATCACACCAGTTCATGGTTAGACAGTTATCTGTTTTGGATACAGGAGCCGCGCCAAACCTGATCAATGCTGATATCATACCGTCGACACTTCGGAACTATGTTTTCTATGGTCCAGGAATGGATATCGCCGACGCAAATAATAATCCGCTCCAGACGATTGAAAAAATATCTCTCGCAGTTCGATTGGGTACCTATTTAGTTCAGTTAGACTTTATAGTCTGCGACTCCATCGCTGCACCCGTGACATTGGGTTGTGATTTTTGTGATCGATTTATTGAAGCAATTTGTCCCAGAACCATAACCGTTGTGATGGATGACGGATCCACGACTCCTATCGTAAGGAAACCGCTGAAGCGGGCAACATAAAAGAAAGTTCCGTTACCGGCAGGAATCTCCTGGCAAGGATCCCCGCTGAACGCGTCAAGGTCGCAAAATCGATTAAGGTGCCCCCAGAATCACAAGTATGGGTTACGATGACATCACAAAAACAGGGGCTACATATTGTGCAAACCTTGGTCTATTTAAATACCAAGCACCAACTCACTCTGGCAAATGGTCTGGTTCTATTCTAACCCGATACTTCTTTCAAGGATCTCGTGGCTAACTTCGGTAAAACCAATCAATGGTTAACGAAGAATCAAACACTGGGCTCAGTGCTCCCACATTCGAATGTTATTGTCCCGACGAAGATACCGGTTACCGATGTTCTCGGAGTCCTCGAACCTGAAGAGGGGGAGGAGAATGATGATGTTGAAACGGCACGTGTAGAGCCCGAGTTCCAATATTCGGATACACAATCGACACAACCGAAAGGATTGGAAACGAAGGCTTCGCTGCCTGGTACAGATGACTTTGATCTTATGAAAGAGTTGAAAAAGTTAGATCTGGAGTATGTCCCAGAAGCTCATCGTGAGAAGTTAAGAGAAATGTTGAAGGAATCTACCGCTATGTGGGATGGTTCACTTGGAACAATAGGAATCACGGAACACCGTATTTTCTTTCTTCTAAATACTCGGCCGATCGCTCAGCACACTTACAGGGCTGGACCGAAGGCTCAGCAAGAAGAACAGTCTCAGGTTGAGAAGATGTTACGCGCAGGCGTTATAGAACCAACTCAATCACCTTGGGCGTCACCTGTCGTCTTAGCTCCGAAAGCGGATGGATTGTGGCGAATTTGTATTGATTATCGATGCTTGAATGCAGTTACAGTGAAATATGTATACCCGATTCTTCGGATGGATGAATATATCGATCCGCTTGAAAACGCGACTGCGTTCACTGACCTTGATGCGAATTGGGGTTATTCCCAAGGTCCTGTTCGAAAAGAGGACCGAGATAAAACGGCTTTTGTCTGCCATTAAGGCTTGTATCGGTTCAACCGAATGCCGTTTAGCTTAACGAATGCCCCTGCAACGTTTCAACGTGCGATAGATATCCAAGTAGCCCGCTTCAAGTGGAAAACTACTTTGGTATATTTGGACGATATCATCGTATTCTCCGACAACATGGACGAGGTCTCTCCCATGTTAAGAATGTCATGAAAACACTGAGCGACGCAGGAATCACATTAAATCTGAAGAAGTGTCAATTCTAAACCAATTCGGTCAAATATCTTGGACATATAATCCGACCCGGACGGCTATCAATTGATGAAGTTCGAGTCAAGTCCTTGAAGGAAGCAAAATATCAGACGAATCAAACAGAACTCCGATCATTTCTGGGCTTGTGTCATGTGTATCGCAGGTTTTTTCCGAACTTTGCTGATGTTGCAACTCCTCCAAAATGAGCTCTTTCGGAAAGGAAGACCAGCTGAACTGGAACCATTCGGAGATGCACAAGTGTCTGCCTTCAATTTCCTTGTGGAAGCTGTTACGTCTCCGCCGGTGTTAGCGCTTCCAACCTTGGGGCTTCCGTTTGAAGTTGATACGGACGCGAGCAAAGACCAAGTTGGTTGTGCACTATTTCAGACCTCTACAGAAGGTGAACGACATCCAATAGGATACTGTTCCCGCAATCTGAACTTCCATGAACATAATTACTCTGTCTCAGAGAAGGAGTGTCTTGCGGTCGTTTGGGCACTAGCGACGCTCCGACCATATCTAATGGGTAGGCATTTCAAGGAATACACTGACCACTCAGCTCTCCGTTGGCTTATGGAAATAACCGAACCATCGGGACGCCTCATGCGTTGGCGCCTCCGATTGGCGGAGTTTGACTCCGATATTCTTTACAAGAAGGGTACTCTGAACACGCAAGCAGATGCGTTATCCCGCTTGGGAACCTCTGTGGAAACAGAACCCATTGATGATCTCGAGATCCCCTGCTTTGCGGTAGGAGAAGCTGACGGCAGCGCCAAAATAAAATCGGATGACGTGTGTGACGATATACCAGATGCCGAACCTTCGGAGCCCCTGACGGGTTCATTCGTACCAATAACTCCTGAAAAAATGATCCGAGAACAACAAATGGATCCTTTCTGTACACAGATCCGTTCTCGCCTCAATGGAGGAGCAACGATTCTCTTTTGGACAGATGACCAGGGATATCTGGCTCGAAATGTCGAATCTAACCCTCCAACTTGCGGTTCCTCATTCCTTACAGAAAAGGGTACTACATGTTTCACACTAATCGAAGTTGAGTTCCCATCCCGGAGGAAGAAAATTGTACTTGACCCTAAGAAGGGATTTCTCCTGGCCTGCTATTGCTTTTGGCTGTTATGCAGTACGTCGTTCTTGCACGGAGTGAGCGAAAAATGACGTGAAGTTACGCAAACTCTCAAAGAAGTTGATGCTTTTTCTTGCACGAGCGCTTTTGGAATTCGGGGCTTTCGACCTTCTAGGTGAACTACTCAGGACTCCTCGAGGAAATCGATATCTGTTGGTGAGGACAGACCGCTTTTAAAAGCTCGTCAGGACATTACCGCTTCAACGGATTACATCTTATACTGTGACACAGGCCTTTGTAACTCACTGGATCTTCGTCTACGGTCCATACGTACATCTGATCTCAGATAATGGCTCACAGTTTACGTCTAAGTTCTTTCAAGACGTGTGTCGAATACTCGAAATAACGAACCTGTTTACTACAACCTACCATCCGCAAACGAATGGTCAGGTAGAACGCTTTAACCATACATTTCTGAACGCGTTACGATCCCATGTTGCAGATCACCCCAAGCAATGGGATTTGTAAAGCGACGTAACAACGTATGCGTATAACACTCAGGTGCATCGGAATACTTCACTGTCACCATTTGAGTTGGTATTATCACGCACCCCGCCACTAGTGGCTATTCAGGCTCAACCGACGCTCTCCGCGTTCCCCTCACCGAAGTTATATCAAGAATCTTAGAAAGAATGGTTGAAGACAAAGGTCCCAATTGCCCAGAAAGCAATGGACAAGTCCTAAGCCGCTTATAAACGTAATTTCAATGATCGAATCCGCAAACCTTTACCTAAGATAGCGGTTAACGATTCCGTATTCGTAAGTAATGAATACTGCAATCCTGAAAAGGATAAACGGTACAAACTCTCACGGATTGCTGACGGACCTTACCGAGTCATCTCAATCGATGAGACCACAGTGGTATTGGAAGCTGACAAGCAGCACGAACGGTTTTCTCTTGATAGAGTGACCAGAGCCCCACCCTTAACAGTGGAAGTCGTACTACAACCTACTACCTTCCCCGGTAGTGAGCAATCCTCAACGGAAAGTTCGCCTTTGGGACCAGAGATGCTTCCGCAAATAACCTGCGGCTAGTCTGACCTACCAAGGCATTCGGAAACTGTCATTACAGGCTCTCCTACCTCAACAAAAAGATCTCGGATAACCCCGACAATTGTCACTAGGCTGACCCCACCTACTCAGGTAATCACGACTCCCGTGAACCCGCCTAAGGAGGGGGAGGCTACAGCAGAAGATGTTACAAATAATTGTCAAGCGGTTCCCGGGAGTTCCACGGATGGAGATACAATTACTCGCAAGTTGGCGATGACTGACCACTCCATAGATGGAAAACCCGCCCCTGAACGGAAACCTGAAGGAAGAACAACGGACACTAGATGAAGGAAGTTCATGAATCAAACCAGGTTGGTACTGCTGCAGAGAAGAGATCACATGTACTGTACAGCACAACACAGCGAAATAACGGCGCAAAGCACACTACCACGTCAAGACGTTATGCCACAGACGCGTGAGCCGCAAATCGTCGTCAAACGGGTCTCTGACTTGACAGTGCAGAAAAGATACCGTATATGGTACTGGACTTTACAACCTCGCTGATACACAGTGCCGTGGCATGACGCATGTTTTTGCCGAGCCAATGAGTGTCGCTGTGACCCTTTGGGTGTTCCGCCGCTGTGCAGAGGGAGTGTGACTCACCAGCTTCCCCGTCTTGACGGATTTGCCTATCGCAAACGGAATTACGCTGTTTTGTGGAAGACACTGCCCATCGGTTTGAAGTCCAATCCGCGAGGACCTATTCTGGATTAACTCGAGTTCCTGAGAGCTTCACGAAGAACCAGGAGGTGATTGACTTGGTCGCATATAGCGAAAGTTACAATTATGCCGTCACCACGGTTCTCGACGAAGTCGCAAGTGATCTGAGCACGTTCGTTCTGAAGTTGAAATCCCTCACTTAGGGCTCGCTCCTAAACTCTTTTGAGTCCTACAAATCATCTCCATACCGGAATACATCATGAGGACGGAGATACCCAAGGTATACCCTCAGGAGTTTGTGGTGGATCACGTTGTTAGTCACGAAATCACTCCAAATGGAGACTATCGTTATCCAATCCGATGGCATGGATACAATCCCGCTGAGGATACTTAAGAACCTGTTGCACACCTACCGAGATCCATGATTATATCCTATCACCGAAGAACCGGTACACTGTTACCTCCGAACTCGGATTTTGCCCAAGTTGGGTAAACCGAAGCGGTAATGAAGTATTGAAGTCGAGAAAACGAGAAGTCGAAGAAGTCGGGAAGCACAGAAGTTAGTATGACAAGATGATTTTTACAACTACTCAAGTTATCTATCCACTAGATGGAGGTGAGTCTACATCCCTTTGGGACAACTACGCCCCAGTCGAAAGAACAGACCCATCACTTTGGGAGGCATCAGATTTTGGCTGATAGCTCTGTGCCGCAAGGGCTAAGAGCTCTCCCATATCAACTATGTTTAGAGGGACTTTCACACCAATGAATTGGAGATGAAGGCGCATCGCCGCAACTTGCGGATCAACCGGACTCGGTGCGAGAGTCGTGAATCTCCAACCCGCCTGAGCATCCGTATCGCCACTCGGAACGGCTACTAAAATAAGAACGGTCCCTCCAGAGGCGACAACGTCCTCGTTATCCACATTTGGATCATCGGTATCGATGGTGACCGGAGCGGTGTCAGAGTATACAAATCCAGTAGGATGTTCTGCTGGGATGCCCCGAGTCAGCTTGCGCAACGCCCCCGCATGGGCAGCGGTTGTAACTACCCCCTCCCATGGGTGGTAGTACACAAAGTCACCAGCACCTGGATGCCGGCGTCCCGGAGACCGATCATACGGAGAAGCTTTTCCGCGAGCCCGGTTCGAAGAAGGGACAGTATCCCAATCGACACTGTCGATGACAATCAGTAAGTAATGTGTTTCACGACAATTCTCGTCAGAGCCCAACTCTGAGTAGATATTGAGTGCTCGAATGGTTTACCGAAGATCCATCGGAAGATACCACAATCGGTTCTGGTCATAGGCCTCCCAAAGGATGAATGCCGCAACGCGGTTCGCCCTTTCGGCCAGGACGAAGTTCCAGTATTCCGAGTGCTCGTCGGCTAACAATCGTGAACCTATGTAGGTAAGGCACGGAGGAAGTTCTGCGTAACACCCACAGGATACTTCGACCTGATTCCACCATACGGGAAAGGGTACGTACTTCCCTTGAAGAAAACGCGGATGAAGGCATTCAGCATCAACGACATATCGAAATTCCGCTCGGAGAATCGGTCTGCTCCACCACTTCATGTGTGGAGAAACCTTTTGAACACAAGGAACATGGTACTCCACCTCCGGATAGGCAGCTAGGTTATCACCATAGTATATTTCACCCCCAGTTCGGTAGAAGGGAACATCAAAGTTGTACTCCGACGGTACGGGAGAGTTATCAAAGGTACGGTTGAGTCGCTTATAGGCCAGACGCGCCATAGCGGACTTCACATCATCGAAACTTTCATCTCTCCTGCGTAGGAGCGTATTAGGGTCAACCGCGATGCGTGTCCTACAATCGAAAGAACGGACAATTTGAAGCGGAATTTCACCGGGAAGGTATTACTCCTCCACATAGGAGTCGATCACCTGATTGTTGAAAACCATAGTGGGATGGAACGAGGGGGGCTTGGAATAGAGGAAATTGTCCTGAAAAGGATCTCACACCACCAGCGATTCGAGCGATATCCAACCAGATTCATTCGCGGAGACGAGCATTGCTTAAGGCGAATTCCACACAGAAGCGTCGAAGAGGTTTTTCACGCAAGGTTGCGAAGTGTCCTGAGGAAGCGGAGTTTATAGGAAAATACTGTGGTATTGTGATCCCGTAGAGCTCGGCGCACCGGTAGGAACTCGATCGTTGTCGTTCGAAAACGGATTCATTCCGTTTGGAAAGGGTTGAGTAGGCTGCGATATAGCAGAAGAGGAGATATTGGACTTACTCGGGCTGAGTGAGTCAGACGAGGGTTTCTTACGAGGATCCGGAACATCAGTGACACCCATGATGGAAGGACTGTTTTTACGCTGTTCGTACGTCGCTTTGGATTGCGATGTTTCCCCCGTACTCCAAATTTAAGGAGAGGGAGATGTAGAGCAACGCCTGCGCGTACAACCGGTCGGGGCACCATTCATATGGCGTCCAATATATCGGGGACCACGTTGATGATTCTATGAATAATATTTTTTTTAGTATTTTAGACACTTTAGAAGGTATGTTAGTTAAGTCTCTACAGTCGCACCGTACTGGACGTATGGACGTGCAAAGCTGGGGTTACCCGCATGATACGTGTATGGACCAGGACTGGTTTGCACTACTATAGTCTACACGTGTAGTTCACTGTCTAGAATAGACTTCAGCGATGGCTTGACCGCCATCGCTACCACCAAGTAAATGGTAACCGAGTGCTTGGCTCTAGATTATGTCGCCTACGCGAGTCTCCATCTCTTAACCGGAGGAACCGCGACCGGTTTGACTAATCTATCCCCTCTGGAAGCTCAGGCGTCACTGTACCATCGTTATTGGTGTGTTTCTTCCTTTTGTTGGTTTTCATGTGTTTGGGTCAGTACACCGCCCCTGTATGGGGTTGTTTTTACCCGTCTTAATTTCGCTTATCCAGTGTGGATACCCCTTTCATAGGTCTGTACGCTTGGTCGTGCGTCCTATTTTGCACTACATTTTCGCCCAACACTTTGCGGTTGTCTGCGGGATATCCTTGTCCTTGGATCCCCCTTTGATTCCTTTCCTTTTCCTGGGTTCATCACCTTCGTAGGTATTTCCTGAACCACCGTGGTCCTACACCCACGCATCGGTAGCACGAAGGCTCGTTCGCTGAGTTACCCTCTTCACGAGAGCGGGACTCGGACACCGGAGAGGTATCTTCTCATCTGGAATTGCTCTACATCCATGTCCGGAAGTCCATCAAGCTGGAAAAGGTCGTATCGAACTCCTGCGACTGAGAAGATTTTGCCACACTATTTCATTTGCATGGAGAATAGGGTGAACTTCAGTGGTTCGATGTAGATGAATCGTTCGGCACAGAACGAAAAGAGCTTTTGTATTCCCAACAGTAGACTGTCGACTGTAGAACTCTGGAAAATTATGTTGTTCAAATAGTACAGTATTTATTTCAAAAGGTCCTTGGGCAAAAGGCCTTCCAGCGCAGATTGTGGGTGAGTCGTCCCATTGGTTGTTCCCTGGAGTACCCTTGTTGGTGAAAAGTCGCTGCCGGGGGTGTTGAAGGACTGCAGTGCTTGAGAGGCTTGGTCGGAAGGGGAGCTTCCGGTAACAATGGGAGATGTTAAATGTATCAAAAGACTAAGAGACAGCCAGTTGAGACAGATCTTGCTCGAAGCTCGGCATAGGATATTGAAGGCGAATGGCTTATTTGTTCACAGGGGGAAGGTAACCCGTGACTCGGAATCGAGCGGGTCCGGACTTCAGTACAATTTGCAGGGCGCAAGCCCCAGGCGAGGGGGGATTAGGGTAGGCTATTTAAGATTCAACAAGGTCTGATGCAAACTTGTCTAAAAACTCGCAGTGTTCTCGAGAGTAGTTGCGCATACGCACGGGAACGGGTTTGGTTTCTCGCCTGAGTATAGTTCATAGAGTGGTGATGTCGCCCGCTGGTCCCGAATATAGCGATGTGCGGAAAATATTGAAATGAGAGTCCACAATCTCTCTCATTTCTTGAGCGAGATTGTTTTTCATGCCATTTTTCAACGCGGTTTCTATCATTACATCAAATTTTTTGCGTATGGCCTCATGCCTGGCCGTGTCGATTGGGTCGAGGAGTGAGGGGTCGGGTAAGGGGCTTTATGCGTTCATTGAATCGTTGTAGTTGACGCGAGGACGGTCTGGTGGAGGCGGACACCGAGTACGAAGCGTGGTAGCTTTTTTGGTTCGGTTGACCCGTGCTGTCATGAGTCTTCTGACGTGCCCTCCCACGTTGGCCATGGTGGGATTTCCAACTGAGGAACAGTCTGAGTCTTGCCGAACAAAACGATTCTGGTCTAAAAGCGTGTGAGTTTCCACCTTGAGGTGTAAAAGGACTTGAAAACCAATCAAAAACATCCCACAGGCAAGCTCGTCGTCGGCGACCAGATAGGTAATGTTTGTGAGACCGAGGTTTCCAGAAGATACTTGTAAGATCGAGCTTTGGGCAATCAAAGTCCCGGAAAACCAGAATATCTGTGAGTTGTTGCACTTCTTCAAGGTCGAAAGCAAGCCTAACTGGCTTGATTGACGACATGTTCTCCATTTCTTTATGTGCAGCGATTTACTAGACGGATGGAAACGATGCTGTCGTCGCTTCCATTATCAGACCATTTTTCTAGCCTTCGTTGATGACTGGCCGTCAGAAACCAAGGTACTTCATGCCGTAATGCGCTCGAACGTCGTGAGCTCGACTCTTGCTACGGTCATGCCAGTTCCAGATTCATAAGAGCCGTTCTGCTTCTTCTGGGATCTAGTTGATTTCACAGGCCCACCTGCGGATTTCAGAGCCGAAACGTCTGTTTTAAGATCCTTCTTTTCATCTGCGTTCGTTCGTGGACAGTTAGGAGTGTCGACAGTTCGTGACATGATGCCATGTAGTGCGCATGCGAGGACTGCTCCAATCTCACGCTTGCATAGTCTTGCATTTGCAGTTAGTGCATTCACGTGAGGACTCCTGCAACCTGACGCCCGTTCAATCTTGTATTCTCATTTAGTGCAGTTACAATAGCATACATATGCTACTGTCTACTTAAAAACTGTACGATCCGACTTAGCACGTCAGCGAATCATATCTACGTTCCTATCCATCTCATACTTAGTTATGGGCCCAGCTCCAGGAACTTTCTCCAACCCGAGTAGCCGTCCCCGTTTTTCATGGGACAAGAAAAACATCCCTTGGACTGACGGCAAAGGCAACCAAGTAGACTATGCGAAGTCAGTGGCTCTATGGACTTCGTTTCACGAGAAATTTCCAGACTCAAATTCGAACAAGATAGCATTGTCGCTTCGCGGCATAATGCTGAAGAGCCAGCTGTATGGAAGGGCTCGAGATCTGTGTTCTACGATCAGTGAAGAAGATTATGCTTCAGATGGAGGAGCCGACAAGATCGTCAAAGCCATCAATAAGAGAGATTCGCTCTCTGTTGTCATTGAGGTTATGGGAACTTTATCACGCTTCAGAACGTGAAGCGCTTCGCCAATGAAACGTTCCGCAGTTTCGAACCTAGATTGGATGAACAGGCGTTTAAGTTTCACGCCCAACCTGGTTCCGCTAAGTTGCGCGAGTTGCTGACAGCCTTCATGCTTTTGGGCAACTCAGCAGTTGACAATGGACAGCGTGTCTAGGTGCTTCCGGCAAAATCAACGAACAGCACATTGACTGCTGCAGCAACGACGACGCATTCTCTCAACACAGTGTCGTCAGAGAAAATCGCGTCTGTCTTTCGCCAGTGTGATGATGTCTCTCGTGCACACTCTACCCGTTCCCCGAAGCCGCTTCAGATCGCTGCCAATGCAGCACAGCACCCGCCGCGTAACCACAACCGCCCCGACCGTCGCAACAAGGGTAGACCGCTGTCCATGCGCTATTCTTGTGATCGTTGCGGGAAGTTTTGGCATTGGGAAAGGAACCGCAACGCGGATGGTTCCTTACTCTCGCATGTCCGCTGCCTCGACTCGCCGACTCAGTCGCAGAACAAGTCGCCGCCAAACAAGTATGGACAAAAAAATGATGTTCGGAAGAAGGCTGTCTCATTTAACTGTGCCACCCTGACCAGTTTGACGGCAGCTGTCTCCGCAAATCCCGCGCACGCCCGTCTCGGTCCTCTCCTAGATGACGGCGTACCGTACAGTGCCACTTGAAAAGTCGAGCTGTATCTCCTGTCTATCGAACTCGGATTCGCTCCCGACACTGCACTTGAACCAATTCCTGCATCGCTCAACGACCACAACAGGTGGCAGTATGGCGTGGGTGCTCATGCAAGCCTCCAGCGCCGCATACTTGGCTCGATAGTCCTGCGCGCCAAGTCTGACCTCGGAAATGACATCAACATCACTCACTTAGTGCTCAAAGGATCATCACAGTGGGTGATCGGGAGAAATGTCACCCGCAAGGCGAACATTTTTCATCTTGGTATGAACGCTCTGTCCTTCAATGCTATCGGCGCGAACGATTCTCTAGCAATCGTTGATGACGGCTTCCTATCTTATGTCCCTGTAAAACGTTTGGCATCATCCAAACGATACCTTGGATCTACGCTCCATTGTCTGTTCATCGTTACGCTCGAGAAGTTGCCGTAGGCCGATGTGAAGGCTATCATTGACAAGGTGAACACGCATGATTGCGACTACGCTTGTTTTTCGGACTTTAAGATGTTGCTATAGCGCAAGAAGCTGTGGAACCGCACTGTCGCCCAGTACGTGGCAGATATGGTGAACGATTGCAAAGCCTGTTGGTCTACTCTAGCTCCACCTTCAACGAAGAAGGTGTCGATCAGCTCATTAAACACGGCATTCAACGACGTCGTATGCATTGATCCTTTGTTTCTGTATAAATTTTGCGTGCTACATTCAATGGACGATGTGTCTCGCTACACCACTGCCAACGTGGTCAAATCCTTATCTATGCAGGAGGCAGTTACCGGGTTCGAAGCAAGTTGGGTGGCTCAATTTTGGCACCCACAAGCCATCGTAGGAGACAAAGTGGTTCTCTTTGGAGCATTCCGAGATCATTGCAAGCAGCTTCACTTCCCGCTCCATGCCGTGCCGCCCCGTCGTCATGCTAAAAGCGCAATTGAGTTAAAGAATAACATCATTCGCAGTGTTTTCTTGAGGCTCAAGTCAGCAGTTGGTGCATACTTCAACGCTGACCGCTCTGCTTACATGGCTGTAACAATAAGCAATGACTTATATGGCAATGACATCATGTAAGCATTCGAGATGGCAAAAGGCTTCGCCAAACCCATCGATGCCAAGCCACATGGAAATGTGCTCCCAGCAGACGTGGCAGAAGCCCGGGAACTGTTTATCGCTCGTCGCAAGCTACAGCGCATTCTTAAGTCCCAAGCTATCAAATACATACCATTCACCGCCGGTGACCTCGTCGAAGTGTATGTCAAACAGAGGGCTGACCAGAGCGGACGATGCTCACTCCCCGAGACTGTGACATCAGTCAACGCCAACAGCCGCATTTTCACTGTGCCTGGCAAAGCTGGCAAGGAATTTACAGCCGCGTTTGAGGATACGCGCATGGAAATCCCTGACACGAGCTTCGCCAAGCTTGTGCAAGACGGTATTGATGCCCGGGATGACATGAATGACATCGAAAGGCTACAAGAGTCCAATGACAACTCCCAATCAACTCCTGACACTGCGGCTGCCGACACTGATTTTGGCACAGATGCGGTAGAAGAAGATTTCACGGCTAGCATAGGTACCAGAGTGGAAATCTTCTGGCCGTTAGACAACCAGTATTATTTCAGCTCTGTGCATTCTGCCGCGGGGAACGGGCTCGTCAACTTGCACTATAATGACGGCGGCAAGGAAGTGCTGGAAATGTCCAAGGAGGTTCGGAATTTTTCCAATGCCATTCCCGCCAGTTCAGTGACAACTACAGTGAAACTATCTATTTTAAGTCAAGAAGCTTCCGTGCTCAAGCAAATGCTTGACATTTTTCTGCAACAAGCCATTCCTCCAGCATCAGGCTCAGGGCTTTGAGCGGCATCCGGTATACAATGCATATGCCAAGGAGGAAGATAGATTCCTCAAAACCGCCCATCCTGTGTTTCGTCGCCATATCCCACCTAACGCCAACATTATCTCCAGTCATTCCCTGTACAAGTTAAAGCATAGTGACGACGGCTCTTTGAAGCTGAAGGCCAGCATCGCCCCCCATGGGAATGAATACGACCTGGAAGACATACTGAGCAAAGACTGTGGAACCTGCCTGCCTACAGGTTTGTGCATCTTAGAGAGTATCGTCTCCCTGCAAGGCTGGAAGTTCTACAAGGCCGACGTCACCGCAGCCTTCCTTCCAACTGGCACAGCGCAGTGCGATGTTTATGCTCGCCCGCCAAAAGAGAGTAAGATGAACTCAACGCACATCCGGCTCCTTCTTGCGGCTGCCTACGGTCTGGTGAACGCCAACGCGAAGTAGCAGCACGCTTCGGACGAGGTAATGAAGAACATCGTTCTGATAGAGTGCACTCATATCACGCAACTTGTTTTTATTAGAAGGCTGACGGAAAACTTCTTCTAATTGTATCCAAGATTGTTGACGACCTCAAAGTAGCCGGCGCCGATGATCGTTCGCAACGATTTGAAACTGCATTAAACGATTGCAATAAGTTCAGTGTGGTCAATAATGGTCCAGGGAAGCTGAGGTTTTTCGGCAGTAACACCATTCAGGATGAAGACTTATCCATCGAAACAATCGCTGAAGATAAGATGAAACGTATCATGGAATACCCAATCACCCGCATGCGGCGCAAAGACTTTGATCAGTGCATGAACAAGATCGAGAAAGCTGCGTTTGCATCCATCAACAGCTCGTTGAGCTGGATTGGAACAGCTGCCTTTCCACTGTGTTTCTTTCACAGTAGGCACCTACAGCAGAAAGCCCCCGATCTCCGAGTGTCGCACATCATGGAACAATTGACTACTGTTCGCAGGCTGAAAAAGCTGGGTACTGTGACCGAATACCCTCGTCCTACTAACAAGCGCGACTACGAGCTGAGCGTGCTAGTATTTTCTGGTGCCTCTTGCACTGAAAACTTCAGTCAACTCGGCGTTGTAACTGGTTTGCTTGTTGGTGCCATGAATAAGAATGATACCTACCACGTTACGTTGTGGATCTCTCACAAGGCCAAGCGGCCTGTGAAAAGTGTACCTGCGGCTGAGATATTCGCCGCAGGTGAAGGTATCAATGAGTGCAAGAATGTGCGCAGCGTTTACACTGAGCTGCTTAATGTCGAGGTCAAGCTTTTCATTTTGGTTGACACTAAAGATTTATTGACGTCTATGTCGACGCAGAGAAGTTCTATGGACAAGTCGATAAAGGGTGACATAAACAGCATTCGGTTTGAATTCGAGATTGGCGGAGTTGAGTCCATCTCGTGGATCCCAAGTTCTGTAAACCTCGCTGCCCCTCTGACCAAGAAGGAAAGTACCCTAACCGAAGCGCTGCTGCTCACCTTCTATTCTGGTCGGCTGGGTATTGACTTTGAGGTTGTAGCTGAGACGAAGAGCTCTGAGAAGCACTTCAGCTAGCAAGAAAGGAGATTGATATGAATGTCGACAGCTATTGACAGGATTCCATGTAATGTGCACGCGAGCACTCACGTGCTCTGACGCCCGTTTTGACTTTAATTCGTAGTTAGTGAATTTACACAGGCATTTACTATTGTCTAGAGAAACATAGCAAGATTACTCAGCAGGTCATCTGACTACGCGTGCCGGTGCACCCGAGTTGTCTAAGAAACATAGCTACAGTTGTTGCCCCGCTCAATACTTACCATAGAAGGCAGAGTCGGAGGTAGTTTAATATCTGTCGCGAGCATTTCGTGAGTTTCCGTTCTGGGGTTCGTCAAACGACTTTACGTGTGATGGTAAGGATCTGTCAGGTTTATGGTTCTTTTTCCGACGAACATACTTTCCTTATTTATCACAAGGAAACTTCTTTGTGATATTGTTTCCATTGTAGCGCCCTTTCCCATGACTCGTAGTTTCAGCAGAACTAGCAGTAAGGGCATCCATAGAACCTATTGCAGATAAAGACTTGTCACACTTCTTGATAACGGACGAAACCGATTGATATGTTATAGCACTCAAACATTTATCATTAGATGACTGTGCATTCATTTTTTCATCAGCTGGTACAGCTACTGCTAGTACTAATACTTTCTTAAAGTCATCAATTGAAGAATTTGAAAGCAACATGAGAGCCTTTATACATTCCGGAAGTTTCGTTGTTCTAAAAATCGAGTTTAATTCTGCAACCTGTGCATAGAACCAAGACTGAAAGTGTTTCGTGCTTTCAGTATTTCTGCGAGGAGTATTTCATAGAGCGTTAAAAGAACGATGTGGTTCACTGACAACAGTCAAGGAATCTCTTTGGTGGACATTTCCGATTGGCAACTCTACAGCTCCTTCGTCAGTCAATGTTCACAACGCTGTGAAATCGACTACAGTCCCGGCCGGTATGGTCCAAGCGATAGGCGACGGAGTGGCGCGACAGTCGGCGACCGATCCTTTAGAGGACTGTGCTAAGGCTTGTCAAACCAATTGCAGAGGCGGTTAAATGAAGAGCTGCTTGCAGGTCAAAATACGGCCTTTAGTGAGGCTGCCTGACAAAGATAAGGGCAAAAACAATAGTAG
The DNA here is from genome assembly GCA_030374765.1 of Agarophyton chilense. Lineage (NCBI taxonomy): Eukaryota > Rhodophyta > Florideophyceae > Gracilariales > Gracilariaceae > Agarophyton > Agarophyton chilense. The sequence goes on from JARGXX010000138.1 coordinate 1,016,312, forward strand.
TTTAACGTTTAGAATGATGATTATTGTTTCCATCAGCTGTAATAGAAGAATTGCATGACGACCGCTCACATTTTTATTTGAACAAATGGTCACGAGAGAATGTTTGAATAAGATTCAAGTATTCAAGAGCTAATTGTACAATTTATAAAGGTCGAGTCTTTAGACAGTTCGACCAATCAGTAGGAGGGGGCCCTCCAGTATTCAGAGTGAGTAAATTTTTGATAAGAGCCTACTCTTTCATCAGCATCCATTTTTTGCAGGTACTTTTGTACCTAAAGACGCTGTAAACCTGCTAAACCAGCATCTCAAAGTGAGCTTATCTATTACAGGAGCTCCTAATTTCAGAACATATATTGTTCTATCTAACCTCAGGACTCACCAACTCTTCTTGCGAGACACTCTTGCTCGTACTTGAACAAGACACAAGTATTGAATCTTTACAGCCAACTGCTCTTCCGAAATTCCAGAACAAAGGTCTTTGGACCGGCCGAAAAACTGAAATTAGAGACAAATAACTTGAAGAGTAGTAAGAATTTTATTGCTGTTGGAGTCAGGTAGTGCATTATGAAATATTAGCCATAAATGAACCACATCGCGAGATTCTTCTTGGTCACGTTTTCTGTCGGTCGAAGGAGGTGATCTAGCATCGAAAGAGAGTTTAAGCCTTGACAAAAGGTTACAGAGGGGAGCTGGGCCCACATATAAAAATAGTAAAAGAGCAACCTGAAATCGGTATAATAGATACCATAAACAAAGTGTAGAACCAATTACGCCGTTGCACGAGCTCGAGGTTGTTGGTTTTACAATCAAGACCTTGACTGGAATTAAGTAACAAACGACGATACAGAAGAAACATGTAAATACAAACTTAAGCATCCTAAGAGACGTAAATGGGTGCCATGTCAATTACTAAGACAAAACAGAAGGTTGCATCATTATGCAACCCAAAGACAGGAAATGCAAAGCAATTCAAATATACCCGGTCGTTATATTAATAGAATTGTTGCGAAAAGTCTTGAGCTTCGATCTGTTTAATCGTTTTACTCTCTATATTGAGAACTATGTAGAGGTATTTCCTTCTTTAATAGACTCACAGCAGTCGTTCTTTCGTCCCTTTTCTCGCCTTATAATCGCTCCTTCAAGTGCTTTTCGTACTGCTAATGTCGGGTTCTTGTTTCGACTCTGTCGAATTGTCGTATTATATTAAAAGTAACTCTTTTCAGTACGTGTTCTTTCGTTTTATCTTTCCCGGGTCTCTATTTCTTATGTGGTAGCCTTATGTCGTCGTAACACTACTTTGTGTTTAATTTGTCTTATCTTCAAGTATTTTCATGAAACTCTCAGTGACTTTGTACGTACTTGAATGTTTGTGTTATGGTCAAACTCATTCTTTTATTGCTTACGTGACCTCTGTTTAATCTTGTAATTGTATTTTGTTTACGAAAGCACATACTTCGTAATTTAATGCTTTCGTATGCCTCTGTTTAGTATAAAGGAAGGACTCATGATCTGACTGATGGTATCAGCAGTCCTCAACTTTTACTGTCTTGTTTTCACCTAACCAGCCTCTCCTATGCTCACTTGCACTCAGTCTGTGAGAAACCCAGCACGTGTATACGTGTTCTTCCGGGTCGTCATCTCGGCTACACCTCATTTATTGTTTGCGGTTTGGTCGAGCAGGCTCAAGATCTTTTATTCTTGGGAAGGTTAGGTTACAGGCCAGAGACTCGGCCATTGTCCTGTAGATCGCCTAACGTACTGCACACAGCACACTCCAGAAGAGAGTGCTGCTCCCATCCCCAAGAAACATGATCGTCAGCATGTTCGCTCTCTAGACACAGCATCATGATGTCCATTCTGTGGGAACGAGACGGGACTCAAGTTATTGACCTCGAAGGCTTGTCTGCTGCATTGTGATCCGAGTCGATATGCAGAAGCGACACGCAAATGTTATAAGACAGACAAATGGCTGCGGAACGTTTGCAGCCGAGAAGAAGGTTTACAGAAGAAGATCTTCCTTTTTGCAGAGCACCAAGAGTAACCATCGAGTCCGTGAAGAACAAAACTGGAGCGTTGTTTAAGCCGGTTTTGACCATCCAACTAAGGGCTAGCACGGCAGTTGAGGCCTCGAGGTTGTTTATGTGCTCCTTCTTTCTCCATTCATGGACAAGTGCGGTCTTCCAGTGGATATCAGCGTATATTTTGCGGGCCTTGATTGTGGCCTCACAGGTGCCCTCATCGTTATATTTGCACAGCTGTGCATAGTGCCAAAGGTGTTCTGCAGTTTGTACCGGAAAATGTGCAAAGAGGACAGCTCCTGCTGTCAGAGATGCATCAAAAGTTATAAATAGGTCAGATAGGGGTAACGAAGGTTGTGCTACAGCCAACAGTAGAAGTGTGACAAGAAGAGAAACTTCTCTCCTGTTCTGCTCTGCTATTGTTCTCATCTGCGTCTCAGAGTGCACATGTGTCTTCAACACAGTGTTTAAACAGGATAGGAGAGGTCTGTTTAAGAGAGAGAGCCAAACCAACTTCCCGATGATGCTCTCCCATTCGCTTAATGCAATAGTCCGAGATACGAATAGTGTTTCAAGAGAAGAGTGTAACTTTGTGAGCTTCGCGGGTTGTTGATAGATCCTGTTCTCCTCGAGGTTCCAGACGCATCCGATGAAAGGTAGTTCATCAGTAACGACTACGTCAAGAGGACATGACTTCGACTCTTTGATCGGTAGCTTCGCAGCAGTAAACACTGTTCTCATAATTCGATGGAGCGTTATGAGACTCTCCGGATTCCATTGACTGGTGACGATAGCAATAACGTCAATGATATGAAGAAGAAGGGCATCGTTCTTTGACACAATAAAAGGAGATTTTTGTTTGGCGAAAGGCGTAAGGGTAACGTGTCGGCTGGGTAGCCTTCTCGATTGACGAAAAATAAAGAAAGATTCTTGAAGTAAACGCCTGGCAAACGTGTGACTGATGTAGACCGACCATTTGAATCCCATCGGAACGGATGCTTGACATGGGCCAAGAACATCTTCCATATTCAGTTCCACCTGTAAACGAGCTTCGATTTCAGCTCTCAGAGACTTCGGGATCAGCTTGCAGCTGATTGGGGGAATTGGAAACAGTTTTGATAGCGATAGTGGTAGGGTAATGTTATGAAACATGTTCGCCACAGCAAAGTAGACTGCTGATAAGTTTCCATTCGTACGGATAGATTAGAAGAGCCCAGGATCTGGGAGGGGCGTATGCAGATTGGGATATGGAGCGCAGTTGTGCTGTTGAAATGTTCGATAGAAAGAAAACGGGATTATGGGATCGCAGGTCTCCGTACTTGGGGAGGGGGGACGGGAAGGCTGTCGGAGGGTCATCATATACTGGAACAGCTTGAAACGCGGGCATAAGCGGTGGTGCAGGATCAGGAGCACTCTTACCAGTCTGCTGGTTGGTATTGTGAGGAAGATGCAGCGACGGTGCGGCCTGCTGAATCTGCGAATTCAAGTTGGTTTCCATCTTGCGCCGGAGTGTGATCGAAGTACTTGATCTACCAAATGGTAAAATGGTTCGAGTGGGACAGTGCATGGAGAGTTTAAATAGTCTCAGAAAGGGAAGAAGGATGAATTTGTTCCTGCCAGATGTAACTGTTGTTGTTACCGTTGGAGCAAAGCACGGAGTAGTAGAAGTTAGTCAAGTGAGATGGGAAGCAGAACATAGTGCAACGTACTGAACGGACACTCAAATGCGTTTCAGAAAGTCGTTCAGTGATCGAGCGCTTCTTCAGATGTGGTTCTGCTGATCAACAGATACTCCAAGGTTCATGATACAAGACTTTGCGGTGTCGACGTAGTAGCGCAAGGACTTCAGTGACTTCCAGCGCCCATTGATTGCAATTTGCTGTACAGGAAAACCTTTAATGTAATCTTCGGTGGCCTTGCCGATTCGCGCGGAGTGGGTGGTGAAATTTGCGTTACAGATCTTGAAGGAGAAGGCAGCTTATTTATTGCTTTCTCGCAGACTTTGTTTCGCAACTTTGGGGAGGACCGGATCTGGAAAGGGTTTGCTAGGCGATAAAAAGTTTAGAATTTGATAACATCAGCATCACGAATCGGAACAAATTGCAAACGACCCGTTTCTTGACGTTTTCGCATCGCGAATGTTTACGCCTGCTACTTCTGATACATAAGCGGATAGTTTAACGTCTCCAGGAAGTGCAATCTTTTCCCAAAGTAACTTCAGAGCTTCTAATACGCGCAGGTAGGCGCTGTGCGATATAAGAAAAACAGCAGCAGATTCACAGTTGCTTTGATTTAGAAAGAACCATAAGAATAGAATGGTCATTTGCTTTGAAAGAGGTGCCGAAGAACAGAATGGCTTCATGTACTTCCATCACGAGAAGTACCTGCGCAACAGTGAGAATTCGTGCTTAAGCGATGGCAGCATTAAAAGTAACATGCTAATTAGGTTGGCCGTTTCCTGTCGCTTCCCGGGCCTGGGATCTTTCATGAACTTCTTTTGGATGTAAATAGAGATTCGTTGATCAAAACCCAGGTTTATCCCGTTACCTGTGCTTTAAGAGTCACGAAATCTAGCTAGCGCAGTTGAATTTTTATGTTACGTTGAGGGATTGATTCTAGTGGCCATCAGCGGATTTTCTTCAAAGAAGTGGTATTCACGAACAAAAATGCAACAATCCGTTGTGGTTCTGATAAACGATGCAGTGGAAAGGGAAAACAGAGACGAGTAACCGATTTTGGCGCTTTAATCGGATCGTTGGAAAGTAGCAAGAGTTGCCTTTTGGCCAGTGTGATGAAGGAGTTGAGTTGTTGGAGACAAACAGGTACGATGTGGACTGTTCTGATAGAAATGCAGCATAGAGGGGGTGCACGGGGATAGGTTTGTTCTTGGTCCGTTCATAATAAAAACAACAGAGGTAGAACAAACAAAGCCAAATATCGGCTGCCCAAGATCCGATGTGTCGACTTCTCGGCGTGGCCAACTTGCGATCCTGAACAAGTCGACGGCGGATTCTTGGGCCGGCTAGTATCCCAATCGCGTAAATAAATATACTTCCACGGCGCGCTCGAAAAGCCAACAATGTAAGTAATGCTCAATGAAAGAACATTTGAGACATCCAAGACACTGCTGTGATTGCTAGACAGGATTTTCATAATGTTATTGCGTCAAGTGTCGTTATGGCATGATGCGTTGTTAGAACTTATGAGATACAAAAAGACGAATGTACAAATAGATTACACAGTTAATGTTTACCAAAAAGAGATAGAGCCCCGAAGAGACACAAGTCAATGACTTCAAACGTCGGCTTGGACGCTCATTTTTTGCGTACAATATTGAATATTCCTTTTGACATTGCTGCAGGGAAGGTATATAACTGTCGTAGATCAGCACTTCAGTAGTTTTATAGGCCACACGCTAGTTCAGAGTACCAAATCGGAGTACTCGTGCACGATCTATGTTCTCCTTCTCTGTTACTTTAGGACCATGTGTCCGGAGTAGTCAGCAGTTGGACTGCTATTCGCTTTCGTTATATCAACGCATCCACCCGGAGTAATCGCCGAAAATATCGATTGTCTGTTGTACAAAAAGGTGTTTATTGTGTCTCCCCTGGTCTCATTTCTAGCAAACTACAGACTTCTGATGGATCTATAGTCTAAATAGTCTAAACAGCTTTCATATAGCAAACAGACTGTTCTTAATTCTTGAGAATTGGTTACTGTGACTTTGTGGTCTCGAAAAACTACAAATAGTTGAGATTTCTCCAGAGGGCGGTACTCATCGGCCAGCCTCGTCGTTCCTACACACCAATTTGCGGCCATATTCTTTGCTTTTGTTTGATACTAGTAGGTATATACACTAAATCTCGTCTTAACCCTGCCGACATTTCATCTTGGCTCAAATAGGTGTAGAAGCATCTGGAGGTTTCTTGGAAACAACTAGAACTATTATCTTCCACAAAGATCTAGAACCTTCTATAGAATAGGTTTAGGAAAAATGCTTTTTATGTAACAGTAGAAAGGTTCTGGTAATCTAGAACAGTACAGAAGCGTACTAGGACTCTATAAAAGGAGTGAGAGCAACTCGGGCTTAAAGGAAAATAAAATTCAAGCCGAGTATAAAGTGTTTTATGTGATCCAAAGCGATTCAACCAACCTGCTTTTACGACACAAATAGGGGGGCATGTCTCTCGCTCCAGAAATGGGGCAGACATTTCGGCGAATCGGAGCACGTTTGCATGTTCATATTTCATCGAGGAATCGATCACTACAACCCAACCAATCATCTATCGCCTAAAAAGATGCGCCTCGTCAAGCAGGTGATTCGAATATCAGAATTGTGTTGGCAACAAGAAATGGCTATTATAAAGGGGTTTCAAGTGTGTCTGAGCGCTCAAAGTCCCGAACACGTTACCGTTATCTCGTGGCCAGCACAGGACATATTCCTTTCATCCACAAACTCTCTACTGCGTCCCAGAGCTCAATCGTGCACTTCTAAGTTACATTAAGAATTCACATAGCACTACCTCCTCATTTTAAAAGGACAAGAGATGATGAATGTACTTCGACACATCTAATTCATCTTCTCAGAAATGTTCTCTCTGATTAACCCAGCAATGAGATCGATCGAAGAATGGAAGCGTAGCCTACATCACAGCTCTTCTCGGTCTCTCACTCGCCACTTTCTCTTCGCATTTTTGGCTCAACTGGAAAATCAAGAGCATCGTGACGCAGCAGTAGCTTTGGCCGTGGTTTGTGTTGCGTAATTACAGGCCTCAGAAACTCAGAATTGTTCTAAAGAAATCATAGTTAAGGTGTCTAACTGTTCTCATTTATTGACTAAATGTTGCAGGCACTGGACGCATCGAATTGCTTTCTGTTTCCCATAAGGAATTGCCATACGTTTGCATATGACTGGGAGTAGAAATTCGAAATTCTCTGTCATTGCATCATTTATTACCTGAAAGCAGAAAGTAATATGAGAAGGGGTTCCCGCTCCAGTCTTCAATAGAAATTGGCGGCATCTTGTCGAAACGAGCTATCGCTACTGCTGAGAATTGAATGATTTCAAAATGTTAAACGTCTTCGTTGGAAAGACGGGTGAAAGGAGCTGAAAAGCGACGGAGAAAAATGTTTAAAGCATGCCAATCTGTCGAAGCAACGTTCCCATAGCTGCTCCTTATGTCACTGAAAAGATCAGATACAAACCCGTTTTCCGTTGCCTCAAATACTGTACAAGGCTACTTGCCAGTGATGAGAAAAAATGGCGATGAGCGTAAGAAAATTTCAATGCTATCGCAAGTGGTCTTGCATCTCTATAAAAGTGCTAGAATCTCCAACTGGTTTGTGATTTCAACCTGTGTGTGCACGGTGATGGCAGTTTCACCCTCTCAGTTTGTTCAATGGAAAACAATTGAAAGCAATCGTTTCGGTACTACCCAAAACGAATCTCATGTTACAGTATTTGACATGACATTTTTTTGCAAAAGAATGGATGTTGTTACACAAAAAACCTAAAACCACTAAAACCCCTAAACCCCCCTTTGGTATAAACGTTAGCCCTCTATCTTCTATGGAGCAATTGTGCCCAAGCAAAGCTGTAGCATGGGCCCGGATTTATTGTAGCAATCGACCTGAAACGGGGTTTCACATCTTTCTTATCCCACGACATGCGCAGCCTAGGGGTTTTTTATATTGACACACTGGCTTCGACGTCATGGGCGGGAAAGGGTCTGTAGCTCAATTGGTAGAGTGCTCCCTTAGCATGGGAGAGGTACCGGGATCGAACGCATGTCACGATTGGCCCGGCAGATCCACATCAAAGCTTCTTTTGGTCTTTGAAGCCATTGCGAAGCATAACTCTAAGCAGTTTTCAAATTTTCAAATTTTACAATATTGGGATAAATAAAATGATCAAAAGGGATATGACAGATGAGTAAGATGAACGCAATCCTTGTCGAGCCAAATTCTTTCAGCAAGGTCTCGTGAGGTGCAAATTCGGACTCGTGAATTGTTCTTGAAACGTGATGCAAGTTTGCATCTTTGAATCTGAGGTTCCAAAACCTCAGACCCAAATTTGCATCGAACCGTTGGCAATTCAGAACACGTTTAAAAGTATCTCAATAAACTTGAGATTCTCTGTTGAATGCTTTTGGAGTACTCTTTGAATTAAGGGTTCAGCACTGACTGTGATCGGAACGGAGGACAAAGCCGCGAGTCATCTCTGTCCATGTTGGACTGGGGATAGCTTCCTCCACAAATGCAAATTGTATAAATATATATATATACATACATATTCTTGGATAAAACCTGCTGCCCTTCAAGCATGAACCCCAGTCTCCAAGTGGTTCGGAATCATTGGCACAATGGCGCACTCTGGCGCATCAACTTGGGTGGGTGAGCCCCGCAAACGCTGTGTTTCGGGAGTAACCTAAAAGAAAATTAGCGCAGGAGTGTTACGAAACTTGGAAAATCCAAATTCGACAAGGCGCCCCCGGGCAGAGATAAGCGTCCGAATTCGTGCGTCCTTGTGCTTCCGTAACCACCATATGTCAGGCCATGCAGCAAAGCTGTCATGCTGAGATGGTGGACTTTTTCTGGAAGGCAACCAACGCACACTGGTGCAATAGTTTGGAGGAGCGCCGAGGCCGTGACGTGGATTCTCATCAGTGATAACGAGAGCCACGCTTGAACAAGCTTTCATGTATGGGTTACCATCGTAGCTCTCGCCACTGTTTGGGTTGGCTATGGAATGTTCCGCTCGGCAGATGTGAGGTGCAACGGTAGTGTAATTAGAAATGGGTGTGATTCAATCGGACAAGAAACTACAACTCTTGTCTCGGCTAGATGGAAGAAGGACGAAGTTGCGTGAGCCGCACGTGTGCGACGCGTACAGGGTGGTGGCTGCTGGGTGGCCATGTGCTGAGAAAGGGTCTGCCATTCAAGCAATGGTGCTCTGTCATGGTGGTGACCACGAAGCTTCGAATGTGATGGTATGTGTGGCTTGGCACTTTGCTTGATGGGATGCAAAATAACGGCTTGCGCCAAAGTAACTGATGTATCATACCGCACAAGATGTGTTTTTATCGATAGAGAAAAGGAGGGGTGAGCTTGAGAAACCCGGAATCAAACACACAGTTTGACTTTGCAGAAAAAAGCCCCACTTTTCGAATTCGCAACACGGAATACGTCGCCCGCAAATTCGCAACGTTCACGAAGTAATACTGTAGCACTGCTGCGTTCTTGTTGAAAAATATCTCACACCGTCGCAGTCCTCGTTGCTTTGTATCATTGCGTGCGAGGCGAGCACACTGCGCTTTATTCTTTTCAATAAGGCTACGCGTTAAACCTGAGCTACGCTTGAGCACGTCATTCTTCCGCCAATCAAACTGCTGTTGCGCCGCCTGCTCTAAGCTCATTCGCTCGTATAAGGGTATTCCTTTCCCGTTGCTCCTCACGTTGCTTGCTTACAATAGTCATGATGACAATGCTCGCAAGCGCAATGCACTCCACTGTACGCCACGCCTCAATCCACATACACTCTCCATCTATGTAAACATGTCTTCTTCATTGCTCTTTACACCGAATACTGTACAAAATCAGCTTTGAGCTCTCGCAACACCCACGGTGGCTTATCGTTAACTTAGGTCCTTGCTGTGAGTGAATGCCGATCACCGCCACTGCAACACCTGCGCAGCAGTATTATCGCTAACCTCGAACCATACACCCCGCTAACTGAGTCTCAAACGGTCCTAGCCAGCGACACCACATCAACAAGGACGGTTGCACATCCCATTCAGTTTAAAAAAGCAAACAAAAACAAATGTTTCACCGTTGAGGATCCGTGCCATGAATTTGCAAGCCAACCATGCAGAGGCTTAACTCTGTTGCGCGGTTGCTCTTGTCCAAACTTCACTTGTGAAATGTTCCCCGTTCTGCAGTTCCAAACCCATTTAAAAACCGCAGAGCAAGCGACCGGAAACTGATTTGTTTGCTCCAATGCCATCCTGCAACATCCTGCAACATCCTGCAACAACTGGTTTCACGGTTTCTTTCCAAACGGTACTCGAATCGTATTACTTTGCAACCTCTAGCATCACCACCATGAAGCTTACCGTCGCAATCGCTCTTTGCCTTTACGCCGCCAACGCCGCCATTGTTCCTTCCGTCAAACAAGGTGGACAGGGAGGTGCTGGAGGGGATGGTACTTTGATTGGGTCTGGCGGAGTGGGCGGCGTTGGAGGAGATGGGGGTGCCGGCGGACTTGGACTTGGCGACGGCGGAGATGGTGGCGCCGGCGGAATCGGAACCCTGGTCGGAGACTTTGGGGACGGAGGATTTGGTGGGGAAGGTGGCCGAGGTGGCGACTCTCTCTACGTTGGTGACGGCGGCGCCGGAGGTGACGGCGGACGCGGTAACCTCTACGGTGACTTTGGATATGGAGGCGTCGGTGGAGGCGGTGGTGACGGAGGCGAGGGAGGGTTGATCTTTAACGAGGGCAGTGGCGGAGCCGGTGGAAACGGTGGAGTTGGGCTTCTTGATGGCGACGCCGGCATCGGTGGGTTCGGTGGAGATGGTGGCAATGGCGGCGGAGCCGGCTTTGGCCTTGGAGGAGATGGCGGTGCCGGTGGAGCCGGTGCCCTCTACGGTGAGTTTGGATATGGAGGTGTTGGTGGCGGCGGTGGTGATGGCGGTGTCGGGTTCGAGGGAGGAGATGGTGGCAATGGCGGAGCCGGTATTCTTGTTGGCGACTCCGGTGTTGGAGGAGTTGGAGGTGAGGGAGGTGAGGGAGGTACTAGTATCTAAGGCAAAGGACCAGAAGTACAATCTATACTGACCTTTTGTAATGTTCATCAACTTCTTATCGTCCGTGAAATGCACATTCGAAAAGGGTATTCAATAATGCTATAGCAATCTACTGATAAATGATCAGGACATCTTGTTCGAGCTCCCTCGCGAACTTGTCTAGCACTACGTGCGACACTTATCGGAAACTGAGACGCCTATCCAGCTCGCTATCACATGAGGATCTCGAACTATCTTTCACTGCACTTCATTGTGCATTACTTGTGAATACTCGGGTAAACGAATAAAAACCAATTTTAATATCAGGACTAATTCGATTTGTTACTCGCGTTCAAAACGATGTGACATTTTAAAGGACCGCTCAGGTACCAGCCCAGTACAATGCGAGAATGGCTGAGACTGTGCAGTTAATTTGAGTGCGAAGATTTTATCGTATCAACTGTCCATGCCGTTCTTCAGCGTTGTACTTAATTGCGCATAGTCCTGATATGTTCATGACGTATCAGAGCAAATTCTCGGCGGCCGCTCGGCGTCAAAAACAGAGCGGTGCGCACTGACATCATGAACGAGTACAAGATTGTAGATGAAACCTGCAAGGGTGTGCTGGAAGGTGAGAGGTTTGACAAGCAAGGGAGTAGACGAGCAATCGAGCAACGCGGCGTCAACAAGTCAACAATGTGAAACAAAGTCGTGACACAAGCATCATGCGCTGTGTCATCTTGGAGCATAATTTACTAAAAGAATATACTGAACGGTCCTGTGTGACGCGCTTGCTGTGCCATATGTACGAGGGGTGTTTCTGTGCACGTGTGACACTTGTACGTGTGGACGCTGTGTGCTTGAGACGTGGCAACATTGGGTGCATTCGGAAATCGCCAGATTGCCTGCTGGCCAATTAAGAGCCACTATATATTTGAGGTTCAGGATGGACCCTCCGAGGGCCCATCCAGCGCGCCAAACCGTCCACCAGATCGTTCTTCACAGCCAAACAAAGTCCTCAGATGCACTCAAGACTCAAAAGAGCTGCCGTAGCCTCCTCTGCGGCGGCTCAATCCACAGCTCTTCGCATATAGGTTCTACCCAAAAAGCGCCCTCAACGATCTAATTGCTCTCACATCGCTGCTCAGCACACTAAACACAGTTTGTATCATTCAAAATATGCAGAAAAGCACACATCATGGCAACAAATCCTACGGCATGAAACCGATAACGACTTGATCACTACGAAAAACTTTACACACAATATTGTTTTCAAGAAACATTACATTTTTTCACGCGACTTGACATAGCAATAACTACGGTAGTCCGTATCAAAGAACAAAATGTTGTCAGGGCAGAAACACACTCATACGATCAGTAAAATAAATAAGACTAGCACTTCACTTCTTCAAGTCCCGTTGCAAAGCATCTTAATTGTGTTCATTTTTTGAAATAGTGCTATAAACACTGAATGTTTGGATATAAAACGCGCTTAATGTCTTTCTCCTGTCTAAAAAGACAGAAAAAACTGTTCTTATCCAGGTTTGATGGCTTTTTTATAACAATCAAAAGCCATCATCGGCTTCGGTAGAAAAAAAGGCGGGTTTGTGCCTCTAATGGTATTTTGGGTGTCACTGATGGAAGACAGTTCAAATGCCAGTATCATGGAGACGCAAACCTGCAGAGTATGTACTTTAAAGGCTGTATTCAACAAGAAGAATTCTCAAACTGGTTCGTTTTTAACGTTAACGGAGAGATCATACATGCGGCCATAGTTTTTCTTGGCTGTTGGAATAACATAAAACTGGCGGTTTCTCTGGATTGTACAATAGAACACTAGTGGATGGTGTAAAGCCGCGTCATCTGGCACTTTGGAGAGATTTTGTGTTTTTCAACAAAAAAAACTTGAACAAACGGAAACATCGTAAAATCAAGAAAGACAAATGAGACTAATGACACCCCAGAGTCAAGAGAACTTGCCACCAATGACATCATATTGCAGCAAATTATGCCGAGTGAACGGAAAAGTTGGCAATGTTTTAATCCAGAGCCTGCGTAGGGATTATTATTTCCAAAGACTTGACAAAAAATTGACGCCTCTGCGATTGATCGACCAAAAATTTACTCCACCTCCTCGTAGTGTCGACTGGGCAGCGTAAGCTGGCTAGCGGAGTCAGTAACGGAGCGATCCCTGTTGAAGAGGGAAGTGATCAAGCTTCCGTAGGCCACTGATCTTTGTTTTGATGGTGGGGTTTTTCAAAATTCTTTGGATTTGTCTCAATTTTCTGAAAAATTTAAATTATCGGTGTTTCAAGACCAGGCGTTGCCTTTTGTTGGTGTACATTAATTTATAAAGACTATATTAGACAAAATACAAAGCTTAAGTGAGTTATTGTATGGGCTGTTGTCCAATGGGCTTTACTGGCGTTGCTTGTGTTAGAGTCCGGAAACGGAATTATGTAAAGACTTTTTTTGATTGAGTGACCAGGGGTTTTCCAACGTGCTTAAGATTATTTTTAGTGCAATCTGGGAGGTTGCGTGAAGTTTGTATCTGGCTGATGGTTCTTCATGCTTTTAAATCGAGTATTATAAGGGTTTTTGAAGTTGCATATCAAAATTAACGGTTTTTTGCGAAATTTGTGTTTAGTTTTTAAAGAGTTTTCTGAAAAACAATTATCCAAATTTTCTGTACCATGCGCCTTTCGTAATGACGCAAAACAGGGGTGCTTAAAGCACCAAGGTCTGTCCAGTAGTAACTGTGGGTAGTATTGTAGAGGCACGATTTTTAAGAACCTGGCGGATACGAGGCGCAGACCTAGTTTCACTTGTATAGGGGTCGAATGACGGTTGGATCTATTTAGGTCGCGCGCTCAGCCAGGGGTAGCCTTTCTAAAAGCGCAAGCCTGCATTACGGGTTAAAGTTGTTCCGAGGACGGAATCGTTTGACCGTTCTAAGATCTTATGGACCTACTACAAATAAAAATTTAAACTGCAGGGCTCTCGGGCGGAAAATTGAGGGTATGGGGGAAGATGCCTTGGGCATCGTAAGAGAAGCTTCTCGGGGTAGGCTTTTAGTTTACCTTGGAGAAAATTCACAGAGCAAAAATTCTCTCCTTCGTGTAATTAGAAATGATATTCCGGGGATCCCTAAAAAGGGGGAGACGGACGTCTTAATCCATAGCATTTAAGATAAAATATACCCATTAAGTGTCGGAGAGAGTGCGTCTAAAGCGGGGTCTTCTAAGAGAATAGCGAGTACTCGGGTTATAACCTTCTCGGATCAAAAACCTCGAGGGCGTTCTAAACGCGTGATAGGAGGCAAATAGGAGAAATCCTCGAGTGAATACGAGTTCGAGTCCGCTCCGAATTTCGACTCTGAGGAAGAGGCTACTACGCGCCCCAATGAAATGCAGAAATTTTTTTCTTTCATGGAGGGGTCGGAGACGACGCAGAAACCCATGACTAAAGACATCAAGGAATTGAAGGAGTCGCTGAAGAGCACAAAAAAGAATTCAAAGGGGGAGGATTTTCTTGTCGACATCAGACAGGCGATGGAAGGGGTTGTTGTCGATTCCGGCAATGACTCTGGCTCAAAGTCCGTCGATAAATATGAAAGAATTTCGAGCCTCGCGAAGAAGGCTTTGAATTCGAAGCGACAGAAGGCGAACAAGAAAATCTGGGTTGCCTCGCTAGCAAACCGTTTCCTGAACAATATGTTTCGGTTGACAGTCTTGAAAGGGAAGATATGCTCCGCAAGGCCCGGACGAATTAACCGACGGTCTCTGCGTGGGTTGAACCTCGTCATTTGACTGGCATTCGAAACTGCCGGGAAGCTGCAACACTACCGCGGGTTTTTGACTGCCTCTTCAGCTTGTTGGGCGTTGTGTGCGCTAAAAATGAGTTGGCGGTGGAGTTGGCAATTCTTGGGTTGACGGCAATGACAATGGTTGATAAGACTGGAAAATGGGAAGCGGCCAGAGAACTCGAAAAGGAGCACGGAGATTTTATAAGAGAGTCAATGAAGCGAAAGCTTCACAATTCGGCGAAACTTCGTAAGGAGTTTATGAAGAATAAGTCTGCCTTGCACAAGCAAGGAGACGGGAACGAAAATTAATATAAAAACAAGGACAACAACAACGGAAATTTTTAATTCGATGGGCATGCTGGACGTGCTTGTTATTTCAGGGGCGTCTGATACACTGGACGCGGATAAAAAGAAAGCAAGCGCACGAGAACGACATAATTGGAGACGCAAGAAGAACTCAAAGTATACTTGAGGGACTTCGAAGTGGGCTTATTTGCTTGTATGCCGGGCATTTCCACCCCGTTCTACCGGTACAAGAGAGAAACGCTGTCCAAAGCCTGGCGAGCAATATCTTGCAAGGCATCAAGGAGGACCGATTTCGCCGAAATTATTTCGTCGCGGAGCAGTCCGTAGGAGAGGTGGATTCTACGTTCGAATACAGTGACCCACATCAATGGGTCTGGCTGAATCCGGACCGAGTGTCATTGCCAGAAAATGGTCTGGCAGCCTCGGCTGGTATTATCCCATTACCATCAGGGATTATACAGCTACTATATATGACTAGAAACACTATCAGAGAAGATGAAGATGTGAAGTGTGCTAAGAAGCCGTTTTGTGGAGTGAAGGCGAAAAAATACAGTGCACTGAGTAGGAAGCTCTTGGAAAGCGGGTTAGTAGATATGAGGGAAAGAAAACCGAAAGTTGTGAATGGTGTTTTTGCGGTCCCAAAAAAGAGGGAAAACAAAGGCTCATAATCAACGCCCGGAACGATAATCTTCAGTTTATTGACCCTCCAAAGATCGAGCTTCCTAACCCAAGACATCTAGCGAGATTACACGTCCCGGCGGGACGAACGCTTTATGTTGGAAAGTCAGACATGGACAACCAATATCATCAAATGAGACTACCAGGATGGATGAACACTTTTTCGGTTTGCCACCAATCGATGTCGAACGAAAAAAATTATTCCCCGTCATGCTTTCAATGCCCATGGGGTGGTAACACTCTGTCTTTGTGGCTCAGAAAATCCATTTAGAAATCTTAGCTCGCGCTCAGCTCTCTATTGAGGACTGGGTAGCGGATTCAATTTCCGTTGGCGAATAAAAACATAGAGCTTAGGTGAACGATTATTTTTTGTTTGGAACAAGCAAAGAAGTGTATGAAAGAAATCTGCCGGCCGTAATAAAGGAGTCTGAGCGAAGCTCTCTGCCTTCACAGGCGAAAAATGTATCATGGCCGGCCTGCGGAAGAAGGAAGTACAGAAGTCTTGGGAATTGAGGTCGGAAAAAATGGCATATTGATGCCAAAGCGGGTAAAAATGAGAACGCTGATAACAATTACTGAAAACGTACTGAAAAAGAAGATATTGAAGGTGCAAGAAGTACAAATTATAGTTCGAAAATGGGCGTGGTTTATTCTCTTAAGGAGGCTGCTCTTTTCGGTTTTCGAAAGAATATATTCCATTACGTCCTCGACCAAAGATTATGTTGGTGGCAACGTGGTTAGCCGGAAGGAGCTGGAATTAATTTTAAAACTATCACCGTTGATCCAGATTAGTATTTCTACGCCGTTCAACAAAACAATCATTTGTACAGACGCAAGCTTAATAGGCAAAGGAGTAGTTTACATCGAATGCCGAGATCCTTCGAAAATTTGCGAGGGATCAGATCGGAATGAATGGATTGAAGAACAGGAGTGGAAATTTGCGATACGACATTGTTGGAAGAGAAAAACACCCGATACACATTCTAGAAGGCGAGGCAGTCATTCTTGGTCTGCGTCGGCTCCTTCGAAATCGAAATAATTATCAAACACGGATAATTTTGTTTATTGATAACCAGTCGCTTCTGCAAGCTTTTCCAAAGGGACGTAGCAGCAAACGAAGCTTTAACCGGATCTGCAGACGCGTTGCCGCGTTGGTACTCGTTTGTGACTTGACAATGGATTATTTTAATGTCCCTAGCGGGAAAACTCCAGCCGATGAACCGCCAGGGGCTTTTTGATCTAGCTCACCTACGGGTAAAAGCGGCAACACTGCAAGGATACCGTAAGAACCTTGGTTTTTTCGTGGAGTGCCTGGCACTGTAGAGCAACGCCCAGTTAGGGGATACTTGAAGATGCAACTCATAGAATGAGGGTTGAACCCTCCGAGGGTTATGACTATGATCCCCTCTAAGGTGTGCTGAGGTGGCACGGTTTTCTGGTTAGAGTTCGCCTGTGAAGAAAAGATTCGGATGGCCCATGGTTGGATTGGCCCCGTGGTACACGTGGCTTAATTTCGGCACCGATTTTCGGATATTTGTTAGAACGTTGGACTTTTGGGCTCTGACAGTGGGATCTCCACGTGTATGGCCCTGAGCAGGTGTGCACTGCTGTAATTAGTAGAGTTTAGTTAGCGGGCCCTACTTAGGGAGACGAGATCTCACAGTCCGAAGCTCAGAGTAAATGGGAACCAAGGTTGGTCTTCGATACCTTTAGAGGTTCTTCGTCGCCATCGTTTCGGCCTTACAACCCGGAACGGGCTCTGGTTAGCAACGCCTGCGTAGGGACACGACTCCACTTGGAGAGTGCCCACGTTTGGGTTCCGTTCAACCACCCCCTTGGGACCGCTCAGACGACCTGCGTGCACGATACCCCGTGGGGGTTCTGCTTACTTGTTGCGTGCTTTTTTTGTTTCCTTTCGAGGAAAGGTTTTCGCCCCTGTCTTGGGTTTCTTTTGTTGTTTCGCCCCTTTTCTGGTTCTCGGGTCCGGTGCCTGTTAGTTCCCGACCCTCGCCCCGTTTTTCCTCTTCGCCGGATTTTCCCCCATTCTTTGGGATACCCATACCCATTCCCGACCCAACGGTTTCTACCCCTCACCTCTGTCGGTACTGCCGGAATCCCCCTTGGGAGTTACACCCCACACTACGGGTGGAACGGAGGGCTCTGTCTCTGAGTCTGCCTCCCCCAGGGAGCAAGGCTTCGAACACCTTGAGAGCACTTCCCGTCGCCGGGTTTTGCTCCACAAGTGGTCTCCCGACTTAGAATCCGTTCTCGGACTTTTGGGTTGGTCATCCACGTGTTGGAATATCTCTTGGAAGAGGAGGCACCGTCGTGAAGATTTGTTGTAGTGGTCCCCTTTGGAAAGGGTGGAATTGGTTTTTGTTTTTGTTTTGTGTTACGTCATCCGTTCTCCGGGAATCTCGTGATCGAATTTCATCGTTACCCCGAATCGTCGGTGTCGTGGCTGCAGCATGTCGCCGATTACCCGTGGTTCCAGGACTGGATCGAACCGTCAAGCGAATTCAGTGCCCCCGGCCCCGCCTAGGTCGAGGAGCTCGATTCCCGAAGATCGGAACGATTCCGGTATCGATCAGGACACTCGGAGAGCACCCTCAGTGATTTCAGGTCCTCGAGAGGTCGTGGCTGTGGGCCCAGCTCCAGTGGTGGAGACCCCCTCAGCAGCACCCCGAAGTCGGGCCGACCCTGAATTACAGCGCCTGGAGACTCGAATCGATATCGCCAACCCGGCTCACGTCGAGCTCCTTCAGGAGGTTACTACCCTCCGCCGCAAGGTGGAGGACGCCCCGGTGCGGGGAATCGCCGATGATCTTCGTACCCTGAGGAGGGATGTGAACTCCCTTTTGGAAAGCTTTGGTACCCCTGGGGTCTTTATCCAGGAGTACCGGAGCCTCGTGGAGGAACACCGCGTGCGAGCGGGACGCTTCCGGGCTTGGCTGGACACCCTCGAGGCCATTATCCGTATGGACGGAGACACAGAAGCCTCGAAGGATAAACCCGACGTTTCGGAAGACGAAGAACACCGCTCCGCTAAACGGGACCGCTGCAAGTCCAAGAAGAGGGTTCACCTCCAAGAGGATTTATCGGATTCCGATCCCAATCGCTCGTCATCGAGTTCGTCCTCCGAATCTTCGGATAGTGAAGATGGACGCCGGTCATCCCAGGCGACTCGGTCGAAGGCTACTTACACCTCTCAAGGGGCAATCCGTATCCGGAAGAAGGGTAGGAAACACCTTGGATTAAGGGAGCTGAAGCCGACGAATCCTCTCTATCGGAAGCTGCTATCGTACCGCTATTACCGGTTGGATAACCCTTCGGGAGATCGAACATCCCACGGAACGGGTAAGGTCAAGGATTACTTCAAAAGGCTGAGCATCACCCTACAGAAGAGGGAGTTCACAGGAACAGACCCAATTCTGGTGCTCGATTTCCTTGCGAGGTTCGTCCAGGAGGCTGACATCCTCGGTATGAGTGAAGCGCAAGCGTATCTTGCATTACCCTATTTCTTAAAGGGGATGGCTGAATACCAGTTCAGCTCCATCCGTGGATCATCTCGAGCCTCGGAAGGGGGAGTCACGTGCTGGCCCGAAGCGGTGCAGTGCCTCTTGAGGTCATACGCTACTGGAAATGCGATTCAGGAAGCAATCCTTGCATTAAGGGATACGCGGCAGAAGCCGATGGAATCCGAAACGGTGTATTCAACTCGCTTGAATAAAGCGTTTCACCGATGCGGGAATGTATTCCCCGCCTACGAGAGATGCACCATGTTTGTGGATGGTTTGGACCCCTCGATAAGGGCATTGGTGGCCCGACATCGGGAAGAGAAGCGCAAGCTGACCTACTTGGAACTGGTTCAGTACGCCCAGACTGAGGGGGATACTCTCCGTGCCCGGCAGAACCGAAAGAGTCGGCCGACACGTGCACTCCTCGCCGATGGAGGTAACTCGTCTTTGTCACTCGCAGGAGGCCCTGCCCCTGTGGGGGTCAATGATAACATTCACTTCATGGGAAGTAACCCCGAATCTATGGGTACGTCTGAGTTGCCGTCGACATCCGCTCCGACTACGGATGAAGACCCTGCGCTCTATACCCAAGGACGGAGGGTGCCAGCCGCATCGCTACCTTTTGCGAATACCGCTGCTCGGTTCTCTCGCCCCGGATGGAGGGATACAGCACCACGTCGCGTGGATTCACGACCACAACCGAGCCCGGCAGAGCTGATTTGCTATTTATGTTACCTCCGTGGTCACAAAGCACCAGACTGCACATTTCCCCTGCGGGAGGGTTCACGAATTATCGCACAGTACGAGACTCTGACCCCTGAGGAGAAAGCTGGAGTCCCGAGTAGGTCCTATGAGGAACAAAGGATACTCCGAGCTCATCTTGCTGACAGGGATACAGAACTTGTACCCGCGAACGGGGAACAACCGGTCCCCTTCGAGGCAGCTGCACCGAATTCGGTGGGGTCCGCTTCGAAAAACTAAACTTGGGAGTCTCCCCTGCGGGAGGGGCGTCTTCTAAGCCGGAGTTGAAGACGCCCGAGGCGCCCCAGCTTCGCTCCCCAGCTGTGACTATCCTTTCAAGGAGAACGGCTGACACCGACGTTAACTCGGGATACTTTAGTGTCCTCCGTCGCCCGTGGATACGGTCCCGTAATCTCCGTATTCCGGATCGAGTTATGGTAATGGCCAAGCGGAATTATAAAGTATTCGCCGACTTCGGCCTGTCCAACCAGTTTATGGTTCGTCAAATATCTGTCCTGGATACAGGAGCCGCTCCTAACTTAGTTCATGTTGAATTGTTACCCCCGCTGCTCCGGGTTCAAGTTCGTACCGGTCCACGTTTGGATATCGCCGATGCGAACAACAACCCGCTACGGACACTGGGTACAATTTCCCTCATGGTGAGGTTAGGCTCTTATCTCGTTCAGCTAGAGTTTATTGTATGCAAGTCACTTGCAGCACCAGTCATACTGGGTTGTGACTTTTGCGACCGCTTCGTGGAAGCCATCCGTCCTCGGAATAGAACTGTGGAACTCGAAGACGGGTCTACGATCCCAATCGTTCGTAAACGCTTACAGGGAGCAGCGCGAACCCGCGTTCCTCTCCCTGTCGCGCAGGAATCTGTGAAGAAGGACCCGGTGTCTACACGGGTAAAGGTTGCGAAGTCAGTGGCTATCCCGCCAGAAATTCAGGTTTGGGTCACAGTTGTTACCAAGCGAATTGGTGTGCATGTGGTACAACCGAACCCGTCTCTGTATACGCGGCGTCAACTCGCCCTTTCGAATGGGGTTGTCTCCGTGGAACCGGATAAACCTTTCAAGGTTTTGGTAGCCAACTTTTGAAAGACAACGCAGCATTTGGTCAAACACCAGATCCTGGGTTCTGTTCTTCCACACCCGCATGCGGTCGTACCTACAAATATCTCTATCGCAGAGGTCCTTGGTGTGGCGGACCCTAAGGAGGGGGAGGAAACTGCCGAAATCCCGGAAGACGGTGAGCATACGACTGCAGCTCCACACGCTGAACACTTTAAACCTCAGGAGGTTACGGCCCCTATCACAGGAGCAGACCAGACGGATCCTGTTCAGGAATTGGAGAAATGGGATCTCAACCATGTACCCGCATCTCATCGGGAGAAGCTGAGGCACATGCTTCGTGAACTTACCCCCATGTGGGATGGTTCCCTTGGAACTATTGGGATTACAGAACACCGCATCGACTTGTTACCGAACACTCGGCCTATTGCCCAACACCCTTACAGGGCCGGACCGAAAGCTCGGGAAGAGGAGAAATCTCAGGTTGAGAAGATGCTTAAAGCGGGCGTAATTGAACCTGCCCAGTCCGCTTGGGCCTCACCAGTGGTGTTAGTTCCGAAACCGGATGGATCGTGGCGTTTCTGCATCGATTACAGACGCCTGAACGAAATAACCATTAAGGATGTGTACCCGATCCCTCGGATGGACGAATACATCGACTCCCTTGGGAGCGCTACTGTTTTCTCTACCCTCGACGCCAATTCGGGCTACTGGCAAGTCTCTATTAGGGAGGAAGATCGAGACAAAACGGCTTTCGTGTGTAATCAAGGACTTTTCCGATTCCGGAGGATGCCTTTTGGGTTGACAAATGCCCCCGCAACGTTTCAACGGGCAATAGACATTCTGTTGGCTCCCTTCAAGTGGAGGACGTGTCTAGTGTATTTAGACGACATTATTGTCTTCTCCAACAACCTGGATGACCACCTCGAACACGTCAGGGACGTAATGAAGATACTCCGCGACGCGGGAATCACCTTGAAACTCAAGAAGTGCGAGTCTTTCACCGAGTCGGTTAAATATCTGGGTCATATCATCCGTCCCGGACAGCATTCAATCGATGAAGTACGAGTGAAATCCTTGAAGGAAGCAAAACACCCGAAAACTCAAACGGAGTTGCGATCCTTCTTAGGTCTGCGTAACGTGTATCGCCGATTCGTCCCGAACTTTGCGGATATTGCCACCCCCCTCAACAGGCTCCTGACGAAGGGACAACCAGTTGAACTGGAACCTTTTGGCGACGCGGAAGCGTCTGCCTTCACGGCACTGGTGAATACCGTAACATCACCGCCAATCTTGGCTCTACCCAATCCTGGGCTCCCTTATGAAGTGGACACCGATGCTAGTGCAAACCAAGTAAGGTGTGCACTGTTCCAATCCTTTGAGGATGGTGAACGTCACCCTATTGGGTACTGGTCACGTTCCCTGAATGTCCATGAAAGGAACTACTCGGTCTCCGAGAAAGAATGTTTAGCCGTTGTGTGGGCCTTAGCTACACGTCGCCCCTATCTGATGGGTACTCGTTTCAAAGTCCATACGGACCACGCATGCTTGCGTTGGCTCCTGGAGATCTCCGAACCCTCGGGCCGCCTTATGCGCTGGCGTCTCCGACTGTCGGAATTCGACTTTGAGATCCTGTACAAGAAAGGGAAGCTGAACACTCAGGCTGATGCACTATCCCGCTTGGGAACAACAGCGGAAACGGAACCCTACGAGGACGATTACATCCCATGTTTTATGGTATCGGACCTCGAGGGAGGAGCTCAACCGCTGACGGATGATGTTTGTGACGATATACTCGTCAACGAGAGTCTGGATTTGCCGACCGGCTCTTTTATACCTATCTCTCCAGAGGAGATGATACGCGAGCAACAGCTCGACCCATTCTGTACACGGATTCGGGCTCGCCTCAACGGAGGATTTCAGTTACCTTTCGAGGACGACGATCAGGGTTACCTAATCAGGACCGTTGGACCTCGCCCGAGGATAGTGGTGCCGCACACCCTACAACAGAGGGTATTACACCTCACTCACTATGTGAAGGTTGGCGCCCACCCGGGGGGAAGAAAACTGTACCTCACGTTGAGAAGGGACTTTTACTGGCCGGCAATGGCATTCGATTGTTACGCCGTCAGACGGGCCTGCGCCAATTGCGCCAAGAATGACGTCAAACTTCGGAAGCACTCTAAGAAGTTGACGCTGTTCCCGGCACGGGCTCCACTCGAATTCGTGGCCATAGACATCCTAGGGGAGTTTATCAGGACGCCCCGAGGTCATCGGTATCTGTTTGTCATTTCTGACAGATTCTCTAAGCTAACGAGAACTGTGCCGCTGAAGCGGATCACCGCCGCTACCGTCGCGCAAGCGTTCGTGAACCATTGGGTGTTCGTATATGGACCGCCGGTGCAGTTGTTATCCGACAACGGAAGGCAATTCGCATCAAAGTTCTTTCAGGATGTATGTCGAATCCTTGATCTAAGGAATTTATTTGTTACTACGTATCACCCTCAGGGGAATGGCCAGGTGGAGAGGTTTAACCGCACGATACTCAACGCTTTGAGATCGTATGTTGCGGATCACCCCAAAAATTGAGACTTGTACACAGACGCTATCACGTATGCATACAACACCCAGATACATCGGGTTACATCGTTATCCCCATTTGAACTGGTACTGTCGAGGACACCGCCGCCGGTCGCCATCGAGTCTCAACCGACGCTGTCGACGTACCCGTCACCGGGATTGTACCGAGAAACCTGGAAGGAGTGGCTTACGAAGATGGTGCCGATAGCCCGGAAAGCAATGGACAAAGCTCAACGCGCCTACAAGAAGGACTTTGACAATCGGGTTCGCAAACCTCTACCTCAGGTGGAGCCCGACGACTTCGTCTTCCTTCGAAAGGAATACTACAATCCTGAAAAGGAACGTAGGCACAAGCTTTCGCCAATTGTGGACGGACCCTATCGTGTGGTTTCTGTAGACCCGGACACGGTGGTATTGGATATCGCTAACCGCCACGAACGGATCTCCAGGGACCGCATCACACGAGCGCCCAACCCAAATGTGGAAGTGGTGTCGGCACCTACGCCCTCCACAGGGGATGATTCAACGGAAGTTAACCCGTCAGGCGGAGATGCGAACATTCGTCCCGTTATACTTCCGCACCCGGAATGTGGTTTAACCGACCTACCGGAAACTTCGGATACTCCCGAACCTGGGCCCGCTCCCTCAAGGGCCCAGTCAACGAACTCTTACAGAGTTACTCCCCCACCGGAGGTAATCAAGCCTCCTGGCTCTCCGTCTCAGGAGGGGGAGGAGGACTTAGTTCCTTCGCAGCACGATGTTTCGGCGTCAGCCAGTCGCCCTAACAGAGAATCTAGTTCTCACAGTGAGACGGCGAGCCCGACCGAGCCGGCGACAGAGAAGTCACAACCCCAGCGAATGGATAGCGACATCACCGCCGACCCAGCCGAGCACGACGTCAGAAAAGATGACGAAACCCCGCCTAGGGAGAGTCGTGTGGAGAACTCCGCACCCGGAACGCCTACAGAGCCGACGATCACCCGCCGCCGCGGACGAGACACTGAGGCGTCGCACACTCAAACCCCGCTTTTTCGGGAACGAGCTGTGTCAGCGGACCCGCACGGGGAAGATCTCGACGATGAGGTTGACCAAATTTGGCTCTCCGTTATGGAATGGGAATAGGAACTTCTATGGAGACACTGGAACCCTCAGGAATGGGAAAGAAATGAGTGAGACCCGTCGGGGACAGCTCAGGAGAGTGCTAGCGCGTGTCGAAAGCGCCACCTCACATCCGCATATGCAGATTTTCCCGCACAAGGAACGGTCACCCCACACGGGGCGCACGCGCATTTGTGTGGCACACGTCGAATGGCACCGAGCCAATCAAAAGGCTCTGACAACCAACCGTCGCGCAAACCGCCTCCGTCGCACGGCGCGTTGCACGGGAGCAACCTTCGTCCCCGTAGCTCGGGTTGACGTTGAAGTCTTACCCCCCTGAGATTGGAGATGCTACCGCGTCACGGTTTCTCAACCGTCACGAAATCTAAGAACACCGTTGTTATCGGGAAGTTCTCAGCTTTAAGAAAAACCCAAAAGTGGGCCGTTGTGACTCCGTAGACGGAAGTTACAACGTAGCCCACAGGCCACTCGGCGCCGTTTGGACGAAGTGCTGAGACCCGCTCGCAACACGGAAAAGAACCCACCGGGGTGTGTCTAGACCCTACGTTGACACCTTCAAGGCAACTAGAGCGTTCCGAGATGGTAGAGAAGTCTGAACAGGGAAAAGTGTACCCGCAGGAATTCGTTATCGATCGCACCGTGCGTCACATCTACACCCCCGAGGCAGAAGTTCGCTACCAAGTCCGATGGTACGGATTCTCGCCTGATGAGGATACAGTAGAACCCATTGAGCACCTTCCGAGGTCTAAGGTTTTATCCTATCACTGACGCGCTCGGGTAACCTTGCCTCCAAGTCTGGATCGTGCCCAAGTCGGGTAAGCCACCACGGGAACTGGTGTGGATGGGACCTCGAAGTGAGGAAGATGTTGGACCTCTGAAGCGGAATTGAGGAGAGTATCTCGAAGAACACGTATTGAGAGGGAATGTCTGCTGGCCCTCGGCCTAGCGCCGTTAACCGGGGAACAGAGCACCGGTTATCGAGACAGTTTATGATGAAAAAAGGAAAAGAAGACCCACGAAGTGGAGAAGAAGATTAAGAAGAATATTGGACCCTAGGAAGGGAAGAAGATGAAGACGAAGATGAAAAAGATCCTAAGAAGGAATGAAGAAGATGAAGTAGAAGTTAAGATCCTAGGGAGGAAGAAGAAAAGAAGTTATGCAAATATCAGAAGTTTACTATTGTCGCCAAGCTTTGGACTCTACAATTGCCCGAAGGCGGAACTACGGAAAGCCCGAGGAGGGACCCGCCCCACCGTTGGGATTCTGACCCTGATGGTACGCCGAGGCGAAAGCCAACATCTGGCTCACATCCGTCATACCCGGGGGAATCGGAATTCCCGCGTTCACGAGGCCTTGTCGCACACTATCTGCTTGCGGATTGGCAACTGGCGTCTGCGCAAGGGTGTCCACACCCCACCCGGGGGGAGCAGATGAACCGCCACCGGATGCATTCGCCGCCGCAGCTGAGGTCGTTCCCACTGGTTGGAAGGGTGCAAATGGCTCCACAGGGAGTACTCCACTAGGAGCTGGCGTGTCGTTATCCAACACTGGATCGTCCAGGTCTACTGGAGGCTCGTACTCGTAATCGTCGGTATAACTGAACCCCGTCGGGTGTCCCACCGGCATTGGTCGAGGCGAGTCCATCAGCGCCCGTGCTTGCGCCGCACTGATGCGAACCTCTTCGAAGGGATTGTAATAGACCTAGTTACCGGAGCCCGGATCGTACCGGCCAGGAGACTTGTTTCGCGCGGATCCTTCCCCTGCGGGGTGATTTTCCACTGGAACTCGATCCCATTGGGTGTTGTCGATCACGTCCAAGATTGGATACAGGTCCTGCACGTTGCTGACCGAACCCAACGCTGGGACAAGGTCGATTTGACGCATGATGGTCCGTAGCATCGGAGGAATATACCAGATACGGAAATGGTCATGAGCATCCCAGAGGAGGTGCGCCGCTACGCGGGCTGCCCACTCGGCTGCAACGAGGGCCCAGTATCCCGAGTTCGGGTCGTGCATCAAACGAGACCCGATATAGTAGATGCACGGGGGCAGTTCAGCAAAGCACCCTTGGGGGACCTCGACCTTACTCCACCAAGCTGGAAGGGGCACGAATCGCCCAACCTTCGCCGTGTTACGGATACGCTCCAGTTCCACGTGAGGATACGGGACAAGGAACCCCAAACGGGAGCGCGAGCGGCGCTCGAAGCGCACGCGCCGATCGAACCCATACTGGGTAAACTGCCGTTGAAGGTACCTGAATTCAGCCCGAGAGATGGGACGACTCCATTGGAGCATATGTTCTCGAAGAGGAAAACCCGGTCCGCGGAACTCGGCTTCGGGAAAGGCTGCCAGGTTATCCCCGTAGGAGACCTCACCGTACGTGCGGTAATAGGCGACATAGAACCCGTACTCCGGGGGAACCAGATGGTCAAAGCGTGACCTCTTCAATCTCTGATAGGCCAGAGCCGCCATCGCTGCGCGCGCCTTGTCCAGGGATTCCCCGCGACCGCGGTATAGATACTGAGGCTCTATAGCTACCCGCGCCCTCCACTCGGGAGAACGTACAACCTCGACAGGTAAGCCACCCGGCAATAAGCCGTCCTCCACGTAGGAGTCGATGAGCTCATCGTCGCGAACCGCTGTCGGATGGAACCACGGAGCGCGGGAATATATCACCGGATCGGTAAGGGGACTCCACCTTCGAAAGGATTCGTTTGAGATCCAACCTCTGGAGTTTGCTAACAAGGGCATCGCATGAGCGGAGTTCCACGCCACCGCGTTAATGTCCAAATCCTCGTGAGGATGTCGGTTGCTCGCCGAGGCGGAAGGTTCGGTACCCGACGGAGCCGCATCAAAACCGGAGAGATATCCACCCTGCTGGGGAGCTTCGTTGTCCGCCGGCGCGGAGGCCGACGGCCCCGAGATTGGGTTGATGACTTATGGGTTCATTCCCTTGAGAGGGCTGGTCGAGACTGCTGTTGCGAAAAGTTGCTTATCGCCGAAAGTCGGAGGAGTAGAAGAAAGTTGTACCGATGTGCCGGTTTTGTGGCGATCCTCAGAAGTGGTGAAGGACCCCATTGGGAGAGAAGTATATATAGTGACCGGAAAGCGAGACACCCGCGGCTCGGAATGTTCTTCCTCGTCTTAAGGAGGGGAAGATGTAGAGCAACGCCCAGTTAGGGGATACTTGAAGAAGCAACTCATAGAATGAGGGTTGAACCCTCGGAGGGTTATGACTATGATCCCCTCTAAGGTGTGCTGAGGTGGCACGGTTTTCTGGTTAGAGTTCGCCTGTGAAGAAAAGATTCGGATGGCCCATGGTTGGATTGGCCCCGTGGTACACGTGGCTTAATTTCGGCACCGATTTTCGGATATTTGTTAGAACGTTGGACTTTTGGGCTCTGACAGTGGGATCTCCACGTGTATGGCCCTGAGCAGGTGTGCACTGCTGTAATTAGTAGAGTTTAGTTAGCGGGCCCTACTTAGGGAGACGAGATCTCACAGTTCGAAGCTCAGAGTAAATGGGAACCAAGGTTGGTCTTCGATACCTTTAGAGGTTCTTCGTCGCCATCGTTTCGGCCTTACAACCCGGAACGGGCTCTGGTTAGCAACGCCTGCGTAGGGACACGACTCCACTTGGAGAGTGCCCACGTTTGGGTTCCGTTCAACCACCCCCTTGGGACCGCTCAGACGACCTGCGTGCACGATACCCTGTGGGGGTTCTGCTTACTTGTTGCGTGCTTTTTTTGTTTCCTTTCGAGGACAGGTTTTCGCCCCTGTCTTGGGTTTCTTTTGTTGTTTCGCCCCTTTTCTGGTTCTCGGGTCCGGTGCCTGTTAGTGCCCGACCCTCGCCCCGTTGTTCCTCTTCGCCGGATTTTCCCCCATTCTTTGGGATACCCATACCCATTCCCGACCCAACGGTTTCTACCCCTCACCTCCGTCGGTACTGCCGGAATCCCCCGTGGGAGTTACACCCCACACTACGGGTGAAACGGAGGGCTCTGTCTCTGAGTCTGCCTCCCCCAGGGAGAAAGGCTTCGAACACCTTGAGAGCACTTCCCGTCGCCGGGTTTTGCTCCACAGGCACAACAACCAGTCGCTCGCCGTCGATGTCGAAACGCCGAAGAGGTTGATAAATTGTTCACGAGGTATTGCATTGATCTTTTGCATGGTAATCAGCAATTGAAGGCAGGAGGTGTAGGTCAGGCAGAATCATCGTTGGAATTTTTCCTCCCCGAACTCAGCGGGAAATTGGTACTGGCAAATCAAAGTAAACAGGGCGGGACAGCGTCGCGCCCTAACCTTCATTTTGGCGTATGTACGGAAATAGTTGTATACGGATTGGCATTGGAACGCTTTATTCAAGCGAGTTGAATACACCGTTTCGGTTTCCATCGGCTTCTGCCGCGTATCCCTTAATGCAAGGATTGCTTCCTGAATCGCATTTCCAGTAGCGTATGACCTCAAGAGGTACTGCCCCGCTTCGGGCTAGCACGTGACTCCCCCTTCCGAGGCGCGGGATGATCCACGGACGGAGCTGAACTGGTCTTCAGCCATCCCCTTTAAGAAATAGGGTAATGCAAGATACGCTTGCGCTTCACTCATACCGAGGATGTCAGCCTCCTGGACGAACCTCGCAAGGAAATCGAGCACCAGAATTGGGTCTGTTCCTGTGAACTCCCTCTTCTGTAGGGTGATGCTCAGCCTTTTGAAGTAATCCTTGACCTTACCCGTTCCGTGGGATGTTCGATCTCCCGAAGGGTTATCCAACCGGTAATAGCGGTACGATAGCAGCTTCCGATAGAGAGGATTCTTCGGCTTCAGCTCCCTTAATCCAAGGTGTTTCCTACCCTTCTTCCGGGTACGGATTGCCCCTTGAGAGGTGTAAGTAGCCTTCGACCGAGTCGCCTGGGATGACCGGCGTCCATCTTCACTATCCGAAGATTCGGAGGACGAACTCGATGACGAGCGATTGGGATCGGAATCCGATAAATCCTCTTGGAGGTGAACCCTCTTCTTGGACTTGCAGCGGTCCCGTTTAGCGGAGCGGTGTTCTTCGTCTTCCGAAACGTCGGGTTTATCCTTCGAGGCTTCTGTGTCTCCGTCCATACGGATAATGGCCTCGAGGGTGTCCAGCCAAGCTCGGAAGCGTCCCGCTCGCACGCGGTGTTCCTCCACGAGGCTCCGGTACTCCTGGATAAAGACCCCAGGGGTACCAAAGCTTTCCAAAAGGGAGTTCACATCCCTCCTCAGGGTACGAAGATCATCGGCGATTCCCCGCACCGGGGCGTCCTCCACCTTGCGGCGGAGGGTAGTAACCTCCTGAAGGAGCTCGACGTGAGCCGGGTTGGCGATATCGATTCGAGTCTCCAGGCGCTGTAATTCAGGGTCGGCCCGACTTCGGGGTGCTGCTGAGGGGGTCTCCACCACTGGAGCTGGGCCCACAGCCACGACCTCTCGAGGACCTGAAATCACTGAGGGTGCTCTCCGAGTGTCCCGATCGATACCGGAATCGTTCCGATCTTCGGGAATCGAGCTCCTCGACCTAGGCGGGGCCGGGGGCACTGAATTCGCTTGACGGTTCGATCCAGTCCTGGAACCACGGGTAATCGGCGACATGCTGCAGCCACGACACCGAAGATTCGGGGTAACGATGAAATTCGATCACGAGATTCCCGGAGAACGGATGACGTAACACAAAACAAAAACAAAAACCAATTCCACCCTTTCCAAAGGGGACCACTACAACAAATCTTCACGACGGTGCCTCCTCTTCCAAGAGATATTCCAACACGTGGATGACCAACCCAAAAGTCCGAGAACGGATTCTAAGTCGGGAGACCACTTGTGGAGCAAAACCCGGCGACGGGAAGTGCTCTCAAGGTGTTCGAAGCCTTGCTCCCTGGGGGAGGCAGACTCAGAGACAGAGCCCTCCGTTCCACCCGTAGTGTGGGGTGTAACTCCCAAGGGGGATTCCGGCAGTACCGACAGAGGTGAGGGGTAGAAACCGTTGGGTCGGGAATGGGTATGGGTATCCCAAAGAATGGGGGAAAATCCGGCGAAGAGGAAAAACGGGGCGAGGGTCGGGAACTAACAGGCACCGGACCCGAGAACCAGAAAAGGGGCGAAACAACAAAAGAAACCCAAGACAGGGGCGAAAACCTTTCCTCGAAAGGAAACAAAAAAAGCACGCAACAAGTAAGCAGAACCCCCACAGGGTATCGTGCACGCAGGTCGTCTGAGCGGTCCCAAGGGGGTGGTTGAACGGAACCCAAACGTGGGCACTCTCCAAGTGGAGTCGTGTCCCTACGCAGGCGTTGCTAACCAGAGCCCGTTCCGGGTTGTAAGGCCGAAACGATGGCGACGAAGAACCTCTAAAGGTATCGAAGACCAACCTTGGTTCCAATTTACTCTGAGCTTCGGACTGTGAGATCTCGTCTCCCTAAGTAGGGCCCGCTAACTAAACTCTACTAATTACAGCAGTGCACACCTGCTCAGGGCCATACACGTGGAGATCCCACTGTCAGAGCCCAAAAGTCCAACGTTCTAACAAATATCCGAAAATCGGTGCCGAAATTAAGCCACGTGTACCACGGGGCCAATCCAACCATGGGCCATCCGAATCTTTTCTTCACAGGCGAACTCTAACCAGAAAACCGTGCCACCTCAGCACACCTTAGAGGGGATCATAGTCATAACCCTCGGAGGGTTCAACCCTCATTCTATGAGTTGCATCTTCAAGTATCCCCTAACTGGGCGTTGCTCTACAGTGCCAGGCACTCCACGAAAAAACCAAGGTTCTTACGGTATCCTTGCAGTGTTGCCGCTTTTACCCGTAGGTGAGCTAGATCAAAAAGCCCCTGGCGGTTCATCGGCTGGAGTTTTCCCGCTAGGGACATTAAAATAATCCATTGTCAAGTCACAAACGAGTACCAACGCGGCAACGCGTCTGCAGATCCGGTTAAAGCTTCGTTTGCTGCTACGTCCCTTTGGAAAAGCTTGCAGAAGCGACTGGTTATCAATAAACAAAATTATCCGTGTTTGATAATTATTTCGATTTCGAAGGAGCCGACGCAGACCAAGAATGACTGCCTCGCCTTCTAGAATGTGTATCGGGTGTTTTTCTCTTCCAACAATGTCGTATCGCAAATTTCCACTCCTGTTCTTCAATCCATTCATTCCGATCTGATCCCTCGCAAATTTTCGAAGGATCTCGGCATTCGATGTAAACTACTCCTTTGCCTATTAAGCTTGCGTCTGTACAAATGATTGTTTTGTTGAACGGCGTAGAAATACTAATCTGGATCAACGGTGATAGTTTTAAAATTAATTCCAGCTCCTTCCGGCTAACCACGTTGCCACCAACATAATCTTTGGTCGAGGACGTAATGGAATATATTCTTTCGAAAACCGAAAAGAGCAGCCTCCTTAAGAGAATAAACCACGCCCATTTTCGAACTATAATTTGTACTTCTTGCACCTTCAATATCTTCTTTTTCAGTACGTTTTCAGTAATTGTTATCAGCGTTCTCATTTTTACCCGCTTTGGCATCAATATGCCATTTTTTCCGACCTCAATTCCCAAGACTTCTGTACTTCCTTCTTCCGCAGGCCGGCCATGATACATTTTTCGCCTGTGAAGGCAGAGAGCTTCGCTCAGACTCCTTTATTACGGCCGGCAGATTTCTTTCATACATTTCTTTGCTTGTTCCAAACAAAAAATAATCGTTCACCTAAGCTCCATGTTTTTATTCGCCAACGGAAATTGAATCCGCTACCCAGTCCTCAATAGAGAGCTGAGCGCGAGCTAAGATTTCTAAATGGATTTTCTGAGCCACAAAGACAGAGTGTTACCACCCCATGGGCATTGAAAGCATGACGGGGAATAATTTTTTTCGTTCGACATCGATTGGTGGCAAACCGAAAAAGTGTTCATCCATCCTGGTAATCTCATTTGATGATATTGGTTGTCCATGTCTGACTTTCCAACATAAAGCGTTCGTCCCGCCGGGACGTGTAATCTCGCTAGATGTCTTGGGTTAGGAAGCTCGATCTTTGGAGGGTCAATAAACTGAAGATTATCGTTCCGGGCGTTGATTATGAGCCTTTGTTTTCCCTCTTTTTTTGGGACCGCAAAAACACCATTCACAACTTTCGGTTTTCTTTCCCTCATATCTACTAACCCGCTTTCCAAGAGCTTCCTAATCAGTGCACTGTATTTTTTCGCCTTCACTCCACAAAACGGCTTCTTAGCACACTTCACATCTTCATCTTCTCTGATAGTTTTTCTAGTCATATATAGTAGCTGTATAATCCCTGATGGTAATGGGATAATACCAGCCGAGGCTGCCAGACCATTTTCTGGCAATGACACTCGGTCCGGATTCAGCCAGACCCATTGATGTAGGTCACTGTATTCGAACGTAGAATCCACCTCTCCTACGGACTGCTCCGCGACGAAATAAATTCGGCGAAATGGGTCCTCCTTGATGCCTTGCAAGATATTGCTCGCCAGGCTTTGGACAGCGTTTCTCTCTTGTACCGGTAGAACGGGGTGGAAATGCCCGGCATACAAGCAAATAAGCCCACTTCGAAGTCCCTCAAGTATACTTTGAGTTCTTCTTGCGTCTCCAATTTTGTCGTTCTCGTGCGCTTGCTTTCTTTTTATCCGCGTCCAGTGTATCAGACGCCCCTGAAATAACAAGCACGTCCAGCATGCCCATCGAATTAAAAATTTCCGTTGTTGTTGTCCTTGTTTTTATATTAATTTTCGTTCCCGTCTCCTTGCTTGTGCAAGGCAGACTTATTCTTCATAAACTCCTTACGAAGTTTCGCCGAATTGTGAAGCTTTCGCTTCATTGACTCTCTTATCAAATCTCCGTGCTCCTTTTCGAGTTCTCTGGCCGCTTCCCATTTTCCAGTCTTATCAACCATTGTCATTGCCGTCAACCCAAGAATTGCCAACTCCACCGCCAACTCATTTTTAGCGCACACAACGCCCAACAAGCTGAAGAGGCAGTCAAAAACCCGCGGTAGTGTTGCAGCTTCCCGGCAGTTTCGAATGCCTAACTGGGCGTTGCTCTACAAAAATGAGCATCGGAAAGCTTTAGTAACTCCGTCACACACTTTGAGCGTGGACGAAAGTATGTCACGTTGTTCTAGACTTGGTGGTATCTGGATTGAAATTGGACTTCCCCACAACACTTCTTTTGATAGATATTCTGAAAATGGTTGTGAATGAAGATAGTGTGCTGTGGAAGAAGTGCAATTATTGTCAAAATAGAAATCTTTATGGGAGCTACGCAAGCAGATGTACAGCCTTTTGAATCGGACCATGAGCATGGAACAGCTGTTTTTATGAGACTTGTTCAAAATTGGTTGGCAGCTGATCGAATCGTTTTGTAACGATTTATATTTTGCATCTGTTGAAACAGCCGAAGAACTTTCAAAAAGAGAAATGCGACTTATTGGGGTTGTAAAAACAGCCACCAGAAGGATTCCTATGAAACATCTTTCCGAACTTACGATGAAGGCACGAGGCCAGCACGTGTCCATGGTCACGAAACTGCCTGAATTGGATCGGAAGATGGTGTCTGTGCTCTGGCTGGACCATGGGAGGAGATATTTCATCAGCACTTGTAGCAGTACCCAATCAAGCACTCCTATTTCTCGTGAAAGATGGAGGATAACTGATGGAATAACAAGGAGAATTCCTCTTTTTAATGCTATTCCAGAGGGTTGCAAGGTATACTATTCTTGTTGTTCAAGAATTGACAGGCGTAATAGGTCACCCCAACATGATCTCAATATAGAAAAGAAGTTCAAAGTGAAAGAATGTTTTTTAGAGTGAATCCTTCTTTGCTGCAATGTGCGTGGTTGATGCTTGGAATCTGTACAAGGGTGCACACGGAAACACATTGAATCTTACACCGCATAGTTTCTATTTTAGTCTCACAGACGAACTAATAGACAACAACTGGGATTCTATTCGAACTATGAAAATAAAATGTAAGAAGGTAGATGAAATCGAAAACCCCTATATGGTTTGTATTGGAATTCATTTAATGGAGACCAATCGAAAACGAAGGAAATTTGATCGTTCTTTGATGTCCTAAACCTGTTCAGGACGATGCAAAGTCTGCAAAACCACTTGCAAATCAAAATTTTTTTGTGTAGAATGCAAAAAGTACAATAATATAGATGTTTAGATATGTCACAGTGGAATTGGTTGTGATTGTTTTCTAGATCATCTGCGTGACATCACATTTCGAGCAACATTTAGTCAACAACATGATTTTTGTGTGTCAACATGCGTTTTTAAGGATTTTTAGAGTCATGTTTTAAAAGCATAAAACAAAAGTTCAATTTACATGAAGCACCCTACTAATTCTATCCGCTTTATTCAACTTGCTAGATATATTTTGGTCTCTGATGAAGCTATCCCTTTAGCAAATGTGACCTCATTCTGTCTGCTGTCGAAGAGAACGCAAATGCATTCTTCGACCATAATAATTTTTAGAATTAGTCGAGCTTTCGTAGAAGTTTTTGAGTTACACTGAACTCAGCGAGGTTTGAACCCTGTGTTTATCAGTCTTTCAGTAGTCGTGGAACGACTGAGCTGCTGTTACTGAAGACAACTGTCAAAAGAATGTAGTTTAAAGTAGGAGAGACATGGTTAGAGAATTAGTTTATTACTTAAAAAATAGAATACGCCACCGCAGCATGAAAACCAGCGATTATTACTAATTTTTTGGAAAATGAACTGGACTCAACTGAGACCGAGCTGGCCTCGTGTGAGGCCAGCCTGCCGGGCATGTAGACACCAAAGGCTTTCGAAAGGATCACATTACTGGAAACATGGCAACGTTTGTGACATTTCGCTCGATTTTCCTACTGCACATTTCTCGCTTGAGACGAAGCAGAGAGCCTTTAAAAAACTTCTTTAAACCCCACACTCATTCAGGCAATCACTTCCCGGGTGTGAACCATACTTTTATCGACGTTTTTCTTTAAAGAAAGTACCTATTTCTTGACCACATTGCAAATTAAAGCTCCTTGATTGGAAAGTACAGCAGCACTATCGCCTGCAGACCTTATTGATTTCGCGATGATCCCGCCAAACTTCGTCATTGTTTCAACAATACTCCCTAAACTTCGTCATTGTGTCAACAATACTCCCTAAAGTTTCTTCTGCCTTCGGACGTTAATCTTGCAGCTCTGCCAAAGCAATCGGGTGTCTTTTCTCTCTTGTTCCGATTCCGGCATCTTCTCGTTGTTTCGTGTCTTCTTCTCTTTCTTTCGACTCATTTGCACCGACTTCCTCATCCTCTGCAAGTGTAACAGCTATTGTTTCTTGAATATTACGTGCAATAAGCTTCGCACGCCTTATGTCCGGTGATCAGGAATGTTTCCCCGTTACGTTTTTGGCCTTTTAAAGCTTATAAAACTTGTTTTAAAGAAAGTCTTAAGCTGTAGAGGGGCGAGCGTTTGCTTTGATCTACTTTCTCGTATTATTTCCGACAGCAGTTCTACCAGATTGCACAGATAGGTTCAATTTCTTCTACAGTATCAAGAAAGCCTTTGACATTAATCCTGTTGTAGTTCGGGGCACCACCTCTTCCTTTCTCGGTATTCCCTATAAACAGTGAAAAATGCCAAACTTGGTTCGGGGGAAGTACATATTTTGGCCAAGAGCGCCCATCACTGTCCCACACGTATACGCAGTATGACCTCAATACCAGGCACCATTTTTCGTAATTTTTTTCTGTCCCCATGTAAGGCCTGTAACAAACCGCATTTGTGTATCTGCTTGGACACTAACCAAAATAAAAACTTCGTCGTCTAGTCGCTGAGCCAGGCTCATCAAAATACGTTTACCTTGCCACAAAAATGGTGTACTAGTACGTAGTTTTCCCGAATTTGTACGCACCGTGCTCACTGGCCACCATCGCGCGCCGTTAGGGCGCTGGCCGCATTTTTCACTGGCTTTCCGCGACGCACAGTGCCGAGCATCCCATCACGTCGCGCTGCACGAACTTGGCGTCGCCGTTAGTGGGCAGTGCCTCAGCCGCCGCCGATGCCAGCCGTGCCCCCGACATCCACGCTCCCACCTCCGCCGCCGCCACCACCACGACTACCACTAGAAACACCCCACCACCTGCATCACCAGCGTCAGTAGCCTCTCGAGAGAGAAGATCTCCCCCGGCCACGCCGCACGCATCGCCAACGTCATCACCCCAGTTGTCGACAGCGTCAGCGTCAGCTGAGCTACCGCGAACTGCCCCCCGCTCGGGCCGCCCTAGATCGCCGTGCTGGGGCCTACAGCGTGTGAGATACGTTCCCGTCTCATATCTTGCTCGACTGCAGCTCCTCCGATACCGGGTCATCGGGCGTGTCGTCTTGCACCTGCGCCACCTCGCGCAGAATCAAAACCTGCAGCCCGTAGCACTCTTTGATGTCCACCGTCGCGTCCTGGAACCTGTTGTTCCGGATTACACCCACCACCTTTCCGAACAACCCGTTCGTCAGAGTCACATACTGCCGCAGTCGTGAGAGGTACATGTTATCCGGGCTCTTCACTATCACAAATTACAACCTCTTGATCTAATTCTCATAAAAATCTTTGAATTACAAGAACTCAAGTTCCTGCTCCCTTCCATTGTCCAACGTTAACCCTAAGCCTTGTTCCGAGTTGGGTGTGCCACTTTCATGCGCATCTCACTCAGCTGCTTCTGTGTGAGGTTCAAGTACGCCGCTGCCCCACTCAAGTTGGAGCTCCCTTGTCGCGAGCTCTGCAGTCTTGATCTCAATGCCCCTCTTCCCTTAGCACTTTTCCCGAGCTCACCTCTTTCAAGTACCCGGATGGGCATTTCGGTAGCACCGCCAGCACGATTTCTTTCTTCATCACTTCGTACACGTCCAGCCAGATCCCGATCATGTTCTCCTCGCCAACCTCCATGCCCTGTCGAAGGCGTTGCCGTGAGGTACCCCCCGAGTACGATGCCATCGGCTCTGGAGTAAGGTCGTAAAAGTCCAAGAGGTCCTGCAACTGTTGCAGCGCTGCAGTATCCGGTGGTCGTTGCACGGCGTTGATCGTGATTTTAACCAGGAAGTACAGAGTCTCCGTGGTGTATAAGATGCTAAGGTCCGGTGTTAGACTGGCAAGCGCCGCCGCCGCTTGTAGAAAGGAGACATTGCTAAATACTGTCTCAGCTACCAAAACTGGCGATTTCGAAGCAATTGGTAGGCTCCTCGTTATAGCATTGTCCGTAGTCCTTGGCTTTATTTCCATCTTTCAAGTCGTCGTCGGTGATGCCAAAGTCTCAAAATCCAATAGATTGGGCAAGTCCATACCACCACTAAACTATAAAGCAGGTCTCCGTTTGATTGGCAACGTGCTGGCATTTGGGAAGAACCTCTTGGACTTGGTATAGGAAGGATATGTCAAGAAGAGGGAGGGTTTCACTGTGCGGCTGTTGACAACGTGACTCAAGTTCCTCATCGTCCCAGAGACATTTGAGGCTTTCTTCAAAGCTTCGGAAACAGATATGTTCTGTTCCACAACTGGACGAGAGCGACCCATACAAGTTTAGCATCCCAGTATTTGGGAAAGATGTTGTTAACGATACCACCCTCGAAAGCCGTCTGCAACATTTTCGCATCCTGTCGATAACCCTAAGGGTGAAAATGTGAGGAATATACGTCCCACTTTTGATCAAAGAAGTTGAAATATTTTTCGCTGATTGGGGTGATTAAGGGGAGGTTGTTCTTTTTTCCGAGTTAAGCAACCTTATCATTTTCACTAGTTCCTGCTGAATTATGGGTCGCGAAACCCAAGAGAATCCCGTCGGAGAGGGTATCACATCTTATTCATGACCTAGACCAAGGCATGGGACCAATTTCAGTGCTCGCAAACTGGTTACCCACAAAAGCTCAGAGAGCGCGTGATCGTGCACGTAAGAAGATGGGCGAGTTGTTCGAACTGATCATCTGAGCTCGCCATACGGGCCAAGGCCTATCAAATACTGAGTATACCGAATAAAACAGTCCATAAGAAGATAATACAGGGCTACGTGCCAGGTGTTATATGTAAAACCAGTCTCTATAAAAAAACAGAAACTTGGTAAGTAGAAATGAAACGACAGGGGAAGAACCCGGTTCGTGACGGTTGTATAGTTCTTAACGCAGACATTAAAAACAAGTGATCGTCGCTGGAGACTCTTCCAAGTAATGTACTTTGCATCGAGCCCGAAATGCGTCATCTAATGTTTCACTGCGTAGCAGACCTTGCAAGCAACTGAGGAGTATAAACCAGACATGCAAAAGGCTTAGGTTGTTCCAAAGTACTACAACTTCATTGTTGAAGTTTGGAGCGCTATTCCAAAAGTAAGAAGAGAAAACGCAACATCGGAGGTGAGCAGAAAGTTCGTGTTCAACAACAATAAGTGACAGGAGCTTAGCATACATATCCAACGCTTCGCCAGCAAGGTCAGAGCTACCAAATACTGTTACCAGAGCCCTTGTTGAGCTTGTCTTTCCAGTAATCCCATTTGCTTGCCTCGATAGTTTGGCGATTCACTGCCTCATCGCCATCACTTTGTTCTTCCTCTTTCCGTCGTTTTGCAG
Organism: Agarophyton chilense; assembly: GCA_030374765.1. Lineage (NCBI taxonomy): Eukaryota > Rhodophyta > Florideophyceae > Gracilariales > Gracilariaceae > Agarophyton > Agarophyton chilense. The sequence continues at coordinate 1,055,556 of JARGXX010000138.1, forward strand.
CGATATATTTCTTTCTCTTCTCAGTTGAAGCTGTTGTCAATATTTGAGCCTCATTCTCACCCCACTGCTCATTACTATACTTGGGAAGGGAGTGGCTTGGTCTGAACACCTTATCTCTCTCTTTTTCTATTTGGTTAACGAATCGAAAAATGCTTGGCATATATGGGAGGACAGAAGTTGACGCTCTCTCACGTGCTTGATCTGCTTTGACTCTCGGATCGACACCCTTCGCAGTCGGTCGTTCGACAAAGCGCAAAATGGCGATTTCTTTCTGCAAGGAAGAAAACAGATCCAGCGCACGGCGCACAGCAGACTGACGCACAAGCAGGGAGGCTCGATGTAGATCAGTGTCGCCTTGATTGGTGATGGAACACTTCTCAAGATAATCCATAAGAAGACTCAACCTGTTCTCCGCGGTGTTCACCGTTTTGAAGGTCGAAATCTTCTCCTCGCGCTCCCTAGTAGGTGATTGCACAATCTCCGGTGAATTGAGCGGTACCCCCTCCTTTTGCGTCTCTGTGTGCAATGCATACGAATCATTGTCGGAGAAAATCGTTTGAAGTTTTGCATCGCACTGCACGCGTTTGTCAAGTCGCTGTACAGCTGGACCCTGCCACGCATGCAGAGCCATGGCGTGCAAGTACGAAACCAGGAGGCACTTGATGCAAGAGGTGGGCACCTCATCAAAAGTCTCATTGCGTGAGAACAAACTAGTGATTCGCTGCGCATCCAAGAAGATCTGCAGCCTCTCGATAGCGGCGTCATCCACCTGTGGGCTTTCGGGCTCGGGTCGCGTGAAGCGCGAGCACGTCGGCAGCGCGACATCGGCGAGGAACGTTTGTGCCCGCCGTGGATTCTCAGCAGTGATGATGGCAGTGACTGAGCGTGCGGAGAGTGAAGGACAATGCCCTTCAAGGGGGTTTCTTCCCAGGACTTAGAGATTTTGCTCGCGTGAGGACTGGCTTGGTCTTTGACAAGCTATACCTCTATTGCGTGCCGATGGCCGGTTAGAACCGGAGGTGCACACTGGTGGAACACTTGGACTGCACGGATGCCGACGCTCGAGTGCGAGGCGTGCCACACGTGGCCCGGATTCTACCTAATGGTTAGTATTATTTAGTAATTTTCAGTATTTATTTAGCTAAGCTATCGCTATTTAGTGTCTATTTTTTGGGCGCGCGCTCACTGTCAGGGGCCGCGCGCCACACTACTTAGGTGGTTGAGCACTGATCCCCAGTAAACACCCTCTTCGGAGATCAAAAAGGGGAAAGTCTTTGCTCTGAACTTTTCGCCTTCGGCGTGTCTTAACTGCATACTGCGTGAGCGCCCGTTGCACGTTAGTTCATCCATCCCTCTGTCGACCAGAGTGCTACCACCACCGTGGGTTCATATTTAATCGACGACACTCGTCGTAGTTTCGCCCCTGTATAGTGTTTCGCCCCCGTTTTCCTCTTGTTCTTCTTTTTGGGTCTCGTGAGTGGCCGCCCCACTCACCCCGCTCGTACACATCATACGAGTGTTTCCTCGCTCCTTTGCCGACAATCGCCGTGAGACCGCTCCGCCTAGGATTGGTCACACTTCGGACTGTGCCGTGCTCACCTAAACACTCTAGGTATATCCCGCCGGATTAACCTCGGTCTTACACCCGACTCCATCGTGCCTTTCCAGAGTGGGTCTGTTTCTGTGCTCCGCTGGGACGCGTCTCCACCGCCTGAGGGGTGTCTCTCAAGAGAGGAAGATCCCGAACATCTTCGTGGTGTCTCCGCTCCAAGCGTTGTCCTACAGATGGACCTACCTTCGTGTTACCAATTAGGAATTCTCACCTGTTGGTCGGATTGCTCGCTCTAGAGTAGATCCTATTCGCCAGATTGGTGTGGAGGAGATTTTCTTCGGTACGGAATACACCGTTTTCCAGATGGAGACTTACCTGCAAGTGTCGCTATCTCATCCGAGAAAGGATGATCAATGTTGGGAAGTTTGGGACTTCGAAAAGCTAGCCATCCCCAGTAAGGCGAATCTGGTATTACCAGGCGAGGAACGCACTCGTAGATCCTCTTAGCCCTTACCCAATGAAATGGAGACTCCGGGAGGTAATACCCACATCCTCATGACCGCTACATCTGCTGGTTCCGCTGGTCTGTCTTATATCCGTGTTTCCCGTTCGGTTCCTGCTCCTCCTGCTGGGCTTGCACAATCTCTCATGGAGGTACCTCCCACCGCTGGCGGTTGTGAGCCGGTTGCGGCTTATGCCATTAGTGGTGCGCTTGTGAGGATCCAGCGCATGTGCGTCTCTCGTCTCAACCGTCCCTGTTCGCGCTCTCTCCGGGTAGCTCTCGCGTTTCTGGAGCGGCTAATTTCTCGTCACGCGGAATATATCGCCGCTATCAACCAGATGGTTTCCTTCCGTAGTCGGTTTCAGGTCGGGATGCATCAGGCGGTCACGTATAACGTCGTGGAGCTCAGCACCATTATAGAGAAAGCAGACACTTCGAGCGATCCGCTCATGGGCACCATTTGTGGTCTTTTGTTGGCTTCCGCCAGCAATTGCCCTTTTTGTAACGTGCTGATGCCCATACCAGGCTCTTCGTCTTCCCCTACTCATCATTTTCCTTCTACTACATGTTCAGGTCTGCTGCCGTTGCGTCCGACTCCTCAGGCCTCTGCTCCTTATTGGTCTAGTGCGAGCTCACAGTCCCACACTCCGAACCTTGCTGGAACTGGTTCCGGGCCATCTGCGGAACCTTCTACCATGCATGGTAAGGACCGCTTCGAGGAGGGATCTTTGTACGTTTCTTACCTAGTGCGGTTTTCAATGAACTTTTTATCTCTTCTTCACTATACATTTTCTTTTCCTTTGAACCGAGTAATCGCCCAGCCAGTGTCTCTGCTCCTCGTTCTTAGCGAACTGTATCAGTGTAGGTCTTTATCCATCAGTCGGTGGGAGTTCGTTGGGCCTGCCCCAGTACCGTAATCGAAATTGGGGTGGTATATGGTGAAGAGGTTCCAATGTGTCATCTCCAGGGCCACAGCCATACCACCGTACGTAATAAAGAAGACCTGTTGGTATTCGTTTGTGACCTACAATGGTGTCGATCGAGCATTTAGAGGCCGGGACTTCAGGGCTCCCGTCTAATTGAGGTGCGAAGTCCTGTTCTTGGGCTTCATTTGTTGACATCGACTCCGGTTCTGGGGATTTCATCCCAACGGTTGGGTACCCTGTAACTTCACGTATACCTTGCGATATTTCGTGTATTGTAGAGGGGACTGAGGTAGTTCAAGTTGCTCCAGTCGCTGATCCAGATGGTGGTTCAGGTTCAGATTGGGTGCCCTCCAGGCCGTCCCGGGGGCCACTAGGCACCATAATATCACGTTCACTATGGTCTATTGAGACTCTGTCTATCGATACGGTGTTTTCGGGTCCACCCATTTGAACCGTAATGGTTTGCTCATTCGCTGAAATTTCCTCATATGGTCCTGTAGCCTTGGTAAGTAGCTTCTAGTTGATGTCAGCGTCAATAAGAATATCGTATTATTCCTCGGATGTTGTCGGTCGCGACTCACTGGGAGGGATATCAATGAAGACATAGTCCTTCGCTTCCACCTTGGTAGCCCTTCTCACCCCTTGGTCGTAGCAAGCTTAATACTGTCTTTGGGCTACTGTCAATTTGGCAGTGGCTTCCTTTCAGGTGGTCCTGAGCTTGTTGAGTAAATTCATCTTAATTGGAGCAAATGTAGGTGTACCAGCTGCTCGGTAGTTCTCGTGTCTTGGTTGAAGGACAATACCATGAGGTGTACATGAGAGGACTAGGTCCAAGGAAGTAGTCTGCGTAGATCGGTGTACCTGAAGGTTGTAGGCACATATTAGGGATTGTACATAATCAGCCCACCCAATTTGGTGTTCTTTGACATTGTGTCGTATTCTTGCCGCGACGTTTCAGTTGAAGCGTTTAAATTGGGCGTTCTTCTGTGGATGGTACGCCGTGGTGAAGTAATGTTGCAACCCAAGCATGGTATAAACTGCTTCACAAAACTTAGATGCTAAGGTCGAACCATTGCCGGGTAGTAGGTACATTTGGAAACCGTACGGGTATACTCAATTATTCCGGAAGGCCCTGGCCAAGACCGTTGAGGTTGTACTCTTCAGAGGTATGGCCCTTGTGAGTTTGGAAAACCGATCGGTGATGTCCACCACGAATCGGAAACCGTCTGAGGTTTTTTTGAGTGGGCCCAAAATGCCGAGAGCTACAAATTTCGAAGACCCAGCTGCAGTGAAAAGCTTCAGGTACTTCCTGTGCTTTCATAAACCACCTCGGGTCTTTATACACGAAGCGCAGCAAGCCACATAGATGAAAACGTCGTGGGCCATGTGGGGCCAGCAGAAAAATTTCCCCATGGTAAAGTATAACTGTGTGGCTCCTGAGTGACCTGCCATTCTGGGGTAAGGCCTCTGATAGAATACCTTCGGGCGTGGACACTCTGGAAACACCTTCTGAAGTGCTCCGACGAGGTAGAACGACGCACTTTGTATCCTTCATGGTTCACGTCGAACTGCGATATTTTGATGCCAATTTAGTTTTTCAATGTCTTGCAGTAGGGATCCGTATTTTGCGATCGAAAGAATTCCTCTCGGTATATGGGAGTGTGCTCTCTTTCATCGATGCCTCCTACAATTTCATATGGTTCCTCCCTTCATCCTTCTTCATCATCCCATTGTCCATTTTGTTCGTCCTTACCATATGGGTTAGGCCACCTGAATCGTAAAGCATGGTATATCATGTTCTACCGATCCTGTGTCCTGCCAATCTGTATTTAAACTGGACATTGCATCAGCGATGTTATGTTTTGTACCAAGACGGTATTGAACGTCGTATTCAAACTCCAAGAGTCGGAGTGTCCATCAAGCTAGCCGTCCGGAGGCAAAAGTCAGACCTAATGTCCACCGGAGGTAATTTCTGTTAATTTATTTTTAGAGTGCCAGCTAGTTTTGGCTTTCGATTCTACATCAAAATCCTGCACATTATGAATGGGAAACGAATACAAAAGCCCCTGCTAGTTTACGGCCTCTGTTTGGATGCCAAACGCTAGATGTGAATGACAAAAGCCTGGCTAAAACACCCTTACACTAACCCATATCACAATTATACCTCTCAAAACCACCATCCACAATACGACCTGGTCTTGCCCACCTTCCCCTTGCACCCCTCATCCTCCTCTCCACTCCCCGCAATTTTCGCTACAAACCCTCCTTCCTCCTTTTCCTCTTCCCCATCGATCCCCCTACTCCCAGCTTCAAAAACAGTTCCACCTACCTTTCGTTAGTGTCATGCATGGATACAGTTCGGCTCCCCATTTGCTCAAAATGCCGTCAGACAATCATGAGGGGATGGGTGCCGTCGTTCGCGGGTTGGTATGGTGAGCCTCATTTCGAGAACTGCCGTCGGAGGTAGGTCACGAATGACGAGGATACTTTATTCTGGACGACGAAAAGAAACATGTAGAGTAAGTAAACCAGGTTACAGAGCGGTTTATGCCTGAGGAGGAACTAAATTAAACGAAAGCTTGGCTTTGAAAGCAGACCAGCTCTACGCGGGAGGAGATCAGAGGGGAAATCATCATTACGCAGGGCGTGTTGGGTGGTGAATGGATTACCAACGCAACATAGATATGATCCCTATGCACAGCATGGGCGAAAGTTATAGCGCACCATCGGGTAGGATTGGTAAGAAAGAGTTCTAGAATACTCTCCTCTACTCGAAAGCTCGGTGGCAGCCTGATACGACTCGGCGGGGCAAATTGTAATAAGCGAGCAAGGGTACGGATCAAAGTGATGTTTTTGGTTAGAGACAACTTCTTCTGTCACTGACGTCTCGATCGGACGCTCCTTCCTCTGTTTCCATCTTTCTCAGCAGAAGTTGTGCGGGCGGTATGCGCCGTGGAAAAATCACTGTTTAACCTTTCTATATGAAGCAACCTTCTCCAAAAGTCCGCAATCCAAGCTCCTCTTCTCGAGATTCTCTCTTGATTCGCTCTCATGCTGCCACGGACAGCAGCCAAAGCACTTGCACACACATCTTCGAGCATGGTCGTATGATTCCTCGCCCTCAGTCTGGCTTCTTTGCGAGCTTCCTCGGCGATGCGCTGTTCTCTTTTAACCGCTTCGGCAATGCCCCGCAAATGGGCTTCTCTCTCCTTCGATATTTCCTTCTGAAGCCCGTCGGCTCGCTTCATAACGTCGTCAAGCTTGGCGCTCATTAACCGACTCGTCTCAAGCTTCGCATTTAGTCGCGCAATCTCACTCTCCTGAGCTCTCTCGACAACCTTTGACGTACGCAGTTTTTCTTCCAGAGATTTCTGGGACCGCTCCAGACTTTCCATATGTTCGGAAAAGTTCTTGAGTTCTTGATTCATGACAGATAGCTCCTCCTCTCTCAATTGCAAATTTTCTCCGAGTGCTTGATCAGTCTTTCCATCTCCTCGAGAACTTTTGTTTCGTCTTGGGCGTTCTTTTCTTCTCTGAAGCAAGTACATGAACCTCTTTCAGCAAGAGGTCCATTTCGTACGGAAGGCTACCGCATTCTGCGTTTGAGTAGTTTTGTTTGAGCGTCACTGAGCTGCTTTTTTAGGATATCCAGTTGATTTACAAGGTTTCCAACGGACGTTGAGGATTGCCTCTCAGTGCGCATGAGAACGAACGTGATCTGTAAGGACAGCAGATCATTGTGAGTTTGAAGAACGAGTGTTCGGGTCGTTTCAGACCTTGAATCGCTCACAGACATTCCGCTTCAGATTGGTGTCGCACATGCGTGGGTTGCCGGGTGGCTTTGGAATGGTACCGTTCACCGTCTCATCTGCCGGTTCAGAGTCACCATCATCTTCATCAGTCGCGCTAAGCGACGAAGTACCTTCTGCTGGGATAGGGGCCGTGCTTATCTTGCATTGCGCGTGGGGCACCTGTGCTTGATGCATGCGATTCAGAGATATCCGTTATACGTTTGTGTGGTTTGCGGCGTAGTCAAACTCATCTCCAATATGGTCCTTTTGAATCCTTCCCTGGTAGTCCATCACGACAAAATCCGGTAGCAGGCTCATTATACTTTCGGCATCGCTGCCTATGTAGCTAGCGTTTGTGTCTACGCTCTGTTGACTGAGCCGTGAGAGGATCCCGAGTTGTTCAGAAGCCGAGAGGGATGGCTGGCCGTGGATATCTGGCTGGCTGCTGCTTCCCAAGGAAGGGCCTTCCGTGCCTTCTATGGCATTAACATCATGCCAAGCATCTATGAGCCCATTCACGCTTTTGACAATATCAGTACATGTCATGCAAACAGTCAAAATCTAAAACGCACGACTCAATAGTACACTAGGATGCTGAGCTTCGCCTGTACGACATTTACGTCAAGCTGAAGGAAGGTGAGGGTGGAAAGGACCAGTTCCAGCGAACTCTCAAAGAGCTTTACACGAAGCCGCCGAAACTTACATAGTCCGAATGCTGCTTGTGATCTTCATCGAGTTGGTCGACATCACCACCCTCAATAAAATCATCGTCGTAGTCGTAGTCGTCAACGACAGGGCCCGTGCGGGCGTGCGGCTGGGCGGCCTGCAACGAAGCCTGGTCGTCTTCGTCCTCTCTGACAGACGGCGCGGCAGAGGTCTGCTAGCACAGACGCAAAGCTTCACGGATGTTACTGGTTGCCGCCCAGTCGATTCAGACAAATTCGCACGCCGCGTTGCATTTGGTTCTGCGTGCCTGTGGCGGTGGTGGCTAATAGAGAGTGTGCGCTTGCGCTTCGGCGGCGTTTCGGTTGGCACAGCGCGACGCCGCAGCCGTACAAAGCATGAAACCCCACCAAAAGAGAACGCTTACATATCTTCCCTTGATCTGTATGGAGATTCAATTTGGAGAGGATATCGGGTTCTTGCGGCTCTCGCGAGTCAATGAAGCTGGCTTGGTGCAAAGCGCCTTCACATACAACTGATATTGTTCCGTCATCACTCTTTCTGCTTCGGATAAGCCTTTTCCATTTCCTTTCTGACAGGGTGTTGAATCCACTACCGAATTAAAAATGAAAGTGACTCATTCGAATGGAAAGACAGTATGGATTCCAAATAAACATTCCTAGTATACAGTGGACACATCTAGTAGGAATACGTTAACATCTTCTTGGATATCCTCCGGCGCTATCGCAATATATTATACATTCTTCCGTTCGTTATATGGTTAAAACCGAGCCTTTTTCCAAGTTGGAAGGGTTCTACCAAAACTCTCCACCCACTCCTTCTTGTAGCCCGCACACACTTTCGGAGGATTGAGAGAAAATACGGCAGCAGATTTTACCAAAAAGTCGTTGATAGGAAGCGGACCCAGTAAGCCGGGCACGTTGTGTTTAGGTTCCCGGATAAGCTCGGGGTCAAGAGATTCCCCTGATCTAGTTTGCGAAAGCTTGGGTCCGCAACCAACAGACTCCAGACACGTCTTAAAGACATGAATGGTTTCCAACGCTGGCGGCAACCCCAGGAGCACCCGTCGCACTGTAGCCGAAAAAACCTCATTTGTTTCAACCTCCACAGAAACTCTTTCCTTCTGAGGGAAATCCATAGGATCATTCAAACTTCACCGGAACAGACACATTTCATTCATTGAAAAGAGCTGCATTTCAAGTAAAGATATTAGATAGTGAACTTCACCGTCTCTCTTGGAGAAAGGCCTTCCATTTGAAGAACATGAGACTGTGTGGACATATGCCTTTGTCGACGGATGCTGTGTGGACATATGCCTTTGTCGACGGATGCTGTGTGGACCTCTTAGAACCCCTCTGACTCGTACAGGAAGTCTTCTGATCTTCCTCTCGAGCTCCGTGTGAAGAGCTTTGTGAAAGAGAGTTCTCACTCACGGTCGACGATATTCCCCAGTGTGAATTACGATCCGCTGATTAAACATAGCACGCACTGACACGATCAACGGCAACGGAGTGTGCCAACTTCAAGGCATCCATCTCAGGAGTACGATCCCCAACTGTAGCTTCTTGGTCCCGCTTTTCACTGGCGCCCTCAGAGATGAGCTCATGCAAGGAACGCAACGTTGTGGGCGAGTATGCCTTCTGCTCGGGGGTTTGGGCCTTCCGTTCTTCGTCGTCATCTGATTCTGATAGATACCACTCCGATTCTTTGCGAAGCAGAGATGGGTCCTTCACTTCGCCCTTAACCCGAAGCCTGGAGAACCTCTTAAGTTTCTTCCGAGGAATGTACAATGGTTGACGGTTTTCCATATGGTCTTTTTGTCTGTTCCACTCTGACCAGTTTACAAGAAACCTTTCACATCATCATCTTTATACGTTTTCAAGAGACGAAACTTCCATTGTGAATTATATAGTTTCGAAAATCTTCTTATCTTGCTGACGCCCTGAGAAGTGTACAGTCGCACACGACGGCGTTCTGTTAATCCTCTTTAAAGAACGCAGTGAGCTTTTCACTTACATTTGAACTCTGCGGCCTGCGGTCTGTGAGATGGGATTTAAAGTTCTTCAATGCTGCACGAACGAGATCTGTTGGTGATAGATTGCCTAATTTCTCATCCGACTCAGACTGAACATTTCCTTCACTCTGACGTGCAATAGACGATTCTTGGAGTGCTAAGTCCACGTCCATATTCGCGGTTTGTCAGCCTTGCTTTCCATCAGGATGCATGGAACCTGGATTCGCAGTCTGCTCTTCAGATCTTTGCCCGTTTTCAAAGTTTTGTTGAATGCAATTCTCGTCGGTCCCAACATTATTCTCGTCTTCCTGCAAGCGTTCATAGATTCCGTCAGGGAAGAACTCTGCCACTTCATCCAACGTACTAAAGTTAGTCATGCCCATTCCTATGCCCATTCCTTGCACACCATGAAGGAAATCAGGTGCATTGGTTTCATCTCCATCCAAGGAGAAGGAGTCAAGTCCACTGTTAGAGTTGATGGCAAACGATGGCTCGCTTTTCATGTTCGCTAAAGGAATTGCCTCCTTCTTCGTCTCTGCTATACTATTCAAACCGGTATTTCCAGTCCCATTTTGTTGCGTTCCAGCAAGACCTTGTGCAATAGTTATTCCGCCTTCTACGGAGTTCTGCACGCCCGAATTAGCAAGATCCGGAACTGGGAGTTCTAGGGAACACACCCCTTCGATGAGTGGATGGCGCGTGGCGAGAGCAGCGTCTTGTTTTTTGTCTTTCTGAAGGGATCGAAGAGTAGCGTTCAGAGACACCGCAGTTGAGGCGTCGTCTTTGAATAGCACAGAAGCTTGCTGAGAAGGGGGTTCCGTGGGAGAAGGGGTGCGGTTGGTGTTGGCAGGAGGTCTATTTGGAGAGGGGGACCTTGGATGTTTTCTTGACTTTCACAACCTCGAGCTCTTGATACTTTTCTTGGGGTCCGACTCAGCTCTAGATACGGCTGCGGAACTGGCTGAATCTTCAGGCAACAGCGTTTCGTTGGTGAGAATTACTGCTCGTGGATAAGGGACGACTAATCCTTTTTCGAACTTGACAAACACAACCGAGGAATCCAACTCCATAGGCGAGGATGGACTACGAGAATACATGCCAGCTTCGCACCATCTGTCAACGACGGACTCGGTTAGAGTATCGCCAGCCGGTGCACGTGAAGATAATCGAGCTGGGCTGCCAAGAGGTGCAGTTATGACGTTCAAGGAGTGATTAGGGTCTCGCAACAAGTCTTGGTCTGTGATTTTGCGAGCGGTTGAGTTCTTCACGATGACTCGGATGATTACGCGAGGGTCCAGTGGTGAGGAGAGCCATACCTAGAAGAAATATACAAGGCCTACGGACAGATGTACAACCTGATGGGCAACACGGAGCGCTCCCTGTGACTGCAAGAGAGAGAGAAAGGTGTGTTTGGCACTTTGTCGAAGCTTCACAAGAGGTTGAGGCGATTGGACAGCTGGAAGCGAGATGCTGGGGTCTGGGGGCGTGAGGTGGAAGTGGCGCAAAAGGCAGCGATCCAAGCGGCGAGTGTTGTTTCGGCGATGACGAGAGAAGTTGGCCTCGGCATTGGAAGAAGGGAAAAAAAACTCACGTTCTGAGAGAAGGTGCGGGGCGAAACGGCTGAAGAGTTGGCACAGCGAAATTCGCTGGCGGGTGGCTTGCTCGAACGAAAGACCAGAGTCGATCAAGTTGATGGCGCAAAGCCAGGCGGATATGGCGTTTGCGATTTGAGTGCGCCACACGTAACAAACTTGCAACGCACACGTCACTTTTGTGCCATGCACGTCCAAAATGGGGCGCACGCTGTTGTTTCAAACGGTATCCGATGTCCGGGTATCACTGCATACGTGCACGGCTCTTTGTGGAGGTACAAAACACCCGGCAACCGCGATGCTCAAACCACCACCACAACCATCACGAACCCCATCACTCCCCTTCCCTGGCCCCTCCTCCTCCCTCTCTCTCAACCCTAGTCATCCTTAAGCCGCAGCTCGCCGCGCACCAAACGTTTACCCCGCTGCTCGCGCCCCGGCATACAGCCGCACCCCACCATCCCCATCCCCGCACCCCCGCCTTCCCCTCCTCCCTTCTCCCTCAGCACTTTCACTGAGTATGCATCGAACGCTGCGCGTTACGCACCCAACCTCCGAAAGCCAACCCTCCAACTTGCCATCTTGTGGGGTTCCGCGCACCGACTGCTTCAAAACTTTATTTTACATTGCCTCAACCGTTGTCACCGTGATCCACATCCTCTCCAGCGCCCTCCTCAGGGCAACACACTTTCCCTGATCTCTTGCTGAATCCACTGGAAACCCCAACTCAGCTTTCACAACCAACGTTTGTATCACCATCCCCAAAAACATCATCTTCCGCTGCGACCCCGTCCGCAACTAACCATCACATTGCCATTTCCTCTCCACCACCCTTCTCAGTGTGACATACCATCCCCAACTTCCTGCTAAATACAATGCCAAGCCCAACTCCGTCTTCGCAATCAACGTTAGTACGACCACAACCAAAACATCATTTGCCGCCGCTACCTCGTCCGCAACACTTTCCACAACTCACCCCCGCACCAACTCCCCCTCCACCACTGCGGCAACCCTGTCCGCAACTAACCCCCGCACCAACTTCCCCTTCACTACCGCCGCAACCCCGTCCGCAGCTAACCCCCCCACCAACTTCCCCTCCACCACCGCCGCAACCCTGTCCCCAACTAACCTCCGCACCAAGTCTCCCTCCACCACCGCCTCAACCCCGTCCACAACTCACCCCCGCACCAACTCCCCCTCAACCACGGTTCCCACCTTATCTCTGACTACGAACCCTCTCACGAAGCCCCACTCCAACTAGCCCGCCTTCACAAACGCCCAGTCCATCACCGCTTCCACTACAACCCTCGCGGCAAACCCCACGATCGCTCGCACTACAACCACTCGTACCACCGCCCCCCTCACTACCACCCCCTGACCACCACCTCGAAGACCGCTTCGAACCAACACTGGTCGAGTTCCCGTTCTCCTGCACCTATTCCAATGGCACTTTCCACAATAGCGTGCACAGTGCCGTCATACCCACCCGCCTCCATTGCGATTGCTTCTTCGATCCATCTTTCCCGCGAAATGATCACGCATTTGACGCCCTCCCTCATGATCCTCACCATCTCCTCCGTTTTCTTGGCATGTTCTATTTCTTCTAGCTGTGCAGCTGTGATCCAAACCACTGTGTGCCCAGGTACCACCCTCTGTGCTTGCTTCAGAACCGATCTTGCCCTAACTCTCTAGGTGCGCCAAATTAAATCCACATATCTACCTCCTGGGGTACTCTTTCAACAGCCTTGAGAAGCAGCATGCGCGCTCCAGCCGGATCTTCCAGTTCGACGGAAGCTTTCCACACATCTACCCCCTTCAGAATCACCTCTAACTCTTTTCGCAATACCCGCTTCTTCGCTGACTTGTCGACCTCCAGCGCCGCTGCTTGCAGCCAAATATTGCTCAACTTTGGCACGTTCTTCACTGCCTTCGCTAGAATACGACCGGCGATCTTTCGAACTTGATGCATTCTTGCCACCTCAATCCAAACGTTCTCATCCTAACGAGGTTTTTACAAACTCCACAAGTATGGAATGATGAGCATCATGTATCGTATGATATACTTACGTCCCAAACGGACTTCAATTTTTTCCCTGACACCTTTCGAGTAATCGATGATATCAACGCCACCATAAGGGAACACTCCAAGAAGGCAGAGGGCATCCGGTATATCGTTCCATACCGAGAAAAGACGGTTATTCGCGCTGAAGATCAATACTGCATCTCCCTGACATGTAGTCATGAGACCGCTTGGAGGGATATTCAGGACAGAATACCAGACCAGTACGGGTTGCTCAAACTTTATGGCACGAACGCGGAGTTGAACTTGGTTTAGGTTGCACCATCGTCCTATGTAAAAAATTCGTCGGAACTCCACTGGTCTTTGTCGCTGCCAAATTTGTCTGGGAAGATCTCTGTAGACTTGTTGGAAATAATTACTTCTGTACGAAATAGCAAAAACAAACAGGATGTAGTGCATCGGAAAAACAGTGGCGCGTCGTACTTTCAAAAGTCACGAGCATCATCACTAGCGCAAAGAGTGCTTATTCAGTTTGAAACTTTCGTAGCCCATCGCCCCAACATCTCTCCAGAAACAACGTCCCAGGGAACGAGGAAAGTCGTTGAGCGCACGATTCTTTCTGCCGGGAACAAATGTGAACTATCCGACAAGTTCAATTCAGATGATGACATGCTGTTCTTGGATGGCCCTGAACATGATTTTCTGAACTCTGTGAATAGAAGTGAAATACGGTTTACCGCATCTAACAGAGTTGCAGATCTCAATCTGCACCATAAGTCATCTTTCTTGAATCTATTTAGAAACTATGCATCCGGTGGATATCATACGATTTCAGCCGAAGAGAAATCTTGCATTGAGGAAAGGCGAAAGAAAACTTCTCTCCGTATCCTTAAGGCCGGTCGTTTGCCTACATCAATAGAGTGTCTAACAAAGCCCTTTCCAATGCTAAGAGTTGAAGAAGAGCAAAATGAAAACCTTGACGCAGGCCGCCCGATTTTTGGTCCTTCGCCCCAAAAGAGGAACAAGCCGGGCGAAGACAGGTTATGTTCGGCAGCAAATAACTCAATCAATTGTTACGGTCTTCCGACTGGTCATTCCGACATTTTGGGAGGGAATACCTTTCGATGGACCACGAACTCATATCGAAAAGTAGCCTATTTCCGAAGTCGATCTAACCCTCGGTTTCAAGATAATTTATTAGGCGGTGGCATCAGAAATTTTGGCCAACATGAACTTAGTGCACATCCAATGGTCCTTTCTGGAACTTCAGTATCAGCATTCATTCGAAATTCAAGTACCCCCACCAGTCATCACGCTCCACTGCCATGTGATGCAAAAAAAAGTCTCAGCAGTTTTAAGTCATAGTCTCGGGTCGTGATTTCATGCATTGACAGCCATGCCTCCTGATCCTTCGTTCCATCGTAGGAATCTGCCGCCGGAAACAGATGGAGGGCAGAGCGATCACCAGAATACCCTCCGCATTGATAGCTGGAAAAACTCTCTTTAGCGCCTTACTGCAAATGATACAATAACTGTGCCTACGTCCAGATCAAGGTTTGGTACGGGTATCTACTTCACCCAGGATCATGAGGGCTGAGTTCATCTTTTCTTTGTGTACCATTTTACTCTTTCATCTGAGTCAGTCTCAACCAAGTGATGGCCATCCATCTTTTTCCATTTCCGAGGCCGACGACTGACGCAGCTCTTCGGACCAGATTCTGAGCCTATCTTCTTCACCTCTCAACGTGCCAACAGGCCCCGGATCCCAAAACATCGATCTGTCATCCGGCACCGCACCTCATCTGCCCCATCTGCCCCCCTCGCCCCCTCACTCCTTCTTCCTCCTCCATCCTCCGTCGCTTAGCATGGAACTGCATCGCCTCTCCGGCCGCTTTGGCCCTACTGACGTTCCTGTGCAAACCGATGCCATCCCTTCCTCCCAGAGCGCCGACGATGCCGAGTTTCCCGACTTCCTGCCCGTGCCTTTTCAGTCCGTCCCTCAACACTTCAGCTTGGCGCGCTTCCGCCCCCAAGACCCTGACTTTCTCACCGACGCTGGTATGCCCTTATCAGCTTAATCTGACGACGCAAGATGCAAAAATCTGTTGTCATCCAGATTCGTCCCCTTTACGCCCTATGCCCGCAATGCCGCGTCACCGCCTTTCATCACTGTCTCCGCTCGTGGCTTCGCTTCAAAATCGAGGACGGTGATTTCAATCATCTCTCCTGTTTTCTGTGCCATGAGCTCATCTCCGACGCCGAAGTGAGAAATATCGTCGGAGAGCTCGAATTCAAAAGGTGTCTTTTCTTTCGCTCCAAGATTCAGCATGGAAGCAACCCTACCGCAGCATGGTGTCCAAAAGTGGGATGTTGGAAACTGTTGCGGTGCAATGTGCGTAAACTATGCGTCAATACCACGAACATGACCTGCCCGGATTGCGACACGCAGGTGTGCCCTCGATGCTTCAGCGAAGGTCATGGAGATGACATGTGTCCAGTACCTACCGTCGCCGTCCGAGAAAAGACACTCTCCCGTATCTGAGAGAGGGTTCACACCAAAAAGTGTCCAATATCTCGAATATCTCTAAGAACACTGTGAAGAACGATCGCTCTAGAATGTATCCAATGCGCAAATTGAAATCCCAGGAAACAGAGACTTTAGTTTCCACAGGGGATGAGGAATCCGGTTTATATCAGAGAATAGCAGAAACAACTGCAGGGGAAACAGGGCCTCCTCGAAAACGGGCAAAGTGCATGATTCCAAGAGCCATAGTTCCTCCAGCATTCGAAAGTCCTCGCAGACTTGTCGAAGAATCACCAATCAGACATGTTATTTTTTGCTGCTGCGAAGCGACAGAAAGGAGCGATTGGGTGAGGAGGGGGGCATTCTGGAAGGACTGGGCCGAGCAAGGTTCTTAGGAGGTGAGTGCTTCATTTAAGTAATGTGGTTTCGATATTTGGTGGAAGTCTGACTTATATTTCTTTCTTGTTACGACAGTGGTTGATCGGTAAATGGTGGCATCAAAGGTAAGTGCGAGCTTCATTCAAATCTTGTATGCGTTAGGGAAGGATATCTGACTTGCCGTTGTTTGCTGCTGCAAGAGAACAGGGAGGCAAGATTGGACAAGAGGTGGGATAAGTGGTCGCTACAGAGGTGAGTGTGGTGCTGATGTGGTTTGGGTTTAATTTGTGACGGAGATCTGACTTTTGTCTATTTATTGATGCGAATGCACAAAGTGGGAGCAAGACAAGGAACACATATTTGGGAGAGGTAAGCTTGTTTATATGGAATTTGCTTGCATGAAGCGAGGAATTGGGCTCTAACTTGTGTGAGTTTATGATGTCTATCTAGTAATATAGGAATTTGTGATTGATGAAGGGTGAACTCGTATACCGCTTGGACGGTTCTCGGACAATGGAGGGTTCTTTGCGTTGCGCTTCGCGCGACGCGAATTGAAGCGCGCGACGGCGCGACGCGAAGTGAAGGGTAACGATCAGAGAACGTGATGCAAAGCGCATGTGAATTGGGAAGATGTCATTTCACGTGCAACGGGGACACGTTTCGGGTCTCAGTTGCAGGATCGCCGTATTATGCACTGGCCATTAGGGTCATTAGAGAACATTAAATTGAATGTGCAAAGCATTTTAATGGTTCATACTAGCTACGATACCTGCACGAAATAAATGATCATGCGCTAGATAGCGTTCAGTATTCCGTTCATTGTCGGTAGAATTCATGGTCTAGGAGGAATGAATATCGAAAGATATCTCCCAAGTTCTCTTCCATTCTTTCTAGTGTGCCGGTGTTAGTACGGATGTTTGCTAGTTTTTTAGATTCTCCCCAAAATTCACTTGGGCTAGTATTTTTGCGCTAGATATTCTGGCATCAAAATTCTGTGAATTTTTGAATGCTAACCATAGACATTCTAGCACACCCAAACTAGAACTCTAGCACACAATACTAGCTTTCCGAAAACACAGACGAAGGCTTCGTGATCCGTTCGTACAGTGAGATGGGCACCATGTAGGTACTGTCGCAGCATCAGTATGCTCCATATCACAGCGAAGCATTCTTTTTCGGTGACGCAGTATTTTTGTTCCGTGTGTGTGAGCGCTTGGCTCCAGTAACCAATTGGTTCCCTTGATTCATCTTCCTGCTCCTGCATTAGACATCAAACAATCTGTGCGTCCGAGGCATCAGTATCCAATGTGTACGGCTTTCCCGCCTTTGATAATGCCCATATAGGAGGTGAAAGCAGCGCCGCTTTCCAGGGATGGAAGGCGTCCGGTTTGTCGTATTCTAGATACACGAACCTTTACTGTTGTCCTTTTTGGAGACGTCGGTTTAGAGGGGCTGCTATCTTCGCAAAGTTTTTGATAAACCTGCGGTACACGTACCATAAACCTATGAAGGATTGTATTTCGGTTCGGGTTGACGAAAGTTTCGCTTCTTTTACTGCTTTGAGGTTTCTTTTGGCTACTTAAAGTTTCCATGGGCTGCTTGTGTGCCCCAAATACTTTATGTTCTGTTCAAAGAACATGCACTTGCTTAACTTCAGAGTTACTTCACCCTTTCCCAGGAGATCCAGTACGGTACGAACGAGCTCATGGTGCTCCATCGTGATTTTGGAGTACACCAACACGTCGTTTATATACTCCAATAATGTTTTCCACCTCGCTATCAACATTATAATGTCAAGAGCCCGTTGGAAGGCTGCTGGAGCATTGCGTAGACCAAAAGGCATTCGTCGGAATCGGTAGAGACCAGCATGACAGGTGAACGCGGTCTTGTCTCTGTCCTCCTCGGGTCTCTCTATTTGCCAATTAACACAGTTGGCATCCAGTATTGTGAATATATTGACGTTCCCTATAAAATCGATACATTCATCCAATCTTGGTATTGGATACGAGTCTCTTACCATAAAGCCATTCAACTTCCGATAGTCGATAAAGAAACGCATAGGGGTTTATCTTAGTTTTCGCACAAGTATCACGGGGCTTTCCTATTTCGCATTTGCAGGTTCAATCACTTCTTCACGGAGCATTATTTGCATCTCTTGTTCTTTTAACTCACGGGCGTTTGGACCGGCCCGGTACGGTTGCTTGTGAATAGGCTTGGAGCCTGGCGCGCCAAGTTTATGCAGTGCTGGGTTGCTTCAATGACACCCAGTTATCACGAACACATGATTTCGAACGGTTCCAGTAGAGAGAGTATCCCTTTTCGGTTTCTTTTACCTCTAAGGCCCATATTTTCTTTCTCTCTCCAGTCTTTCACCTCATTCAATTCCATGTCGCTGACGGTTTTCTCTCTGTTTTAGATGTTTTCCTTTACCTGATGATTTTCATTCCTCCTCCCCTTCCCCTCTTTATCGTTGCCGTTCGCTTGAGACCATGCTGGTTTCATTGTTAAGATACCTGGCGCCGGGAGCGCTAAGCCGATAACGGTATTTTTGGAAAGCTTTACCATGTTGTTGCTGAATTTGCTGAGGTATACCTTATACCTTGAACGATTTGTTCGGTTTATTCTTGACAATTCCATTTTCCCATGAAGGTCGTGTGATCATCGACCAACTTTGCATGGCTCTGAATGGATACCATACCTGGTCGCAAGAATGTGACTTGTACTACCATTTAGTGGGAAGGTGAATTGGATACCCTATGGGCTAACCGGACCTTATTAAATATTGTACCTGTTGTTTGGTTTGCACTCTCCCACCTGGTGTTCTGCTTTTTAGGTCCTCTGCTCTTACCAATAATGGCAATGCGTGGAACATCGTTGAAGAGTACCGTATAGGATCTGGGGAAAATGCCCCAGGTGTGGCTGTCGATAAAAGATGTCCCCAGAATGCAGTTCATTGCCAGTTGGTTGATCACAATAAAGCGGATTCTTACCTTAAGGTTGTTAACTATGAACATAAGTCTAAAGTAACCACGAACTAAAAGAGGTCTATTGTTAGCATCGACGAGTGAGTTGTGCAATGTGCAGGGAGGTATCCTTTCCAGAAATCTTGGTGGTGATAATCTGGCATTCACCAGATTGGGTCCCGCTCCTGTACCCAGGACGGTGACAAATGGAACCAAATGGTTAGTAGTAAACCAAAAGGTTATTTTTACCCTGTGTTTACTGTGATTGAGGGAGCATATAGTGAATGGGTCATCCATTACCTCTTCCTTTCCAGTGCCCAGTGGGTAGTCATCCAATATCTCTTCCTTTCTAGTGCCCAATGAGTAGTCATCCATATATGAACCAGATGGTAATGGAAGACCTTCCGAGTGGGCCCAGTCGGGGCTGGCCTTCACTCCAACGGGTTGGAGTTTTCGGCATTTTGGACGGGCTCAGTATTCTGAGTTCCGACCGTGACCAAATGGACTTGTTGAAGTGCCATCAGGCGCGCATTGGCGTTATTTTTAGAGCGAGCGGCTGCGGATTGCGGACCAAAGACTTCCCGATGGTTCTGCTGTCGCACCTGTAGAAGCATGGCTTGTATCTGGGGAGCCACTCTGGTACACTGCGTCGCAAAATAGTGGGGAGATAAACAAAATCAGCAAAGAAGGCTGCCTGTTGCGGGGTCTCTTAATGCCACTGTGGTTGGTATTGGGTTGACCTTATTCGTGAATGGCACTTCAGTCCTGTATGAGAGCTTCCCACCACATTTGTTAGCATAAGGTACTGCAACAACTTGGTGGTGTCGGGTGGGTACCGTAGTTGAGGGAGTCGACGGTGGTTCAGACGGTTACCCACCAGATACGGGACTTGACCAATTGGAGCCGGGAAACGAATGTCCCCCGACCTCAGAGGTATCGATGAGATCAATCGCTTACCCATGAGGTGTGCGCCTAGCTGATCCATCATCGGTCGTGGATGCTTCTTCGATGCCGAGGACTGACTGTTTCGGTTTATCCTTTGTCTCTTTCAGGGTGGGGGCCACTGTCCTCTTCCCTGTTCGTAGCGTATCTCCTAGGCTTTGCCCTTAACGCGCCAGTGCGTTGTAATCCACCTTACGGGTTGTACCGAGATAATTCCTCACCTGAGACCTTGTTGGGTTGTCAATGCTATGAGCATAAATTGGCTTTATCCTTGTGGTAGTAAGAACGCTACTGCATCATGACGCTGTCGCCCAGAGCGAGCGCACCTATTACAATTCGGTTTGTACTGCTCGTTGACGGTGCGTGAGAATCTCAGAGTAGGCCTACTGAATCACCTCATCGGTTGCATAGGTTTCCGAAAAGAAGTTCACCACCCGTGGGTAGGTAGTCAGCATTTTGGTCTGTTCATCATCCATTACCATGGTATTGCCCTGTAAGCAGCTGTGTAACATATCGCCGGCCTGAGTTTTGAGGTAAAACTGAAACAACCACATTGCGGCGCCTTCTGAAAACCTATTTTGGTCACAAGCCTTCTTCAACCTCTGAAGTAAGTCTATGATAGCGATGGGGTCATCTCCCGAAAAACGGGCATCCTCCATTTGGAAGCGAAGCTTCCGGTGATGCTTAGTTATATGCTGAGCAACCTCTTCGGTGTACTCAGAGCTCTTGTTCTCCAACCTATAAGTGTTTCAGTCGACCGCCTTTATGAAAATGTCATTCAACAGAACGATCACCTGTAGTTCAATATCGGTATCGGTATTTGGCTCTGACGAGTCATACCGTTTGGTCTTACCCGTGCTGTTACTTTCCCCTACTCACGAGAGTAATCCTTCTTTTCGTTTCTGTGAACCTCTTTGGCTGTCATCCGTTGACCAACCAGATTCGTTTTCCGAGCTCGAAGAGTCAGAGTCCGACATGTGCCCCTTTCTCTTTGCCATTTTGGTTTTCTTCTTTTTCTTAACAGATGGTTGTCGGTGTCGTTCTTCTTCCGAGCTCGACGACTCATCTAAGCCACCAAGGTCTCCGCCAATGGTTCCCTTTGCAGCTCTACCAACAGGTTTCAGTAGCTAATAATACCCTATGCCTTCAATCGCCGGAGGCTCTTCCCCTCTCCGAAATCGGTCGTGCCGCTTCTCATTAGTTTGCGAAGTTGTAAAATTGGATTGGATATCTCAGGACATAACATGAGGTTTCTCAAAAGAGGCTTGGGCCTCCACCTTGACGGTTTTTGCGTTCGCCCCTACTTCGGGTTGGAAAAACCCATGATTCTATAGGGATACCGTCACGCATTGCTCGATTTGTCCCCTTACCTCGTCCTCGAGGTAGCAAATGAAAAATACCGGCACACGGTCCATCACTTCCTTATAGGCCCTGTCAACTACCGCACGGGTAATTGCATCGATATCCAGACGGGGACGAGGAGGTTGTTCCCTTTGTCTAACTACAATGATATGTCGGGCTTCCGTCGAGAGACCTTCTGCCTCTCGTCTTGCCGTATCGACTTGAGCGGTACTTGGGTTCCGGAAAAGTTTCTCCGGGTTGCCCAAGATTGATTCTGGGGCATTAGGCGCCCTAGTGACGCGTCTCCGCGCGTTTTTCCATGATTTCTTCGTTGAGGGAAACTAATGAGTCAGCAGTTGCTATTTCAGTAACTTCTTCACAAAACGCTACGGATTTCACTCCAAATTCTCCTTTTCAATTCCAAACGTGGCAAACACCAATTTCTAAGATAGGAGACCAAAATGTGGCAATCACCAAAACGGTAGCGAGGCGGTGTAAGACCTGACGGTTCTAGGGAGCGCAGGATGGGCTCGATCCAGGAGGAGAAGATTGAAGATACCTGTAAGATGTGGCAGCACCAGCCACCGAAAGGTGCAACAGGAACGGCCGGTTTACTGACAGCACGTTGGTAGACAGTGATGCACAGCGCACGCGGGTCCGGAAAATTGCAAGGACAGTACAATTACCTTTATGGTCAACTGTAAAAACCAAAAGTGGTAAAAGTAGTCTAGTAGGAGCTTGTCTTAACAATAGTGAAAGGGGTGGCCATGCTTGGTGAACATATATATATCTCACCAGCCCCCCGACCTACCGTGGTGCTCCTCGCCACCTGGACACGAGGAGCTTCACCTGAGGTGCGCCTCCCTATATACTTAATCTTATCTAAATAATACTAAATTATCGAAAAGCTAATCTAATTTTTAACTAAACCACTGTAGTACACGGCGCATGCCGGTATCTCTCCAGATACACCACGTGACATCATTACCTCATTGACGTAGTTCACTATACTACAGTACTATGGGCGAGATCCCGGGAACCAACACTGTCGAAGAAGCTACTGTCGAGAATTTCCAGGCATGGTTCGACGCTGCATCAAGTTCTGCGCCGAAAGACCTCGCCGAGTGTATCGACGCATCTTTGGGATCCGTTGCTTTTGTTCTCAACAAAGCAGAACCCGCAGTTGGTGTGGCAAACTTTGTTATTAACGTAATTACCGCGTTGGACCAGAAAAACGCCTCAGAAGTTCTTAATGACACCGATATGGAAAAGAAATTCATCGACCGCCTAGTTCGAAAAATTCAGCCTATAGTCGTGCAGGAGCAAATCCGAATGCTACTTATGGGATGGAAGAAGGAACAATTTGTCAGTATCAAACTATTCAAAGACGAGGTCTCCAATATTGCTCTCGATATTTCTCTCACCAAAAGAGCTAGTGCACGACTAAATACTCGCAAGATCCATAAATGTTGTGACCGTAAACGCAATCGAGATGATCGTTCAAAGACAAATGACTCAGCGGGCTCCTCGTCATCTGACAAAAGAAAACCCTTGCATTCTGGAAGCACGTGCAAAATTTCCGAATGGACGCAACCCTGTCTGAACGATAACTGTGCGCTATCCGCCGTTTTCAAAACCTGCCCTACAACACCAACTGAACTCAAGAAATAGCTTTTAAAGAAACCCTAAAGCAGGAAAAAGGCAGAAAGTGGTAAAATTGTGCAAGTTCAGCAGTTTACAGGTGTTCCAATATCCAATTAAATTGTAGAGCGTTTCCAAATAGCCCTGAAGGACGCTGTATTTGACGGAGTACTCGGTGATTCCGGCTCAGATTACAGCGTAATTGACACTTCCATTTTCAATAAGGTCTAAAAATAGGTGACTATGAAGGAGCAACAATATCGATTGAGCTCTGAAAGCCGCCAGGGCCTGAGGTATCTTACAGACACCACGTAGACTGGCCGACCACAGCTGGGCTTATTCAGATTATTATTTTAATTTAATTAGTGTAATAGATTAACATTACAGTGCCAGGGAGATCCCAGCGCCTTGCCATTGTTATTAACTTGTCTCTAGTGACGTTTCTCCGTCGGAGTAAAGTAGGCACCGTCCAAATACTAAATGACCCCCTTTCGTACATAAATTCTACCAATTGGTCTTCACTCCATCGTTTTCGTAGCTCAAACCTGTAAGAATACGCAGTAAACGCCAGCACATTGCATCAAGTACTCTGAGAGTGCCACCGTCAACGATACGAACGTTAGGACCCGCTATAACACGCTACCTCTGGTCGAGCCCAGTACGCTGACCCACCAGTCATTGCGTTACAGTGACGGACATCAACGTGAATACACTCAGTCTAGCAATACTTCTGGCAGAGTTCTTTAAAACTGAAAACGGAACCAATTTTTCTGCATCTTGGTCTGTAGTTCTCACTGATACCATTTATTTACCAGGTTCGAATATACCCGTTCGTGTTCGAGGTATATAATTCTACGTGGTGGATCAAGACCTGGACGAGATTCTCCTTGGGCGCCCTTTCCTGAATGAAATCGGGTTCAACCTCAGATATCACCTTGTTCGTGTTCCGGACCCCATTCATGACAAGCATATAGACGAGCCAGATTTACCTCAATCCAAGCTTGCTGTTGCAAAGTACGAAGGCTTGAGCTACATGGTAGCTGACGACGATCACGTACAGCTTCCCGAGTCTCTGGCTGCCAGAATCGGAAAAGACTCCAGAGAATCTGTCAAAGAAGCTTTCTCCTGGATTTTCTCAATCGCAAAGGGCAACGGTATCTCGGAGACAGGCAGTCTGAAACTAATCAATCTGCTAGAGAAGAATAGAGATGAGTTTCGCATTAGGCTTTTCAATGATCCACATGTCGACGTTTAGCCCTTGACCATCACGCCAGTCAAGAAATCGAAACCACATCGCTCTCCTCAACGTCAATATACGCCTCTGCAAAGAGAATTCAGCGTACAAACCGTCCGGGAACTGGAAGCAGTTGCTGCCATCTACAAGAATCCTTCGGCATGTTGGGCATCTCCTGCTCTAGCGTTCCTTAAGCCAGGATTCACCAAACTGCGTTTCAGAGTAGATCTACGTCGGCGCAATGCAAGGACTGTACCGATCCAGTTAGCAACGCCGCATCTGGAATTTTAATTCCAGAACACCGCTGGCTGCACTTGCCTTTGACCTTGAGCACGGATACTGGCAGGTCCCGCTTTCACCAGAATCGCAGGACATGATGTCAATAGTCCCTTTGGCGTTTTTTCCTCTAAAGGACTACTCCGAGGCAGTATCGAATCTGAGAACCATTTCCACGCAGTATTATTCTACAAATTCGATGGACGCGTCAAAAAGATGTTCCAGTGAATAGAGGATTTCTTGTTACACGCTAAGGACGAACATGAATTGATAGCCAACATTGAATCTTTCCTACTCGTCTGCAGCGAAATCGGACTGAAGATACACGCTCGTAAATCAACTTTCTTCTCACACGAAGCTCAATTCTGTGGCCGCGTCATCTTGCCAACGGAGTGCAGTACCATCCAGGACACTTCGACTCACTCGTTTCAATGAGAGCTCCAACCATGTCGAGCGAGCTGCGGCAATTCGTGTGCGGCACAAACTGGATTCGAAATTCGATCCCTGTCTTCGAAGAACGCATAGCTCCGCGTCATGAACATCTTAAGTAGTTCTGCACAAAAAAAGGCCAGCGGACGAAGAACGCTCTAAACATTTTCTCCATCGGCACCTCTTGGACGCCATTCATGATGCCGCTTTCACCGACATTAAAGAACAATTAGCTGTCTCTGTCAAGCTTGCGCATCCAAAATCCGACCAATACATGTGTTTATCCATGCATCCGATTCTCACTGGGCAGCAATATTTTGTCAGATACCGCTTAAGGAGAGACAAAAGATTATTGAGGAACAGCATCACAAACCAATTTATTTTCTATCTGGCGCTTTCTACGGCTCGGAAACCAACTGGTCTGTCCTTTAAAAGCAAGGCTATGGCATCGTAGGAGCCATGTGCCGTTTGGACTATTTGGTTTCCCGTCATAAAGTCAACATCTTTACTGATCACTCGAATCTTGTCTACTTTTACGATTCATATGGCCAAAACCCTGGAATATCTAGACATACACCCAGTAAGCCAATGCGCTGTTCTATCAAACTTATTGTTTCTCGATACATCATCAAACATCTTTCAGGTGAGCGCAACGTATGAAAAGACATGATGACTAGTTAGGCTGTCGACCCAAAGCGAACCGTTAGTGTCGCAAAGGTGCTCCGTGCTAAGTCCTTGATGGTGGCACCATTCAATCTTGGAGTGGATGCGAAACTGGATTGGCCAGACTTCGAGGACATAAAGAAAGCACAAGCACAGTAGAAGGAAAAGCCTCCCAAAAACTTCCAGAAAACACCAGATAGTTATAAGACCAATGGAGATGTATTACGGATTCGTTCAGACGACGAGCTCCTCAAGTTACGAATTATTATTGCCACCTACGCTGGTCACGGAGGATATCGAAGTTCTAATGTGACCTCGGCTACTATCAGGGCGCAGTTGTTCTGAAAGAACATGTAAAGAAACGTAACAGAATTCGTGAACACATGCCTCCATTGCTTATGAAAGGCGTCTGGAATATTTATTCCACGTCCATAAGGTCACGGTCTCTACTCCAATCGACCTAATTATTTAATGCACTTCTACTTTTGCTACATATCACGAGGCAATGATGGGTTTTTGTATTTTATGGTAGTCAAAGATGATCACAGCCGTTACGATTGGCTCACTCCTACGACCGAGAGCTCTGCTGAAGTCGCAGCAGAAAATCTGAAAAACTGGATTGCAGCGATTGTTGTGTCTAACCAGTGGGTTTGTAACCGCATCTCTCACTTCAAGGACAAAGTCGTTCGTGTTCTGAAAAAAAGATTAAGTTATGTCATCATTTCACGTTGGCCTATTGTCCCTGGTCAAAAGTAATTGTTGAAGTAGTCTGCCGAGGTCTTCTACCCGTATATCGTGCTCTTTTATCTGAGTACCAGCTTCCAAAAAGCCTTTGGTCCAGTATTCTGCCAGTTGTACATTCTGCTTTGAACAATTCGATATTTGACTGGCTCAGGAATGGT
This sequence comes from Agarophyton chilense, assembly GCA_030374765.1. Taxonomy (NCBI): domain Eukaryota; phylum Rhodophyta; class Florideophyceae; order Gracilariales; family Gracilariaceae; genus Agarophyton; species Agarophyton chilense. The sequence continues at coordinate 1,081,930 of JARGXX010000138.1, forward strand.
TGTTCCTTATCGGCATTTACTTGCCATAAGCAAGAATTGCCGTTTTCTGCTATTACTCGGGAATTTGGTGAGAGGGTGGAGGTTCTTAAACTCCACGACATTTGAAGGGCTCAACTAGACTGTATTAGATCGCTGCAATTTGCCTTGGACGGACCGCACAAGGATGTAGCCCAATGCTCCACCAAGATGCGCCAACAGACAGTGGCAAGTCCTAACCAGAAGACAAGTGTTCGTCCGATCAACGTATCGTTATGAACAAGTTAAGCATTCGTTTTTTAAGGGTTGGCTTATTCCGATGTCAGATTGTTGAGCTCTACAGTTTTTCTTAGAGTTTAGATAAACTAATCTCGTTTCTCGGTGACCCTTTCTTCGATATGAATGAGCTTTTGTCACAGATGTTTCTTGTTTCATAGAATCATTTTAGTGAATGCAGAACTTCACTATCTTAGTTAAAATCAGAGATATGGTACCAGTTCTGTTCAAGACTATATTTGTAGCTTCAGCTAAGACCTGTCACGGTTTTTCACTTTATGATTCTCAACTTCCCCTTTTTGGGCTACTCCGGAAACTGTTTATTGCAAATGTCCTGCGACATATCGTGTGTGTCTGGAAATAGTCTGGCTTCAGAAGTTTTATGAACTGAGTTTTGTTAGGCTTCTGAGAACCAGTTTCCAGTAACGAGGACATGATAGTTTCCAGTACTGATGGCTTGTTCAAACATTCTGCATGATCAGACCGAACTGTGTTCGGGCTTTTTTGTATCTAAAGAGTACGTGCAGATTTTTTCGTATCTCAGCGTAGACTGGTTCGCCGCTGACGGTCATGGACATCAAAGACGTGCTTGCAACTACTGTATTTGACAACAACCGCTGTCGAACGCTGACTAAAGATCTTCAATGGCTCTGTTTCTACATTGCATCGCGAGATGTGGTTTCTAAGAGGGATTATATATCACAAGCGGACCGGAGAGAAGGTTGCAAGCCAACGTGGATAGAGAATAGCCAAATCTCGGTACTGTCGACCAGAACAACATGTCCAGCTTTAGCACACAGCGAGAAATTTCTTTAAAACTGTTTTATGGCCCTGTAGACAGATTAAAAACACTGAAAAGTAGGGTAAAGACGCAATATTCTGAAATGGAGATGTGGAAAATGGTCTTCTTCGTCGCGGTCGCGACAATGATATGTGGTGCAACATTGGCGTGCATCAGCCTTCCTGAGCAAGATTCTACTTCGGCCCCCATCGATGTTTGGCTCGGCTATTTACATGTTTTACGTGGTGTAGTCCTCGTATAACAGGGTGTTCATCAAAGCATGCTATTTTAATTATTGGCTCTGTAAATGTGCCCTGATCTACAGAAAATAGTTGCAACCAAATATCTTGGCTCCAAGTCTTTCTTCCTTTCTTTTCGCGTGCTCTGACGCTCTGCGGAGGCTAAAACGCCTTATCCATTGCAACAGTATGTACCTACTCTTTGTATGGAAGATATTTTTTATCGCTTTATCGAATAATATGGAGTGTTCTCGCGTATTCAGGGCACTATTTAAGGTTTTAGCCATTTATATACCTATCTTTAGATACAAAGCAACCCGGGTTCTCTCGTTGGAGATCTTGGCACTATTTCTAAGCAGTCTCCTCATAGAACTTTCCTTCTCTTTCCCGAACAATTTTTCATCCTTTTCGGACCAGTTCCTCTATTAATTTTCTAGGCATGGGCGCTCCAGCCTGTGCCGAGCTTACAATCGGGCTTTTTCATACAAGTCTGGACAAATTCTATCACTGGTCTACTATGTCGAAGGGATGATCCAAATTTTTTTATAAATTGGAATTTACGAGCATTGTATCACAATAATACTGGGTTATATGTCTAAACTTTTGTTGGAGAATTTATCGTTACAATCAGACAAGAACGGATACAGTTTTTAGGAACTGTATCGGAATAGTGGCGCAGATTTTGTAACCAAAACGATTGGAACTAGATACAAATTTTGAAAAGCCTGTGACCAGTGATTTGAAGCTGGAGGATAGTTTGGATGCCTATAAAGGGCAGCCTGAACAAACAGTAAACCCTGGGAACTACTTAGATTGGTAGATCCTTGAACAAGAACTTTAACGTTGAGTTGACTGCTGACTTTGCGATATACGCGCCACAAATAAGATTTTTAAGTATTGATTCCCTTTTGAAGAGCAATGTTTGCGTGATTGAAGCTTAAATAGAAAACGCTAGATTTGTGTCTATGTATTTTAAGGACTTAAAGCCAGAAAGAAATCATTTTACGAAAATGATGTTGGAAAAGATTTCTTGAAGAACGTTTTGGAGATATCAGTGTTTCTTTCATAAAAATCTGAACAATCTTAAATCGGGCAAAAATGAATTAGAACTCAATAATTGCTACTATGGGCTTCGAAGTTACTCAAATTGCTTCAAACAGGGGTTCAGGGGTTAAGCAGCGCACTAACTAGAATATCACAACTTTACAAAATTGTAACTCAAGCGCTATTATGGCGGTGGCAGCTATTATAGACAAAAAACAGACATTGCTGGCACGTTGTACGCATGTGTTCAGCATTGCTGGAACACTGGACACGACTCGCGACCTACACTTGACACGTTTGCATTTACTTTATTTTCATGGTATGCGCAGTTCCACTGCACCCCATTCGTTGGCTGACGCACACGTGTTTCCGCCAGCCAATTGCGCGCCGTTACATTCCTTCTCTCCCGCCAAGTGGCCCAACTGCCTCGCTCGGAACGGCAGTAGTAGCTCTTACAGACAGTGCCACCCCAAGGGTTGTCTAAATCAGCAAGCGGTCACCCTTCGAACCGTATCATTTAGCCTACAAAATTCAACTTGGTTTGCGTAGTTAACTACCCAGTCATTTCGCAAGAATAACATCATGTACTGTACAGAGTTACTTCCTAATTATTTCTACGATGATGTCTTTAACGACCCATGACTGAACTACACAAATTAATGACGTCAGTTGATTTGGAGGTAAGCTGCTTGGTCACACATGTCGTGTTGGACTACGGTGTGTCGCGAGTAGGTAAGCAACTGCGTATGCAACGTTTCACGTAAGAGCTCTAGTATTCCACTGTCATCGCCACTGCCACATCCGCACTGCCGTGTTGCTAACCTCGGACCATACATCTTGCGAACTTAGTCTCATACCGTCCTAGCCTGCGCACCACTTCGACAAGGTGCGTTTTGACTTACAACCCATCCAATTTCCAAAATCAAACAAAACCACACATTCTTCCGTTGAGGACCTGTGCCATGAATTTGCAGGCCAACCATGCAGAGGTTAAACTCGATTGCGCTGTTGCTCTTGTTCGAACTTCACTGGTAAAGAGTTCCCCCTTTTGCAGTTCCGAAATCATTTAAAAACCGCACCGCCGGTGGCCGCTTCCCCCTCGTCAGACCCTTCACTCACTCTATAACAACTCGCTTCACACTTGTGCTCTATATCTTACTCAACTCGTATTACGTTGCAACCTCAAATATCACAACAATGAAACTTACTGTAGCAATCGCTCTTTGCCTTTACGCCGCCAACGCCGCCGTTGTTCCTTCAGTCAAACAAGGAGGACAGGGAGGAGCTGGAGGCAACGGTCTCTTGGTTGGAAATGGCGGAGTGGGCGGCGTTGGAGGAGATGGTGGTGCCGGCGGACTTGGACTTGGCAACGGCGGAGATGGTGGTGCCGGCGGAATCGGTACTCTAAGTGGAGACTTTGGATTCGGTGGGTTCGGTGGGGAAGGTGGCCGAGGTGGCGACTCTCTTTTCGTTGGTGAAGGCGGGGCCGGAGGTGCCGGCGGAAACGGTGCCCTCTACGGTGACTTTGGATATGGAGGCGTCGGTGGCGGCGGTGGTGACGGAGGCGAGGGAGGTTTGATCGTGGGCGTCGGCAGTGGCGGAGCCGGTGGAAACGGTGGAGCTGGTCTTCTCAAAGGCGACGTCGGCATCGGTGGGTTCGGTGGAACTGGTGGCAATGGCGGCGGAGCGTTCTTCGGCCTTGGAGGAAATGGCGGTGCCGGTGGAGCCGGTGGTCTATTCGGTGACTTTGGAGCAGGCGGTGTCGGTGGCAGCGGTGGCAATGGTGGAGCTGGATTCGAGGGAGGAAACGGTGGCGCTGGCGGAGCTGGTGTTCTTTCTGGCGACTTTGGTGCCGGAGGAGTTGGTGGCGCTGGTGGTGAGGGAGGTGTTGGTATCTAAGGCAAAGGAGCTGAATTCTAACCTAATCGTTCCTATAACTTCGCGATTGTGTTTAATAGCCTCGTATGGTCTGTGAGAAGCTCATCAACATGGGGCTGTTTTGTAAAGAGATAGAAGTGTACTGATTGTTTTTAAAGAATTATGCAAGCGATCTCGCAAAATTTCGCGCTGCTGGTGATACATACGACTTTTATCGCATACCGAGTACGCATAGTCCTGGTACGCTCATGACGTACCAGAGCAAATTGTCCGCGGCCGCTCCGCGTCAAAAACAAAGCGGTGGGCACTGACATCATGAACGAGTACAAGATAGTAGATGACCTACAGGCGTGTGTTTGAAGGTGAGAAGTTTGACAAGCAAGGGATTATCGAGCAATCGAGCAACGCGGCGTCAACAAGTCAACAATGTGACACGAAGTCGTGACAGCGTGCATCATGCGCCGTGTCATCTTGGAGCATAATTTACAAAAAGATTATACTAAAGGGTTCTGTGTGACGCGCACCTGCTGTGCCGTATGTACGAGTGGTGTTTCTGTGCACGTGTGACACTTGTACGTGTGGACTCTGTGTGCTTGTGACGTGGCAACATTAACGAACATAACGAACGAGCTTCAAAATATCAAAAACTGTAAGCTGACACGGTTGACCACAAGACCTGCAATTCGCCAGCGGAGCAATCGTTCTTTTTTCTCAATGAGCAAAAAACTTCTTGCCGATCTCCAACTACTTTGCCCGTCTCCCTTTCTCTGTTGGTAGCTGAGATGTGTTTTGGGTCATCAACATGATGCAATGAGTGTGTAAAAAAGATGCCGATGAGTGCGATTTTGCTGTTTTGTCGCGATGCGAGGCAAAAAGCGGCCCTAAATGCATCCAAAAAGCATCATTCATGTTCCTCTTTGCTTGTCCCGTGGTACTCTGCATTTAATGTGCAAGATCCGTTTTTGGGGTGGCAGGGATGGTAGAGGTTCAGAAACACAAGATCCAATGGAACCAATAACGTTGCCGCTCTGGGGGCGGGTAAGGGAAAACAGAGCCGTTTCCAAATTTCTTATCAGGATAATACACGTACCATCAACGCTCTGTTCGGATCCTGGCCGGCACCCTTTCAGATTTCCATTTCGCATTCTCACCTGAGACCAAGAACATTGCGCCTGTGGGGCATGGTATCCTTCATAACGGCTTGGCATGGCACACTGTGGCGGGTCAGAAAAAGATCAAACGCAAGGGCCAAACCACAGATTTTGAGGCCATTTAAGGACGTGCAAGAAGCACAGACTACCAATGAGGGCTTTATTTGAGAAACAAATGTGCTATGACACAATGAAACTTAATGCAGTTTTCTTAAGCTCAGTGCCGCTTTCACAGCTTTGTGCCAGTCTTTAAACAACTCGCGCATAATCTATTCACCTTCTTTGCCTTGCTTTTCGCTGGGTCATTGGGGTATTGGTATTTCATCCAACGCGGTCTGAGACAGGGAACCATTATTCGACAAATGCTTCAGAGATCCTGCATGGCTCTTGGGCGTAATGTTCTCTTTCTCCGCCTCGTCACGAGCGTTCTTGCGCAAACTTGCGCCTGATACGGCTTTTGACCTCGTCTGGGTTCCAATCGTCGCCAAATTCACCTTCCGGCTCTGAGTCGGAAGTCTCGCCGGCATTTTTCTCCGACCGATGACAGCACCTTCTGTGCTTGTGTTGGCGTCACAATTTGCTCACTACTCCAAACAATATCAGGAGAAGACATTTAATCAACCTGTACTGCATGGACTCAAAAGTAGAATTAGCCCCAGAAACAGCCAAATGAATATTTACGAAGGCATTCAAATGTACATAATATTCGCTTTACAAAAACACATCCTCTACTTTTTACCTGCTTTTTTATGCTTATTGATAAGACGATCACAGGGGTGAAGGATGTTACCTGTGCTTGCAAGGAGCTGGATAAGTTCTATGTTTGATTTCAAACACATTTCAATCCACTCTGCTTCTTTCCGGGAGCTGTGAACGTCAAAGCACAGCAAATCTAATTCAGAATGAGAGAAAAGTTTGCGAGCGAGCTTGTTGAAATACCAAATAACGTCTGGAAGAATTTCGCGTGTCATGTTTCCACTTGTTGGTGCACTTAATTTTCAGGCCTTCAGGAACCTTTTTTCGTCACCATTGAGAGATTGATGTTTACTATACGAGGTTCAAACCAAGAAAGCGCGCACAAAGAAGATTCAAACGACATGTTGTTCGACATCATTTGCGAGGAAAAACAAGACCTCTCCCAACTCTCTCACGTGTACATCACAAGCCTTCACAGTAGACTGTCTAGGTAATATGCCCGCACATCTCCTCAGTGCCCCGCTTCCACCGCCAATCAGCCCGCTGCATCCTAAACGAGCAGTACTGTTCCTGAAGACCAACAAAATCTCTATCCGTAAGGCAGCAGTGGCCTTCAGTGTTTCAAAGTAGAAGCTACAGAGCGCGCTGCAGCGCAGCCCATCGACGGCAGAGGCTATTAAGCTATCACGATGCTTCCTAACACCCAAAAGAGAATAGATTTTAGTGGAACCGCAGAAGTGAATTTATTTGAGCTATTTGTAAGCGATTGGGCGCAAGCTGCTCTCGATCAACGCCAAATGCATTGCTTAATTTGAAAGCGATTGAGTGGAGATCGTTTTTTTTGGTTGGCTGTGATCGCACTCTAGCTTCTTGCGCCCCGAGTGCCAATCAAACACCTACCCTCCCATCCCTTGGAACAGCATATGTCCTGGGGAGATTGCTGACTGCAGTAGACAATCATCTCTGCATTGCGATTGGCATGGAGCAATCACGACACTGTATTCGACAGAGAAGTCAGGTGAAAACAAGACGATGGCAGTTGAGGACAATTGATTGTAGAGAAACAACCAGTAGTCCTCTCTTTATTCTCAAAGAGAAGAACAAGTAAGCACAAGGAAGAAGAATAGTATGCTCACGTAAATATGTTCAAATACAAAAGCAAGCTATAGTCACGTAAACAATAAAAGATACGTATTTAAATACCAATACAAATACAAACGTCACTGAGAATCTGCCCCAAACAATAAAGATCTAACGCCTTAGGCGTCTACTTAGCGATCAATAACACATTATCAAGTATTCAGTGCATTACTTTTCAAACAACAGCTCATTTTTCTGTAGAAAACATCTCAAAAGCTTTGCCCAGTTTTTTGTCCGAATGCTGCCAATTCCCTTGCAACAAAAGATACCATTTCGCAAGGTTCGTCCTAAATCTTTTCACGTTTGGAACGTTTCCGAGAGAAACTCGAAATAACCTTAAAGCGTAGAACTAATCTCAAAAACCGTCGAGCCGATACGATATCTGCTTACCATCTTGCTGCTCAATTAGCTTGCCTCTCCCGAGCATACAGAACATACAAAGAGCACATTCCGGATCAGAATTATTACATCGTAGAAGGTGGGTTCTCCTTCTTAGCAACAACTAGAGCAAAGACCAAAGCCATGTCCCAAGCTACCGGTCCAAGTAACTAGAAACCCCCAAGAGTGTCGCTTATGCCAAAAATATAACCAACATATCAGGAACTTCAGATAAAGGCTATGCAAGGTCTCTTTAAGTTGTCGCGCTTGCCACATGTTCAAAATCGGCATCAAAAAGATGGAACGAAAAAAATCTTGTTCTAGGTGTAGAAATTGTTTGGTCGAAGCTATAAATGGTTTTACTGTTGTGGCGTCGTGATGCTGTTCTCTGAAGTACTATCAGTTCTAGCAACTTGGCCTCCAGCCTTCTAGTTACTGAAACATGGAAAAGTAGTGCTGCGCCGCCCCAGTGCTTCAAAATGAGCACAGTGTAGAAGCCAAACGTCCGTAACGGACAACAGTGCCAAAATGCCCATCTTGGACCGTCGGGGCTAAACATTCATGGCAGTGGCTCTTACTAAACGTTAATTCACTATTAATACTTTGAGGCTAACTCTCTTCTTTGGTTGAAACTGCTACCGGTTCTACCCTAATATACTCGTAGAGCTAGTATTTGAAAGTTTGAACCTGGTTCGAACATTCTATCGTGAGTATTTGTTCAAACACGAATATGAAAAGTTGCCATGAAATATTTCTATTACATTCACCCTTTCATAGAACTTGACGACCGCGGCAAGCTTTCAAAGTCTTTGATAAGTTCGGCACAATTTGCCAACTCTTTCTTGTTCAATCAGTCTCAGTGACTTTGAATGTTTGAACTACGTTTTCCTTTTGTATTTGTAATCTTTTACGAGACATTCTTTTACGTGAGCATAAACTAGCTTATGCTCACGTGTGTTTATTTGAGTTTATAAAGGGAGGACTTCTGTGCACACTTACTGGCATCTGAAGTCCTCCCAACTCGTTTGTCTTGTTTTCACCTAAATTGCCTCTGCTACCCTCATTTGCACTCGTGTTGTGAGGTTATGGGCCCAGCCCACGTCAGTCTGCACCTTTTTTGAACGTTTTCCTTAGAGCTTTGCGTTTGTTTCAATTCAACTGTTATACTTCCTACGGTACCCCTTTTCGTTGTCTTTCCCCATAGATTCTGATGGGTGGAAAGTCCGAATTGTACCCTTTGATGAGAAGCAGGACTACAAGCTTTGGAGAGTACGCATCGATGCAGCTTGCAATGCTAAAGGTATCGAAGAGGTTTTAAATCAGGCACAAAATCCTTTCAGTTCTGATGAAGAGAAGAAAGACGAATGGGAGTTCAGCAAGAAAAAAGCAAGAGGAATTATTATATCTGCTCTTTCCGATGAGGCTCTGCGTGTTGTAAAGAGCGACATAGGTAACACATGTAAGATGTTGAAAAGACTGGAAGAGCTATTTGCTTCCACTTCATCTGCATCTCGCATTGTCAAGATGTGTGAGTTAATTAACATGAGTTACTTCGACATTAATCAAAACATGGGTCGTCATATTGATAAGATGGCCAGTGTCATAGATCAACTAGCGGCTATGGAGACGAAACTGCCTTAAGAGCTCACTGTTGCCTTGTTGGTGTCTTCTGTAACTGCAATGAACTCAATCCGGTATGGGCAGCCATCAAGACACTTTGACTGACAAAACCACGTGGGATATTGTCTCAACCCGACTGTTTGATGAAGTGCGAACACTCGGGAGTCATTTTTCTGAACGGGCTGCTGCAGCTAGACCAAAGTGTGGCATATGCAATAAGGACAACCACACAACCAATCGCAGTTATTTAAATCCTTTAACCCCAAATAACAAGCTGAAACTTCCAACCGAAGCAGCACCGTATCAATCGAGTCAAAAGCCTGCGGAATTAACAGAGAAACCAGACAAGTAGGCCCACAGTGATTCCGGCTCAAAGAAAACCACTAATCGCGTAGCACTCACACGTCCGCGAGCGATGGAAGCACGTACTGTAGAAGCCAACGTTCTGATGTTGGACTCTGGTGCCACATCTCACCTAACATCCTCTACGAAACACTTGGTGCAGAGTCTTGATTGCAATGTTCCGATTGCATTGGGAGACATTTCGGAAATCGTAGCCACTCAAAGAGGAGTAAGGGAGGTTACCTGGTCTTATGGGGGAACAGATACCGCAGTGTCACTCAGCAACACGCTCGTTTCCATAACTATTTCCATGAGTTTACTCTCTATCCCAGACCTTACTGCCAAAGACCTCGCTGTACTCTTCATCCCCGAAGTGGCCCACATTATTGATTTGGATGACAACCTACGAATCATTGGAAGCGCTTCAAGGAACTCTGATGGACTATATTATATCTAGGGGTATTCCTCATCAGCCTCAGAACCAATAAGTGATGATACAAATCAGCAAACGACCGTGATGATGGCCCGAGTCTCCGACATTATCAAGAATGATGGGAAGATGACAGTGGTAAGCACTAGCGACCATCAGTCAGATCACGTTAATGCTACTAATACTACTGATTCCGAAGAATCACCGGTCGCGGAGGAAGAAATCGACCTTATTCCCACGAACATCTCGCTGTGGCACAATCGAATAGGTCATCCAGCAACAAAGACTGAGGTTCGAAATCTGATTCAAAGAAACATACTGTCCAAAGCCCGCCAAGCAACAATGGATTGCATCTCTTGTGTTCGTGGAAAGTTTCGCCGCAGTTTTCAAGGTTCTTTGACCTCCGCTAGCAGACCGGGTCACCTTCATAGTGATATTACCTTTGTCGGCACAGAATCGGAAAGTGGTCATTCCTATTATATAATCATTGTCGATGAACACACTCGTTCTCTCTTTGCAGCCCCACTTTTTCGAAAATCCGAAGCCTCTGATATTCTTTTAGAGTTTGTGTCCTGGTTTTATCGCCAATCAAACCAAACGGTCCGCTCACTGCACTCAGATGATGGTTCAGAATTCTTCAAGGCACACAAACCCTTGAAACGTATGGGCGTTGCTATCACCACAACTTCCGCTCACACACCATCGTCAAATGGTCTGGCTGAACGTAACATTGATGTTCCCATGGAACCTTTACGTGCCTGTTTGCTACAGGCTCATCTTCCGCTTTCCTTCTGGACAGATGCTCTCCATCATGTGATTTTCTGCAAGAATATTAACACACACAGCAGTACAGCACGCATTCCTTTTGTCCACCTACTCCAGGAGCTTCCCCACGATGTGAAGCATCTTCGAACTTTTTGATGTCGTGCCCTCGTTGAGGAACGTTTCGCAGATCGTAAGAAGATGCATCCAAGACTTACGGAAGGCATCAATCTTGGACATCTCCGTGGTGGCAAGTAGAAAATCTTAACCACAAACGGCGTTAAAATGACAAAGCATGTCCGATTTATCGAAGATGAGTTTCCTGGTCTGTCCTTCGTGAATGGAACTGCTCCACCTCCACCTCCTATCTCTCCAGAACCAATCTCTCACGGTTATACTTCTAGCGATGATGAAGATGTCTCTGTTCTCTGCTCTAATGGTACCTCTGAGACGCTGTGGTGCCACACAGAAGAAGCTGAGTCTTCTAGTGAGACCCACAGTAATACCAGCACTGGGCTCACTCACTATCCGGAAAAACCGTCCACCTATGAACCCGATTTGGGTTGGTATGCCTCTGATTTCGAACCAGAAACAGTCAACGCGGCACGCACCATGCCCAATTCAACCAGTACATCTGATGAACCCACACTTCGTCAAGCTCTTGCGTCTCCTGAGGCCTGTCACTGGATGGACGCCATACGCGCTGAATTTGAGACAGTCCGTAATCTTGGTACATATGAGGATGCTACAAGTGATCATGGACAGCCAATTCCTTCAGGATTTGTCTTTCGTCTAAAAAGAGACCATCTTGGATGCCCAACACGTTTCAAAGCCCGACTTGTTGCTAGAGGAAAACTTCAAGATGTTTCTGACACAAGCAGTTTTTATGCTCCGGTGTTAAACTTCGAGATTTTCCGAATGATGATGGTTATTGCTACTGCTATGAATTGGGACCGTCAACATGTCGATGTGAAAGGTGCCTTTCTTCATGCGACTATGCCCACCGAGACGCCAGTTTGGATCAAACTCCCTACCATCCCTGATGTAGATGAAGCAGATGGTGGCGTCGTCAAACTTGTCAAATCTTTGTATGGCACTCGAGAAGCCCCACGACTTTTGTTTGAGAACATCTTGGCTTACCTCCGCAACATCGGTTTTAAATCACTTCACGCAGCACCGTGTGTGTTCGTGAAAGGAATTGGTCTGAGTTCGGTCGTCGTCTTGGCCTATGTGGACCATCTGAGCATATTTGGTCCTTCTAACCTTACGGAATGGGTTAAGAAGAAACTTGGAGCGCAATATGATATATCCGATCTTGGTCACACGGATCTGTATTTGGGAGTATCAATTGTAAGGAAGCCTGAATCAATCACTCTTCATCAGCGTCCTTTGATCGAAAAAGTTGTTCGCATGTGCCGTATGAATGATGCTTTGCCATCAGACTACTCCCTACCAGGCACTCATTGTCTGTATGATGCTGTCGCTGTCCCTACGGAATCTGAGTTAACGTCCATGAGTAATATCCCGTACAAGGAAGTACTTGGATCCATGCTTTTTCTGAGCACACGAACGCGACCTGATTTGTCGGTGTCTGTTTCAATTCTGGGAAAGTATTCATCTAACCCACTTCCTCAGCATTGGCAGTTCATGAAGAGAGTGGTACGTTACATGATCAAAACCGCAAACTATGGCTTGATGATCTCTCGATCATGTTCTATTGCTGTATTAGCATGGTCCGATGCTGATTGGGGTCGTGACTTGGACAAACGTCGCTCCAGGGGGGTTTTGTTGTCTGTGTTGGCAATGTACCCGTCATATGGAGTTCGAAGCTGCAAAAGTCTACAGCCCTTTCTACTACAGAAGCCGAGTTCTATGCCATCTCTGAGTGCATCAAGCAGTTGTCTTGGCTGCTGAACTTTTTTGAGGACCTTGGACTGGATTGTAACAAACCTGTGCCATTGTATCAAGACAACTTTGGAGCTATATCTTGGACGAAGACTGACTTTGGAATGCGGAAAGTCAAGCATATTGAAATCAGGCACCATCACGTTTTGGATGCAGTCAACTGTGGTTTGGTCAGGATACAACACGTTGCATCAGCGCAAAATCGAGCCGACATTTTTACAAAGTCTCTGATTGGCGATGTTTTTAACCAACATCGCAACGCTTTGCTTGTTACTCCCTTACTGGTCGAGGGGGGATCTCAGTGACTTTGAATGTTTGAACTACGTTTTTCTTTTGTATTTGTAATCTTTTACGAGACATTCTTTTACGTGAGCATAAACTAGCTTATGCTCACGTGTGTTTCTTTGCGTTTATAAAGGGAGGACTTCTGTGCACACTTACTGGCATCTGAAGTCCTCCCAACTCGTTTGTCTTGTTTTCACCTGAATTGCCTCTGCTACTTCCATTTGCACTCGTGTTGTGATCCAGATTGCCTCTTGTGCATTACCTTCGAACTGTACCAAATTGCCCTCACCGCGTTCATGCTCCTGGCAATCTAGGCGGTTGAGAACGGACAGCGTGTCTCCGTATTGGCGGCTGCATCAACAGACACAATTTTGAAACCGGAAGCCACCACAACGGACTTCCTGAATACCGTTAAGTACGAAAGGATAGCGTCGGTGTTGCGCCAGTGTGATGATGTTCACAATCCCGTACCGACTACTTCGTCCAATGTTCAACCTCTGTCTGCGACCGCTGCTCGGATTCCGCCTCGCAACTATAGAAGCAATGACCGTAATCGCTCGAAGGGACTGTCACATACGATGAAATATCCCTGCGACACTTGCGGCAATTATGGTCACTGGAAGAGAAATCCTAACCCCGACGGGTCCATACCACCCCATGTAAAAAGTTTCGATGCTCCTGTATCATCGACACAAGGTCGATCTGGCGCTGACGGTGACACCAAGGCCACAAGATATGGCAACAAGACGATGTCATTTAATTCAGCCTCCCTCGTCTGCTCTACAGCCACTGTTAATGTTGGTTCTGTACCCGAAAGGCTTGGTCCTCTTGTAGACGACGGCGCAACATACTCGGCAATCGGCCAAGTGGAATTTAGACTACTGTCGCAAGAACTCGGCGTTCCTGCTGATGGCACGCTGGACCGGATTCCTTACTCTTTAGAAGGACATACCAGATGGCAGTATGGCACTGGCCAACATGCGAGCCCTCAACGAAGAGTCCTTGGCTCAGTAATCCTTACGGCCACATCAGACAATGGGGCCGTTATCGAGATCAACCACCTAGTTTTGGAAGGATCCTCGCAATGGGTGATCGGTAGAAATATCACCCGTAAGGCCAAAATCGTGCACCTCGGAAGTAATGCACTGTGTTTCAACATTGCAAGAAAGCCTGATTCGATATCCATGATCGACGTAGGCTTCCTCAGTTACATTCCGGTTGAGAAGTTCACCTCTTCGACAAAGTACCTAGATTCTACTTTGTACTGTCTATCGGCTGTGACCCTTGAAAAGTCACCTTGGTCTGATGTCAAGGCCATTGTGGATAAGTCCACAAACATGTCTGCGGACATGCCTGTTTCAGTGACTTCAAGCTGCTGTTGCAACGCAATGGTCTATGGAACCATAAGGTTGCAAGGTATGTTGCTGACATCGTGGCTAGCTGCACAGCCTGTCGATCAACTGCAGTTCCTCCACCAACTCGGAGAGTGTCGATAAGCACTCTCTCGAAGTCATTCAATGACGTAGTGTGCGTCGATCACTTTTTCTTAAATCAACTGTGTCTCTTGCACATTATGGATCTGGTGTCGAGATACTCCACAGCCTACGTTGTGTCAACAACTGCTCTTCAAGAAGCGGTCATAGCATTTGAAGCAAGTTGGGTGTCGGCTCTCTGGTACCCCGATGCCATACGTGCCGACAAAGCCCTCATGTTAGGCGCATTTCGAAATTATTGTGACTCGCTCGGAATACCCCTGCACCCGGTTGCACCCCGCCGCCATGCTATAAACGCCACAGAATCGAAACACATGGTCATAAAGAGCGTGTTTCTCCGCCTCAAGGCAGAGGCTGGCGACAATTTTGATCCTATTCTATCGGCCTACAAATCTGTGACCATCTACAACGATCTCTACGGTAACGACCAACTCTCGGCATTCGAATTGGCAAAAGGGTTCACGAGACCTGTGGGAAATAAGCCAAGTGACACCTCCATTCCTGCTGAAATAATTGAAGCAAGAGACCAGTTCATTGCTCGCAGAAAGTTAGCACGGATTCTCAGTTCAAAGTCGATCACCGAAGTACCCATATCCACTGGAGACACTGTAGAGGTCTTCATCAAGAAGGATAAAGAGATACGGGGTCATTGATCCAACCCGAAGACAGTTACATCTCAAAGCCCGTACAAGATGGCCTGGATGCCATCAGAAAGGCGAATGACATTGAGCCAGTACTACCAATCATCAATGAGACCGAGCACAGCCGAGATGATGCTGACTCTCATGGCTTCGATTCCAACTTTGATGGTGATGACTATGGGAACAATGTCAACGTTGGAGATAGGGTCGAGGTCTTGTGGCCTCTTGACAACACCTATTACCCAGGGACTGTACACTCTGAAGCTACGAAAGGGCATGCCAATCTATACTACGACGATGGTGAAACTGAAGTGCTGGATATGACAAAGGAAGTTTGGAACTACACTGATAGATTGCCTGGCAGCTCAAGCGAAGTGGCTGTGCCACTGAAAGTGGAAAGCAAAGAAGACAAAGTCCTCAAATCAATGCTTGATCACTTCGGAAACAAGCCTTTCCTTCAGCATCAGGCGCAAGGGTTTGATCAGTATCCAATGCACAATGCGTACACCAAAGAAGAAGACAGCTTCCTCAAAACTGCTAAGCCAGTGTTTCGCCGGCTCGTTCCGCCCGGCTCCAACATAATAAGTAGTCATACCCTATATAAGATAACACACAATGATGACGGGTCCCTGAAACTTAAAGCACGTATCGCACCGCATGGCAATGAGGATGACATGAAAGATGAGATCAGCAAAGACTGTGCAACTTGTCCTCCTACCGGTCTGCGCATCCTGGAATCGATAGCGTCGCTTCATGGCTGGACGTTACACAAGGCCGATGTAACAGCTGCTTTTCTACAAACGGGAGAGACACAGAGAGATGTATACGTAAGGCCACCCAAAGAAAGTAGAATGAAGTCTACTCATGTTTGACTACTCTTGGCTGCTGCCTATGGATTGGTGAATGCCAACGCGAAGTGGCAGAATGCGTCTGACACCGTGATGCGACAAATTGGCCTCTCACAGTCTGCATACATACTGCAGCTCTTCTACCAGAAAGAGAATGGAAGAACGGTTCTGATAGTAGCCAAAATCGTAGATGATCTCAAGGTGGCTGGCGAAGGAGACCGTGCAAAAAGGTTCCTAGAAGCCTTCAATGATAAGTTTAAGTTTGGCGTCATCAACAATGGCCCAGGAAAACTACGGTTGTTTGGAATTAACACCATTTAAAACAGTGACTTCACCATCGAGACAAACGCCGAAGACAAGCTTGAAGGTGTCATGGAATATCCCATCTCGCGTCAGCGACGAAAAGAGTCTGCAGCAAGCCTCAACAAGATTGAGAAGTCCGCATTTGCACCTATCAACAGCTTATTAAGCTGGATAGGGACTGCTGCTTCACCGCTGTGCTCCTTCTATAGCAGTTACCTTCAACAGAAAGCACCTGAAATCTGCGTGAGTCACTTGAACAAATCAACACGGTCAGAAAGCTTAAGAAGCTAGGCACCGTTATCGCATACCCAAGGCCAACTTACAAAGCTGACTACGAGCTCAGTACTGTCGTATTCTCTGATGCATCTCGTATCGATGATGTTGGACAACTAGGAATTATAACTGGCCTATTGATAGGCAAGATGCATAAGAATGCAATCTACCATGTTGTCTCCTGGATGTCACACAAGGCAAAGCGCCCAGTGAAAAGTGTGCCAGCTGCAGAGTTTTTTGCGGCAGGAGAAGGGATAGATGAAGGGAAGAATGTCAGGAACGCCTATCGAGAACTACTGGACATGGAAGTTAAGCTGAGAATTCTAGTCGATTCCAAAGACTTGCTCACGTCGATGTCTACGCAGAAAAATTCCATCGACAAGTCAATCAGAGGGGATGTCAGCAGCATTAGATTTGAGTTTGAAACTGGAACTGTAGACTCGATCTCATGGATTCCCGGCTCTGTAAATCTAGCTGATCCCCTCACGAAGAAGGATAGCTGTGTAACTGATGCACTACAGCTAACATTGTTTTCTGGAAGATTGAACATCGGTTTTAGCGATGTGTCTGAGACGAAGAGTTCAGAGAAGTATTTCGGTCCGCCGAAAACAGAGGAATATGAATGTCATGGACTGCAGGTAATATGCACGAGAGAATAGATATTACATTGCAACCGCTAGTGTATATGAATGTCATGGACTACAAGTAATATGCACGTGAGAATAGATATTACATTGCAACCGCTTATGTCTATTGAGATGTATCACAAAGTACTAGTCTGTAGACTGAACACTGAACTATATATAAACACAGCCTCTGCTGCCGGAAGTCACCTGACTACCACGCACCCACTGCACCACTTCGACTAGCTCGACCTAGGACTGTCATAGTACCCGAATACTGCTCAATACTTAACGGGTGTCTTGATAAATTACTTACTTTCACGAAGATCTATTGAACACCAACATAGGAAACGAATCTCCAAATAGAACTAACACATATATGTGGAGATCAAGATCTGAAATTATCTCTTTGTAAGTCGAAAGACCGCTTTTTGGTGCTAGGCTAGGAGGAAAGGCTACTCGAAGACGTTTTAATTTTTTTTCTCTAGAAGTTAGAACAGCATCGGAACCTCTCCGGGAATGCACGACGAGGTCAGGGTGTAATTCCAAGGATAATCGGCACGGCAAATAAAGAGAGAAATGGTTAGATCCAATAGGATATAGGTCCACGGGGTGTAGCCACGAGATGGTATATAGACATTTGCGCATGGGATAAAGCCCGATCGTAAAACCGCAATGCAAATATAACGTAAATTGTTTTGCAATGGGCGACTCATTGTATCGCTTTTTACCCTTTCGGGTCTTTTTCGACGACTTCTTCGTCGACCTGTTTGGTTTCTTCTTCTTCTTACCTTTCCGGTCATCATCCGACGATGAACTCGTGTCGGAAATGGAGTCTCACGAGTCGGGGTCTGAATCATCCGACGATGAACTCGTGTCGGAACTGGAGTCAGACGAGTCGGGGTCTGAATCATCCTCTCGATTCTTTCCCCTCTTCGTCCTCCGCTTCTTCTCTTTTCGGTTTCTTCGTCGCTCATCCAACGATTCAGATGAATGGTTCTAGGGACCACCTCCATGGTTATCTTTTTGAACGAAAACAGTAATCGGTGGCAGATAAATATCTTGAGGATCTACCTTCCCGGATACCTCTTGACTCTGCTTTGGACCTTGTAGGTACTCACTATCAGTAGGTAAGTGTTTGGAATGGGTGGAATGACCCATTTGGAACCCTTGTGGTATGCGCTTTGCGATGTTCACCTGTGTAGGTCGGGATTCTGCGAATCCCTCGGAAACCCAAAGGTCCTGCACAGCGCGGTAAACATGCTCCCTAGCATTTGTAAAGAGATACTGTCTCACCATTTCAGGTATCCTTTCCGACAGCTCTTGAGCTGCTCGGTCAACCACAATACGGGTAAGTGGATCGACGTCTATTGAGGGCGGAACCATCTGGGTATCCGACTTCTCCTTAAAGGTTAATGCATCCTCGACCGCGAAAGTGACGGGCGCTTTCGCTCGCTCTTCGAGCTGAGTCCATAGCTCCTCCGCTGCAGCCTCAATTGGTAATTCCCTCTGAGGTTTCGTTGCCATAGTCGGCGGACCTTGTACCTTTACAGTTTTGTCCCGAGGGTGCCGGAGCAGCTCCTCGGGGTTTTCCAGATTCGGTTGAGCCGATGAGGCTCCTCTAGGGCCTTTATGGCTTGGCGGGGCGCTCGCACCACGCGTATTCCTTTTAGGTCGTTCCATTGGTGACCAATAGTGGTATCCTGTATTGATTTGCAGGATTTCCTGAAACCAAATAGGTGTACGAGCGTCCAATCCTTCTCAGAATCTTGTCTGAATCGCGAAGGTACGATGATACCTACAACTACTTCCTAAGTTGGGAGACCAAAATGTCGTACAATCATCTCTGGGGTATGCTACTGTCTTGTCTCGGGAGCGTAGTGACGCTCAACCGCAGGGAGCGAGTTGACGCTCAACCTTAGAAGGTAGACGTAATAAACCTCGATGGTAACAGGGCACCGTGAAAACCCGGAGGGGCAAACGGTGGGGCAAATAGCCTATACTGTGTAGGTGAACGATGGTAGGCGTCGACGCGCGGGAAAGCCTCTGTGGTACTTGAGAAACGATGAACCAAAAGGTATAGTCGTGACCCAAGTGATGCCTGTCTTTATTAGATAAGGATGGGGGAGGTGCAGTTCCCTATGTGTAGTGGACTGCACTCTCCAGATCACTCGGGAGGTGCCAGCAAGGCACGGTCTCTGACCTAGTGTCAGAGACCTGGCCAGCACTGGCTACAGTGCCAGGTGGCCACTCCACTACTGTACTAAAATAGATATAATTACAATTACAGGTACTAACAATTACTCAACCAGAAGGTACATGTCAACACTACATGTGGCTGCCAACACCTAGATGGTAGCTCGCCCGGAGCTGCATGGCCGATGATCCCTCGCATCCATCACCTACAGGGTCAGTATAGTATATTGAGAACCTCAAAGGTCAGCCCTTCCGCCACTATACGGCATGGGCTTCCGTAGACAGACCTTCTGTCTCCTGTCCTGTTGTCTCGACCTTATTGGTCTTTGGCTTCCGAAAATGTTCCTACGGGTTGTGCAGGATTGGTGCTGGTGCAGTTGGCGCACTAGTTACGTCTTTTGGCGCGTGTTTCTATGATTTCTCCATTGAGGTAAACTAATGAGTAAACGGTTGTTATTTCAGTGAATCCTTCACACAAAGCTACGGATTCAACTTTAACTCCTCCCTCTTAATATAAAAATTGGTACACATCAATTTCTAAGTCAAGAGTCTAAAATGTGGTATAAAACAAAATGGTAGCGATAGGGTGTATGATCTGACGGTTCTAGGGAGCGCAAGATAAGCTCCACCTACGAGGAGAAGATTGAAGATAACTGTAAGGTTTGGCAGCACTAGCCACTGAGAGTGCAACAGGAAGGGCAAGCTTTTTGAGATAAAGTCGATAGAAAGTGATGCACAGTGCACGCGGGTCTGGAAAAACCGCAAGGACAGTAGACTTAGCTCTGTGGTCAACTGTAGAAATCAAATTGGTTAAAGTAGTCTAGTGGGTGCTTGTCCTTACAATAGTGACTGGGGTGGCCAGGCTTGGTGAAGATATGTATATTACCAGCCCTCCGACCTACGGTGGCCCTCCTCGCCACGAAGCCACGAGGATTTCCACCTGAGGTGCGCCTCCTTATCTACTTAATCTATTCTTAAAAATACTAAGTTAGCGAAAAGCTAAGCTAATTTCTAATTAAACCACTGGAGTACACGGTGCATGCCGGCAACCCTCCAAATCCACCACGTGGCATTATCACCTCATTGGTGTAGTCACTCTACTACAGTATTATCGGTGAGATCCTTGGAACCAACACTGTCGAAGAAGCTACTGTCGAGAATGTCTGGGCATGTTTCGACGCTGCATCAAGTTCTGCCCCGAAAGACCTTGCGGAGTGTATCGACGCATTTTTGAGATCCGTGCTCCCATCAAAGCAGACCCCGCAGTTGGTGTGACAAACTTTGTTATTAACGTAATTACGGCGTTGGACCATAACAACGCCTCAGACATCATTCATGACATGGATAAGGAAAAGAAATTCATCGACCGCCTAATTCGAAAATTTCAGCCCGAAGTCATGCAGGAGCGAATCCAAATGCTACGTATGGGATGGAAGAAGGAACAATTTGCGAATATCAAACTATTCAAAGACGAGGTCTCTAATATTGCTCTCGGTATGTTTCTCACCAAAACAGCTCGTGCGCGACTAAATCCTTCCAAAATCCTTAAATTTCGTGACAGCGAACGCCATCGAGATGATTGTTCAAATACCCACAAGTCAGCGGGCTTCTCGTCAATTGAAAAAAGAAAGCTCTTACGTTCTGGAGGCAAGCAAAAAACTTCCGAATGTACCGAACCCTGTCTGAACGATAACTGTGCGGTAACCACCGTTTTGAAATACTGCCCTACAACACCAACTAAACTCAAGAAAAAGCTTTTCGAGAAGCTTTACAACCGAAAGAAGGCAAAAATTGCTAAAACTGTGAAAGTTCAGCAGTTTTCAGGTGTTCCGATACTCAATTCAATTGTAGGGCGTTTCTAAATCGCCCTAAAAGACGCGGTATTTGATGTAGTACTCGGAGATTCCGGCTCAGATTTCAGCGCAATTGCCACTTCCATTTTCAGTAAGGTTAAGAAATGTGTGTCGGACATCAACGTGAATACATTCAGTCTATTAATAATTCTGGCAAGGGCCTTCAAAAACGAAAACGGAACCATCTTTTCTGCATATGGATCTGTGGTACTCACTGCTACCATCTATTTACCTGGTTCGAATATATAGCCGTTCGTGTTCGACGTATATAACTCTACGTGGTGGATCAAGACATGGACAAGACTCTCCTTGGGCGCCTTTTTCTGAATGCAATCGGATTCAACCTCAGATACCACCTTGTCCGTGTTCGGGACTCCATTCACGACAAGCATATGGACGAACTGGATTCGCCTCAATCCAAGCTTGCTGCTGCAAAGTACGAAGGCTTCAGCTACATGGTAACTGACGACGATCACGTAGAGCTTCCCGAGTCTCTGGCTGCCGGAATCGGAAAGGACTCCAAAGAATCTATCCATGAAGCTTTCGCCAGGATTCTCTCAAAGGCAAAGGGCAACGGTATCTCGGAGAAATGCAGTCTGAAACTAAGAAGTGTGCTAGAGAAGTTAAGAGATGAGTTTTGCATTATGCTTTGCAACGATCCACCGGTCGACGTTTCGCCCTTGACCATCACGCCAGTCGAGAATGCGAAACCATATCGCTCTCTTCAAAGTCAATATGCGTCTCTGAAAAGAGACTTTAGGGTACAAACCGTCCGGGAACTGGAAGCAGTTGGCGCCATCTCCAAGAAGCCTTCGGCTGTAGAGCAACGCCCAGTTAGGGGATACTTGAAGATGCAACTCATAGAATGAGGATTGAACGCTCCGAGGGTTATGACTATGATCCCCTCTAAGGTGTGCTGAGGTGGCAATGTTTTCTGGTTAGAGTTCGCCTATGAAGGGAAAATTCGGATGGCCCATGGTTGGATTGGCCCCGTGATACACGTGGCTTAATTTTGGCACCGATTTTCGGATATTTGTTAGAACGTTGGACTTTCGGGCCCTGACAGTGGGATCTCCACGTGTATGGCCCTGAGCAGGTGTGCACTACTGTAGAGTTTAGTTAGTGAGCCCTACTTAGGGAGATGAGATCTGACAGTCCGAAGCTCAGAGTAAATGGTAACCAAGGTTGGTCTTCGATACCTTTAGAGGTTCTTCGTCGCCATCGTTTCGGCCTTACAACCCGGAACGGGCTCTGGTTAGCAACGCCTGCGTAGGGACACGACTCCACTTGGAGAGTGGCCACGTTTGGGTTCCGTGCAACCACCCCCTTGGGACTGCTCAGACGACCTGCGTGCACGATACCCCGTGGGGGTTCTGCTTACTTGTTGCGTGCTTTTTGTGTTTCCTTTCGAGGACAGGTTTTCGCCCCTGTATTGGGTTTCTTTTGTTGTTTCGCCCTTTTTCTGGTTCTCGGGTCCGGTGCCTGATAGTGCCCGACCCTCGCCCCGTTTTTCCTCTTCGCCGGATTTTCCCCCATTCTTTGGGATACCCATACCCATTCCCGATCCAACGGTTTCCACCCCTCACCTCCGTCGGTACTGCCGGAATCCCCCGTGGGAGTTACACCCCACACTACGGCTGGAACGGAGGGCTCTGTCTCTGAGTCTGCCTCCCCCAGGGAGCAAGGCTTCGAACACCTTGAGAGCACTTCCCGTCGCCGGGTTTTGCTCCACATCGGCATGTTGGGCATCTCCTGCTCTGGTGATCCCAAAGCCAGAATCCACCAGACTGCGTTTCAAAGTTGATCTACGTGGGCCCAATGCAAGGACTGTACCGATCCAGTCAGCAATGCCGCATCTGGAATCTAAATTCCAAAACACCGCTGGCTGCACTTGCCTTGAAAACATTGACCTTGAGCACGGATACTGGCAGGTCCCACTTTCACCAGAATCGCAGAAAATGATGTCTATTTAGACTCTCTTCGGCTTGTTTTCCTCTACAAGACTACTCCAAGGCAGTAGCGACTCTGAGAACCATTTCCACGCAGCCTTATCTTACAAATTCGACAAAATGCGTCAAAAAGATGTTCCAATGGATAGATGATTTCTTATTTCACGCTAAAGACGAACATGAATTGATAGCCAACATTGAATCTTTCCTACTCGTAAGCACCGAAATTGGACTGAATATACACGCTCGTAAATCAACTTTCTTCTCACACGAAGCTCAGTTCTGCGGCCGCGTCATCTTGGCCAACGGATTTCAGTACCATCCAGGACACTTTAACTCACTGGTTTCAATGAGAGCTTCAACCATTGCAAGCGAGCTGCGGCAGTTCGTGTGCGCCACAAACTGGATTCTAAATTCGATCTTTGCCGACGAAGAACGCATAGCTCCGCGTCATAAACATCTTGAGCAGTTTCAGACGAAGAAAAGCAAGCGGACGAAGAACGCTCTGTGCATTTTCTCCATCGACACCTCTTGGGCGCCATTCATGATGCCGCTTACACCGACATTAAAGAACAAATTCTATCACTGGTCTACTGGGTCGAAGGCATGATCCAAATGTTTTTATAAATTGGAATATACGAGCATTGCATCACAATAATACTGGGTTATATGCCTAAAATTTAACGTTGAGCTGACTGCTGACTTTGTGATATACGCGCCACAAATAAGATTTTTGAGTACTGATTCCTTTTTGAAGAGCAATGTTTGCGTGATTGAAGCTTAAATAGAAAACGCTAGATTTGTGTCTATGTATTTTAAGGACTTAAAGCCAAAAAGAAATCATATTACGAAAATGTTGTTAGAAAAGATTTCTTGAAGAACGTTTTGGAGATATCAGTGTTTCTTTCATAAAAATCTGAACAATCTTAAATCGGGCAAAAATGAATTAGAACTCAATAATTGCTACTATGGGCTTCGAAGTTACTCAAATTGCTTCAAACAGGGGTTCAGGGGTTAAGCAGCGCACTAACTAGAATATCACAACTTTACAAAATTGTAACTCAAGCGCTATTATGGCGGTGGCAGCTATTATAGACAAAAAACAGACATTGCTGGCACGTTGTACGCATGTGTTCAGCATTGCTGGAACACTGGACACGACTCGCGACCTACACTTGACACGGTTGCATTTACTTTATTTTCATGGTATGCGCAGTTCCACTGCACCCCATTCGTTGGCTGACGCACACGTGTTTCCGCCAGCCAATTGCGCGCCGTTACATTCCTTCTCTCCCGCCAAGTGGCCCAACTGCCTCGCTCGGAACGGCAGTAGTAGCTCTTACAGACAGTGCCACCCCAAGGGTTGTCTAAATCAGCAAGCGGTCACCCTTCGAACCGTATCATTTAGCCTACAAAATTCAACTTGGTTTGCGTAGTTAACTACCCAGTCATTTCGCAAGAATAACATCATGTACTGTACAGAGTTACTTCCTAATTATTTCTACGATGATGTCTTTAACGACCCATGACTGAACTACACAAATTAATGACGTCAGTTGATTTGGAGGTAAGCTGCTTGGTCACACATGTCGTGTTGGACTACGGTGTGTCGCGAGTAGGTAAGCAACTGCGTATGCAACGTTTCACGTAAGAGCTCTAGTATTCCACTGTCATCGCCACTGCCACATCCGCACTGCCGTGTTGCTAACCTCGGACCATACATCTTGCGAACTTAGTCTCATACCGTCCTAGCCTGCGCACCACTTCGACAAGGTGCGTTTTGACTTACAACCCATCCAATTTCCAAAATCAAACAAAACCACACATTCTTCCGTTGAGGACCTGTGCCATGAATTTGCAGGCCAACCATGCAGAGGTTAAACTCGATTGCGCTGTTGCTCTTGTTCGAACTTCACTGGTAAAGAGTTCCCCCTTTTGCAGTTCCGAAATCATTTAAAAACCGCACCGCCGGTGGCCGCTTCCCCCTCGTCAGACCCTTCACTCACTCTATAACAACTCGCTTCACACTTGTGCTCTATATCTTACTCAACTCGTATTACGTTGCAACCTCAAATATCACAACAATGAAACTTACTGTAGCAATCGCTCTTTGCCTTTACGCCGCCAACGCCGCCGTTGTTCCTTCAGTCAAACAAGGAGGACAGGGAGGAGCTGGAGGCAACGGTCTCTTGGTTGGAAATGGCGGAGTGGGCGGCGTTGGAGGAGATGGTGGTGCCGGCGGACTTGGACTTGGCAACGGCGGAGATGGTGGTGCCGGCGGAATCGGTACTCTAAGTGGAGACTTTGGATTCGGTGGGTTCGGTGGGGAAGGTGGCCGAGGTGGCGACTCTCTTTTCGTTGGTGAAGGCGGGGCCGGAGGTGCCGGCGGAAACGGTGCCCTCTACGGTGACTTTGGATATGGAGGCGTCGGTGGCGGCGGTGGTGACGGAGGCGAGGGAGGTTTGATCGTGGGCGTCGGCAGTGGCGGAGCCGGTGGAAACGGTGGAGCTGGTCTTCTCAAAGGCGACGTCGGCATCGGTGGGTTCGGTGGAACTGGTGGCAATGGCGGCGGAGCGTTCTTCGGCCTTGGAGGAAATGGCGGTGCCGGTGGAGCCGGTGGTCTATTCGGTGACTTTGGAGCAGGCGGTGTCGGTGGCAGCGGTGGCAATGGTGGAGCTGGATTCGAGGGAGGAAACGGTGGCGCTGGCGGAGCTGGTGTTCTTTCTGGCGACTTTGGTGCCGGAGGAGTTGGTGGCGCTGGTGGTGAGGGAGGTGTTGGTATCTAAGGCAAAGGAGCTGAATTCTAACCTAATCGTTCCTATAACTTCGCGATTGTGTTTAATAGCCTCGTATGGTCTGTGAGAAGCTCATCAACATGGGGCTGTTTTGTAAAGAGATAGAAGTGTACTGATTGTTTTTAAAGAATTATGCAAGCGATCTCGCAAAATTTCGCGCTGCTGGTGATACATACGACTTTTATCGCATACCGAGTACGCATAGTCCTGGTACGCTCATGACGTACCAGAGCAAATTGTCCGCGGCCGCTCCGCGTCAAAAACAAAGCGGTGGGCACTGACATCATGAACGAGTACAAGATAGTAGATGACCTACAGGCGTGTGTTTGAAGGTGAGAAGTTTGACAAGCAAGGGATTATCGAGCAATCGAGCAACGCGGCGTCAACAAGTCAACAATGTGACACGAAGTCGTGACAGCGTGCATCATGCGCCGTGTCATCTTGGAGCATAATTTACAAAAAGATTATACTAAAGGGTTCTGTGTGACGCGCACCTGCTGTGCCGTATGTACGAGTGGTGTTTCTGTGCACGTGTGACACTTGTACGTGTGGACTCTGTGTGCTTGTGACGTGGCAACATTAACGAACATAACGAACGAGCTTCAAAATATCAAAAACTGTAAGCTGACACGGTTGACCACAAGACCTGCAATTCGCCAGCGGAGCAATCGTTCTTTTTTCTCAATGAGCAAAAAACTTCTTGCCGATCTCCAACTACTTTGCCCGTCTCCCTTTCTCTGTTGGTAGCTGAGATGTGTTTTGGGTCATCAACATGATGCAATGAGTGTGTAAAAAAGATGCCGATGAGTGCGATTTTGCTGTTTTGTCGCGATGCGAGGCAAAAAGCGGCCCTAAATGCATCCAAAAAGCATCATTCATGTTCCTCTTTGCTTGTCCCGTGGTACTCTGCATTTAATGTGCAAGATCCGTTTTTGGGGTGGCAGGGATGGTAGAGGTTCAGAAACACAAGATCCAATGGAACCAATAACGTTGCCGCTCTGGGGGCGGGTAAGGGAAAACAGAGCCGTTTCCAAATTTCTTATCAGGATAATACACGTACCATCAACGCTCTGTTCGGATCCTGGCCGGCACCCTTTCAGATTTCCATTTCGCATTCTCACCTGAGACCAAGAACATTGCGCCTGTGGGGCATGGTATCCTTCATAACGGCTTGGCATGGCACACTGTGGCGGGTCAGAAAAAGATCAAACGCAAGGGCCAAACCACAGATTTTGAGGCCATTTAAGGACGTGCAAGAAGCACAGACTACCAATGAGGGCTTTATTTGAGAAACAAATGTGCTATGACACAATGAAACTTAATGCAGTTTTCTTAAGCTCAGTGCCGCTTTCACAGCTTTGTGCCAGTCTTTAAACAACTCGCGCATAATCTATTCACCTTCTTTGCCTTGCTTTTCGCTGGGTCATTGGGGTATTGGTATTTCATCCAACGCGGTCTGAGACAGGGAACCATTATTCGACAAATGCTTCAGAGATCCTGCATGGCTCTTGGGCGTAATGTTCTCTTTCTCCGCCTCGTCACGAGCGTTCTTGCGCAAACTTGCGCCTGATACGGCTTTTGACCTCGTCTGGGTTCCAATCGTCGCCAAATTCACCTTCCGGCTCTGAGTCGGAAGTCTCGCCGGCATTTTTCTCCGACCGATGACAGCACCTTCTGTGCTTGTGTTGGCGTCACAATTTGCTCACTACTCCAAACAATATCAGGAGAAGACATTTAATCAACCTGTACTGCATGGACTCAAAAGTAGAATTAGCCCCAGAAACAGCCAAATGAATATTTACGAAGGCATTCAAATGTACATAATATTCGCTTTACAAAAACACATCCTCTACTTTTTACCTGCTTTTTTATGCTTATTGATAAGACGATCACAGGGGTGAAGGATGTTACCTGTGCTTGCAAGGAGCTGGATAAGTTCTATGTTTGATTTCAAACACATTTCAATCCACTCTGCTTCTTTCCGGGAGCTGTGAACGTCAAAGCACAGCAAATCTAATTCAGAATGAGAGAAAAGTTTGCGAGCGAGCTTGTTGAAATACCAAATAACGTCTGGAAGAATTTCGCGTGTCATGTTTCCACTTGTTGGTGCACTTAATTTTCAGGCCTTCAGGAACCTTTTTTCGTCACCATTGAGAGATTGATGTTTACTATACGAGGTTCAAACCAAGAAAGCGCGCACAAAGAAGATTCAAACGACATGTTGTTCGACATCATTTGCGAGGAAAAACAAGACCTCTCCCAACTCTCTCACGTGTACATCACAAGCCTTCACAGTAGACTGTCTAGGTAATATGCCCGCACATCTCCTCAGTGCCCCGCTTCCACCGCCAATCAGCCCGCTGCATCCTAAACGAGCAGTACTGTTCCTGAAGACCAACAAAATCTCTATCCGTAAGGCAGCAGTGGCCTTCAGTGTTTCAAAGTAGAAGCTACAGAGCGCGCTGCAGCGCAGCCCATCGACGGCAGAGGCTATTAAGCTATCACGATGCTTCCTAACACCCAAAAGAGAATAGATTTTAGTGGAACCGCAGAAGTGAATTTATTTGAGCTATTTGTAAGCGATTGGGCGCAAGCTGCTCTCGATCAACGCCAAATGCATTGCTTAATTTGAAAGCGATTGAGTGGAGATCGTTTTTTTTGGTTGGCTGTGATCGCACTCTAGCTTCTTGCGCCCCGAGTGCCAATCAAACACCTACCCTCCCATCCCTTGGAACAGCATATGTCCTGGGGAGATTGCTGACTGCAGTAGACAATCATCTCTGCATTGCGATTGGCATGGAGCAATCACGACACTGTATTCGACAGAGAAGTCAGGTGAAAACAAGACGATGGCAGTTGAGGACAATTGATTGTAGAGAAACAACCAGTAGTCCTCTCTTTATTCTCAAAGAGAAGAACAAGTAAGCACAAGGAAGAAGAATAGTATGCTCACGTAAATATGTTCAAATACAAAAGCAAGCTATAGTCACGTAAACAATAAAAGATACGTATTTAAATACCAATACAAATACAAACGTCACTGAGAATCTGCCCCAAACAATAAAGATCTAACGCCTTAGGCGTCTACTTAGCGATCAATAACACATTATCAAGTATTCAGTGCATTACTTTTCAAACAACAGCTCATTTTTCTGTAGAAAACATCTCAAAAGCTTTGCCCAGTTTTTTGTCCGAATGCTGCCAATTCCCTTGCAACAAAAGATACCATTTCGCAAGGTTCGTCCTAAATCTTTTCACGTTTGGAACGTTTCCGAGAGAAACTCGAAATAACCTTAAAGCGTAGAACTAATCTCAAAAACCGTCGAGCCGATACGATATCTGCTTACCATCTTGCTGCTCAATTAGCTTGCCTCTCCCGAGCATACAGAACATACAAAGAGCACATTCCGGATCAGAATTATTACATCGTAGAAGGTGGGTTCTCCTTCTTAGCAACAACTAGAGCAAAGACCAAAGCCATGTCCCAAGCTACCGGTCCAAGTAACTAGAAACCCCCAAGAGTGTCGCTTATGCCAAAAATATAACCAACATATCAGGAACTTCAGATAAAGGCTATGCAAGGTCTCTTTAAGTTGTCGCGCTTGCCACATGTTCAAAATCGGCATCAAAAAGATGGAACGAAAAAAATCTTGTTCTAGGTGTAGAAATTGTTTGGTCGAAGCTATAAATGGTTTTACTGTTGTGGCGTCGTGATGCTGTTCTCTGAAGTACTATCAGTTCTAGCAACTTGGCCTCCAGCCTTCTAGTTACTGAAACATGGAAAAGTAGTGCTGCGCCGCCCCAGTGCTTCAAAATGAGCACAGTGTAGAAGCCAAACGTCCGTAACGGACAACAGTGCCAAAATGCCCATCTTGGACCGTCGGGGCTAAACATTCATGGCAGTGGCTCTTACTAAACGTTAATTCACTATTAATACTTTGAGGCTAACTCTCTTCTTTGGTTGAAACTGCTACCGGTTCTACCCTAATATACTCGTAGAGCTAGTATTTGAAAGTTTGAACCTGGTTCGAACATTCTATCGTGAGTATTTGTTCAAACACGAATATGAAAAGTTGCCATGAAATATTTCTATTACATTCACCCTTTCATAGAACTTGACGACCGCGGCAAGCTTTCAAAGTCTTTGATAAGTTCGGCACAATTTGCCAACTCTTTCTTGTTCAATCAGTCTCAGTGACTTTGAATGTTTGAACTACGTTTTCCTTTTGTATTTGTAATCTTTTACGAGACATTCTTTTACGTGAGCATAAACTAGCTTATGCTCACGTGTGTTTATTTGAGTTTATAAAGGGAGGACTTCTGTGCACACTTACTGGCATCTGAAGTCCTCCCAACTCGTTTGTCTTGTTTTCACCTAAATTGCCTCTGCTACCCTCATTTGCACTCGTGTTGTGAGGTTATGGGCCCAGCCCACGTCAGTCTGCACCTTTTTTGAACGTTTTCCTTAGAGCTTTGCGTTTGTTTCAATTCAACTGTTATACTTCCTACGGTACCCCTTTTCGTTGTCTTTCCCCATAGATTCTGATGGGTGGAAAGTCCGAATTGTACCCTTTGATGAGAAGCAGGACTACAAGCTTTGGAGAGTACGCATCGATGCAGCTTGCAATGCTAAAGGTATCGAAGAGGTTTTAAATCAGGCACAAAATCCTTTCAGTTCTGATGAAGAGAAGAAAGACGAATGGGAGTTCAGCAAGAAAAAAGCAAGAGGAATTATTATATCTGCTCTTTCCGATGAGGCTCTGCGTGTTGTAAAGAGCGACATAGGTAACACATGTAAGATGTTGAAAAGACTGGAAGAGCTATTTGCTTCCACTTCATCTGCATCTCGCATTGTCAAGATGTGTGAGTTAATTAACATGAGTTACTTCGACATTAATCAAAACATGGGTCGTCATATTGATAAGATGGCCAGTGTCATAGATCAACTAGCGGCTATGGAGACGAAACTGCCTTAAGAGCTCACTGTTGCCTTGTTGGTGTCTTCTGTAACTGCAATGAACTCAATCCGGTATGGGCAGCCATCAAGACACTTTGACTGACAAAACCACGTGGGATATTGTCTCAACCCGACTGTTTGATGAAGTGCGAACACTCGGGAGTCATTTTTCTGAACGGGCTGCTGCAGCTAGACCAAAGTGTGGCATATGCAATAAGGACAACCACACAACCAATCGCAGTTATTTAAATCCTTTAACCCCAAATAACAAGCTGAAACTTCCAACCGAAGCAGCACCGTATCAATCGAGTCAAAAGCCTGCGGAATTAACAGAGAAACCAGACAAGTAGGCCCACAGTGATTCCGGCTCAAAGAAAACCACTAATCGCGTAGCACTCACACGTCCGCGAGCGATGGAAGCACGTACTGTAGAAGCCAACGTTCTGATGTTGGACTCTGGTGCCACATCTCACCTAACATCCTCTACGAAACACTTGGTGCAGAGTCTTGATTGCAATGTTCCGATTGCATTGGGAGACATTTCGGAAATCGTAGCCACTCAAAGAGGAGTAAGGGAGGTTACCTGGTCTTATGGGGGAACAGATACCGCAGTGTCACTCAGCAACACGCTCGTTTCCATAACTATTTCCATGAGTTTACTCTCTATCCCAGACCTTACTGCCAAAGACCTCGCTGTACTCTTCATCCCCGAAGTGGCCCACATTATTGATTTGGATGACAACCTACGAATCATTGGAAGCGCTTCAAGGAACTCTGATGGACTATATTATATCTAGGGGTATTCCTCATCAGCCTCAGAACCAATAAGTGATGATACAAATCAGCAAACGACCGTGATGATGGCCCGAGTCTCCGACATTATCAAGAATGATGGGAAGATGACAGTGGTAAGCACTAGCGACCATCAGTCAGATCACGTTAATGCTACTAATACTACTGATTCCGAAGAATCACCGGTCGCGGAGGAAGAAATCGACCTTATTCCCACGAACATCTCGCTGTGGCACAATCGAATAGGTCATCCAGCAACAAAGACTGAGGTTCGAAATCTGATTCAAAGAAACATACTGTCCAAAGCCCGCCAAGCAACAATGGATTGCATCTCTTGTGTTCGTGGAAAGTTTCGCCGCAGTTTTCAAGGTTCTTTGACCTCCGCTAGCAGACCGGGTCACCTTCATAGTGATATTACCTTTGTCGGCACAGAATCGGAAAGTGGTCATTCCTATTATATAATCATTGTCGATGAACACACTCGTTCTCTCTTTGCAGCCCCACTTTTTCGAAAATCCGAAGCCTCTGATATTCTTTTAGAGTTTGTGTCCTGGTTTTATCGCCAATCAAACCAAACGGTCCGCTCACTGCACTCAGATGATGGTTCAGAATTCTTCAAGGCACACAAACCCTTGAAACGTATGGGCGTTGCTATCACCACAACTTCCGCTCACACACCATCGTCAAATGGTCTGGCTGAACGTAACATTGATGTTCCCATGGAACCTTTACGTGCCTGTTTGCTACAGGCTCATCTTCCGCTTTCCTTCTGGACAGATGCTCTCCATCATGTGATTTTCTGCAAGAATATTAACACACACAGCAGTACAGCACGCATTCCTTTTGTCCACCTACTCCAGGAGCTTCCCCACGATGTGAAGCATCTTCGAACTTTTTGATGTCGTGCCCTCGTTGAGGAACGTTTCGCAGATCGTAAGAAGATGCATCCAAGACTTACGGAAGGCATCAATCTTGGACATCTCCGTGGTGGCAAGTAGAAAATCTTAACCACAAACGGCGTTAAAATGACAAAGCATGTCCGATTTATCGAAGATGAGTTTCCTGGTCTGTCCTTCGTGAATGGAACTGCTCCACCTCCACCTCCTATCTCTCCAGAACCAATCTCTCACGGTTATACTTCTAGCGATGATGAAGATGTCTCTGTTCTCTGCTCTAATGGTACCTCTGAGACGCTGTGGTGCCACACAGAAGAAGCTGAGTCTTCTAGTGAGACCCACAGTAATACCAGCACTGGGCTCACTCACTATCCGGAAAAACCGTCCACCTATGAACCCGATTTGGGTTGGTATGCCTCTGATTTCGAACCAGAAACAGTCAACGCGGCACGCACCATGCCCAATTCAACCAGTACATCTGATGAACCCACACTTCGTCAAGCTCTTGCGTCTCCTGAGGCCTGTCACTGGATGGACGCCATACGCGCTGAATTTGAGACAGTCCGTAATCTTGGTACATATGAGGATGCTACAAGTGATCATGGACAGCCAATTCCTTCAGGATTTGTCTTTCGTCTAAAAAGAGACCATCTTGGATGCCCAACACGTTTCAAAGCCCGACTTGTTGCTAGAGGAAAACTTCAAGATGTTTCTGACACAAGCAGTTTTTATGCTCCGGTGTTAAACTTCGAGATTTTCCGAATGATGATGGTTATTGCTACTGCTATGAATTGGGACCGTCAACATGTCGATGTGAAAGGTGCCTTTCTTCATGCGACTATGCCCACCGAGACGCCAGTTTGGATCAAACTCCCTACCATCCCTGATGTAGATGAAGCAGATGGTGGCGTCGTCAAACTTGTCAAATCTTTGTATGGCACTCGAGAAGCCCCACGACTTTTGTTTGAGAACATCTTGGCTTACCTCCGCAACATCGGTTTTAAATCACTTCACGCAGCACCGTGTGTGTTCGTGAAAGGAATTGGTCTGAGTTCGGTCGTCGTCTTGGCCTATGTGGACCATCTGAGCATATTTGGTCCTTCTAACCTTACGGAATGGGTTAAGAAGAAACTTGGAGCGCAATATGATATATCCGATCTTGGTCACACGGATCTGTATTTGGGAGTATCAATTGTAAGGAAGCCTGAATCAATCACTCTTCATCAGCGTCCTTTGATCGAAAAAGTTGTTCGCATGTGCCGTATGAATGATGCTTTGCCATCAGACTACTCCCTACCAGGCACTCATTGTCTGTATGATGCTGTCGCTGTCCCTACGGAATCTGAGTTAACGTCCATGAGTAATATCCCGTACAAGGAAGTACTTGGATCCATGCTTTTTCTGAGCACACGAACGCGACCTGATTTGTCGGTGTCTGTTTCAATTCTGGGAAAGTATTCATCTAACCCACTTCCTCAGCATTGGCAGTTCATGAAGAGAGTGGTACGTTACATGATCAAAACCGCAAACTATGGCTTGATGATCTCTCGATCATGTTCTATTGCTGTATTAGCATGGTCCGATGCTGATTGGGGTCGTGACTTGGACAAACGTCGCTCCAGGGGGTTTTGTTGTCTGTGTTGGCAATGTACCCGTCATATGGAGTTCGAAGCTGCAAAAGTCTACAGCCCTTTCTACTACAGAAGCCGAGTTCTATGCCATCTCTGAGTGCATCAAGCAGTTGTCTTGGCTGCTGAACTTTTTTGAGGACCTTGGACTGGATTGTAACAAACCTGTGCCATTGTATCAAGACAACTTTGGAGCTATATCTTGGACGAAGACTGACTTTGGAATGCGGAAAGTCAAGCATATTGAAATCAGGCACCATCACGTTTTGGATGCAGTCAACTGTGGTTTGGTCAGGATACAACACGTTGCATCAGCGCAAAATCGAGCCGACATTTTTACAAAGTCTCTGATTGGCGATGTTTTTAACCAACATCGCAACGCTTTGCTTGTTACTCCCTTACTGGTCGAGGGGGGATCTCAGTGACTTTGAATGTTTGAACTACGTTTTTCTTTTGTATTTGTAATCTTTTACGAGACATTCTTTTACGTGAGCATAAACTAGCTTATGCTCACGTGTGTTTCTTTGCGTTTATAAAGGGAGGACTTCTGTGCACACTTACTGGCATCTGAAGTCCTCCCAACTCGTTTGTCTTGTTTTCACCTGAATTGCCTCTGCTACTTCCATTTGCACTCGTGTTGTGATCCAGATTGCCTCTTGTGCATTACCTTCGAACTGTACCAAATTGCCCTCACCGCGTTCATGCTCCTGGCAATCTAGGCGGTTGAGAACGGACAGCGTGTCTCCGTATTGGCGGCTGCATCAACAGACACAATTTTGAAACCGGAAGCCACCACAACGGACTTCCTGAATACCGTTAAGTACGAAAGGATAGCGTCGGTGTTGCGCCAGTGTGATGATGTTCACAATCCCGTACCGACTACTTCGTCCAATGTTCAACCTCTGTCTGCGACCGCTGCTCGGATTCCGCCTCGCAACTATAGAAGCAATGACCGTAATCGCTCGAAGGGACTGTCACATACGATGAAATATCCCTGCGACACTTGCGGCAATTATGGTCACTGGAAGAGAAATCCTAACCCCGACGGGTCCATACCACCCCATGTAAAAAGTTTCGATGCTCCTGTATCATCGACACAAGGTCGATCTGGCGCTGACGGTGACACCAAGGCCACAAGATATGGCAACAAGACGATGTCATTTAATTCAGCCTCCCTCGTCTGCTCTACAGCCACTGTTAATGTTGGTTCTGTACCCGAAAGGCTTGGTCCTCTTGTAGACGACGGCGCAACATACTCGGCAATCGGCCAAGTGGAATTTAGACTACTGTCGCAAGAACTCGGCGTTCCTGCTGATGGCACGCTGGACCGGATTCCTTACTCTTTAGAAGGACATACCAGATGGCAGTATGGCACTGGCCAACATGCGAGCCCTCAACGAAGAGTCCTTGGCTCAGTAATCCTTACGGCCACATCAGACAATGGGGCCGTTATCGAGATCAACCACCTAGTTTTGGAAGGATCCTCGCAATGGGTGATCGGTAGAAATATCACCCGTAAGGCCAAAATCGTGCACCTCGGAAGTAATGCACTGTGTTTCAACATTGCAAGAAAGCCTGATTCGATATCCATGATCGACGTAGGCTTCCTCAGTTACATTCCGGTTGAGAAGTTCACCTCTTCGACAAAGTACCTAGATTCTACTTTGTACTGTCTATCGGCTGTGACCCTTGAAAAGTCACCTTGGTCTGATGTCAAGGCCATTGTGGATAAGTCCACAAACATGTCTGCGGACATGCCTGTTTCAGTGACTTCAAGCTGCTGTTGCAACGCAATGGTCTATGGAACCATAAGGTTGCAAGGTATGTTGCTGACATCGTGGCTAGCTGCACAGCCTGTCGATCAACTGCAGTTCCTCCACCAACTCGGAGAGTGTCGATAAGCACTCTCTCGAAGTCATTCAATGACGTAGTGTGCGTCGATCACTTTTTCTTAAATCAACTGTGTCTCTTGCACATTATGGATCTGGTGTCGAGATACTCCACAGCCTACGTTGTGTCAACAACTGCTCTTCAAGAAGCGGTCATAGCATTTGAAGCAAGTTGGGTGTCGGCTCTCTGGTACCCCGATGCCATACGTGCCGACAAAGCCCTCATGTTAGGCGCATTTCGAAATTATTGTGACTCGCTCGGAATACCCCTGCACCCGGTTGCACCCCGCCGCCATGCTATAAACGCCACAGAATCGAAACACATGGTCATAAAGAGCGTGTTTCTCCGCCTCAAGGCAGAGGCTGGCGACAATTTTGATCCTATTCTATCGGCCTACAAATCTGTGACCATCTACAACGATCTCTACGGTAACGACCAACTCTCGGCATTCGAATTGGCAAAAGGGTTCACGAGACCTGTGGGAAATAAGCCAAGTGACACCTCCATTCCTGCTGAAATAATTGAAGCAAGAGACCAGTTCATTGCTCGCAGAAAGTTAGCACGGATTCTCAGTTCAAAGTCGATCACCGAAGTACCCATATCCACTGGAGACACTGTAGAGGTCTTCATCAAGAAGGATAAAGAGATACGGGGTCATTGATCCAACCCGAAGACAGTTACATCTCAAAGCCCGTACAAGATGGCCTGGATGCCATCAGAAAGGCGAATGACATTGAGCCAGTACTACCAATCATCAATGAGACCGAGCACAGCCGAGATGATGCTGACTCTCATGGCTTCGATTCCAACTTTGATGGTGATGACTATGGGAACAATGTCAACGTTGGAGATAGGGTCGAGGTCTTGTGGCCTCTTGACAACACCTATTACCCAGGGACTGTACACTCTGAAGCTACGAAAGGGCATGCCAATCTATACTACGACGATGGTGAAACTGAAGTGCTGGATATGACAAAGGAAGTTTGGAACTACACTGATAGATTGCCTGGCAGCTCAAGCGAAGTGGCTGTGCCACTGAAAGTGGAAAGCAAAGAAGACAAAGTCCTCAAATCAATGCTTGATCACTTCGGAAACAAGCCTTTCCTTCAGCATCAGGCGCAAGGGTTTGATCAGTATCCAATGCACAATGCGTACACCAAAGAAGAAGACAGCTTCCTCAAAACTGCTAAGCCAGTGTTTCGCCGGCTCGTTCCGCCCGGCTCCAACATAATAAGTAGTCATACCCTATATAAGATAACACACAATGATGACGGGTCCCTGAAACTTAAAGCACGTATCGCACCGCATGGCAATGAGGATGACATGAAAGATGAGATCAGCAAAGACTGTGCAACTTGTCCTCCTACCGGTCTGCGCATCCTGGAATCGATAGCGTCGCTTCATGGCTGGACGTTACACAAGGCCGATGTAACAGCTGCTTTTCTACAAACGGGAGAGACACAGAGAGATGTATACGTAAGGCCACCCAAAGAAAGTAGAATGAAGTCTACTCATGTTTGACTACTCTTGGCTGCTGCCTATGGATTGGTGAATGCCAACGCGAAGTGGCAGAATGCGTCTGACACCGTGATGCGACAAATTGGCCTCTCACAGTCTGCATACATACTGCAGCTCTTCTACCAGAAAGAGAATGGAAGAACGGTTCTGATAGTAGCCAAAATCGTAGATGATCTCAAGGTGGCTGGCGAAGGAGACCGTGCAAAAAGGTTCCTAGAAGCCTTCAATGATAAGTTTAAGTTTGGCGTCATCAACAATGGCCCAGGAAAACTACGGTTGTTTGGAATTAACACCATTTAAAACAGTGACTTCACCATCGAGACAAACGCCGAAGACAAGCTTGAAGGTGTCATGGAATATCCCATCTCGCGTCAGCGACGAAAAGAGTCTGCAGCAAGCCTCAACAAGATTGAGAAGTCCGCATTTGCACCTATCAACAGCTTATTAAGCTGGATAGGGACTGCTGCTTCACCGCTGTGCTCCTTCTATAGCAGTTACCTTCAACAGAAAGCACCTGAAATCTGCGTGAGTCACTTGAACAAATCAACACGGTCAGAAAGCTTAAGAAGCTAGGCACCGTTATCGCATACCCAAGGCCAACTTACAAAGCTGACTACGAGCTCAGTACTGTCGTATTCTCTGATGCATCTCGTATCGATGATGTTGGACAACTAGGAATTATAACTGGCCTATTGATAGGCAAGATGCATAAGAATGCAATCTACCATGTTGTCTCCTGGATGTC
The DNA here is from genome assembly GCA_030374765.1 of Agarophyton chilense. Classification (NCBI taxonomy): domain Eukaryota; phylum Rhodophyta; class Florideophyceae; order Gracilariales; family Gracilariaceae; genus Agarophyton; species Agarophyton chilense. The sequence goes on from JARGXX010000138.1 coordinate 1,120,233, forward strand.
ACACAAGGCAAAGCGCCCAGTGAAAAGTGTGCCAGCTGCAGAGTTTTTTGCGGCAGGAGAAGGGATAGATGAAGGGAAGAATGTCAGGAACGCCTATCGAGAACTACTGGACATGGAAGTTAAGCTGAGAATTCTAGTCGATTCCAAAGACTTGCTCACGTCGATGTCTACGCAGAAAAATTCCATCGACAAGTCAATCAGAGGGGATGTCAGCAGCATTAGATTTGAGTTTGAAACTGGAACTGTAGACTCGATCTCATGGATTCCCGGCTCTGTAAATCTAGCTGATCCCCTCACGAAGAAGGATAGCTGTGTAACTGATGCACTACAGCTAACATTGTTTTCTGGAAGATTGAACATCGGTTTTAGCGATGTGTCTGAGACGAAGAGTTCAGAGAAGTATTTCGGTCCGCCGAAAACAGAGGAATATGAATGTCATGGACTGCAGGTAATATGCACGAGAGAATAGATATTACATTGCAACCGCTAGTGTATATGAATGTCATGGACTACAAGTAATATGCACGTGAGAATAGATATTACATTGCAACCGCTTATGTCTATTGAGATGTATCACAAAGTACTAGTCTGTAGACTGAACACTGAACTATATATAAACACAGCCTCTGCTGCCGGAAGTCACCTGACTACCACGCACCCACTGCACCACTTCGACTAGCTCGACCTAGGACTGTCATAGTACCCGAATACTGCTCAATACTTAACGGGTGTCTTGATAAATTACTTACTTTCACGAAGATCTATTGAACACCAACATAGGAAACGAATCTCCAAATAGAACTAACACATATATGTGGAGATCAAGATCTGAAATTATCTCTTTGTAAGTCGAAAGACCGCTTTTTGGTGCTAGGCTAGGAGGAAAGGCTACTCGAAGACGTTTTAATTTTTTTTCTCTAGAAGTTAGAACAGCATCGGAACCTCTCCGGGAATGCACGACGAGGTCAGGGTGTAATTCCAAGGATAATCGGCACGGCAAATAAAGAGAGAAATGGTTAGATCCAATAGGATATAGGTCCACGGGGTGTAGCCACGAGATGGTATATAGACATTTGCGCATGGGATAAAGCCCGATCGTAAAACCGCAATGCAAATATAACGTAAATTGTTTTGCAATGGGCGACTCATTGTATCGCTTTTTACCCTTTCGGGTCTTTTTCGACGACTTCTTCGTCGACCTGTTTGGTTTCTTCTTCTTCTTACCTTTCCGGTCATCATCCGACGATGAACTCGTGTCGGAAATGGAGTCTCACGAGTCGGGGTCTGAATCATCCGACGATGAACTCGTGTCGGAACTGGAGTCAGACGAGTCGGGGTCTGAATCATCCTCTCGATTCTTTCCCCTCTTCGTCCTCCGCTTCTTCTCTTTTCGGTTTCTTCGTCGCTCATCCAACGATTCAGATGAATGGTTCTAGGGACCACCTCCATGGTTATCTTTTTGAACGAAAACAGTAATCGGTGGCAGATAAATATCTTGAGGATCTACCTTCCCGGATACCTCTTGACTCTGCTTTGGACCTTGTAGGTACTCACTATCAGTAGGTAAGTGTTTGGAATGGGTGGAATGACCCATTTGGAACCCTTGTGGTATGCGCTTTGCGATGTTCACCTGTGTAGGTCGGGATTCTGCGAATCCCTCGGAAACCCAAAGGTCCTGCACAGCGCGGTAAACATGCTCCCTAGCATTTGTAAAGAGATACTGTCTCACCATTTCAGGTATCCTTTCCGACAGCTCTTGAGCTGCTCGGTCAACCACAATACGGGTAAGTGGATCGACGTCTATTGAGGGCGGAACCATCTGGGTATCCGACTTCTCCTTAAAGGTTAATGCATCCTCGACCGCGAAAGTGACGGGCGCTTTCGCTCGCTCTTCGAGCTGAGTCCATAGCTCCTCCGCTGCAGCCTCAATTGGTAATTCCCTCTGAGGTTTCGTTGCCATAGTCGGCGGACCTTGTACCTTTACAGTTTTGTCCCGAGGGTGCCGGAGCAGCTCCTCGGGGTTTTCCAGATTCGGTTGAGCCGATGAGGCTCCTCTAGGGCCTTTATGGCTTGGCGGGGCGCTCGCACCACGCGTATTCCTTTTAGGTCGTTCCATTGGTGACCAATAGTGGTATCCTGTATTGATTTGCAGGATTTCCTGAAACCAAATAGGTGTACGAGCGTCCAATCCTTCTCAGAATCTTGTCTGAATCGCGAAGGTACGATGATACCTACAACTACTTCCTAAGTTGGGAGACCAAAATGTCGTACAATCATCTCTGGGGTATGCTACTGTCTTGTCTCGGGAGCGTAGTGACGCTCAACCGCAGGGAGCGAGTTGACGCTCAACCTTAGAAGGTAGACGTAATAAACCTCGATGGTAACAGGGCACCGTGAAAACCCGGAGGGGCAAACGGTGGGGCAAATAGCCTATACTGTGTAGGTGAACGATGGTAGGCGTCGACGCGCGGGAAAGCCTCTGTGGTACTTGAGAAACGATGAACCAAAAGGTATAGTCGTGACCCAAGTGATGCCTGTCTTTATTAGATAAGGATGGGGGAGGTGCAGTTCCCTATGTGTAGTGGACTGCACTCTCCAGATCACTCGGGAGGTGCCAGCAAGGCACGGTCTCTGACCTAGTGTCAGAGACCTGGCCAGCACTGGCTACAGTGCCAGGTGGCCACTCCACTACTGTACTAAAATAGATATAATTACAATTACAGGTACTAACAATTACTCAACCAGAAGGTACATGTCAACACTACATGTGGCTGCCAACACCTAGATGGTAGCTCGCCCGGAGCTGCATGGCCGATGATCCCTCGCATCCATCACCTACAGGGTCAGTATAGTATATTGAGAACCTCAAAGGTCAGCCCTTCCGCCACTATACGGCATGGGCTTCCGTAGACAGACCTTCTGTCTCCTGTCCTGTTGTCTCGACCTTATTGGTCTTTGGCTTCCGAAAATGTTCCTACGGGTTGTGCAGGATTGGTGCTGGTGCAGTTGGCGCACTAGTTACGTCTTTTGGCGCGTGTTTCTATGATTTCTCCATTGAGGTAAACTAATGAGTAAACGGTTGTTATTTCAGTGAATCCTTCACACAAAGCTACGGATTCAACTTTAACTCCTCCCTCTTAATATAAAAATTGGTACACATCAATTTCTAAGTCAAGAGTCTAAAATGTGGTATAAAACAAAATGGTAGCGATAGGGTGTATGATCTGACGGTTCTAGGGAGCGCAAGATAAGCTCCACCTACGAGGAGAAGATTGAAGATAACTGTAAGGTTTGGCAGCACTAGCCACTGAGAGTGCAACAGGAAGGGCAAGCTTTTTGAGATAAAGTCGATAGAAAGTGATGCACAGTGCACGCGGGTCTGGAAAAACCGCAAGGACAGTAGACTTAGCTCTGTGGTCAACTGTAGAAATCAAATTGGTTAAAGTAGTCTAGTGGGTGCTTGTCCTTACAATAGTGACTGGGGTGGCCAGGCTTGGTGAAGATATGTATATTACCAGCCCTCCGACCTACGGTGGCCCTCCTCGCCACGAAGCCACGAGGATTTCCACCTGAGGTGCGCCTCCTTATCTACTTAATCTATTCTTAAAAATACTAAGTTAGCGAAAAGCTAAGCTAATTTCTAATTAAACCACTGGAGTACACGGTGCATGCCGGCAACCCTCCAAATCCACCACGTGGCATTATCACCTCATTGGTGTAGTCACTCTACTACAGTATTATCGGTGAGATCCTTGGAACCAACACTGTCGAAGAAGCTACTGTCGAGAATGTCTGGGCATGTTTCGACGCTGCATCAAGTTCTGCCCCGAAAGACCTTGCGGAGTGTATCGACGCATTTTTGAGATCCGTGCTCCCATCAAAGCAGACCCCGCAGTTGGTGTGACAAACTTTGTTATTAACGTAATTACGGCGTTGGACCATAACAACGCCTCAGACATCATTCATGACATGGATAAGGAAAAGAAATTCATCGACCGCCTAATTCGAAAATTTCAGCCCGAAGTCATGCAGGAGCGAATCCAAATGCTACGTATGGGATGGAAGAAGGAACAATTTGCGAATATCAAACTATTCAAAGACGAGGTCTCTAATATTGCTCTCGGTATGTTTCTCACCAAAACAGCTCGTGCGCGACTAAATCCTTCCAAAATCCTTAAATTTCGTGACAGCGAACGCCATCGAGATGATTGTTCAAATACCCACAAGTCAGCGGGCTTCTCGTCAATTGAAAAAAGAAAGCTCTTACGTTCTGGAGGCAAGCAAAAAACTTCCGAATGTACCGAACCCTGTCTGAACGATAACTGTGCGGTAACCACCGTTTTGAAATACTGCCCTACAACACCAACTAAACTCAAGAAAAAGCTTTTCGAGAAGCTTTACAACCGAAAGAAGGCAAAAATTGCTAAAACTGTGAAAGTTCAGCAGTTTTCAGGTGTTCCGATACTCAATTCAATTGTAGGGCGTTTCTAAATCGCCCTAAAAGACGCGGTATTTGATGTAGTACTCGGAGATTCCGGCTCAGATTTCAGCGCAATTGCCACTTCCATTTTCAGTAAGGTTAAGAAATGTGTGTCGGACATCAACGTGAATACATTCAGTCTATTAATAATTCTGGCAAGGGCCTTCAAAAACGAAAACGGAACCATCTTTTCTGCATATGGATCTGTGGTACTCACTGCTACCATCTATTTACCTGGTTCGAATATATAGCCGTTCGTGTTCGACGTATATAACTCTACGTGGTGGATCAAGACATGGACAAGACTCTCCTTGGGCGCCTTTTTCTGAATGCAATCGGATTCAACCTCAGATACCACCTTGTCCGTGTTCGGGACTCCATTCACGACAAGCATATGGACGAACTGGATTCGCCTCAATCCAAGCTTGCTGCTGCAAAGTACGAAGGCTTCAGCTACATGGTAACTGACGACGATCACGTAGAGCTTCCCGAGTCTCTGGCTGCCGGAATCGGAAAGGACTCCAAAGAATCTATCCATGAAGCTTTCGCCAGGATTCTCTCAAAGGCAAAGGGCAACGGTATCTCGGAGAAATGCAGTCTGAAACTAAGAAGTGTGCTAGAGAAGTTAAGAGATGAGTTTTGCATTATGCTTTGCAACGATCCACCGGTCGACGTTTCGCCCTTGACCATCACGCCAGTCGAGAATGCGAAACCATATCGCTCTCTTCAAAGTCAATATGCGTCTCTGAAAAGAGACTTTAGGGTACAAACCGTCCGGGAACTGGAAGCAGTTGGCGCCATCTCCAAGAAGCCTTCGGCTGTAGAGCAACGCCCAGTTAGGGGATACTTGAAGATGCAACTCATAGAATGAGGATTGAACGCTCCGAGGGTTATGACTATGATCCCCTCTAAGGTGTGCTGAGGTGGCAATGTTTTCTGGTTAGAGTTCGCCTATGAAGGGAAAATTCGGATGGCCCATGGTTGGATTGGCCCCGTGATACACGTGGCTTAATTTTGGCACCGATTTTCGGATATTTGTTAGAACGTTGGACTTTCGGGCCCTGACAGTGGGATCTCCACGTGTATGGCCCTGAGCAGGTGTGCACTACTGTAGAGTTTAGTTAGTGAGCCCTACTTAGGGAGATGAGATCTGACAGTCCGAAGCTCAGAGTAAATGGTAACCAAGGTTGGTCTTCGATACCTTTAGAGGTTCTTCGTCGCCATCGTTTCGGCCTTACAACCCGGAACGGGCTCTGGTTAGCAACGCCTGCGTAGGGACACGACTCCACTTGGAGAGTGGCCACGTTTGGGTTCCGTGCAACCACCCCCTTGGGACTGCTCAGACGACCTGCGTGCACGATACCCCGTGGGGGTTCTGCTTACTTGTTGCGTGCTTTTTGTGTTTCCTTTCGAGGACAGGTTTTCGCCCCTGTATTGGGTTTCTTTTGTTGTTTCGCCCTTTTTCTGGTTCTCGGGTCCGGTGCCTGATAGTGCCCGACCCTCGCCCCGTTTTTCCTCTTCGCCGGATTTTCCCCCATTCTTTGGGATACCCATACCCATTCCCGATCCAACGGTTTCCACCCCTCACCTCCGTCGGTACTGCCGGAATCCCCCGTGGGAGTTACACCCCACACTACGGCTGGAACGGAGGGCTCTGTCTCTGAGTCTGCCTCCCCCAGGGAGCAAGGCTTCGAACACCTTGAGAGCACTTCCCGTCGCCGGGTTTTGCTCCACATCGGCATGTTGGGCATCTCCTGCTCTGGTGATCCCAAAGCCAGAATCCACCAGACTGCGTTTCAAAGTTGATCTACGTGGGCCCAATGCAAGGACTGTACCGATCCAGTCAGCAATGCCGCATCTGGAATCTAAATTCCAAAACACCGCTGGCTGCACTTGCCTTGAAAACATTGACCTTGAGCACGGATACTGGCAGGTCCCACTTTCACCAGAATCGCAGAAAATGATGTCTATTTAGACTCTCTTCGGCTTGTTTTCCTCTACAAGACTACTCCAAGGCAGTAGCGACTCTGAGAACCATTTCCACGCAGCCTTATCTTACAAATTCGACAAAATGCGTCAAAAAGATGTTCCAATGGATAGATGATTTCTTATTTCACGCTAAAGACGAACATGAATTGATAGCCAACATTGAATCTTTCCTACTCGTAAGCACCGAAATTGGACTGAATATACACGCTCGTAAATCAACTTTCTTCTCACACGAAGCTCAGTTCTGCGGCCGCGTCATCTTGGCCAACGGATTTCAGTACCATCCAGGACACTTTAACTCACTGGTTTCAATGAGAGCTTCAACCATTGCAAGCGAGCTGCGGCAGTTCGTGTGCGCCACAAACTGGATTCTAAATTCGATCTTTGCCGACGAAGAACGCATAGCTCCGCGTCATAAACATCTTGAGCAGTTTCAGACGAAGAAAAGCAAGCGGACGAAGAACGCTCTGTGCATTTTCTCCATCGACACCTCTTGGGCGCCATTCATGATGCCGCTTACACCGACATTAAAGAACAAATTCTATCACTGGTCTACTGGGTCGAAGGCATGATCCAAATGTTTTTATAAATTGGAATATACGAGCATTGCATCACAATAATACTGGGTTATATGCCTAAAATTTAACGTTGAGCTGACTGCTGACTTTGTGATATACGCGCCACAAATAAGATTTTTGAGTACTGATTCCTTTTTGAAGAGCAATGTTTGCGTGATTGAAGCTTAAATAGAAAACGCTAGATTTGTGTCTATGTATTTTAAGGACTTAAAGCCAAAAAGAAATCATATTACGAAAATGTTGTTAGAAAAGATTTCTTGAAGAACGTTTTGGAGATATCAGTGTTTCTTTCATAAAAATCTGAACAATCTTAAATCGGGCAAAAATGAATTAGAACTCAATAATTGCTACTATGGGCTTCGAAGTTACTCAAATTGCTTCAAACAGGGGTTCAGGGGTTAAGCAGCGCACTAACTAGAATATCACAACTTTACAAAATTGTAACTCAAGCGCTATTATGGCGGTGGCAGCTATTATAGACAAAAAACAGACATTGCTGGCACGTTGTACGCATGTGTTCAGCATTGCTGGAACACTGGACACGACTCGCGACCTACACTTGACACGGTTGCATTTACTTTATTTTCATGGTATGCGCAGTTCCACTGCACCCCATTCGTTGGCTGACGCACACGTGTTTCCGCCAGCCAATTGCGCGCCGTTACATTCCTTCTCTCCCGCCAAGTGGCCCAACTGCCTCGCTCGGAACGGCAGTAGTAGCTCTTACAGACAGTGCCACCCCAAGGGTTGTCTAAATCAGCAAGCGGTCACCCTTCGAACCGTATCATTTAGCCTACAAAATTCAACTTGGTTTGCGTAGTTAACTACCCAGTCATTTCGCAAGAATAACATCATGTACTGTACAGAGTTACTTCCTAATTATTTCTACGATGATGTCTTTAACGACCCATGACTGAACTACACAAATTAATGACGTCAGTTGATTTGGAGGTAAGCTGCTTGGTCACACATGTCGTGTTGGACTACGGTGTGTCGCGAGTAGGTAAGCAACTGCGTATGCAACGTTTCACGTAAGAGCTCTAGTATTCCACTGTCATCGCCACTGCCACATCCGCACTGCCGTGTTGCTAACCTCGGACCATACATCTTGCGAACTTAGTCTCATACCGTCCTAGCCTGCGCACCACTTCGACAAGGTGCGTTTTGACTTACAACCCATCCAATTTCCAAAATCAAACAAAACCACACATTCTTCCGTTGAGGACCTGTGCCATGAATTTGCAGGCCAACCATGCAGAGGTTAAACTCGATTGCGCTGTTGCTCTTGTTCGAACTTCACTGGTAAAGAGTTCCCCCTTTTGCAGTTCCGAAATCATTTAAAAACCGCACCGCCGGTGGCCGCTTCCCCCTCGTCAGACCCTTCACTCACTCTATAACAACTCGCTTCACACTTGTGCTCTATATCTTACTCAACTCGTATTACGTTGCAACCTCAAATATCACAACCATGAAGCTTACTGTCGCAATCGCTCTTTGCCTTTACGCCGCCAACGCCGCCATTGTTCCTTCAGTCAAACAAGGAGGACAGGGAGGAGCTGGAGGTAACGGACTATTGATTGGAGATGGCGGAGTGGGCGGCATTGGAGGAGATGGTGGTGCCGGCGGACTTGGACTTGGCGACGGCGGAGATGGTGGCGCCGGCGGAATCGGAACCCTGGTCGGAGACTTTGGGAACGGAGGATTTGGTGGGGAAGGTGGCCGAGGTGGCGACTCTCTCTTCGTTGGTGACGGCGGCGCCGGAGGTGCCGGCGGAAACGGTGCCCTCTACGGTGACTTTGGATATGGAGGCGTGGGTGGCGGCGGTGGTGACGGAGGCGAGGGAGGTTTGATCTTCGGCGTCGGCAGCGGTGGAGCCGGTGGAAACGGTGGAGCTGGTCTTCTCGAAGGCGACGTCGGCATCGGTGGGTTCGGTGGAACTGGTGGCAATGGCGGCGGAGCATTCTTCGGCCTTGGAGGAAATGGCGGTACCGGTGGAGCCGGTGGTCTGTTCGGTGACTTTGGAGCAGGCGGTGTCGGTGGCAGCGGTGGCAATGGTGGAGCTGGATTCGAGGGAGGAAACGGTGGCGCTGGCGGAGCTGGTGTTCTTTCTGGCGACTTTGGTGCCGGAGGAGTTGGTGGCGCTGGTGGTGAGGGAGGTGTTGGTATCTAAGGCAAAGGAGCTGAATTCTAACCTAATCGTTCCTATAACTTCGCGATTGTGTTTAATAGCCTCGTATGGTCTGTGAGAAGCTCATCAACATGGGGCTGTTTTGTAAAGCGATAGAAGTGTACTGATTGTTTTTAAAGAATTATGCAAGCGATCTCGCAAAATTTCGCGCTGCTGGTGATACATACGACTTTTATCGCATACCGAGTACGCATAGTCCTGGTACGCTCATGACGTAGCAGAGCAAATTGTCCGCGGCCGCTCCGCGTCAAAAACAAAGCGGTGGGCACTGACATCATGAACGAGTACAAGATAGTAGATGACCTACAGGCGTGTGTTTGAAGGTGAGAAGTTTGACAAGCAAGGGAGTGGACGAGCAATCGAGCAACGCGGCGTCAACAAGTCAACAATGTGACACGAAGTCGTGACAGCGTGCATCATGCGCCGTGTCATCTTGGAGCATAAATTTTTTTCGTTTTGGAAACCTTATAGTTTACTTTCGAGCAGAAAATCCTTCCGATGTGTTTTACTTTTTTTCCGAATCTTGAATCACAAGCGGTTGAAGCTTATCCCAACAGCGCAGCTGGTGCGCTGTAAATGAACTTATAATACCGTAAGGGCAGATATCAGATATCAGATATCAGATATCTGCTCTTACGTAAGTGAAGATATCCGATATCTCCACCCTTAAGGGCGAGAAAAGTTAAGCTATTTGATATCTTCACCTTTAAGCTGTAGACAAGGCTGTCTACTTACAAGATAACTATTCTCTATGCGTTAGATTTTTATCCAGACAGTAAGCGTTTTTCTTCTCATGATCGTTTACTAACGAGGTACACCAAATTCATCGCGCGAAATAATAACAATTGTTGCCTTCCATCATGAATGTTTGTCAATCAGAAAGACACACCCGCAAATGAATGAAAACTACAAACATATTCGAATTTGATAGACGACTATTGGTGAAAAGTTACTTTTTGTGACGAAAAGAAGTTTCACTTTGAATTTTGAATTATGAAATTTGAAGCTCGTCCCTCAAGTTCGTTCGTTGATTCTCAAGCACACAGAGTCCACACGTACAAATGTGAACCGTGCATAGATCACCACTCGTACATACGGCACAGCAGGTGCGCGTCACACAGGATCTTTTAATAATCTTATTAGATTATTCTCCAAGGTGACACGGCGCATGTTTGCATTGTACTTCTTAAACAGTCATCAGTAGACTTTTATCACTTTACAGAACAGCCCCATTTGGAAGTGTATTTCACAGACCATACGAAGCTATTAAACACAATCGCGAAAGTTACAGGAACGATTAGGTCAGAATTCAGCTCCTTTGCCTTACACGAAAGTTATAGGAACGATTAGGTTAGAATTCAGGTTCTTTGCCTTACACACCAACACCTCCCTCACCACCAGCGCCACCAACTCCTCCGACACCAAAGTCGCCAGAAAGAACACCAGCTCCGCCAGCGCCACCGTTTCCTCCCTCGAACCCAATACCGCCATCACCACCGGCGCCACCCACACCGCCAGCTCCAAAGTCACCAAACAGACCCCCGGCTCCACCGGCACCGCCATTCCCTCCAAGACCAAAGTCGGCTCCGCCGCCATTGCCACCATCTCCACCGAATCCACCGATGCCGACGTCGCCTTCGAGAAGACCAGCTCCACCGTTTCCACCGGCTCCACCGCTGCCGACGCCGAAGATCAAACCTCCCTCGCCTCCGTCACCACCGCCGCCACCCACGCCTCCATATCCAAAGTCACCGTAGAGGGCACCGTTTCCGCCGGCACCTCCGGCGCCGCCGTCACCAACGAAGAGAGAGTCGCCACCTCGGCCACCTTCCCCACCAAATCCTCCGTTCCCAAAGTCTCCGACCAGGGTTCCGATTCCGCCGGCGCCACCATCTCCGCCGTCGCCAAGTCCAAGTCCGCCGGCACCACCATCTCCTCCAATGCCGCCCACTCCGCCATCTCCAATCAATAGTCCGTTACCTCCAGCTCCTCCCTGTCCTCCTTGTTTGACTGAAGGAACAACGGCGGCGTTGGCGGCGTAAAGGCAAAGAGCGATTGCGACAGTAAGCTTCATGGTTGTGATGTTTGAGGTTGCAAAGTAATACGAGTTGAGTAAGATAAAGAGCGCAAGTGCGAAGCGAGTTGTAGAATGAGGGAGGGGATCGAAGTGGAGAAGGCGACCACCGGCGCTGCGGTTTTTAAATGGTTTCGCAACTGCAAAAGGGGGAACACTTCACAAGCGAAGTTCGGGCAAGAGCAGCAGCGCAACACAGCTTAGTCTCTGCATGGTTGGCTTGCAAATTCATGGCATGGATCCTCAACGGATGAATGTGTGGTTTTGTTTGATTTTGGAAATTGAATGGGTTGGAAGTCAAAATCCACCTTGTTGATGTGGTGCCGCAGGCTCGAGGACCGTCTGAGACTGCAGAAACTACACATGGTTCGAGGTTGGCAGTACTGCAGTGCAGATGTCGCAGTGGCGATGACAGTGGTATACTGTAGGCGGTCGCAGCAGAGCGGAGGAGCTATCGGTGGAAATCGTAGTAGGCGCCCGTGGAGTTCGCCGAGGAAACGGGGAATATGGAACGGGCACAAGGTGTCCCTCTCTTGGTCCTCTGTCCCCAGTGTTTGAGGACGTCAGTGACATCTAAGCAAAAAAGTGCAATTTGAAAAGTTACGATTAGTATTTGAAGATCTTAGGTGGCAAGCACCGTGTCTTGAAATGGACCACGGCGGCGTCTTGCAGGCATGTGAACCCCTATCCTTTGCAAATCACAGATTTCCGTTGCCTCTTTTCTTCTCCAACATTTGCCAACCGCAATCCACCGCGACAGCAGATTGCAACGTGATTGATCTCCGCGCCTGTTCTGTATCGTCCGAATACAGAATGAGCTCTGTGCCGCCCGTTCCAGCCGATTCAGGGCTGGAAGTCTTGATGTTCGTGCCCCAGTTGTTACATAAGCCTCCATGGCTGATTAGGCGTGTTAACACTTGTTGGACTACAGCAAAGCACTAGTTAGACAACCTCTTACACCTTACGCGATGTACAGTCCGCAATCAATAATAAATACACCAAATCGTTCGACAGCTCCCAAAGCTGTCTACCTACAAGACAACCATTATTCTTGCGTTAGATTTGTATCCAGATAAACGTTTTTCGACTAATGATCTTTTGTAAACGAGGTGTGCCAAATTCATCCCGGGAAATAGTAACAAATACTCCAAATAAAAATAAATAAGGATTGCCAAAATGGTGCCGTATTCAAAATATCCCTGTAGTATCAGTGACCCTTTGAACACAAGACCGCAATGCACTGCAAAAGCGTCTATCGAACAATTTCTCCAAATCAGGACATAAAAATGCTAATGGGTCAGTCCCTGATTGGGTACGAAAAAAACCCAATTGTTGCCGTCCATCATGAATGTTCGTCAATCAGAAAGAAAACAAACAATGTCGAACGAATCGTTGAAGCAACAATATCTTTACTGTGTCGATAATAGCCCCCAAAAGTGCATGACTATAGAGATAAACCCACAAACCTTTTTAAACAACGAAAAGTAGTAATGAATTGTGCGGCATTCAAAAAAATTACATACGCTCCAACTCTTAAACTTTAGTTGAATCCACCAATTAAACTCGCAAAGCACATCAAAGTTTAAGTATCTTTGAAACAATTGAGCATATAAAGCACACCGGCAAATGAATAAAAACAACAAAAATATTCAAATTTAATGAACAAAACGAAGCATAATTAACGGATATTACTTTTGGTGAAAATTCAGTTTTGGTAACGACAATGCCGATTTTTTGGTCGACTGCTACCACGACTTCAAAAAAAAAGCGTTTTTATCATGAGAGCAACTTTTAACTGTAGAAAGAATACTATTTCTTTTTCTGTCATAGGCTCTTGCAGACCTTTATGGTTTGGGAGTGTCAGGGACACGGAGCAGGCACAACCCTATCGCGATCTGCTGCACCGTAGGATAGAAACTTACGCGGTCAGCGAGTCTCGGAGAGACTGCACTGCCCCGAGGGTGGGTGGTGTGGGTTTCAAAACGAAAAAGGGCGCGACGACGCGATAGAGTGGCATTCGGCGGCGACACGACCAAAGGCGCGACGCGATCCCTGGGACGAGGGAAGGTGTGACAACCACTAGGCTATAAAAGTGTCCGGCCAGACACCAGAGGAACGTGGACAGCTGTACTAGTAGTGAGCTCCCACAGAAGGCTGACTCGACGAAAGGAAGCTGATCCGGGATGCCGCCGGTAGATCTATTAGTCCGCCATTCTAGATCCAAAATAAATCCACTTCTACGTGCCTCGAAATCTCAATAAAGTTTTAAAAAATGCACTGCCTCTACACGCGGCCGGTGTTTTTGGAGAAACTAAGAAGGAAACGTGTGCTGCAATTTGGATTATTGACGCTTTCGAAGGACACCCCCGCTGTTTTTGACTCTAGAAAACGTAATACCAGTCTCCACGCTCTGTTTCTTACGTTAAATAAAGCTGAAACAAGTTCCAAGCGTTCCAGAAAGAATCACACTGCGAAGAGGAAGTATTACGGAGATAGGCACTGAACAAAACCCCCCTAAAACACATTCAACACGAGCAGTGTTGGTAATGTGTTAGATAATGTCTCTCGTGCTCATGAGTGCCATCCCATAAGTATATGTTGCTTTGAGAGAATCAACCATTGCAACGCGCGCAATAGCTCAGTCTCCATGATGAGACTGCCGTGCTTCTATCGGCGATACAGTCTCGTTAAAGTGTTCAGCGGTTTGAATGCTCGCTTTGCCACACTTGTAAGCCTGCGCTGAAGACGGCGCTCCGATCGATATCGATTGAGACGATCTCGTAAGATAGCACCCCTTGACGACAATGATTCTAAATGACGTAACTCGGCCGGCGTCTCAACAAAGTCTTCTGATGGTGTCCCTTTTTGGTATCCTCCCCAGCAGCTTTACATTCCTGTCTTCGGTTTCTCTCTTTTAATGCCTCAATATCCGCATCACTGGTAAAATTGACGCTCCGTTCCGAACCAATTCTTATAACTACGCTCTCTTCCACATCTGCACCACGGATAAGTGAGCGAGAGAACGTGTCATAAAATGAGAGTACATCTTTCAACGTTGGATTCATATTGTTTTCTTTGTCATCATTAAACAAACATTCAAGTGGTTCAACAGAAGCTTTGAGATGCTCATGGACGAATGTCTCTGCCTTTTTAAATCCTTTCCGTATGTTGTCCATCGTGACTCCCTTACTGTACGCCTCTGTGATGCAGTTCTCAATATCGAATGCATCCAAAACGGCTTTGTTCTTTGCAGTTTTGTGAAGGGCAGCCTGAAGAAAATACTTAAATGAAGAAAAAACGCCAACGTCAAACGGTTGGGTTACATGGGAGGTGTGGGCAGGAATCCCGTCACAATTTCTTTGCCCTTCTTGAGAGGTAGTAGTCCGTCAAGTTGGACATGCACACTGCAACGGTCGAGTACGAGCAAAATATACTCTCCTTCTTTCCGGAATCGGTCTACTTCGTTTACAAACATTTTTGTCCAACAGGCAAACACTTGTGTGTGTACTCCTGCTGGGATTTGTTGATGCAGGTAATTTTTCGGTACTGCATGAACTGATTCATACATTCCGTTCACTTTGCGGAACCGAGCAAGGTTCCCAGGATATAAGATAACAAGAGTCAATGTGTCTCCCGCTGCTGACATTTCTGGCATAACGGTAACATGATCTAGATTCCTTTTTGTGCACACCATTTTTTGGACAAGACGTGTTGATGAAGGACCTAATGCATTTCTTAGGCTGCGATTGGTTGTTTTTGTGAAGCTGATGCCCGCTTGATATATGTTTCAAATGCGGTGAGGATCGCTAATGTGATATCGTTCAATAACGGAGTTGATGCGAGCGATATGTTCAGATATACTGACTTTCGTCACTGCTTTTAGCCGAAGATCGTCGATACCCTAAACTTATTTGAACTGGAGATCCGGGTGTCTACGGAGTAAGTATCGCATCCATGATACTCCTGGACGCTCTTGTATGAATATGCGAAATATCTCCTGGCAAAGAGGGGACTTGACTTGCGAAACATAATGAGCAACAAAATCAAATAGTGTCACGCCTGTCAGCGGCGTCTTCATTCGTGCGTAATGCTGAATGAAGTTGAAAATGGAGCTTTCTTCTTCCTCAGTGAAAACTGGAGGCCATGACGAAAAACTGAGATTGATTTCTATGTCTTTTGGACCATTCGGTCTATTTTGCGGAAGGCTTTTGGTCCAATTTTCCAGTGACGCTGCAATGAAGTCAATGGAATATGGAAGTACTCCGAAGCTTCACCAAGGGTCCTATTGGAGTGCTCACACAAGTAGAACATATGGCTTATTGAAGAGTTGGAAATGTGTAGCCGTCTTCTTCAGGATTTGCGTTTATAAGGTCAAGCGCTGTGCGGGGCATCATTGCAGTTCTGCGGCCAATCGAATTGGTTTTGATGAACGCAGCCAAAGTAAGAGGGTAGATTGGTGGCTGTTTTTGTGGCTACTCAAGATGGTTTGTTGGTTTGAGTGATCTTTTCGATGGTTATATGTGCTTTAGTTAATAGAAAGGGCTCCAAAAATGAAAACCAAAACTATATTGGATTGCACGTATGTGCAAAGGTTTGTTGGTTTTCGTCGTCATTCGCGCTTCCTACACCAAGAATCGGTCAAAATACGTGTTTCATGACTCTGCAAAGCACGGTTGTTACATGATATGAAAGCGCTTAATGTTGGCTTTCGGAAAGCGCGCCAAAACTCAGGAAACATGGGTATTTGCGCGAACAAGAGAACCACAATCGCGTTCTAGTGTCCCTTCATCTGGCTCTTCGAGAAGATTTCTCGCAGTATGTGCCTAAATTAGGAGTTCCACATTGCATTCATTTTTCCAAATTGCGGCACCCTCCGTGTGATGAGAATATAGGTCTCATCCAGAGTCTGGATTCATTGGACTTTCATCTCTTTCGCCAGACCCATCCGCGAGCTGCGCACACTCCGTTACTGATTCTAGGTATTTTCAAGAAGAAAGCGCACTCCTTCACACCATTCACTCCACGAGTATTTGGCTCATTTAAAAAAAAAAGTGGCAAGCTAAATTGGCCATAAATTTGCTCGATCTCAATTTAACAGAACACATGTATGTGATAATGACTTGGCGTCTTTTAAGAGGGGTAGAGAAACGTGAAACTCTCTTTCGCGGAGATAAAGATTTCAAAAGCATATCCCTTGCACAGAACTTTCATAAATCTCCTTTACGACTACAGTATAAAACATCAGTTTCAAAAACATATATGTAAACGTCTCAGAATAGTTAAGGGACAGAACGCGGGTGGCAACAACACAAGGGGACACAAATACTAGATATTCTCTCGAGAGTACCAGCCCAGAATAGGGCATAGAAAAGAAGTCAATGAAAGACAACACAAATAAGGAGTGTCATAGGTAGAAAGTGCAAATGATAAAATGATCAATATATATGTCACAAGAAAACGCAAAAATATAAAGATAAAATGTAATCAATGAAGCCTGTAAACGCCTATACCACGATGTCAAGACTGCACACACATATATATATATATATATATATATATAGAAAACATTCTCGAAAAAATACTGTTCTTTCGTCTGACGCCGGCATGGTGGCGACGTCTTTTATAATGCACTCCGATATCATGAGCTACAGGAAACTTTATATCGCATACGCGGAACCATACGTCAGTATCTTTGTAATAAGCGAGTTGTAGTGAGTTTTAATGCTTACAGCCGCTTATCAATACCCCTAAATGATGCTGGCTTTCGATATTGATGCTGCAAACGGCGCAGCGCTTCAACGAGAGTTTACGAGATGTGCAACGTCGGCGACAATTTTTACGCTGAGTAACGACTTGAAAAACGTGACAGACGTGCGGGTTGCAAAGAAATTCAAAAGAAAGTGATGAATCAGTCATCGATGTGGTTTTCTTGATGACGCTGACTGCTTTAACTTCCGAATTCGAACTGTGCCCATCTGAAGTTTTGTGCGGAGAGATGTTGTTAGTGCAAAAGGAAGACGAATTGTGGGACACTTTACTCGAGCTGACTTGATTAGAGTTGGTCGGAGCCAACCGAGATCGCCCTTATATAAACAATTTGGAGGAAGACCGGCGCGAGAATTCGTGTGGCTTCCGTTCCAGAACCAGCCAGTCTGTCTCTAATTGCTTGCATCACTCGAAGCAGCACGCATTTGCGTTTCGTACCGAATTTGAGGCTCTAAACAGATTTTTTTTTACAGCGCTACATCCAAATAATAGCTTCATTACTGTATCAGTTAAGTGCAAGTATAGAACGGACGCGCGTCGCTTGCATTTTTGTACACGAAGCGGTTTGGCGTTTCGCTCGTGCGATCCATATTCTCACAATATTTTTTAATCAATCATATTCTCTATAGCGCGGTTACGGTAGTTTGTTATTTCCTCTTTGTCCTACATGACACTTATAAATCGTCTTGCTATTTACTAATTATAGGAATGAATATAATTACCGATAAGTTTGTCCCAGTAATTTGTGATATAATTTTTTAAATAAAACACTGTGACGGATTGTCTAATTTGCGCACCACCCACCCTATCCAGCATTCACAACGTGATTTAGATGAAGTTTGCATCGAAAAGCCGTCATGGGTAATCCATAACAGTCATATTTAAACCACACATCTAATGTTTCATAACATTTGACTTTTGTACAAGCGCACTATCTTGTTACAAACCAGATTCTACTTTATATGTTAAGTAGAAAAAAGTTGACATATATTTTCCTAGCACTTTATTTTAAAGTTTTTAAGTCATAATACTTTTAGTAAGTGCTATTTTAGTTAGTTTTTCGTTGATTATGTCATCCAAAACAATCTCAGATGTTCAACCAGAGTGCCTTATTGAATTTTTTTTTGTTTTCAAAGATCGTGTTAATAAAAGTTGTTGAAATCTAGTCCACTTTCACATTTTTGTCCGTAGAAAAAAGCTTTGTTTCATGCTCATTTTCAATGAGTTTTGTTTTTGCACAACATTACTCACGTCTTCTTTGAAGGTCCGTTTAAAGTAAAAGTGTGTTTATTGTTGTGTAGATTAACAAATTTTCTTTTTATACTTTGCGTCATATTTAGAGCATGTAACATTAAAATCCAGTTTTTGTTACAATTAGGTGCACGATGACGTATCACATCACGACTTACGCTTAATTATACGCCTATTTTCTTTAAAAAAGATGCAGTATGGCTCACACATCGCTTGACTTCATACGAACCATATCTTTTTATATTTGTTAATAGTTTTTGGGCTTTCCAATAGTTTTTGTACGATATTAGCTGGGATTATGCCTTTGTGATCCAACATAACAATTTTCAGATGTGTTCAGAAAGGTTAATGCAGTACGTGGGCCCCAATGGAGGTCTTTATGGTCTAAAGAATTTGGTTGTGAAAGAAGGTTTTTAACTTAAAATGTTTTATTCGGTGAGAAATTGGCGCTACAGTACAAGAAGTGTCGTTTTCGGCCCCATTTTGGGAAGGAATGTGTCTTTGTAACGCACTGTACTTATGTGTAGGTGCTCTCTTTATAGTGTGACGCTGTGAACGAAACCCGGCAATAAACGTCAGTGGAACCAAAAACTTTTCCGTAACTGAAAGACTCAAACAGATGAATGTAAAATAATTATTCTGAAATAAACTTTTCCTTGATCATCTTAAAACAGCGCGCAATCCAAAACCTATACCATGAGATACTAAATTAGACTTCCTAGCTCCTGACCAGACATCCCTAAGGTTTACTAAGGGTTTCAGCCTTATATCTTCCTCTTTACCAAGAAAAAGACGTTTAAAATCATTTCAAAGCTTCTCTGGAAGAGATTGTAACAAAAACAAAATTTTCCAATTGGCAATCAAAACTGACCATATTTTGAAAAAGTTACACGGAACCACTTGTGAAAGCTTTTCCTTCAGTGCCAGATACAATTTTACCATCGCTTCCCTACGATTTCACTGGCTTTTTACTCAGTTAAACTATTTTAGAGGGATCAAGCCCCTTTGATACATATTGAATGCAGTATCCGCTCTAACGGAGAGAGAAGACACCTGCGACAGCGTTCGGACTGCCAATGGGTCGCTTGCAGCGAAGTAAAAGGGGTGGTAGAGCTACAACACCAGCGAGCTGGAAGAGGGGTGTAAGGCCACTACTCGCCAGCGAGGGTGAACAGTGCAACTGTAAAACGTTGATGGAACGTAGGTACGAGACGGCTCGTGAAGTGGTTGGGGGCTGACTATCTATTATAGCTCGTCCGTATCTCCGGTTAAGTAATCCTAAGCGAGGAACAGAATAGTCATGATGCCCATGTAGTCTCCTTTACTTGGACTCGGCGCTCACCTCTGGTACACTATATACTGTGTGCCAGGGTGAGTGCCCAAATAAATATATAAATAATACCCAGTGGTCAGCCAATTAGCCAAACCACAGTATGGGTATGGTCCCTAATGGACGTCTAGCTACAAAGGGTAGTAAAACCAGCCACGTGGATCGCCACTACATGCGCCGTTACAAGCCAGTCCACTCGTGATACCACGTGTTCCACTAATGTACCCTGCCTCCTGGCATCCTACGCGGTGTGCCGTTTCATATCACAAGTTTGATGACATCAGTCACTTATGAGTTCCAACCACGACTTCGCGAAGAATCATCCTATCGGATTCCCTGACATAGTAGAATACTACAGTTAGGAGCACGAGCGGTGATGCCAGGGATTCTTGGTCCACAGTCGGCGTCCCAGACATGCTTCAATAGTCCGCCCCTCCTCCGTGCTTCCGTTAACGTTGTCGTTTCTTCACATTGCTTCTGAAGTGTCTGCTTTGTCGCGCCTCTTCCCCTCCGGATGCGCAAATACTTTCACTCTCCCGTCTGTGTATCTCGAAGAGCGCGGGCGCTATGCGACGGCTGAGTGAGTCGTCCCGTCGGAAAAGCCATGTTTGCGTTCACCACCTGCCTTTCAAGACCTATCGCCTTGATGCCGCACACGGGGCCACGCCTGGTGCCGCGCCCTTGTACTCTCATCACAAACAAAACTCTTCCCCCGACGGTTCGTAGAATCTTTCCTGCGGCTCGTGCTAGCCCGAATCCGCCGAAGGCGACCGCCAATGATCCGATTCAGCCTCTGCGGGTTAGGCTTTCTTCCAAAGAGCACCAGATGTTTTTCGCATGGGAAAAACCTGCCCTCCGCATTCTTTTTGCATCGGGACGTCTCCTACTGGCCGTAGAGCTTGATTGTGTTCAACACATAACAAGTTGTTAGTCATCCACCCACCATTAGAATCATTGCAGTCTTTGTGCTTTTGATCTTCCTTGCATTTACCTGGCAGACTTTAGATGTCGGTCCGCTGTGGCATTATGCTTTTTTAAGCTATGGAAACAATGTCTCCATTGTTGAAGTGCAACCCTCGTGAGGGCCGTTTTCCAGGACTTGGTTGTTTTTCCGCCTCGGGCGATACTTGTGAGATCTATGAGTAATACCGCTTCTAGCGGGCTGGCGTAGCCAGGTGTATACGCGTTGTACGCGAAGTGCACCGGCGGCCGTGCGCCGTGGCCCCGATTCGGGTATGACTTACCCACGTGTACCACGGGTGGCCCAGGACAGGTTGGCACAGCATACCTGGATATTTCTCTATTTATTTAGCTTTATTACACTAGGTTAGGGAGCTCGTTACAGTATTCTACACTATATAGTGCCAGGGCGATCCCGCCCTGACACTCAGTAAACCTCCCCAACCAGGGTTCTAGGCTCTAAGTCTTTTTCCGCTTTCGCGAGTCTTCCACACTCTACGGAGGTGAAGCCGCGTTACTAACGGTAGACTTATCCACCCTGCGTCAACAGGAGACTCACCGCTGTTAGCGTGTATATCTTTCATACCCCTGCCGTGTTCTCGCCCCAGTATTGGGTTTGCTACATCTTTCTTTTGGCTCTCGTGGCCTATGCCCCCGATCGCCCCCACTGGGTGGTCCCCCCTTTATCGCTTGCCCACTCCCGTGGAATACAGCTCATACCTGAGCTGCTCCCTTCTAGCATCCCGCACTCTCCCCGCTTGGCGTGCCGGTGAACCTCGGCCTTACACCCCGACTTAGTCGTGTTCACTCCGGAGAGGCTCCGTCGCCGTGCTACCCTCCTTGGAGGAAGACTCGGACATCTTCGTGTGTTTCCGCCGCCCTTGGCGTTGCACCACAATTGTCTTTCTCATGGAGTTCTTCGGACTGTGGTATTTAAAGGGCCTTTTACCGTGCTTTTTGCTTACCAGAAGTATTCTAGTTGATTTAATCGCCGTCGCTCCGATAGGAGTTGCTGTGGCAGACCAGTCCGAGTTGTTTTTCGCCAAAATCCTGCGTCTGACCCGAGTTTTGCGACTGCAGAGAATGAGGATGCACACGAAGGCCAGTAGGGGGTTAATGGGCTGCTTTGCCAACGCGCAAGCTCGATTAACGAGTGTCGATGTCTCGCTTTTTAGTCTTCTTTACGTGTCTGCTGGGTTGTTTTTTCTGATTTGAGAAAGATGTCAACCCAGGTATTCAAAACTTCTTTGATGCTTTCTGTATTTTTTTAACGTTACGTGGTCCACTGTCGGCTTCCGAAATTTTTCTTCTTTGACTTCCTGGGGAAGGCTAGGGATGCTGCCACTATCAACCGTTTTCATTATTCCTGCTCCTCCGCCATCAACTGACATATTTCCATTCTTATATTGACTTGTTCTGTTGTTCATGGTGTAAACAGGAACTGCACTAACTTTCTGAACCGGTGCAGTTTTGATTCCCTACAAACTGTCCGAGATTGAGCGCTATCGACGGATTTCTAACCAAACAAATGGCACCACCCCTACTGACCAGCTCATCAACAGTGAATGGAACTATGGTAACAGGAATGTCTCATATGGTTCTGGAAGTAAGTCGGAAGAGTGTCTGCGCCAAATTGAAACCAATTATTGTCGACGTTTTTTTATTGTTCTTGACGACTTGGAGGATCGCTTATGAGGTGAATACGAATCCCCTCTCGCAAGCGACGCATCGTCAGAATTTGCACGTTCAGAGTCCGACCCCTCGTCCATGCACATGTCTAGACTACGGCCGCCTATCGAATCGTCATCCTCTTTTCCGATAGCCTCAAGCGGGGCGCTGCTGATTCCGTCCAGCTCGTCTCACAGTCGCGATCGCTGCACTTGCTCTACCCCCTCCTGCGTACCACATCCTCCTAAGCGGTCGCGTCGCATCTTGCCGTTTTACTTCGACTGACATTGGTGGCACTCATCACTTCGCTTCCCACCGGTCTTTACCATGTCGCGAGCAAGCCGCTCCTCCAGCCCGTTTTTCGATACAGCCTTCGCTCTCACACTACGGGGAGATCGACCTTTCAAGAATCGATGTCTCGAACTCTTCGAACCTGAGGCGGAGGAGGAGTCTTTGGCGCGCGGGGTTTTCGGGCAAGCATTGGTGAGGCGCATGGGTCTGTCGATACTGTCTCAAGCGAGAGACCCTACTGCTATGGAAAGCAAATGCATCTTAGTCAATCTATGCATACCCTAGGCGCATTTGCGTATAATGCAAGCCTTCTAGGAGAGGTTTTGCATGACATGGTGCTGCAATAATCATGTGCAGCAAGAGAGTAGATTACGTGGCCGTTTAGCATTCGATTGCGTGGCCTTTTAGTGATAGATTACATGGCCGCTAGCCCGCCTTGTCGGGTATATAAGCCCAAGAGCCTGGACTTGGACCCTTGGTTTATCCGTGGTAGGCAAGCATTCGAATAGTAATCTGAATCATTAAATTGTTCTTTAACAGTAGCATCTACAACTTACCCCCCCTTTAATTTACCGCAGACCGAAATGTCGGTGTCTTTTTCCCAACAACGGAGCCTGGCGACGATTTAGTCCTCTTCGGACTCTTATTGCGCTCACAGGATCGCCATTTTCGCTCATTCTCCCCCCATCTAAATCCAACAAGTCTTCATCGTAAACGGCTTCTGTGAACATGTTCTCCCCCTCCTTCTCCGCCTCGAGTTGCACATTTAGAGGTAGCAACGCAAAATATGCTCTGTTTCCCACTGCAGTGGGCAGGGGTGTAACCGCCAGCGGAGAGACAATAGCAAGGCTAACCTTGTTCTGCGACGCAGAGTCTGGTTGTGCCATCATCACGAATCGGTTGCTGGAGACACCACCGCCGGAGAAGAAGGAGGTAGGGGCGCTGGCAATGGAGAAGCCTGTGCATTTGAGCCAGCTGGGGATCGTAGAGAAGGAGGGGAGTGGGGGTGGTGATGGGGGTGTACCGGAGGAGGCGTTTCTGGAGGACATGCGTGAACGGTTGAGTAGGGTGGGAGCGCTGTTAAAGGAGGACATGGATGAAAAATTTTCGGAGGTAGTGAGTGAGATATAATTCCCTGTGCTCAGTGTGTCAGAGTTTGAGGTTCTATTAGAGGGGATTGCTGGGGTTCGGAATCATATGAAGTTGGCTGGTTTTGATAAGGGAGAAGATATTTGTGGGATGGTGTGCAGTGTAGCGTGTGAGGTGGGGAAGGTGTAGAGGGGGAACGAGGAATTGAAGGGTGAGTGCGGAGCTGTTGGAGAAGCAAATGGGAGTGTTGCACAAGGGGTGCGATATTCTGGTAGAGATGAAGGAAATTTTGAATGGAGGCGGGGGAGGGAAGAGCTAACCCCTACAACTGAAAAACGAGGTTGTTATGAGAAAAGGGAAGTAGGAGGGGAGGAGGAGAATCGGGAACATGGGGAGAGCCGGCTGTAGAAGACGCGCAAAGGGATGGGGCAGGGGAACAAGGATGAAGATGTGGTTGTGCAAGCGCAGTTGGCGGGGGGAGCGCCGCTGGTAGGGTTCCGGATTGTGGCACACACGACACGGACGGCGGAAAGAATAATGGAGGAGCAGGGAAAGAAACTGATGGGAGGGATGGGAAGCCGGTTTGCGGCACGGAGGGTTTATGAGAATGGGGAGTGTTTTGCAACGAACTTCTTTAAGATGACGTTCGAGGAGACTGAATCGAAGGTTTCTAATATCCAAGAAGAGATGGAAAAGAGAGAGTAAAGCGTTTTACGTTTGTAATGATGAAAGGAAGTGCCCGAGTGAGTGAACTATTAGGTATTCCAATCTTGCTATTCGAAAACTGCGTTGATTATTAGGGTGCAGTGGAATCTGAACTAACACGAGTGCACGCCCCCATTTTCTCGCCCAAACTAGTCACTTTTCCACACATAGCACCCAGTTTTGCACTTACGGATACATTGACCAAGAGATGGGATGCTCTGGAGTGGAAGGACGCGCGTGGTGGGGGTGGAGCTGTGAAGGAGAAAGAGGATAGTTTTTGCAGGACTACTATACGCTGACGATCCCGGAGACGGAATCGCAGCCGTCACTGGGCGGGGAGTGCTTCTGAAGGAAAGTAATGGTAGGGGTAGTACGGAAATTGTGCAGTGATTGAAGAGTTTATTGGTGTTTGGTAAAAGGAAATAAACTAGCGGTTCACTTCCATCGAACGAGGTGCAAACTACCAATTCAGGACATCTCTGTTCTGCATTGCCCACTGTTAGTATTCGTGTGAATGGGCGAAGGGGTGTTATCCGAAAAATCTGAATTAATTGCTTGCAGAATGCCTATTCTTCTTTTTTTGCATAATTTTTGACGATTTTCTTTGCCCCCTGCGCTTGTAGCACCTCAAACTAGCGTTCGGAGAACACAGACGCTGAACACAGTCTGGTTCTTTGCCGCATGGAGCTGATCCAACTGCTTCCGTGCGGCGGCGCTTATATTTACCAGCCCCGGGGCCGTCTATGTCGGAAGTGGAGCCTCTCCGGCTACGGCAGGCACGTGCTGGAGGGTAGCTTGAAAAGCCTTGTGAAGGAGCAACGAATACGGTTGAGCTCTGGAAGCCACCGGGGCTTGAGGTATCTTACAGACAACCCGTGGACTGGCCACCCTCATCTGGGCTCATTTAGATTGTTATTCTATTTTAATTAGTGTAATAGATTATCATTACAGTGACAGCGAGATCCCAGTGCCTCGCCATTGCTAATCACTTGGCTCGAGTGATGCTCCTACCTTAGAGTAGGGTAGACACCGTTAGGATACTAAATTACACCCTTTGGCATATTAGTTCCACCAATTGGTCTTCAAGCCATGGCCTCCGTAGCTCCGAGCTGTAGGGCTACGCAGTAAATGCCATCCCGTTGCACCAGGTACTCTGGGAGTGCCACCATCAAGGATAAAAACCTTAAGACCCGCTCTACCCCGCTACTCCAGGTTGAGACCAGTACGCTGACCCACCAGTCTTTGCGTTACAAGCCTCTCCAAACTGGCTAATTCTCTTCATGGCATGCTCGCGTATGACCCCAATCAGGCCTACCTGGCATTTTGCCTCACGTCGCAGCGCACCCTTCGCGACCACCATACCGCGCAACCATACACGAGAAGACACCAGGTCTTGCAACACATTAGCAAGGCTGGTTTCACCGATCCGTACGCAGGAAGCCTGGAGCGCTTCCAGCTCGTCCTCCATACCGGTTATCTCCGTCAGTACACCTGCCTCAACCGTCTTCACCTTCTTGGATTAGGGTGGTGTGGCAACAGCCCCTTCGGTTTGATGCACCTAAATGCGTTCGAAGTAGGCTTCCGTGAAACCCACGGGGAAGGAATTCTGTTTCGTTTTGAAAGGCCAAGGAGACAACTGCCCAGATGGCAACAAAAGGACGACCGGTCGAAATAATCCCCACGCTGGAAAACGGCATCTGCGGGAACGATTCCTTGTAGTAGTCGTACCACAGGAACTTGGAGCTCTTCGATTAATCTGTTACTAACGCATACTGCAACAGCTTCTCGGCCTCTTCCGGTGAAAAAGCAGTACCGCGTAGGGTGTTCTGAAGCCCCACATCGGCCAACAGGCACACCAATTGGTAAGGGAACGGAAACAGCCAACTGTACTGCGTGTCCTCCCCCCCCCAAAGAATGGTACAAGCGCGCATCAACCGAACGGGTATACGTGGCGAAACCATCGTAAGCTACCTGCAGGAACCCCATGAAGGCGAACAGAGCCGACTCAGCGTATGAAACTTGCATAAACTTCTGAATTCACTGGCTCGAAACCAAAAGCACCTCCGTACGGTACGTGGTCATTTGCGCCGTGGGCACCGCGAGGTCGTGGGTAACGCTGAAACTTTTCCAAGCTGAAGGGATAAAAACATACACACAGGCTCGGTCTTTCTTACGCAAGTCGAAGAACTCGATTTTTTTGAACAAAAGAAATAATCCATCGAGGCTTTCATCAGACACTCCGCGGCGAAATGATCACCCCATCACATACGACATAACCAGTAGGGCTTTTTGTACGGCGGCTCAAACATGGTCAAACTGGGTGGTTGGGGACCTGCAGCTGGGAATCAGAGGTTCTCGCTCAACTTGTTTAACAGATTTTGCAACCCCGAGTGGTAATTCTGTTCGTCAACGCACCGCACGAACGGAATGTCGCACTTCCTTTTCGTGTTGTTGGCCCCTGCACCAGTATCAACCCTATAATGGTTTCGTCTTTCTTGCCACGCCGCGGCGCTGGCCCGTTTCGGGTTCCTTGTAGACATTTCGGACAAGGAGCGACTCGTAGGAAGACACCCAAAGCGCGTTGTGCGTCCACATAGTGATGACCATACTGGACATAGTACGTCACCGAAAACGAAACTGGTATCTGCTTCCTTTACCCAGATGCGCACGCCGATAGCGTTGATCCCACTCCTGTCCCGGTAATAGAACCGATCAGAAAAGAGCCGGCACAGGCGCATTCCCTGCGGCGCTACCAGGCCGAAATGACCCACCATAATCTGCCATACGGCTTGGTTGTTGCGACATACCCAATACACCGACGGTCTCGGTGTTACCAACGTCTGAGTCCGAACCAACCGGAAGTTTGCACGAACGTACTCCCACTCATACCAAAGGACACAGAACGAAGGTCTTGCGCATATCTCAGTCGCGTGGGTTGACCAGAACTGGGTCACCAAACGACCTTACGGGATCGCCCGCCATGGCGTTCGTGCGCGCAAATACGAAAGCGGGTGGCTTCTTTGTTGGTTGCCACCGAATAAACGTCGCCCTTCTCATGCGCTCGAGTCTCCTACCGGCAGTTACAGAAATGTTCTGCTCGCGAACGCCGCTCGGTACTTCGAATCCAACCCCTCTCAAAGGGACGGCGACGCCGAATGGTCTCGATCACACCGAAAGAAATGAGGGTCAGCGTCGCACGGTTTGAAATTCGTACCGGTGTCGTGGGGACCGGTCTCAGTTCTTCACGAGGGAGCGAGAACCCAGGCACTGATCGCCGTGTGTTCCCAACTGCTGAGACTGGCGTCGAATTCAGCCGCTCTCTCAGCGCAATTGTTCATATCTCCCCACCGACACAATCCCTCTCCCTCTTTCGCACTCCGAGGACGGAGCGCAATTTAAAATTGAGGGTCCGGAGTAGAGTAGCGGAACCGTGCGGATGAGCGGTAACGTCCATTGACTGGCATAATGGACGAACAGTGGTGCGGTCAAGGCTCTTGACGGCCAGGCACCGACCTGGGGGTGCCGCGAACCCGAGCGGGGAGGCCGTGGCTGGACACATTACTGATGGGATGGTATGTCACGCCTCATTGCAGAACGAATTATGTAACAAAAGCATGGGCAAACGTACATGAACACTGGTTCGGCTTTAAGTGATTGTTTTGGTTTTTAGTCAGAATAGAGTAGGTTTTCCAATAAAACCTGAGCCCCAGAGCCCATATGTACATGAGGTCTGCTGCAACCCTTCTACGTAAACGGTAGGCACCCTTAGCATTTATTTTTCCTCGTCTGCGCAGATCAGCGGCTATTAGGAACAGTTCTAAAATAGGTTTCCAAGCCACCCCTCCCCACCACACGTTCCTGACCATGCCTAGTGGCAGCGACCGCCCATTCTACCGACAGCCAACCAGTGATTCGTTGCGTACGTGTGGTACACTCACACAAGACGCTCAACCGCTCGGTTCATTCCTTCTTTTAGGAACTATCTCAGGCCAACAGCCATTCAATCCAGCGCATTTTAGAACCACATGGCCCACCCGAATCCTTTACGAATCACGAAACACATGATACTTCCGTCATTACGGAAACAAGCAAGCAGTTACCCAAAATCTACCGAATGGGCAACAGCACACGATATCGAACTTAAAAAACTGAAAAAACTGATGGCTATAAAATGCCTTCCCAAACGCATGCTCCCGACAAGTCGAATTCCCCTCACCATGACGTACAGATACGAACATAGCCTAGACAGAGATCTTATAGGTCATAAGTCCAAATGTTCCGTACAAGGGAACAGAATGAAACCTAACCAAGTTTTCATCCTAACGAAACAGCAGCACATCTCATGCACGCCCTTTTTATATACGCCAACATCCGAAATTAGATGGATCCTACACCCACAAAGAACAAGGTGAACAATTGATTTAAAATCTTTACGGCACACCCCCTGCAGGGCATTAGTACATGGACGAAGTATGGAATTTCTTAATCTCTCTTGGTTATTACCAATCGTTTGACGACCCAGCCCTATTCATCAAGCGGCAAACTTCCCAAGCAAACTCAATAATATACCTCAACCTCCACGACTTCTTAGTTGCGTCCACGAACACTTCCCTCATTGCCAATCTCTATGTACAACTTCACACAAATTAAAACATCAAGCGTATATGTACGCCATTTCAATGCTGGTGCTGAAAAATAACAACCGTACCCAACGGCTCAGTAATTATATCCCAACCCCACACGATCCAACAACTTCTAACTATCCTTGGGCTCGAAAAGGCCAATGGAAAACAGAACCCATGTACATCTGCTGTCGGATACCACCCATGCACTGCGGAGGAAACTTTAGCACAACGCCCCAAAAGTATATACTGCCAAGTATTTGGCCTTCTTCGTTGGCTGGCTGAGTGTACGAAACGTGATATTGCGTTCATCACATTCAAACAAACGCTTGCGCTAACAAGACCGACCGAAAGACATTGGAAACAAATCATGTCAGACGTAGGATACCTTAAACACATAGCGAATCAAGATCCATACTATCCTCGAAGCTGTTCCAAACTTCCAACGAAACTCTATTAGTTTCTCACTCCGATGCCTATTTTGCAATCGTCAGCACAACATAATGCTCCCCTTCTGACGCCATGCACTACTTGTAAGACGAACTCATAGATTGGTCCTCACGAAAGCAATAAACACCAGCTCTTTCGACTTGTAAAGCACAAAACATTGTCGCCACTCCGGCTACAAGTGACTCTGTGCTATTCAGCCGAACCTTGGAGTTTGTGAGCTTTTTGATATCGATACCATCCTAAATGCGAATCGACAACCAAGCTGCGATCGCTACAGACCTCCAACAAGGTGCAAGAAAACGTCGCAAGTACATGGATCTCCAGCATCACTTTTTGCGGCACCACATCTGCACAAAAAACATAGCCGTCTAGAACTTCCTTTCCGCGCAGCAAAAAGCAGACATTATGACAAAACCATTGAAGCCGTAAGCTTTCAACCGCAATGTTTCAAATTGCACCTGAAAGTAGCCACTTAAAGTTTACAAGATCTGATCACGTCGGGGGGACCGTCATCACGCACCCTAGAGGCGCTCATCACCAGACCCGAACCATCATAAATCTTTCATCACCCATATAGTGGAAACGTAGAAAATCAATAAAAGACCCATCCCGACGACAAGCGAACAGCCTGACGGCCATCGATTTTCTCCTGTGAGTAACGGAGCACAAATCAGAGAGTGATGGGGTCCGTGGGCTGAAACGAGTGGCCGAGAGATTGGCTATTGCGTGACATTTAAATGTGCGGCGTGGAGTCAGAAAACAGCACAACCAGAAAGATGGTGCAAACATTGTGTATCGACGAACCACACTTCCGACTAACCAAAGGCATCTATAGAACTGATTATGAGATCGTATCCCTGCAAAATGTCATAAAAGGAAGCAAATCTCTGAGAAGTCTGGAACAAGTTTCCGGTTGGAAGCCACCGATGTCAGAACTTCCAACCTGAGAGCTTTCACGGTCTCTCTTTTAGTCCTACTATGAACAAATATAGCAACGTGCATTACACTTGTTGCTCTCCTCTCAACCGACCAACGTCGTTTCTCAGTATCTTTTTGAAACAACTACTTCGATTTACTTTCACCGGAACAGTGGAAAGTACAGAACGTCGGGAAAATCGTATGTGGTTTTCGCTTGAGATGGCCCTACCTAATGTACAGTTAGAGTTCTCCTCTGAATGTATTGAGGCAGAAACCTCCTTTGTATTGTCTTAGATCTGAATCTTAATCCCCATTCACTCGCTCAACGCCCTTTAGGTTTTTAGGAAGAAGCAATGAGCGAGTTGAATCTTTGGTCAATGTCTCCGTTATCCATTTCATTTTACTGCCGATAGAAGCAAGCATACACAATAAATGCCCCCTTCTCTTCATTTGCGGCAGTCTCTGTATCAAAGAGACGTAGGAATACAACATTAAAGTTTCCCGTTGAAAGAGTTATGGACACTCTACTGTTCAGTGTCGACCTTGTCGAAGAGGTAGAGCGTGCAAATTGCTGGAGTGTAGTCGTTGTACACTCGGTCTGAGTACCGTGGTTTACAATTCATAATCATGAAGGTCTAAATACACAAAGTCATAACATATAAACGGCCGTAATTAACAACGAACATATTCATCAAACTGAATCAAAGATACAAATTCAAATACCAAGCGGGCGCATCCAAAAGCAACCAACCAGAACCGAATAGTTCTATACTCCTCCCTTTTCACCCAAAGTTTTTCTCAGAGTGTTTTGTCTCCGAGATCTTGTCAAAGTCGAAACAAAGTTTTCCAGTAAACAAAGTTAACTGAAGTGCATCAGTCAGCGCGCTGTCCTTCTTCGTCAGAGGATCAGCCAGATTAGAATGTCCAGGAACCCAAGAGATCTTATCCACAGCACCAGTCTGAAATTCGTAGCGAACACATGCAACATCACCGCGGATAGACTTGTCGATGGAATTCTTTTGTGTGGATAGTGAAGTAAAGAGATCTTTGGAGTCAACAGCCAAACGCAACTTGATTTCCTTCCCAAGTAGCTCGGTGTAGGCGTTAGAAATAGTCTTACCTTCATCAATGCCCTCAGAAGCGGCGAGGATTTCCGCAGCTGGAACACTCTTAACAGGACGCTTCGATTTGTGGGACATCCACGAGATGGCATGGTAGATGGACTGATTCTTCATTTCACCAACCAACAAACCAGTGAGCACACCAAGTTGTCCGCATTCGTCCGTCCTGGAAGCATCAGAAAAAACCAACACGCTCAGTTCGTGCTGTCTATTATCCGTCGGTATCGGATAAGAAATGGTTGTCCCAAGCTTCTTAAGCTTACGAACAATATTTATCTGTTCAACCAAATGACAAACCTTAAGTTCCGGTGCTTTCTGCTGCAAGTAGCTTGCATAGAATGAGCAGAATGGTGAAGCTGCAGTCCCAATCCAACCAAGCGAGCTGTTGGTTGAGGCAAACACGGATTTCTCGATCTTGTTCAGAGATTGATCGAACTGCTTGCGACGTTGCCTAGTGAATGGATATTCTACGACTGCATCCAACTTGTCATCTGCATCCGTCTCAATTGTCATGTCACCATTTTGCACCGTGTTGATACCAAAGAACCGAAGCTTTCCTGGACCCTTCATGACATCGCCAAACTTGAAACGCTTGTCGAACTCTTTCATGAAATGATTCACCCGATCTCCTTTTCCGGTAGCTTTCAGGTCATCAACAATTTTTGCCACAATTAACACCAATTTTCCGTTTTCTTTCTGAAAGAACAGCTGTGGCACATGCACTGATTGCGTGAGTCCAATGTCAAACATAACTTGATCAGACTGACTCTGCCATTTGGCATTTGCATTGACGAGGCCATACGCAGCTGTGAGTAGTAACCAAAGATGAGTAGCCTTCATGTGACTTTCCTTCGGAGGGCGAACATATACATCCCTCTGAGCCTCCCCGGTCTGCAGGAATGCCGCTTTTACGTCAGCTCTATAGATGTTCCATTCGTATAGAGACGCAATTGACTCAAGGATACGTAGTCCTGTGGGCGGGCACGTTGTGCAATCTTTGCTCAAGGCATTCTTCAAGTCATCTTCATTACCATGTGGTGCTATGCGAGCTTTCAGCTTAAGCGAGCCATCATCATTGGTCTTAACCTTGTACAACGTGTGGCTGTTAATGATGTTGGCGTTAGGCGGGACTTGATTATGCGAAACAGGGCGCACAGTCTTGAGAAAAGTCTCCTCCTCCTTCTTGTAGGCGTTCACCAAGGGAAATTGGTCAAAACCCTGGGCATGATGTCTAAGGAACGGCTTGTTCCCAAAGTGATCAAGCATCGATGAGAGAACAGAAGTCTCAGTGCTTGTTACCTGTAGCTCAGGTTGCGTAGAACTAGAACTGGCCGCGAATGTCTCATTTTTGAACTTCCATACTTCGTTCGAAATATCCAAAGTTTCAGTGTCTCCGTCATCATAGTGAATGTTCAAACGTCCATCTTCCTCCTCAGAGTGAACAGTACCCGGATACAACTGATCTTCGAGAGGCCAGAACACTGAGATGTTGTCACCGACAGATGGTTCAACGTTTGCAGACTCAGTGGAAAAATCATCATCAACAGGTTTGATGTCTTCAGACGACGACACTGGAGTATCAGAGCCAGTTGCAGCATGTCCGGTGAGGTCAAATGAACTCTCCTCATTCGACTCATCAATAGAGTCGATACCTTCTTGCACTAGTTGTGCAAAGCTCTCTTGAGGTAGGGCTTTACGGGTGTCCTCGAAAGCAACTGTAACTTGTTTGCCTTTGCGTCCAGGTACAGTCACTGAGCGAGCACTGCGGTCAACGGAGAGAATTGGCTTGGCAATAGACCATTTTCCTCTCTTCTCGTGGTCTTTCTTATGATATACTTCGACCATGTCGCTGACAGCGATAGGTGGTTCAGAGACCGCCTTCGAGCGCAAGATGAGCGCTAGCTTCCTGCGAGCGTGAAGTTGATCGCGAGCAGTGCGAACATCATCGGGTACAGTCGTATCAGTGGGCTTTGCCACAACGGGACATGTAAACCCTTTGGCCAGTTCGAATGCAGACATTGTGTCATTCCCGTACAAGTCATTCGAAATGGAGACAGACTTGTATGCTCCAAGCATAGGATCAAAGTCCTGTCCAGCAGCTTCTTTCAAGCGGAGAAAGACACTGCGTATGATATTGTGCTTAGACTCGATGGCATTCTTAGAGTGCCTGCCAGGAGGCACTGGCTGAACTGGAATCCCAAGGTTGTCGATGTAGTCTTTAAACACACCGACTTGAAAGGCTTTGTCTGCCCGAATAGACTCAGGATACCAGAACTGGGAAACCCAAGCTGCTTCGAATCCAACAATAGCTTCTTTGAGGTTTGTCGATGACATCGCATGAACACATGAGTACCTCGTGATTAGATCCATTAGATGCATAAGCAATATTTCATCCAAGTGCAAGTGGTCAACGCACAGAACCTCGTTGAAATTCTTGGATAGTGAGCTGATAGATACCTTGCGGCTCGGTTGCGGAACTGCTGTTGAACGACAAGCAGAACAACGATTGACCATTTGTGTACCATAAGATGCAACCGTGTCATTCCAAAATCCGTTTCTTTCTAGAAGAAGCTTGTAGTCGGTAAGGCTAGCATGTCCGCACACATGCTTGTGTACCTTGTCAATGATTCTCTTTACCTCAGGCCATGGTTTCGAATTGACAGTTACAGCTGAAAGGCATGAAAGCACAGAGCTCTTACTGCAGTTACCAGTAAAGCGATTGAGCTCGACGTAGCTCAAAAAATCACGGTTGACGAGAGAAATAGATTCCCTTGTACCATTTGCAAGAAAGACCAGAGCATTTATTCCAATGTGCTCAATGTTGGCCTTGCTGGTCACATTCCTTCCTATGACCCACTGAGATGAACCGTCTAATACCAAATGCTTGATTTCGATCAGAGACCCTTGGTCTGATCTGGCTGTCAAAACAATGGAGCCTAAAATGCGGCGTGCTGGACTAGCATGATCTCCTGTCCCATACTGCCAATGGGTGTGTCCATTGAGCGTGTCGGGAATGGGCCCTAAGATGGGGTTTGTTGGCATTCCAAGATGTTCACCCAACAGGCCAAGTTCAACTGAGCCAATTCCAGCATATGGCGCTCCATCATCAAGAAGAGGTCCTAGTTCAACAGTTGGCATATTTGTAGTAGCAGAGGAACTGCAGAGACGGTTTGTGGTCACACTATAATGTGGAGCGGCTGGAGATGTTGCCGTGCTAGACGTAACAGGCTTTAGAGTCGTTGCCATATTGAATCGAACCGTCTTTGTATGCGATTTGTCATCTGTGTCACGTCTTGAGCTTTCGTGATACCTAGATCGCGAGGAACTCAAGCCATTGGCTCCTGATCTTTGGGTTCTGTCAAAAGACTTGCAATGTGAGGGAAGTGATCCATCAGCATTGTGGTTGCGTTTCCAATGTCCGTACTTACCGCACAGATCACATGGATACTTCATTGTAGGAGATTGTCCCTTTTGATTGAACCGGTGTCGCTCATGACGAGTTGTACCACCAGAGCTGGCCGATAAGGTTCCATACTCTTGCGCTGGATGCGAAGTCTTGTCGCATTGCTTGATTACAGAGGCTACAGACTGATACGTGATGGCACTTAAAAACTGTTCGTTAGAAGACTGTGAATTTAGGTTTTCGTCCGACGGTGCAGCAGCAGCCATGACAGACACACGCTGAGAGTCATCAATTGCAGAATTAGACAGTAGCATCAAAGCTGTAATACATTCCGGTAGTTTAGTTTTCGTGGAAATAGAGTTGAATCTTGCAACCTGTGCAGCAAAACGAGACTCAAAATTCTTCATGGTCTCGGTATTACCACGTCTTGTATTCCAGAGTTGGTTAAAGTCACGATACGCCTCACTCACCACAGAAAGAGCGTCTTTCTGATAAATTTTGCCAACTATAACATTGACGGCACCTTCAGTAACCAACTCAGCCTCTGAAATTCCGGAGCAGAGGTCTTTAGCACGCCCGTACAGCTGGGACTTAAGACAAATTGCTTGCAGAGTAGCTGGGATCTTGTGACTGTTTGAGGCGGGCAGTGCGTTGTGAAATGTCTGCCAAAGATTGACAGCATCACGATATTCTTCTTGATCACCTTTGCCATCTGTCCATGGCGGGGACTTGGCATCCCAGGAGAACTTAGGCCTGGAAGGCAAATTGGAATTGGGCGCTGGGCCCATAACTGAAAGAGTTATGGACACTCTACTGTTCAGTGTCGACCTTGTCGAAGAGGTAGAGCGTGCAAATTGCTAGAGTGTAGTCGTTGTACACTCGGTCTGAGTACCGTGGTTTACAATTCATAATCATGAAGGTCTAAATACACAAAGTCATAACATATAAACGGCCGTAATTAACAACGAACATATTCATCAAACTGAATCAAAGATACAAATTCAAATACCAAGCGGGCGCATCCAAAAGCAACCAACCAGAACCGAATAGTTCTATACCCGTGCCAGGATAGAACCTGAATTCTCTTGAGCAAAACACTCTGAGAGACAGACGAAGTGATACAGGACACCAGCCAGAGATCAAATCGTAATTACAATTCGCCTCCGGGATGAATAGTGAACAAACCAGTCAATGCCAAAAAGGAATCACTCTGATATCCATACCTACCAGGCATTATCAACCAGACGTCTCTCGACATCCCAAAGCATAATTAGATCTCACGTTCTCTTTATATTAAAATACCATGGGAAATGTGGGAATGTAACGCTTCGATGTTAATTGGTCTCAAATGGGAATAAAGATGCAGAGAAATAAGAAATTCGATCCGATTCTGGAAGAACACAGTTCAACAGCATCTGCTTATTTCTCTCCCCTGCATACCGGTTCTACTTCACCCTTGGAAGAAAGATATAACCTGAGTATGTTTCCAGTTAGAGGATATCGACCGGGACGTATGAATGCGCCCATCAAGAAGACGGAAGTTTTATGTAGAAAAATTATGAGAACTATTGAAAGCTGCATATGGACTTGTTACATTTGACGGTCTCTGGCAGCTGTGCATTGGAAAACGGATTAAAAAGTACGTATTCTCTACTTTTCCGGGATGCCCTAGCTGTTTAATATTCTTCAAGGGACAGAAACTAACACGCTCATTCATAAAAAGCTAGTCGACGACCTGCTCTTGCCTGCTCAAGAAAGTTGATGGAGAAATTGTCTACTGAACTCAGCAGCCGTGTAATGATTGGCAGACCGCTATTTTTGAAGGACATAGTATTCTACCTCCTCTAGATCAAAAAGCGCCCGGGCAACTTTGTATAGATATCGATGTCTGAGTTCCTGGAAAATCTGCAACATATTTTGTTGTAGAAACCTCTAGAAGGTTCCAGAATGCAGCTGGAAACTGCTTTATGTAATAGAAGTATGTAAAAGAGTCTAGAAGCTTCTATAGAACTTCATGTAGAAAAGGCAAGAACTATCCTACAACAAAATGATATGGGTCTAGAACAATTTAAAAGGGCTTTAAAGCAATATAAAAGAACAGAAGAACGTAGAAAGTCAAAAAAAATGAACTCAAGTCAACACTTCACAGAATTATCCGCGTTAGAGTGTACTCCATTCCACCATTGGTTATGGGCCCAGACTACGAACAAGACTATTCTACCTACCATTTGAAAAAGTATAGTAAAACGCGAAGAGAGGTCCCTACCAGGAAAAGAAACACTAACTGGAACCAAATATACAATTGCTCAAAACCGTCAAAAATCGAACAGTGCAGTACAGAATTGTCAGAATTCAAGTGGCAAAAACCGAAAATCGTACTGTAGAGGGCAAAATCCGTGGCGGATTGATTAAAATCTGTTCTTCGGAAAACACGAATGAAAAGGGAACTGAAAATCGCCACCTGCAAGTATTACAGAAAGTATGGAACAAGCACAAAAATCAAAAAAATGGATATGGAGGAGAAAAATACGTTTAAATTTGAGACACTGAACAGAGACAACTTCCATTCATGAAAATTCCAAATGTTGAATTTTTTGGAGAAGAAGAATTATTGGAAGTCAGTCACGCAAACAGAAGACAACGCTACGGCAAATGAAAAGGTTTTGATAGATATAAGCTTTTCAGCAGACAACAATCAAATTAATTATGTCGAATCGGCTAAAACCGGAACAGAAGCATGGAACGCATTGTCAGAAGTTTATGAAAAAAGAGAAATGCCAAACAAAATGGACTTCGAACAACAATTTATTTCAAAGAAACTGAAAGAAGGAGATTCCGCATAAGAACATATTGAACAACTAAAACGTTAAAAAACCAGATTACATCATCTGGGTGGTTAAAAATTAAAAGAAGAATATATTATGCGACTATTACGAAGTGTACCAAAATTATATGAAGGTTTTGTTGTAACACTAGAAAAAATGCCAGAAAAATTACCAATCGGAGGAACTTCACGCCGGAATCTTACGAGAAAAGTCTAGAAAAAAGTCTACATCAGAAAAACAACAAAACGGAATTTTTTTTAAAGGGAAACATGAAAAGAGAAATATCGAATTCCCTTTCAACTTTCACTACTGTTAGAAAAAGAAACATAGAATTCGGGATTGTCGCACAAAAAGGAGAGATAAGAAAATTGGTACATACAAAAATAGAAACCAGACTGGATGTTCAGAAAACGAATCAAATTATACAGGGAAACAGGCTGGAAATTTTTTAATGGCTCAAAAAGAAGACTCAAAACTGTCAGGAACATGGTACTTGGATTCAGGAGTATCATTTCACATGACAAACAATCAATGGTGGTTTGTACCTAACCGTGTAGAGAAAATTGACCCCGTTACGATTAGACTTGGGGATGGAACCAAAGTCACTTCAAACATAAAAGGAAATGTTGGAATTCACAAAACTGGAAATAAAAAACCTGACGTTTTAAAAATCTTTGATGTACTGCATGTACATGGAATTGTTGTTATGATTTTATCTATTGGACAAATCGATGAACGTGGTCATACTGTTCACTTTCAAAAAAGGGTCATGCAGAATAATTTCAAAACATAACAAGGAAAGAATTTTTAACTTTCAAAAGAAATCATGAACGTACGGTTTCAAAGCCTTCAAAACTGAGCAAAATTTTTTTTTCGCATTCGGTGCCGCACAGGAAAGCTTTGAATTATGGCATGCTGGACTAGAACACACTGGAGAATCAGTTTTAAATCAAATAATTTCAAAACAAACTGCTACTGGAATAACAACGAAACTAGAACCAACGAAGGAAAAGTCCTGCAAGGGATGCGTCTTATAAAAAATGGTTTCAAAGTCATTAAACCTCTTAATGACTTTCAAGCAAAATCAAAACTGGAATTAATACACAAAGACCTCTGTGGTACAATGAAAACTCTGTCAAAAGGAGGAAGATCTTATTTTATCACGTTCACAGATGATTACACTAGAAAATCTTAAGTGTATTTCATGAAAAAAACGAAGGAATTTATTGAAATGGCTCAGAATCAAACTGGACTTTCTGTCAAAAGAATTTTCAGTGACAGAGAGGGAGAATATATATCTAAAGAACTTCAAAATCTTTTTAAATCAAAAGGAATTCTTCATGAGCCTACAGCTGCTCACTAACCGCCACAAAATGGAAGTTCAGAAAGACTAAATAGAACACTATGTGAAACAGCTCGTTGTATGCTTTATTACCTCAATGTTTCATTATTTCAACCCAAATTTTAAAAGACATGAGTCCTGACAAGAAATGGTCTGGAAAGAAGCCGAATCTTTCCAATCTAAGAGTTTTTGAATGTATGGCCTACATTTTTATTCCAAAGGAAAAGCGAAAAAAATGGGATACTAAATCAAGACTATGCACTTTTATTCGATATGACGGAAAAAACTACAGATTCATGGACAACAGTACAGAAAGGCTTACAGTAAGCGCAAATGCACAGGTTTTAGAGCTCCCAAAAGACAAAGTTTTGGAAGTGAACG
Source organism: Agarophyton chilense (assembly GCA_030374765.1). Taxonomy (NCBI): domain Eukaryota; phylum Rhodophyta; class Florideophyceae; order Gracilariales; family Gracilariaceae; genus Agarophyton; species Agarophyton chilense. The sequence continues at coordinate 1,159,664 of JARGXX010000138.1, forward strand.
CAGAAGAAAACAACGTCGACCAACAACATGAAGAAAACAGTTCAACCACAGAAGATATTCATGAACCAAGAAATCAAAACGACAAAAATTTAGAAACAAATCAAATCGTCCAAAAAGTGATCCACAAGAGTCAAAAAGACACCAGCATGGTTGACGTAAGAGCATGCTGAAGAAGATGGAAATAATACTACAAGAGCAGTTATGATTTTAGTAGATGAAATGGAACCTAAATCTTTTAAAGAAGCAGTCACAGTATCTGAAAAAAATTATTGGACCACTGCAATGGAAAAAGAAATAAATTCTCCCATGAAAAAGAATACATGAACTCTGGTACCGAAGAAAGCTGGAACGCATATTCTTGCGCTAAAATGGATTTATAAAATTAAACCAAAAACAGGAAACCAAGAAAAAAATTTAAAGCACGACTGGTCTGCAGGGGTTTTCGACAAAAAATGGAATGGATTATTCTGAAATATATGCACCGGTTGTAAGAATGGCCTCTTCACGAATGATGCTCCCACTTTCCATGCAGTTTGAAATGCATATTAGTCAAATAGATGTCAAAAACGCATTTCTAAATGGTGTCCTAGAAGAAAAACTATAGATGGAGCAACCAGAAGGATTTAAAAGCACAAAATATCCTATGCATGTTTGCAAATTGCAGAAATCTATATTATAATTTTACACAGGCTCGAAAAGCTTGGTTCCAAGTAGTTTTTTCGGTACTCGAAGAGATGGAATTTGCAAAATGCAACGCAAATAATGGAATCTGTGATAGAAATATAAGTGAAACTCTCATATTTATTTCTTTGTATGTAGATGACCTCATCATCTTTATTGCAGACATTGGAACAATGAAGTTCGTCAAATCAAAATTGGGCTCACATTTTTGTATGAAAAACCTGGGGAAAAATATGTCATGTTCTTGGAATCGAAGTAGAGTACAACATGAAAGAAGGAAAAATGAAATTATCGCAGAAACAGTATTCGGAAACTGTTTTAAAAAATTTTGGTACGGAACACAGCGAACCCATTCAAACCCCTCTAGAACCTAAAAAGGTATTTTTAAAACCGAAAGAAATGGTAACAGGAATGGAATCAATTCCGTATCGAGAATTAATTGGATCTATCATGTATTTGATAACTGGAACGAGACCAGACTTGGCTTATGCCATTACTACTCTAAGCCAATATCCTAACAACTTTTCTAATGAGCATTGGGCTGCTTGCAAAAGGGTATTACGCTATGTACAGAAAACAAAATATCTGTATTTATTATATGCGAGAAAAGAAAACAACACTGTAGAAATATTTAGTGATGCAAGTTGGGGAAATACAGAAGAACGAAAAACAATTTCAGAATATGCCAGCTACTATGGAAGTTGTTTAAAATCGTGGAGCAGCCATAAGCAAAACTGTGTTTCTTTATCAAATACAGAAACAGAATTTATTGCATTAAGCGAAGCAGTTAAAGAAGAAAAATGGCTATCGAAACTAGTTTATGAAATGAAAAATGCCACATTTACACCAGGAACCATGTGTGTGAACAATCAGTCAGAAATATCTATTTCTAAGAATGCAGGGAGTTTTGAAAATTGGAAACACGTTGCTAATGAGCATTGTTCTGTTCAAGAATTTGTGCAACAAAAATTTATTGAAATCTAAAACTGTCCTACAGAAAACATGATAGCCGATGTTTTTATTAAGGCTCTTCAGAAAACTGAGCACGAACGATTTATGCAAATGCTTGGACTTTAGCAGTTTAAAAGTTGAGAATGGTAGTTGTAGAAACCTCTAGAAGGTTCCAGAATGTCACGGAAAACTGCTTTAAGTAATAGAAGTATTTAGAAGACTCTAGAAGCTTCTATAGAACTTCATGTAGAAAAAGCAAGAACTATCTTAGAACAAAATGATATGCGTCTAGAACAATTTATAAGTGCTTTGAAGAAATATAAAAGAACAGAAGAGCAGAGACTGAGTCGAGAAAAGCGAACTGCAGTCAACACTTCTCAGAATTATCCGCGTTCGAGTGTTACTTATTCCATAACATCTTAATCTCGGGATACAGAAGAAAGCAGTCGTACGAAGCATGTATTTCAGAGAAAATCAAATATCTGATATCCCTAACCAGTAAACTAAAACATCGGGGCTGTGACGAGGAAGGTGGTCTCACTTTACTCCCAGCAACGGCGACGGCGTCCTGGTACTATCTAGATCTGGAGTGTACGTGTGCTGCGTGTGTGCGGTCTGGCTAGAGTTCGGACTGTACATCAGCGTGGAAAGTGTGCGGTCTGGCAGTCCCCGGCCCGCTGATGGCAGTCCGTGCTGGTGGGAGTACGATGTTCAGAGACGTTCGAAGAGAACGGAAGCGTTGTGCATTCAGGGGGTATTATGAGGACATCTGCAAGCATAGACACGCTAGGGATGTGTTCAATATTGATGCACTGGCTCTCCACAAGGTCGTGCAGGAAATGGTGGAGGAGATCAATATAGTTACGGTGTTTGGTAGGGGCAGTTTGACGAGAAACCTGGATAGCGGCTTTGTTCTCGACGAGGAGAGGGATGGCGGTGGTTGGAGCTTGTTGAATGTCCGATAGGAGACGTTGAAGCCACAGGGATTGCTATGCTGCGGAGGACGCTGATAGATATTCGGCCTCGCACGGGGACATGGCCACTGTTCTCTGTTTGGTGGATTGCCACATGATAGGGCTTCGCGTGAGGATGTGGACGATGCCGGTGTAAGGTTTTCGGTTGGAGGAATTTGCGAAGCCTGCGTCAGCGTACGAGGTAAGCTGTTCAAAAGATAGCGATTTGTAGTGTTTGCCATGTGTCTGTGATCTCCCCAAGTACTTTAAAAGATAGCGTAGTTGACCCCAATGGGTATGTGATGTTGTATGCATAGCGGCAGCGAGGCGACTAACTGAATATGCGATGTCGGGGCGGGTTGAGTCTGCGGGGAATCGGAGCTACCCGACTGTTTGGCGGAAGATGAAAGATTTGTCGGTCTGGAGGGGGTCTGATGGTTTTGAGGACGCTGAGCTCTGTGTTTCGACGTATGGTGTGGGCTTTGGATTGCAATCTTGAAGCCCATGTTTCTCAAGTATGGTGCAGATGGTATGTGGCTGAGAGATATGAATGGAGCCATCGGCGAGTCGTTCAATGTGCCAATTGAGGAAGAGTTTGGGCTCGAGAATACGGCGTATACTTTATCGGCTTTGCAGTGTGGTATATAGAATGTCTATGATTTTCTTGGATAATGCGGCAACGAAAAAGTCACCTATCGTGATGGTTATATAAATAGACCCTTCCGGTGTATGGCGAAAGAAGAGATAAGGATCACTGTCTGTTCGTTCGTATTGTGAAGATTGCAGGAACTTGGTTAAGGCATCAAAGTAGATATGGGAAGCAGGGGGGGGGTGCCATATTAATTGCCAATCAATCTGCCTGCTTTGAATGTGTCAAACATTACAATGCAAGGACGCACTTAAGCGGCGCACAAGCGACGACGATAGCGACAAGTAAAGAAGGAGGCAGAGTCTTCCTCTCACAGGTTATGCGCCCATTCGCTGCCACTGCCGCACACATAATCGTAGTCAATCCCAACCCTCTCTCCATACCTCCGCTAGCACCACGAATTCGAACGACTAACGCACCCTCCGTCGAGCACGACGGCAACACAACAAAGACATTACTGAAATAACCACCGAACTATACCACAATACCCTCACCGAACAAAACGACACTCACGTCCCACAAGATAACACGCACCAACCACATTCATACCACAACATGGACACAGAGCGCCCACCCAAACTCCCAGAGCTTGACCCCTCGAACTACGAACCTTGGTCATTGGCATTAGAAACATACGCCATCACGATCAAGCCACACCGCACATTACAGGAAACCCTCCAGAACCAACTGATCCCGCTGACCTTGACGCATACACAACGAAAAAGTCAAAACTGCTATCGGCAGTACTTAGTAGTGTCCCAGCTCATGTTCTAGGACTTCTTTTGGTACCAGATGATCGACCTACACCGCATGACATCATCAGATCCATCAAACAACTCATTGATCAGTCAACAAAGGACGACCACCGCTTTCTGAAGATCGAGGCGGAAAATGTCACATTCACAAACGACACCACCATAGAAGATTATGCCAAGGCACAGATAGCTATTCGCAAAAAAATGATCGCCGCCAGGTACCCTAACATTAAAGAGGAAGAAACCACCGTCGAATTCGTCATCCACGGTTTGCGCAAGAACGGCACACTGAACTCCATCTTCGGCCCCATTCTCATTCAGAAACCAAAAACAGTGAAACAATTCCTCCACACATTAAAAGAACTGCAAACGCTTTACCAACCGATTCATGGACCCACACCGCAAGCATCGTCTTCCAAATCCTTCACGGGTGACTATTCTCCGTACCGCTTCACCGGGGACTATCGTGGCAGGGGGAGTTATCGCCGCCCCTTTCGACCTTATCGACGTCCCGCATACACCCCACGACGTCTCCCGCCTGGCTTCACTCCATGCCGATTCCACACTTCACTAGGCATACAATCAATTCACACCGACGAAGAATGCAACGACCGTCGACACCCCAAATATCGCATGAAGCCACAGGCCCATTACACAGACCTTCAGGGAAGCTATCCCTTATACCCTCCGCCATCTTCTTACCAGCATCCACAATTCAATCCAGCTCCAACACCACTTCCATCGTCATCCACCCCCGTCGACAACTCCTCCGATCTCGACAACAATCCTCACAGTACGTTTTTGCTAGACAGTGGAGCTCACCCGACGCATATCAGCACTCACACTCCCTCCATGCAACCCCTCTCGCACACTGTACTAACCAACACCGCCACGAACTCTAAGACGCCATGCACACATCATGGGAAGATCAAAATCCAACCGAACCACAGTAACCGCACCATATCCGTTTATGCAGTAGCCAATCGACACATCAAGCATAACCTCTTGTCCGTCAACGACTTAGCCAACACATACGGACTAGTTACGTTCACTTTTCATGCCGGGTACATAATCGACACACATCGATACCCCCCGAATATAGTAGCTCAAGCTCCATGGCGGAACAATCAATACCAATTTAAGGGAAATCTCGGCACAGCATACAACTCTCGCATGCTAGGTCATAAACCACACAAAAAATCAAAACCTGATCGTAACATACCATGTTTACCATCACATCCCACCACCTTCACATCACGACCAACCAGTCGAACAACACCAAAATCAAGTGCTACATCCTCACCAGTCACGGTGGACCTTCCGAAACAACAGAGTACACGTCTCCTCTCCAAATTATCAAATCCCCACAGAGCCTCGGTTCGCACAAGCCCACAGAATCTCCTATACAACTGGTACATACGCCTAAATCACGCTCACCGCCAAAATAGCCACAACCGCGGGTCTAGGCCTCATTCCGAACATGCCGCAAAAGTTACTACACAACGCCATCATTAGCTGCAGCGCATGTCAGCACGCCAAACTCCACCCAACAGCGCACAAACGCAAAACGCACCAACACAAAACAGGAGTATATATCAGCTCTGATACTTGTGGACCAATATCCCCCACGTCCACTCATGGCAACAACCACCTCCTTCTCCTAATCTGCGCAGCAAGCCGCTTTGCAATAGGGCATTTCATCAAAGACCGCAAAGACATCCCGAAACACATAGATGAAAGTCTGCACCACATCCGCCATCGTATGAATCATCCACTACATGATTTTCGAACTGACAATGCAAAAGAATACACATCCCACAAGATGCAAAACATATACGCCAAATACAAAGTCCAACACCACCTTAGGACCCCACATCAACCACAGGAAAATTCCATAGCAGAACGCTTCAATCGAACGATCATGAATTCAGTACGTGCCCTCCTTCACACGGAAAAGCTCGGCCAAGAGTACTGGGAAGACGCCGCGAGGGACGCACTGTTCAAATACAACTTGATTCACCACACAGACATAGGCACATCACCATGCTACATGTGGTACGGTATCAAACCGCAGCTGCAACACATTTTCACTTTCGGACAATTAGGCACCATTCCAATATACTCACCGAAGAAAAAGCTCGATGCTCGCGCTGCCCCAGCACGATATATGTACCCAACCACACTTGAACACATAGTAGTGCTCAACCTTCGCAACAACCAATATCAGGCCCTCCGAGCCAGTGATTTCCACCCCTATCATCTACAAACGGACCCCGTCAGCACGACCACGCCCGCCTTCAAAGTGAGCACCAAGCGGTCCAGACGTCCACCCCACAAAATTACGCTGGACACACCCCCCCCCGGCCACGCTCCCACAAGCCAGGCAGTACCCCGATGCACAAAAGTGGCAAAAAGCGCACGATGACGAACTTCAAAACATAGATCAGTACGCCAGCATAAAATGGCTACCAGGCAGTTTTGTTCCGCCCAAGGAATCCATCATTCCCCTAAGGATGCTATATCGATATAAACGATCCGCAGAAGGTCACATCTTACAGCGCAAAGCACGCTGCAATCTTGAGATCTAATGAAACCGGGGTTACACTTCGACTCCAAAAACATAACAACCTACACTGCAGATCGCACAACACAACGGATGATTATAGCAGCACACGCCGCATATGGTTACCCTCTAGAACCCTTTGATATTCAATCAGCATATCTTCACGAGTCCTACCAATACGAACGTCCAGTTTATGTCCGACAAATGCCCAAATTCAACGGCACGTACCGACACGAAGGGAAGTACGGACGATTAATAGGAAATCTATACGGCTGTCCACCAGCAGCGTATTACTACAACCATGGCCTCAAACAGTTTCTCATTAAACTCGGCTACACTGCATCGGAGCATGCTCCCTGCCTGTACACAAAGAAGACATCCACGGAGCATACAGTCGTTAGCACCACTATTGACGACTTTCTAGTTCTTGGCACAACCCAACAACACATAGACGACTTATACCAACAACTTCTTCGAAAGTATAAGCTCAAAAGGTTCGGCCCTCCCACCAGGTTCTTAAACTGGACCATAACTCGCACCAACAACGGCAACATCCATGTGGCACAACCCAACAGCATAGACGCTCTTCTTCAGCAAACAAACATGCAAGACTGCAACCCTTCGCAAACGCCGTACAACTCCTTGGCGCATTTAGATCAACAACCCTCCACCGCACCCCTCACTCACGCAGAAGCAACAAGGTACCGCCAGATACTTGGAGAGATTCGTTACATTACCGACAGCACACGCTCGGATCTCATGTACGCGACGAACAGGCTTGCCCAACACATGACACACCCGCAAACTCACCACCAACAAGCCCTCAAACCCCTTCTCCGCTATTTGAAAGGCACACGCACCCATGGTCTACTCTACAAACGGATAACCCCAAATCCTCAGCAGCTTCTCACGGTCTTCAGCGATGCCGACTTCGCCAATTCCAAAAATCGAAAGTCGATCACAGGCAACGTCCACCTCTTCAATGACACACCGATATCTTGGCTGTCAAGAAAACAAAATATAGTAGCGCTCTCCACAACGGAATCGGAATACATAGCAGCGACAAACGCGACACGCCATACAAAATGGCTTCGAAACCTTATGAAAGCAACGCCTTTCAAGTCTGACCATCCAACCCCTCATTACATCTACAACAACTCAGCGATACTCATCGCAGAGAACCAGGCTTCCACAAAACGTAGGAAATACTTTGACCTTCGACATCACTACTTACAACACAACCTTGCTGAGAAACATATCAGGCTGCACCGCACACCCACAGCCCAAATGCTCGCCGACCTCTTCACGAAGCCTCTTCATAAGGCAAGATTCCAAGAACTTCGCAGACAACTAAACATCCTCCCCAATTCAGCAACAAAATGCGACGCAGCAACCGGGGACTGTTAAACACCATCATGAACACCTTGCTGCGCCGCATTTCTGAAAAGTCAAACATTACAGTGCAAGGACGCACTTAACCGCACAAGCGACGACGATAGCGACAAGTAAAGAAGGAGGCAGAGTCTTCCTCTCACAGAATGGGTGCTTGTATGTTCCATCGAATCGAGGTAATTTTTGCAAAAAGACGGGTGCGCTGTGTTGGTATCGCTCATGGAGAAAGGATGAGGATATGTCGAACTGTTCGATGTGCAGTTTAAATGCAGCGGCGGGGCACATGATGGTGCGGATTGTCGGGCGTTCGGCAGTGTAAGTGGTTACCTGTTCGTGATTGAAGTGAGTGTACGGCTGCATGCGATCTCCTCGAACGGTGCATCTGGCTTTTTACCTGGTTATATCGCCGTTTTCGGAGCGCTTGTATCTGTACCTCATTTTCAAAGGGATGATCGTCGTGTTGGAGGGCATTTCGGAGTTGGGTACCCATTCGATAGTCTGTGTGCTGTCCAGTGTGTTTAGGTCTTCATCGTGCGCTGATGCCCATAGCTGGGAATCTAGGTAGTGACGTGCATGTTTGAATGATGACGGAGGGGGCGTAGACTCGGTGATTGTCGATGGAATGGATATTGGTGGTTGAATGGAGGCTGTGAGCGCTTGTGAGCGGTGGTAGAGGGGGTCGATGTGGTGAAGGTAAGGCTTGAAGTCAATAGAACGCAAGCAGGTGTAATGGTTTGTGCGTAGGTTAAGGGCGACGATGTGCTTTGTTGATGTATTGTGCATAACATTTGCAGCGTCACCGCGCGCTTCGAATTTCTTCTTGGGGTTGCAGAAGTTGGGAATAGTGCCTAATTGTCCGAAAGCGAAGAGTCATGGAATGATGGGACTGTGCTTGTGCCAAAGGTGATAAGGAGATTATCCAGTGGTGTCGTGAATGGTGATATTGTACTTGAAGATGACGTCCCGCATGGCGTTTTCCCATAAGGAGTCGTCGAGTTGTGAGTGATGGAGTGCGGCTCTGGTTGCAGTGACGATGGTCTTATCCTATCGGCTAGGGAATTCTCTTCCGGCTGGTGGGGAGTTTTGGAATGGTATTGGACACCATGGAGGTTGTGTAGGCTGTTCATGGCGTTGCTTTGAAATTCACGGGCGTTGTCTGAACGGTAAATAACAGGTGGTTTGCCGTGTTGTGCGGTGATGAATGTAATTACTGATGGTGTGGTGTGTTTAACGGAGGATAGGTCGGGGATAAAGAAAACGATGAGGTAGCGACTGTGTGCATCTAATAAGTGGTAAAGCGAAGGTTTCCATGGCGGGAGCGTGGAGAGATTGGGCCACATGGGTCGCTGCTGATATAGAAACCAACGGGGTAGTCATGTTGTCGGCGAGATTGTGGTTGTGGCCTTTGCTTCGCGGTGGGACAGGAGGAGCATGTGATTGGTGGGGGGTTGTTGCGGAGGGTTTTTGGTAGTATTGGTAGCGTATTCGTTAGCGCCATTTGCTGGAGTTTGGGTAGATTGGAGTGGTTTAGAACGACGTGCCAGTGAAAGAAGGACTGAGCAGTGGAGCTCGGTGATGGGGTTCCGTGACGGGCTGGGCGGTTGTTCGTGTCGTTTTTGTCGGTAGTGCGGAGGTTTTTCGGAGAACTGGGGTTGGGATTCTCGTAGGGGGCGGGGGCTGTGCCCGTTTTGGTTGTTTGGGCGTTCGTGGCGTAATTGTACGCGCGCGAAATACATGGGGTTGTGGAGGGGGGGATAGGGAGCGTAGTGTGTAGTGGTGTTCATCCCAATGGGCTATGGATACTACAAACGGTTTGCCGGGGTCATGGAGGTTGAGTATGTAGCCGTGTCGGGGTGTGAAGAGCACGGCTCCATATTAGAGAGCTGTGTCGTGCAAGGAGAGAAGATTTGCATGCATGGAGTTGGTCGCGACGCATGGTACCCGCAATGGGGAATGATTATTGTGCAGGCGGATCTGAATGGTTCCAGCATGGGTGCAGGGGGTGATATGGTAAGAAGCAGTGCGCGTGGACAGATTGGAGGGGCGCGGGAGGGATTTCGGTGGTTTGTGAATGTGGGTTGGATGGGCGGCTGAATCAAGTGTGAAGATACCTTTCACATTATTTTCGCCGCGTTGCTCAATTTGGTGGTCTTGTTCGGAGGCCTGTGGGTCCATCGGGCGCGCGCCGTATGCCCAGTTGTATGGGATGACAGGCGAGAGTGTTCGGGGGTCTGAGTTCATGTATGGAGCTTGGTCCTGGTTATTGTAAGCGATGATGTGATTGGCGTTGGGTTCTGCTTTAGCTGTTGCACCCGGGCGGTTGAAGTTGGGGTGTCTTGTGTCGCGGAATTGCGCATCGGTGTGATTTTGTAGCACTCCCATGAATTGTTGATGAAACGAATAGGGGCGGTATGCATGAGGTAAGTTGGGCGGCGCGGGGCCGGCGTTGTACTGTGGTCGGCGCGGTGGTGGGCTGGTCTGGTAGAAAGGCTGGCGCGGTATTTGAAAAGGGCTGGTTATTTTCTGATAGATGGTAGAAGTCGGTTGAGAAGGTGCAGGCATGTTGTAAGACTTCAATCGATGAAAATGGTGTAGAAAATCCTTAACGGTTGGCGCGTTGATGGCAAGTAGTTGTCGGCCATTACCTATGCTGTCAGGATCGAAGCGAAGGCCTTCGATCATGAATTCCACAGTCGTTGTCTCGTCAGTGATGTTTGGAAATTGGGAGGCAATCATGCGCGCTCGAAGGGAGTTGTGTTTGATAAAATAGTCTTCTATAGTCATGCCACTGGTGAGGTGCAAGTTTTCGGCTTTTGATTTGATATATTTGTGATCTGTAGCCGTGTTGGTTTTCAAGTTTTCGAGAACGGTGGTCAAAAGATCTTATGGAGAAGGGTCGCTTCCGATATTAAGCAGGTTGAGGATATTAGGAGAAACGGTTGAGAGAATGAGCGCACGCAACGTATGCTTTTTCTTATTGTTTTCTGATAGTTTTTCTGAGTCGATCAAGGGCGGCAAGTTGGTGGTTATGTGGTCGAGTGCCTCAAGTGTTGTGGCATTGGATTCGATGGCCATTTTCAGAATGACGGGTTGTTGCGGTCTAACTGGAGGACGTTGAACTTGTTTTCCATTGCTGAAGTTTTTTATTGCGTAGTATCTTGGGTTGTGGTAGTGTCCAGTGCAGAAGTGTGAGAGTTGTACCACAATTCTTCAATGATGTATTTATCGCTAAGCAAGTTTTTTGTGCACTGAGAGCGTTGAGAGCGAGAAGTCGGGTAAGCGTTTGGTAAGGTGGTACTTGAAAACAAAAGAAATGCGGAGGATGAAGCGTTGAGGATTGTGCTGTATATGAGAAAGATGGGAAGAAAGAGGACGCTTTAAGAGAGTAGAAGAGAGTAAAGCGTGAGGGAGGGTAGACGAGATTGTGGCGTGATAAGGGCAGATTATGGTTCGCGTATCGCTGGGCCCATAATCTACGACGAGGAAGGTTGTCTCACTTTACTCCCAGCAACGGCGACGGCGTCCTGGTAATATCTAGATCTTGAGTGTAAGTGTGTTGCGTGTGTGCAGTCTGGCATGGGCCATACAGTACTTCCTCATACAGTCTTTCCAGCTTTTCATGGGCATCAACTGCTACAGAGAATCATGATGAGATAGTTGGTGAAAACCAATCGGATTTCGAAACTTCTGATGAAATTTCGTCAATCCGTTAGACTCATTGCATCGGAATCATCTTTTAATTCCAAAGACATCGGAATTGTTGATCTCCTGACATATTCAGATGCAAGTATGAAAAATTTATTTTCCGGGCAAGTCGGATGTGTAAGTGGACTCTGTTTCACTACCTCTGGAAAGAATGTCTGCCAACCACTCAACTGGTTTAGCTCCGAACAGTCCCGATTATCATTCAGTGCATTTGCGGCAGAAATTCCAGCCGCCGCTAGATCTGCTGACCGATTCATACCCTTAAAAGAGTGTCTCTCCATGGGATTTTTAAGGGAAAGCTCTTTGGTGATCTTGATCGACTCTTACCGGTTGTACTCAACTATCATAACATTGCATGAATGAAGTGATTACTGATTGAGACAACCGTTTCTCGCCTGGGCGACTCCTAAGAAGCTGGAGAAATTACGGCTAAGCTATGGATACCAAGAGTGTTGATTCTCGCAGAAGCTTTGACAAAAGAAAATCCAAAGTCGTTTACTTAGTTTAACCAAGCTTTGATTCAAAAGTATCTCCATTCAGAACACCCTTCAAAGATTCGATACCGTTTGGGAAGCTGGAAACCCGAAACATACAATGAATAGAATAGCCCAACTAAGCGATTGTCGGACAAAAAAAGCTATGCTTTCATAGAAGAAAAATCCACGACTTCTGATCCTTTGTATTCACGGTTTCTTTTCTTCTTGTTGTTTACAAGCTTACAGCCGTTTTGAGTCTTTTCAGGCAAACGATTGGCTATAAGAATTTCAATTAGATGGTTAAGGCAGCGAGTAAAACCCACAAATTGTTCCAAAGCTCTTTAGCATAACTTTATCCCGTACCATTCAACAGGATCGACAATACGGTTTCGGTGGCCATCGATGCAAACTGCGTGAGAGAAGCCATCATCGGATATTAAACTCAAGACAAATATCTTTCCGGTATATAAAAGATCGTCAACATCGCATAATTTTACCACTCGCCCTCCAATATGCATCTTTTACAAGCTCACAACTTTCATCTTCTCGCCAACGAACTGAGTGGCCTTTTTAGAGTTACGAAACTTATTTCTTTAACGATGCTTCACATAAGAGGCAAAATCAGTGCGCTTATGCAGCTTCTCGTAATTTAGGACCAAACTTTGGTCAACTTTTTCGCAACTACCATATACTTTTTACCGCGCATAGACACCTACCACCAACTATCTACTCGATATTGGCTAGCTTTTGCGCAGTTTCTCCTTACCGATTTTCACGGTACCCTGCTTTCATCACGGGTTGTTACGACTACGTTCTACGCTTGAACACAAGCGCGCTTCCAAGACAAGACGATAGCAGACCCTTAAGGTGATTGTACGACACCGTTTGGCGTTATCGAATAAGTTTTGTCAGAAACGACCTGACTGTCGCACCACCTTAATATTTCTACACATGACGAGGTGGCACTTAGTAAAGGAGTCTGTTGGGTTCTAAGTTTCTCGTAGCCATTGTAGCACCGATACTTCGCCGGATTCGAATGAATCTCGCTCCGTGGGGCTTAGGCGATAGATCTTTCCTTCGAGCAGCGTTGTAATGGTAAAACATAGCCCATCGGGTTCAACGGTTAATACGAATAGAAGCTCAGACTTAAAACGGTACACACCCTTGATATATGAAGCCAAGGGCGCACCTTGATCGGCAGATAGTGTAGCCGCTAATAGTTCAGCGCCAATTTCACAGAAGGTCACATGTACTTGTTTGGATCTGGACCAGTCAATCGCATGGTATGCAAACGCCTGAAGCTCACCTGGCATAAACACTCTGGGTATGTACAGTGGTGTGATAGAGTATAAGAAAATCGCATAAACCTGTTTTGTAGGGCGCAAAAAAGTGGAATGATGACTCTTGAACACGGAAAAATGTCGGGAATAGAATTAAAATGAGATTTATTAAATCTTTCTTAATAAAAAGCAAAAATTTAGAACGGCAAGCTTTAGAATAGCATATAATGCCGGTATCAATAGTGTAAGAACGACATTTCATTTATTGCACAGCAGAACAGAAAAAGAGTTGTAATAATTTGTTTTCTTCCCATTAGCTCTAATTCCAGCCATGAAACGACGTTGTATGCTTGTAGAAAGGATAGTAAGCTCGTGCGTGTCTATGTTTGACCACTAATCACAAAGTGCATATTTGAGCTCTTATTTTGAACCAATCTGGCGATATTTAGCATACAATTTGTAAGCAAAAATACTCTGACTCTTTCAAGGAACGAAGAATAATATTTATCTTGCAACGCGACTTGGTGACGTCAAAACGCCAAACGTCTACGCACCGCCACAAGCTTCATCAGCACGAAAGTGAATTGATCGAAACGATGATTGCACCGACACCAAGCCCACGACGCTTTCCACTGTTCTCTTCGAGTGGCTGAGAAGGTCTGTACCGCCTGCGCAACTGACACTCGCATCGTTTCGATGTGTACTCAACCGACACTGGTATCATTTTGTTTCAATATTTTCAAACGGCTGCAAGCGCATGAACAACTCCTTCCCAACGTCAATCACCCAACGTCTCCCTACGAGGCTCCGGTAGCTTAACAACCAGGTTTATGCGCGCGATCACGACACCGATCGTCGGCCTTGATCTTTCGAACTTTCGAACTTTGTAATGAACTCATCGCCGGCCAATTCAAACATTGCCGAAGACAATACTATATTGTTAACCGATGAACCACCGCTGACACCGTCGTCTTCTAGAATTGATGAAGTTACACAACGCTGACTGTTGTTCCTCAGACTGTTTCCCGCCCAGTGCATGTTGCAAAACAAAAAGCAGTGCGGCGTGTACGTGGTGCTATACAGAAACGGACCTCTCTTATGCCTCCGAATCAGTCATCTCCGAAACAGATTCCGCCTCGAAAAGCTACTGAACGTAATCGCCGCCCTTCGATCGTTATCAAACCCCATGACCTACCAGATCATCCCAGCCGCGACATTATTTCTCTGTCAAACGGACAGCTACGAGCTATCTTCGCTTTTGCAGCAGCTCATTTGACGGAGGACATCGAGTATGAAGAATCTAAACCTCTCTCTGGTGTCCTGGATTTGCGCGATACAATATCAAATCAAACTGATCCTTCTCCCCCTGACCCTCTACTCTCTCCGTCCGTCGCACTGGCCAATTTCACCAACACACCAGCTGACAAACTCATCGATATGGCCAAATCCGATCTTGCACGCCTTACAACCTTACTCAAAGCATCATCCAATGCCAACGAGGACCTTATACCAATGAACCTTGATTCTGACGAGAAGCATGATATTCTCGCCACTGCTTTTGCATGGAGATCCCAGTGCTATGAAACGTTCTACGAAGATATTCTTAATGAGCACAAGAAGCTGAAAATGAAGTTTTCGCAACTAGAAGATGCCTCAACACAACCATCAGCTCACGGAACAAAGTTTCTCTCCGCGGCAGCCCGAACAAACGGAATTGTAACTCAGATCGGAAGCGTACCAGTTCCTAGACCTGCTTCAGAAGAAACTTATCAGGCAATAAACGATGCCGAAAAGATGCGCCCTCGACATCCTTCCCTCATTCCCCCATACAACCAGAAAGACAGAGCGACGCCAACACTTGCTTGCTCGCACATTTTAGGTCCCACACTGATTATGGAATTCCTACGCCGTAGACAGACAGTCAAATGATATGTAGACAACCTGGACGTATGGAAAAGTCCGAGGAAGTCCCCGCAGGCAGAGCAGGAAGCACGACATATTGCCTCTTATCTACACACCACCATTCTACAGTACGGCGGGCACTTAGATCAGGCCCTCTCCGACAATTTGTGGATGGAGTTCGCTCTCAGACGTCTGTTCTGCATCGTGAACGTAGAACAAGATTTCCAGGCGAATCCTGCTCTCAGGCGCTCGTCCCACTGGGTAAACTACGAACATCTCCTGGAGGTCTCAGGACCCGGGCGCTTGACGAGTCTGTACCTATCCCAATATCTGAACAAATATGCCATCCAATCCACCAAGGCGGCAGCTGCGATGAAGACGAACGCGAAGTCAAGTTCGCGCAAACAAGCACTGCGCTGGGAATCAAAGAAGGACCGCATGACCAGACACGACTCCAAGCCAGAGTAAAAAAACGGCAAAGAACGTTCCCGCTGCCTCTCTACTGCTCTAACAGCCCATGTCGGCTCACAAGCTCTGCGATAACCTCCCTTAATTTCCTCTACGAAGGCCTCTCAGCTTTGCACCCATCGTATTCTTCCGGATCCATATCGGACACCGCCATTGGCTCGGTTGTTATGGGAATCGCATATCTGAAACGAACAACACCCAACTCCATCTTTTGCTCTCTATCAAACCTCGCATTCCCTCCAGCACCAAATCTCCAAGGCCTACGCAATTGGCAGGCGTGCCAACGTGTACATCATCTTACTACTGATATTGAGGTTGGTTCCCCCCCTCGCGGCGAATTTAGATTGGTCGATGCAGCACGCATTGATGTCCCACCACCTCCCAACAAACTTCAGCCTTCTTGGATCCAGTATATACCTCCCGACATCGCTTTTGCTTTCTCCGATCCCCAACATCAATACTTCAAACTTCCACTTTTCGAAGCGCTGACTAACGCACGAAATCTCCCAAAGCCACGAATTCACGCAACAACTGGACAGTATCCACCTCTACTCAGCCAACTACAGAAAGCCGGAATGCTGTACTGGTGAGTACTGCAAGACGAACCGCCCGAATATCAAGCACTTGCCAATCGCATTACAATGACTCTCTTTGCTGTCGTAAAGAACGGACGCAAAGATCGTCTCATCAGTTGGCCCAGACTCCAGAATGCTTTCATGGCCGAGCCCCCTACAGTCTATCTTCCTACGCCAGACCTCTTCAACAATATCAGAATGAAATCGGACATACATGCCTCAGATTTTTTCTTTGACATCTGTAACATGTTCTATTCCATCCGGCTTCCTCCTTCATTCGCGTGATTTCTGCCAATGAAATCCATCAAATTCTCTCTTCTCGATACACAAACGCAACAAGCAATCCTCCATGAGACTCAGACCAGCCTTCTCCCAACCGATTTTATCAGACCATTGTAGGCTACAATTCCTATGGGATCCACTTGGAGCGTAGCAGTAGCTCACTGCTTCGCCAATGCCTGTCTACAAATCGCTTACGCACAAGCCCGCTCCAAAATCCCTGAGCATCGCCGTCCCCCTCCACAATTCAAGATCCTCTCTCAAAAAGGTGGTACCGTTAATATACACGATAAGGACCTGCTTTTCCTTCATATCTTAGATGACATCAATGCCGTTGGGGCAAACTGGCCCGAGAATGATATCATTCTTCTCAACAATGAGTGTGATATTGTTCTTTCCGACCACGGCCTTCGACGAAAACAGCCGAGGTCGAGCCCTCTGGAATCCGTCGTGATCGACGCCTTGCCTTTAATCGGATAAAAATTGTATCTCCAAGAGAATGTTATGCGCCCTGATCCCGAGAAGCTTCTCAAATACATTTCCCTCGCAATGTCGCCTACTGTTTTCTTCCAAAAGACGCCCGTCCCACTTCGAAGTCTCTCGGGGCGACTTGTGTGGCTCGCACTCGCTACAAAGCCGGCTCTTTCTTTCCTGGGAATTACATTTCTTGTCAATCACCCAAACGTGCCGCCTTCAATGGCTGTCCGGAGTACGGCTCGCAGAGAGGTTACCGCACTTTCAGCCGTGCTTCCACTAGCAAGAGTCTGTCCCGACCATGCAATCTGGCCCATTATTGTCGCTTTCGACGCCAGCCCTATCGCTGCGGGTGTCTGTTTCGCTCCAGTTCCCCAGCGAAGCGCAGAATTCTTGCATCGCCTTGTCGCTCGCGGAGACTTCGTCACGACGCTCGAGACCCAAAAATTACACACCATCGTTAAGTGTTGTAAGTGGAGTACTGCCTTTTCCCATAGATGGCGTCGCTCCCAACACATCGATGGGCTAGAGGGTCATGCAGGCGTACTTGCTTTGGAATGGGCCGTCTCCCACAACATAGCCGGTAGACGTTTGGTATTGCTTTCTGATTCAACCACTACAATTGGCTCCTTTTCAAAAGGCCGACCTTCATCTACAAATCTCGCTCTATCTGCTCGTCGAGTCGCTGCCATCACAAATGCTCATGTCTTCTCCCCACGTCTTCTCCAAATACCATCCCGCTTGAACCCAGCTGACACTCCCTCATGCCCCCAATAGTCAAAGATGCTCCTATCCAGTGAAACCTGTAAGGCCTTCCACCGTCGTCGGGCCCTCCTAAAGAACAATTGTTCTTTAAATCCACCACCACTGCATCAAGCACCGCTTCCGATTGCTCCGCGAGAACCAATTCAATCGAGTACCACCATTGTTTGTGATCCTGAGCTCAGATGCCTATCCGAATACGGTAAGACCATGTTTCAATCCCATCCTCTTCGTTCCGAGCGCTTGAAACCTCAAACATATCGCCGATACCTAATGGCCTACTCAATGTTCCTTCGGTACGCTAAGAATATGCCAACCACGGTCCAAGATCTCGATCATACCGTCCTCCGCTACATCGAATAATCCTACAATCAGCACCCATCACCTGGAAAAAGACAGGAAATGATGAATTTACTCTAGCATATCTGTTTGTGGTTCCAAACCTGCGCTCCCGCCTAAGCCTTGCGCGACGGACCATCGGAGCTTGGAAACGTTGTGTCACTCACAAAGCTTCTCTGTCGTTAACCCGTCATATTATGCTGGCCATCGTAGCTCGGCTCGAAGAGAGAGAGGCCTCCATGACGCAGCTGTTGCTCTAGCAGTGGCGTGGGGGGCTTACTTACTTATTTCTGAGACCCTTTATATTCGAAGACAAGATGTCGCACTCCCCGGGGACATTCGAACTCGCAGCATCGGCGCACTTACCTCAGCTGGAATTGGGATTGCACATGGGAAAACGGGGGACAATCAGTTTACACTTATTCATGAACTTTCCGTCGTGTCATTTCTTTCATCACACCTTGCAGCGCATCGGCCCGAAACGACCCTCCACATCACATATAATGCTTATTTGCAAAGCATCAAGGACGGCGAACAGTTTCTTGGGCTCCCAGGCTCACTCACGCCTCGCTCTGCGCGTATTGGAGGATCCTTGCATGCCTTATGCAATGGGACTTCTGCTGAATCTATTGCCCTACATGGGCGTTGGGCATTTATTTCTTCGCTTCGCTATTATCTCACGAACGGAAGATCCTTTCTCCATAAGATCACGCTAACCACAGAAGAGAACTTAGTTCTCTCTCGATATGCACAACAAGGATCCTCTATTATGACACCCCCGCCTTCCGACACAATCTAGAACAATACACAAGCCACTTCCAGAAATTTGCCTTCTTTGCATGAAGTGAATATTGGTTGGGGTTGCTGGTTGCGAACTGAACGTGCCTTCTCGCACCGTCCAACCAGCCGAGCTACTGATACTCCTGGCCCCCGCCTCTTCAGAGTCAACGCTTAACAGGGTTGCGACGTCTGAAGAGACTTTTGTGATCCAAAAGATGCAATAAAGGTCCTATTGCGTTCTTTTTCTTTGCTACATTCCTGGCACCATCTAAAGCACAAGCAAACTATAACAAAGATTCTTCACAAAATCTGGTGAGTGTATAGGATATATCAAAAGCTCAATGTTTTCCGCATTATACAAAACTTCGAAGAACCTAGATACATAAAGTACGGTACCGTCTTGCTGAAATATTGGTTCTTGTTGACATTATTTGTCCCCACAAGGTAGAAATTTTGGCTTCAGCATTTCCACATAATTATCCGGATTAATATTACCATCAAAAAAACCAAAGGTCTTTTAGCATAACGAGAAAAGAATGCCCAAAACATTACTGAAAATCCTCCATTCTACTTCTTAGAGAACAGTTTTTCGTCAAAGCGTTAACCATGATAGTAATAACTCTATCCGTCTGGACCGTCACCATGAGATTTTTCTCGTCACTCCATGCAACCATGTTTACTTTGTGATGATAAAATCGATTATATTGCAAAGCCCATGCAAGATGCGCAATTCGATGATGTTTAGTCATCAACAGTGCCTATTTTATATTACTCACCTTTATTCAAAAGATAAATAAATCTTGTCACAGTAAAAAGGATAATGTGCAAATTTAGATGTTTTTAGATCTTCATCTGAGGAACAATTATTAAGAAAGCACTTGATTACTATGGCGGGTACAATTAGATGTGAGCGTTTATGGCCTTTCACTTCTTTTCTTCATCTCTTTTGCGCTGTGGTTCTTCACACATTTGTGTACAGCTGTTTTGAAGCGATTCGACTGAGTTGCTATTCTTTTTAGAGACAGATTGGCTCCATGAAGTGCTATGACTTGAGCAACTTCTGAATGACTAGTAGTACACATGCGCAATGGATGCTGTGTTGTGTACGTGGTACACCATTGCGTGTCTTTTTTTGAATGTTCTTGTATTTATGCACTGCAGCAAAAACAGTGCTTTTAGAGCTATAACGAATGTATATGTTTTGGGCCTACGTTGAATGAATTTTGTTTATTGATGATGTGTCAGCTTGCAATCGTCTAAATTCTTTCATAATCTGGCTCTCAGAAGCCCTCGTTTGTTCAATAAACACACCTTTCTTAGATTTTTGCATACGACTGTTAGTAGGCCTTAAATACACCGTTGAGTGGTCAGCTTTCGTAACGGTCATTTGATAAAGACGCTAATTGTGCGTCTGCTCCTGGTCACACCTGTTTCATTTTGTAAAGATTGCTCCGAGAATCAAACTCCGATATATTACGTCGTATTGGACAACATTCGCACTACTCTACTTATTCTTTTCATTTCTGTTATCACATCTGCTATATGGTCTGTTACTACTTGTTTGACTTCTATAATTCCGCCGACTAGAAGAATGTTGAAAGATTAACCCAAGGTACCAACTATCGTACCTGAATAGCGAGAATCGCAGCAGCAGTGTTTTATCAGCCTACAATAAACTCCAAATCGCGCTGGCCGGTTCGCGGCGAGTGCGGGGAATGACAGACGAAGAAAACGGGTTTACAATTGCTGACACTCTTGTCTATTGTTTTGCCCTGGGCGCTTCGGCGATGTCCAATTTTCCCACAATCACGTCTCGAACGAAGAGAAGGCTTGATATCAGCCCGAGTGCAACAGATCACCCCGAGCAACCGAGGTGATAATATGCTTGTCATGAGGGGAATTCCGTAAGGGCAGATATCAAAATATCTGCCGTTCCGTATGGGTAGATATCAGATATATGCACTTTAGGCCGGTTGAAAAGTTAAGACATTTGATACGTTCACCTTCACGCGGGAGAAAAAGCTGTCTACTTAAAAGGCAACCATAATTTTGCGATAGATTTGTATCCAGATGGTAAATGTTTTTGGACTAATGATCTTTTGCTAACGAGGGATGCCAAATTCATCGCGCCAAGTAATAATAATTGTTGCCGTCCATCATGAATGCTTGTCAATCAGAAAGACAACAAATGATGTCGAACGAATCATTGAAGCAACAATTTCTTGACTGCGTGGTTAATAGCTCCAATAAGTGCATGACTATACCGATAAACGCACAGAACTCTTTTTTGACACCGAAAAATAGTACTGAATGTGCGGCATTCAAAAGAATTACATATGCCGCAACTCTTAAAATTAAGTTGAATCCACCAATTAAACTCGCGAAGCACAGCAAAGTTTAAGAATCTTTGCAACAACTGAGCATATAAATTGCATTCACACCCGCAAATGAACGAAAACTACAAACATATTCGAATTTGATAGACGACTATTGGTGAAAAGTTACTTTTTGTGACGAAAAGAAGATTCACTTCACTGAATTTTGAATTTTGATGCTCGTCCGTCAAGTTCGTTCGTTGATTCTCAAGCACACAGAGTTCACACGTACAAATGTGAACCGTGCATAGAAACACCACTTGTGCATACGGCCCAGCAGGTGCGCGTCACACAGGATCTTTTAATATAACCTTATTAGATTAATAAATGGATTTCGTTTATGCTCCAAGGTGACACCGCGCATGATGCACGCTGTCACGACTTTGTGTCCTTGTTGACCTATTGACGCCGCGTTGCTCGAATTCTCGTCTACTCCTTTGCTTCTCAAACTTCTCACCTTCCAGCACACGCTTGTAGGTCATCTACAATCTTGTACTCGTTCATGATATTGATGCCCAACACTTTGTTCTTGACGCTGAGCGGCCGCCGAGAATTTGCTCTGGTACATCATGAGCGTATCAGGACTATGCGCACCTGAGCACAACGCTGAAGAACGGCATGGGCAGTGGATACGAGAAAATCATCGGACTCAAAAGAACTGCACATTCTCAGACATTCTCGCATTCTAGTGGGCTGGTATCTGAGCGGTCCTTTAATACCACATTCTTTGTATGCGAATAAGACATCGGAACGATTCTGATATTAAAACTGGTCTTTATTCATATGCCCAAGTACTCACAAGTATTGGACAATGCAGTGCGATGAACGTTTCGAGAGCTTTGTGTGATAACGAGTTGGATCACCGTACTCGCTTTGCGAAAAAGTCGTATGTATTGACGCAATGCTCAATTTTTTCGAGATCGCTTACTTAATACTTTATAAACAGTCATCAGTACATTTCTATTGCTTTACAGAACAGTCCCATTTGAATGAGCTTTTCACAGACCATACGACGCGGTTAAACACCATCGCGAACGTTACAGGAACGATTAGGTTAGAACTCAGCTCCTTTGCCTTAGATACCAACACCTCCCTCACCACCAGCGCCACCAACTCCTCCGGCACCAAAGTCGCCAGAAAGAATACCAGCTCCGCCAGCGCCACCGTTTCCTCCCTCGAATCCAATACCGCCATCACCACCGGCGCCACCCACACCGCCAGCTCCAAAGTCACCAAACAGACCCCCGGCTCCACCGGCACCGCCATTCCCTCCAAGACCAAAGTCGGCTCCGCCGCCATTGCCACCATCTCCACCGAATCCACCGATGCCGACGTCGCCTTCGAGAAGACCAGCTCCACCGTTTCCACCGGCTCCGCCACTGCCCACGCCAAAGATCAAACCTCCCTCGCCTCCGTCACCACCGCCGCCACCGACGCCTCCATACCCAAAGTCACCGTAGAGGGCACCGTTTCCGCCGGCACCTCCGGCGCCGCCGTCACCAACGAAGAGAGAGTCGCCACCTCGGCCACCTTCCCCACCAAATCCTCCGTACCCAAAGTCTCCGACCAGGGTTCCGATTCCGCCGGCGCCACCATCTCCGCCGTCGCCAAGTCCAAGTCCGCCGGCACCACCATCTCCTCCAATGCCGCCCACTCCGCCATCTCCAATCAATAGTCCGTTACCTCCAGCTCCTCCCTGTCCTCCTTGTTTGACTGAAGGAACAATGGCGGCGTTGGCGGCGTAAAGGCAAAGAGCGATTGCGACAGTAAGCTTCATGGTTGTGATATTTGAGGTTGCAAAGTAATACGAGTTGAGTAACATAAAGAGCGCAAGTGCGAAGCGAGTTGTTGTAGAATGAGGGAGGAGATCGAAGTGGAGAAGGCGACCACCGGCGCTGCGGTTTTTAAATGGTTTCGCAACTGCAAAAGGGGGAACACTTCACAAGCGAAGTTCGGGCAAGAGCAGCAGCGCAACACAGCTTAGTCTCTGCATGGTTGGCTTGCAAATTCATGGAACAGATCTTCAACGGATGAATGTGTGGTTTTGTTTGTTTTTTGAAATTGAATGGGTTGTAGAATCCACCTTGTTGATGTGGCGACCCAGGCTAGAGGACCGTCTGAGACTCAGATAACACAATGTGGTTCGAGGTTGGCAATACTGCAACGCAGATGTCGCAGTGGTGATGATAGTGGTATAATGCAGGCGGTGACTGAGGACGTCAGTGACATCCAAGCAAACTAGTGCAATTTGCAAAGCTACGATTAGTATTTGAAGATCTTAGGTGGGAAGCACCATGTCTTGAAATGGACTTTGGCGGCGTCTTGCAGGCATGTGAATCCTTATCCTTTGCACATCACAGATTTCCGTTGCCTCTTTTCTTCTACCGACATTTGCCAACCGCACTCCACCGTGACAGCAGATTGCGACATGATTGATGTCGGCGCCTGTTCAGTTGCGGCCTCTAGGATGACGTAATGAACTGTGTGCCGCCCGTTCCAGTCGATTCAGGTCCAAGTCTATGTGTGACGGCACAAAACAGAAATCTTGACGCAACTTGTTACACAAGCCGCCATGGCTTATTAGGCATGTTAACACGTGTTGGACTACGGCATAACACCAGCTAGATAACCTCTTACAGCATACTCGATCAATCAATAATAAATACACCCAGCTTGTAGAGTTTCGAAGCTTCCCAAGTATACTTCTATGTAACCTAAAGTGAGCGACTGGCGACACGTGTCCAGCACTAAGCGCTGTCGGAGATCTCGCGCACGGGGTCGCGAGAGGCTCCCTGGACAATTAAGCAAACCCTAGAGCGGCCAAGGAAACAGGCAACTCCAAAAGGACAACGGGGTACTTCGTCCCCCTCCCTGCTCGTCCCATCGCTCTGCGGATAGTTTTGCTACGCCTAGCTGCACACTAATCATCACCGTTATAGGCTTAGGACAGTCTGATAGAGCTATCAACTCACCATTGCTGTTGCCAATGTTTTGAGGAAATGAAGATGCTTATTTTTGCCGTCTTGATGTTTTTAATTGTGTGGACCAAAAAAAAAGCTTCCCGAAACCCCACAAAAATTTTCTTTAGAATGGTATGTTTGACTCTTGAACAGCAGTTTTTTCATCTTGATTTTATCGCAGTTTAGCAGTCTGTAATCGAAGAAGCTAAACACACAAAAAATTGATAACGGAAAGACCAAGATCACTTAGTTCCGTAATTTCTCGAATTAATGGTAGTTGGTCTGCCTTCTACAATGATACCCCGACTCACAAACTCTTTTTACAAGGACACAAACTTCCATTACCTAAAAGAAAGATCTGCATACGCTGGTTGCCATCTTTCGCAGTCTTTTTATGAAGAATATTATACACACCGGCTGAACCTTATATTTGTAGGTGTAAGAAGTTCAGGCTAACGTATTGCTGTAAAATGATGATCTTCTGAAACGAACCCTGAACAATGCTGTTTTGCAGTTCATTTTAGAAGCTGATCATCTATTAAATAAAATAATCGTTTCAGTTTTCTAAGGTATTTACACGTATTCATGAGTGTGCGCGATAGACTAAAGATAAATTGGAACCCTTGTAATACGAAGAGAGCAATACAAGTCTATATAGCCTTATCTAAAGACTTTTTGATAGGTAGAAGAGAGTAAACGACACTCTGCTGGGTGTTGTATCCAAATTTCTAGGTAATAAAAAATGTGTCTAAGATGAACCCATGAAAACCATTTGATCGCCTTCACAAAGTCTTTCCATTCCTCGTTTTGATGATACTTTTAAAGATCCTAGCTTTCAAACGATGTCTACTAGACCACCAAATCCCTACTTTACTTATTATTATATAGATTCAATACTTGAATAGAAAGCTTAAAAGGTATTTACAAGCCTTCAAGCACCTATTGGTTCCCGTCACGCAGCTTAAACCGTGGCAGGCTCTTCTAGTTCTGGTTGTCAGCAGCGGAAAATGTGTGGCCATCGACGGGCACACAGCTCAGTGGTCGATGCTTCGCTTGCGGTTGTACTTGCAGGGCGACCGCAAGTACGCAATGGTCGAATTCCTCCTCCTCCGAACTTTTCTTATTCGCTCTCACCCTCCTCCGCCCTCTAGTAGTAGCTGGTAGTCGTTGGAAGGCGTTCGGCTGTGTTTTGCAGACCTTCCCGAGTGGCTGGCTTTGGTACTCATCAGCAATCAGTAGCCAAAAGCTGAAGGTGCCAGGGAGGTTGCCTTGGTGGCACAGAGATCCAATCGGAGGACGTATGTTTGCGGTAGCGCAGAGGTCCGTTCGGAGGACGTAAGCCGGCGAGGGGGTCGGTGATTGGTCGAACGGATTTAATGCCTTGCTAGCGGTTTAATTGCCAGTGTAGCATGTGAGTGCCACGCTGGAAGTGTTGGAAATGCGCTGGCATGCTACAAATGATGAAGACGGGAAAGAGCTATTTAAATAAGACTCACTCTTTCCAAAACGTTTCTGAATGATCTTTTGACTTTAAAAAGAGATCTGAAGATCTGAACTTCTTCAACTGCGATTCAAAGACCCATCTTTGTAAGGACAAATAATGTAAAGTACCCACTTGGCTGAGAAAGAAGGGCATCTGTGGAAGCATCTGTCAAGAAAAGAAAAGGGGTTGGTTACAACGGGATGTTTTCCAAGTGGCGGTAGATTGAAATCCGCTGCAAAAATGGCCTCTGCCTTGTCGACCCCTTTTGATAGAGTATGGGAAGAACATTACCCAGCAGTAAGGAATACACTGCAGAGTGATTGGGTGTGCCTACGAGGTCGTGTGCTAACTTGTAGAGCGCGGCGGACTTGAAGCGCGGCATGAGTTAACGATACTCATGAAACAATGTTTCCAACGCCATGGAAACGGTCTGGCGCACCTGGTCCACGTCGCAAGAGACTGCGAATATCCAGCAAGCCGAAGAATGTTCAGGCTGCTCCGATTGCACTCCACTTATGTCTGGTACGCTCCAGCGACCAAGCCATGCAGAGGAAGAACAACGCCATATGCACTCCAATTACATTCACAGTAACACGGTTAAATCCATCTGCACTCCGCATGAGAATTTTTCTTGTAGGGCAAGGCCTGTGAAGGCATTTCTATTAAATGCTTCTGTTTAAATACAAATTACCTTGGTTTAAACAGCACAGTTTGAATACTTTTAAAAGCTCTCATGGAACCGCGTGATGTTTTGAGCTGTGGCCATGTGGAGGGATTTACAACATTGAATGCATATCCAGCTAAAGTATCGCGTAGGGCTTTATTCAAGCCCTGCTGCCTTTCAAATCCTCGCACTTCTACGGCGCACAGACACCAGGGCCAGCTTTGCAAACCATTTGAAAACACTTATCAGTCCCACCAACACCAAGCAGTACACAGCAGTAGTGACAATCACTGTTACATCCACACTGTCTCAGTGGAGATGTTTCGTTCGGGCCCGCGGGGGGTACAGGCGTCTCAATTTGAGAAGAGACTGTCTTGTGTTTGTTGTAAGAATTGAGGCAAGCTATTTTTTGGTTGGGAAGCATTTTCATTTTGTCTTTCTTGTTGGCTAACTGCACAGAATAGCGCAATGCATGAGTCATGTATTTCGCAAACTTCTTGCGATGGTAACATTCCACTCGGCTCCCACCGATGACCACTTCATCCGGTTCGAACTTCATTGCGTGTTCGTGCAGAAATTTTCCAACACTAGGAGAGAGCCCCAAGCGAGACACTTGGTTCTGACAACTCTTCCACTTCTCTTGCCAGCCGGATCGCGACCAACAGGAATAGCCAACTGTAAAACAAGCAACAAAAGCCAACCAGGAAAGCGCATTTCCCATTCGTGCGTTCAAAGACATGGCAATACACTGAAAACACACTCACAACTGCAACGTGCGATTGAGAAGAAAGAAAAGGACTGATCACTGCGATGCTGCCGGAGGTGAAGAATTGAGCCGAAAGGTGCTCTTATGTAGTCCTGATTGTCAGCGCTTCCAAAAGTGGAAAAAGTCTCGAGTGGTACCTTAATCTTATTACCTGTGGTGTTCTCGAATCCGTTCCTGAGTTTCAAAGATTACAGAATTTTCAACGTGCAATTCCTGTCGTGACCTGAATTACAATTCGACAATTTCCAAGAATCTATCGAGACAATTTGATGAACTCGTGTTTGCTCTAGAATAAAAAACGAAAACAAGGCTAGGTCTCAACTTCAAATATGGTAAAACTTTTGGTTGTCGAGATTTCACTTCTTTCTACGTATCGCTTGAATAACAACACCATAACGGAGTTTCTTAGATATCTACCTATTCTCAATAGCGAAACGCGTTTCCCATCATGTCGGTTTTCGTCAAAACGAAAACATCTTCATGTATTATCCTTGTGTCGTTCAGAGACTAAATGTATATCACTTGCAATCTAATCTCCCGGTAAACCAACTGACAAAATACAATCCTTTCACATTGGATCTCGGAATGGAATAATAGACTTTGAGGTTTCTTCTTCAAAAATTGAGTTTTCTGTCACATATGAAAAGGGCAAGTAAATGTCTCCGAGAATGTGCTCCTCGAGCAAGTGTATTTCGAGCAATTACAGAATGGGCAGCCATACTCGTTGCAGATATCTTTGGAGCGTCCAAATAAAGTGAAGCAAAACAAGTCGCCAAACGCAATTAGAACAAAAAGAATCACAATTCGCAGAGAGAAATACAGGGCCAATACGAGATGTCACGAGTTGGTGCCTTCGAATAATATTCGAAGAATGCACAGTACCGCGGTAGTTTTTATCACTCTACGCATGTTTGACTTTCATGTTCGGCCAGACATAAAGAAATATATTTGGTATCAAAGATGAGATTGTGCTTCTACGTGCAGAGTTACATCCCACCATTAACACGAAATGGAGATCATCACAACAAGCAGCAAACAAGTAAGGGTTATTCCATTTCTACGAAACAAACTTCTTCGAGTTGTAACGCGATAGCACATTTATCGCTTGTTGGCAGTTAAAGCCAGTGGCCCATTAATTGAACGAATGTATTGGCGAGGCCATGTGCGTCTTCCAATTATATTGGTCAATAGCCTGAGTTCTCTCATGAGTCTTTGCTTCCACCTCTGTGAAGTGTGAATGTTGAGGCACAAAGCGATCTCGACATCGAGCTTTTTAGCCACTGTTTCAGTTCCTTACATGTCGTCCCTACTTCAACGCACTACGTTGCTACGCACGGTGATAGTCTACGATCCCCTGTCCAGTCTTTAAGTTTTCAGTTCCCCATGCAACATATCGATAAGGGTACAAATGCCACATGGTCTTGTGAGTGGTGAGCTTCGGACTTTGCCAGCAACTTCGATGTAGGTGTGACAGCCTGTCCTCACAGTGCCCCTTCCGGCGCGCACCTCTCGCGCCTCGCACGCTTCTCCACCCGTGGTCGGGGACTACTTTTCAGAAAAGCAGGCCCGCACCTTCGCTCTAGCCCGGGAAGGGAGAGGGCCAGGCCGAACAGCCGGTTACTACCTCCTTCTCTGCTCCCTTTTCTGCGCCTGGCGTTAACTCGGCGAACACCCGTCACGATGTGTGCAACTCCAGATGTCTATCGCTGTCCCAGTAGAACTATCGAGGGGAGCCTTTTCATGAGCTGTCGTCTATATTTGACTCATTTAATGTCGGCATCATCTGGGTGAACATGGTCTAAAGAGAGCCCTGATAATGGACACTATTTGTTCCAGGCTCCGGGACCAAACAAACTACTTTGTATTCGTCAAACACTTGACGTTGATTTCCACATTGTAGTACTTTATATCTGCCAAATGGACTTGAAGGGGTTTCAGCCAATTGTCCAAACTTATGAGATTGTCCGCACAGTCGGAATGTGTCAACAGCAGCGTTAGCAAAAGCAAGTGCTATGTCGACGCCGTTGACTCAAAGGGAAACGGCGAATATTTGTTTCGAAAGGTAAATGAAGACCCACGAAAACCCTTAGTGACAATGCGGCTAAAAAAACTGATGCTTCTTCATGCTTTGCAACTGATGATGTAATATATTTAACGGTGCGTTAATTGCATATCGTATTTCTATTTGTTTGTGCTCTTATTATTGTTTCTTCATATGTGAGCGGTTGTTGAAGACTGTGGAATAAAGCAGGGAAGTAAATGCCGATGTTGGAATATTTACTTGATGATCTGTCCATATGCGTGTGCGGAATTGTCAACGCTTGCGTACAGAAAGCATGATGCCGAAAGAAGCCATCATCTAGGATCAAGTCAATGCATCCTCGACGACTCTTGAGGATGTTGTGGAAAAACGTCTTGCATGTCCTTCCTTTACAACAGTCTATGCCTATCGGACACTTAGGTCTGAGAAGTTGATAACAACTAGGAGATTACTCCACTTCATTTTTGGAGGCTTATAAAAACAGGAACAACACATACTCTAGTCACCGGCTGAGAAGTCACCTTGGACACTCACAATTTGCCCATTCTACGTAAGAGCTTTTTTCTACGGATAGTACATTAATACTTTATATGTAGCTCTTGATCACATCGATAATTAGTTACCAGTAAACACAAAGCAGTAGAGACTTAAACATTGTTTATTGATACATCGGTACAACTGTTTACTCGCGGATACGAAAATAGCGCTTCCATTGTTACAGACCCAGGAACTGATTCAACGTTGACTGCTCTCCGGAGAAGGTCCAATTCTTCATTGGATATGAAAATCCTCCCGTGGACTGATGCAAAAAGAGAATCAAGAAGACAATACAAAAGCAATCAAGATAAAGAACTTGTTGCATGAGAAGCTACCAAATTCCAACTCAAGCAACACATCTCTTGGGTTAAGTGGGATAAGGTTACCAGCCCAGTTACATGGTAGAGCCAAAAAAATTTTTTAATCAATTGAATGTTCAAGAATTACGTCTGCAGATGGCTGGAAGAAGATCGTCGAAGCTTTTTACAAAGAAAACTTTCTATAGGTTGTTAGAGACGTTTACCAGAGTTTTAATTCATTGTTGTTTATGAAGAGAGGCTCAAATGAGGCGTTCAAGAATTATCGAGTCAAGGGTTTTAAGGCTAGTATTATTTTGACGTCCAACTCCTGTAACCTGCCTGAAGCACTAATGGAATCCACCCTTTAGTCTAACTAAGCTGTTGATAGCGGGCAGATGATTTTTGTACTTGCGGCACCCTCTAATAGAACAGCTCCTGAATGCGGTGTCACAACTGATGATTTTTTAAAAATCTGTCTCGTGTAAAAGGGTTGCTTTTGGTTTAAAGCAATGTGACACAGCAGATAGTGACGAGTCTAGGGCTGTCCTCGCCAATTTTGCTACTGTTTATAACAAGAGACGGACAGGACGAGTCATAAATCTCGCAATAACCGATTGAAACCTGCTTAGTTTAGTGATCTGAAGAGCAAAAGTCAATATCATAGCTGTTAAAAGTATGGATATTGTCATTACAACAATAATTGTAAATTAGAAGGTGCATAGACACATAGATAGAAGCATAAAGCCTCGAGTTAATTCAAGCGCCACAGAGATGAAAAAAAAAATCTGCATCAAATGGAAAGAATTTGATGCTGTTACTCTTGGTACAGTTAAAATGGTCTAATGTGCAAGCCCTGGGGAGAGTGTTCCCTAAGACTTCCGGATGTGCGAATAATGACAAGCGTCGCGTTCGGCGGGGCATCATTGCCCTGTATGTGGCTTGCGCATGCACTGTACACGTCGCTTTCGCCGCAGTCCCATTGGATGTAAATCACTGCAACCCGGATATTTGTGGGGTGGTTGCCAGCATTGCTGGACAGTTGACATATTCACTGAAGAATTTTATATGTGAAGACAAAACCTCTCGGGATGCTTTATTGCTCTCAGAGCGGATATCGGCTAAATGAGATGACGAGAGATGAAGGGGGAGAGAAAAGAAAGCACGCCTACTCAAACTAAAAGAGAAGTAGACATGTTGAAACACTGGTGCAGGGAGCGTAGCAGAGTAAGAGGGCAGACAAATAGACATACCCAGAAGGAAGGACACGAGCAGCAGCGCTGTTGCATATTTGTATCCCACGTCCGCCGTCAAGACGGTCGGAACACTTACAAAAAATTACAGCTGCAGCGTATTCCTCTTTTAACTTCACTCATGTACACTAATGGACACCAATCAAAGTAAAAAGAAATACGGAGGTGTGCATAACGCCGAAGGGGGTAGATGCGCAAAAAAACACGACGAAGGGGCTGTGACACTTATCATAGAGTCCATGTAGATCCGAAACATAGTATCTGACTCCCAATCGAGGCGGCGTAAAATCCATTCCTTAGGAAAAAAGGACAAAAAGTTCCTGAAAGCCTACAATGCGAGAGCTATGAGATCCATAGTTGCAACCATCGGTCGCAAATTTGTTAACAATCAATAAGCAATGACGTATGGAAAATGCCAGGTTAGCTAAACGCAATTAAATTGCGGTGCACGTACCGAAAACCCCTGGATTCTCTTGTCAAAAAGTAGCCTGTTTACGCAAAAGAGCCACAAGATAAGACTCAGGGTTTGTAAGGTGTTCCCGGTATTTCAGCAGGAGTCAACGATTGAGTTCTCTACCCTTTTGTCTAATAAAGACACATATACTATAAGCGTCGACGGATATATCATCAACCGTAGTGTAACGCACGCAAAGACAGCGGCATTGTAAAATGACTTAGAAAACGATACCTGCACCGTGACCGATATGACAGACTGATATATCACTCAAACCGACCTCCAAAATAGGATGCATTAGAATTGCACTGCAAACAAGACGCTTCGCCTTAATTGGGATCACCGACTGCTGTCGTCGATTACAGAACGTGATTAGCGCGCGCATTATCCTTGTCTTAATGAGGGAGGGAAGATGATGAAGTTTGTGGTATTTGCTGATTGTTGTAATATACTGCGGTAGAGAAACAGAAAATATTACGCCCTCCGACGACAGATATCACAAGTAGGCCGTGACCTCTTTCTCAGTTTCTGGCAGTGGACACAGGTCATCCTCATAAGAGAAGGAAATCCAACGTCGAAACTGACTGGTACGATTGCGCCATGCACTTTTCGATCAGCCGTAGTTAGAAAGCAAGCAAGCAGTTTCTGCAGATCCTCCTGTAGGACAATCAAAACCGGCGCGAGCCAAGATTGCTGACTGTATGCCAACGGCCAAGTCCACACGGGCCTGATCACTACCACGGCAAGTCTCCACGGGGGATTGACAGGACGCTCCGAGATGTAGACTGGGAAGCTAGGTGATTCCAAGATGGTGAGGTTTATAAAAAGACCAATCATTTGCTCGTACCAAGGCTGACGCGGCCATTGTGGCGCCAATAACACCCAGCACCCGCCTTTAACCCCTGTCTTCCGAACCAATACCGGTAGAAAGTCGAAAGGCGGATTCGGAAGGCCTGCTCGACCGTCTCTCCAGTAGTCTTGCATCTGCGTACCGATGCACTTGATCCTGGCCGGAAGCGGTTCGTTGAGGGGGCGACACGAGATTACTGTGGAGCAAAACCCGGCGACGGGAAGTGCTCTCAAGGTGTTCGAAGCCATCCTCCCTGGGGGAGGCAGACTCAGAGACAGAGCCCTCCGTTCCACCCGTAGTATGGGGTGTAACTCCCACGGGGGATTCCGGCAGTACCGACGGAGGTGAGGGGTAGAAATCGTTAGGTCGGGAATGAGTATGGGTATCCCAAAGAATGGGGGAAAATACGGCGAAGAGGAAAAACGGGGCGAGGGTTGGGCACTAACAGGCACCGGACCCAAGAACCAGAAAAGGGGCGAAAAAACAAAAGAAACCCAATACAGGGGCGAAAACCTGTCCTCGAAAGGAAACACAAAAAGCACGCAACAAGTAAGCAGAACCCCCACGGGGTATCGTGCACGCAGGTAGTCTGAGCGGTCCCAAGGGGGTGGTTGCACGGAACCCAAACGTGGGCACTCTCCAAGTGGAGTCGTGTCCCTACGCAGGCGTTGCTAACCAGAGTCCGTTCCGGGTTGTAAGGCCGAAACGATGGCGACGAAGAACCTCTAAAGGTATCGAAGACCAACCTTGGTTGTCATTTACTCTGAGCTCGGACTGTCAGATCTCGCCTCCCTAAGTAGGGCCCATTAACTAAACTCTACAGTAGTGCACACCTGCTCAGGGCCATACACGTGAAGATTCCACTGCCAGGGCCCAAAAATCCAACGTTCTAACAAATATCCGAAATTCGGTGCCAAAATTAAGCCACGTGTATCACGGGGCCAATCCAACCATGGGCCATCCGAATTTTCCCTTATAGGCCAAATATAACCAGAAAACAGTGCCACCTCAGCACACCTTAGAGGGGATCATAATCATAACCCTCGGAGGGTTCAATCCTCATTCTATGAGTTGCATCTTCAAGTATCCCCTGACTGGGCGTTGCTCTACATCTCCCCCTCATTAAGACGAGGAAGAACATTCCGAGCCGCGGGTGTCTAGCTTTCCGATCACTATACATACTTCTCTCCCAATGGGGTCCTTCACCACTTCTGAGGATCGCCACAAAACCGGCATATCGGTACAACTTTCTTCTACTCCTCCGACTTTCGGCGATAAGCAACTTCTCGCAACAGCAGTCTCAACCAGCCCTCTCAAGTGAATGAACCCATACGTCATCAACCCACTCTCGGGGCCATCGTCCTCCGCGCCGGCGGACAACGAAGCTCCCCAGCAGGGTGGAGATTTCTCCGATGCTACGGACCATCATGCGTCAGATCGACCTTGTCCCAGCGTTGGGTTCGGCCAACAACGTGCAGGACCTGTATCCAATCTTGGACGTGATCGACAACACCCAATGGGATCGAGTTCCAGTGGCAAATCAGCCCGCAGGGGAAGGATCCGCGCGAGACAAGTCTCCTGGCCGGTACGATCCGGGCTCCGGTAAATGGGTCTATTACAATCCCTTCGAAGGGGTTCGCATCAGCGCGGCGCAAGCACGGGCGCTGATTGACTCGCCTCGACCGATGCCGGTAGGACACCCGACGGGGTTCATTTATACCGATGATTACGAGTACGAGCCTCCAGTAGACCTGGACGATCCAGCGTTGGATAACGAAGTGCCAGCTCCTAGTGGAGTACTCCCTGTGGAGCCATCTGCACCCTTCCAACCAGTGGGAACGACCTGAGCTGCAGCGGCGAATGCATCCGGTGGCGGTCCATCTGCTCCCCCCGGGTGGGGTGTGAACACCCTTGCGCAGGCGCCGGTTGCCACTCCGCAAGCGGATAGTGTGCGACAAGGCCTCGTGAACGCAGGCATTCCGATTCCCCCGGGTATGACGGATGTGAGCCAGATGTTGGCTTTCGCCTCGGCGTTCCATCAGGGTCAGAATCCCAGCGGTGGGGCGGGTCCCTCCACGGGCTTCCCGTAGTTCCGCCTTCGGGCAATTGTGGAGTCCATAGCTTGGCGACAATAGTTAACTTCTGATATTTGCATAACTTCTTTTCTTCTTCCTCCCTAGGATCTTAACTTCTACTTCATCTTCTTCATTCCTTCTTAGGATCTTTTTCATCTTCGTCTTCATCTTCTTCCCTTCCTAGGGTCCAATCTTCTTCTTAATCTTCTTCTCCACTTCGTGGGTCTTCTTTTCCTTTTTCATTATAAACTGTCCCGATAACCGGTGTTGTGTTCCCCGGTTAATGGCGCTAGGCCGAGGGCCAGTAGACATTCCCTCTCAATACGTGTTCTTCGGGATACTCTCCTCAATTCCTCTTCAGAGGTCCAACATCTTCCTCACTTCGAGGTCGCATCCACAACAGTTCCCGTGGTGGCTTACCCGACTTGGGCACGATCCAGACTTGGAGGCAAGGTTACCCGAGCGCGTCGGTGATAGGATAAAACCTTAGACATCGGAAGGTGCTCAATGGGTTCCACTGTATTCTCATCAGGCGAGAATCCGTACCATCGGACTTGGTAGCGAACTTCTCCCTCGGGGGTGTAGATGTGACGCACGATGCGATCGATAACGAATTCCTGCGGGTACACTTTTCCCTGTTCGGGCTTCTCTTCCCTCTTGGAACGCTCTAGTTCCCTTGAGGGTGTCAACGTAGGGTCTAGACACACCCCGGTGGGCTCTTTTCCGTGTTGCGAGCGGGTCTCAGCACTTCGTCCAAACGGCGCCGAGTGGCCTGTGGGCTACGTTGTAACTTCCGTCTACGGAGTCAAAACGGCCCATCTTGGGTTCTTCTTAAAGCTGAGATTTTCCCGATAACAACGGTGTTCTTAGATTCCGTGACGGTTGAGAAACCGCGACGCGGTAGCGTCTCCAATCTCAGGGGGGTAAGACTTCAACGTCAACCCGAGCTACGGGGACGAAGGTTGCTCCCGTGCAACGCGCCGTGCGACGGAGGCGGTTTGCGCGACGGTTGGTCGTCAGAGCCTTTTGATTGGCTCGGTGCCATTCGACGTGTGCCACACAAATGCGCGGGCGCCCCGTGTGGGGTGACTGTTCCTTGTGCGGGAAAATCTGCCTATGCGGATGTGAGGTGGCGCTTTCGACACGCGCTAGCACTCTCCTGAGCTGTCCCTGACGGGTCTCTCTCATTTCTTTCCCATTCCTTAGGGTTCCAGTGTCTCCATAGGAGTTCCTATTCCCATTCCATAACGGAGAGCCAAATTTGGTCGACCTCGTCGTCGAGATCTTCCCCGTGCGGGTCCGCTGACACAGCTCGTTCCCGAGAAAGCAAGGTTTGAGTGTGCGAAACCTCAGTGTCTCTTCCGCGGCGGCGGGTGATCGTCGGCTCTGTAGGCGTTCCGGGTGCGGAGTTCTCCACACGACTTTCCCTAGGCGGGTTTTCGTCATCTTTTCTGACGTCGTGCTCGGCTGGGTCGGCGGTGATGTCGCTACCCATACGCTGGGGTTGAGACTTCTCTGTCGCCGGCTCGGTCGGGCTCGCCGTCTCACTGTGAGAACTAGATTCCCTGTCAGGGCGACTGGCTGACGCCGAAACATCGTCCTGCGAAGGAACTAAGTCCTCCTCCCCCTCCTTAGGCGGAGAGCCAGGAGGCTTGACTACCTCCGGTGGGGGAGTAACTCTGTAAGAGTTCGTTGACTGGGCCCTTGAGGGAGCGGGCCCAGGTTCGGGAGTATCCGAAGTTTAGTTTTTCGAAGCGGACCCCACCGAATTCGGTGCAGCTGCCTCGAAGGGGACCTGTTGTTCCCCGTTCGCGGGTACAAGTTCTGTATCCCTGTCAGCAAGGTGAGCTCGGAGTATCCTTTCTTCCTCATAGGACCTACTCGGGACTCGAGCTTTCTCCTCAGGGGTCAGAGCCTCGTACTGAGCGATAATTCGTGAACCCTCCCCCAGGGGAAATGTGCAGTCTGGTGCTTTGTGACCACGGAGGTAACACAAATAGCAAATCAGCTCTGCCGGGTTCGGTTGTGGACGTGAATCCACGCGACGTGGTGCTGTATCCCTCCATCCGGGGCGAGTAAACCGAGCAGCGGTATTCGCTACAGGTAGCGATGCGGCTGGCACCCTCCGTCCGTGGGTATAGAGCGCAGGGTCTTCATCCGTAGTCGGAGCGGATGTCGACGGCGACTCAGACGTACCCATAGATTCGGGGTTACTTCCCATGAAGTGAATGTTATCATTGACCCCCACAGGGGTAGGGCCTCCTGCGAGTGACAAAGACGAGTTACCTCCAGCGGCGAGGAGTGCACTTGTCGGCCGACTCTTTCGGTTCTGCCGGGCACGGAGAGTATCCCCCTCAGCCTGGGCGTACTGAACCAATTCCAAGTAGGTCAGCTTGCGCTTCTCTTCCCGATGTCGGGCAACCAATGCCCTTATCGAGGGGTCCAAACCATCCACAAACATGGAGCATCTCTCGTAGGCGGGGAATACATTCCCGCATCGGTGAAAAGCTTTATTCAAGCGAGTTGAATACACCGTTTCGGTTTCCATCGGCTTCTGCAGCGTATCCCTTAATGCAAGGATTGCTTCCTGAATCGCATTTCCAGTAGCGTATGACCTCAAGAGGTACTGCACCGCTTCGGGCCAGCACGTGACTCCCCCTTCCGAGGCTCGGGATGATCCACGGACGGAGTTGAACTGGTCTTCAGCCATCCCCTTTAAGAAATAGGGTAATGCAAGATACGCTTGCGCTTTACTCATACCGAGGATTTCAGCCTCCTGCACGAACCTCGCAAGGAAATCGAGCACCAGAATTGGGTCTGTTTCTGTGAACTCCCTCTTTTGTAGGGTGATGCTCAGCCTTTTGATGTAGTCCTTGACCTTACCCGTTCCGCGGGATGTTCGATCTCCCGAAGGGTTATCCAACCGGTAATAGCGGTACGATAGCAGCTTCCGATAGAGAGGATTCGTCGGTTTCAGCTCCCTTAATCCAAGGTGTTTTCTACCCTTCTTCCGTGTACGGATTGCCCCTTGAGAGGTGTAAGTAGCCTTCGACCGAGTCGCCCGGGATGACCGGCGTCCATCTTCACTATCCGAAGATTCGGAGGACGAACTCGATGAAGAGCGATTGGGATCGGAATCCGATAAATCCTCTTGGAGGTGAACGCTCTTCTTTGACTTGCGGCGGTCCCGTTTAGCGGAGCGGTGTTCTTCGTCTTCCGAAACGTCGGGTTTATCCTTCGAGGCTTCTGTGTCTCCGTCCATACGGATAATGGCCTCGAGGGTGTCCAGCCGAGCTCGGAAGCGTTCCGCTTGCACGCGGTGTTCCTCCACGAGGCTCCGGTACTCCTGGATAAAGACCCCAGGGGTACCAAAGCTTTCCAAAAGGGAGTTCACATCCCTCCTCAGGGTACGAAGGTCATCGGCGACTCCCCGCACCTGGGCGTCCTCCACCTTGAGGCGGAGGGTAGTAACCTCCTGAAGGAGCTCGATGTGAGCCGCGTTGGCGATATCAATTTGAGTCTCCAGGCGCTGTAATTCAGGGTCGGCCCGACTTCGGGGTGCTGCTGAGGGGGTCTCCACCACTGGAGCTGGGCCCACAGCCACGACCTCTCGAGGACCTGAAACCAATGAGGGTGCTCTCCGAGTGTCCGGATCGATACCGGAATCGTTCCGATCTTCGGGAATTGAGCTCCTCGACCTAGGCGGGGCCGGGGGCACTGAATCCGCTTGACGGTTCGATCCAGTCCTGGAACCACGGGTAGGCGGCGTCATGCTGCAGACACGACACCGACGATTCGGGGTAACGATGAAATTCGATCACGAGATTCCCGGAGAACAGATGACCTAACACAAAACAAAAATAAAAACCAATTCCACCCTTTCCCAAGGGGACCACTACAACAAATCTTCACGACGGTGCTTCCTCTTCCAAGAGATATTCCAACACGTGGATGACCAACCCAAAAGTCCGAGAACGGATTCTAAGTCCGGAGACCACTTGTGGAGCAAAACCCGGCGACGGGAAGTGCTCTCCAGGTGTTCGAAGCCTTGCTCCCTGGGGAAGGCAGACTCAGAGACAGAGCCCTCCGTTCCACCCGTAGTGTGGGGTATAACTCCCACGGGGGATTCCGGCAGTACCGACGGAGGTGAGGGGTAGAAACCGTGGATCGGGAATGGGTATGGGTATCCCAAAGAATGGGGGAAAATCCGGCGAAGAGGAAAAACGGGGCGAGGGTCGGGCACTAACAGGCACCGGACCCAAGAACCAGAAAAGGGGCGAAAAAACAAAAGAAACCCAATACAGGGGCGAAAACCTGTCCTCGAAAGGAAACACAAAAAGCACGCAACAAGTAAACAGAACCCCCACGGGGTATCGTGCACGCAGGTAGTCTGAGCGGTCCCAAGGGGGTGGTTGCACGGAACCCAAACGTGGGCACTCTCCAAGTGGAGTCGTGTCCCTACGCAGGCGTTGCTAACCAGAGTCCGTTCCGGGTTGTAAGGCCGAAACGATGGCGACGAAGAACCTCTAAAGGTATCGAAGACCAACCTTGCTTGTCATTTACTCTGAGGTCGGACTGTCAGATCTCGCCTCCCTAAGTAGAGCCCACTAACTAAACTCTACAGTAGTGCACACCTGCTCAGGGCCATACACGTGGAGATCCCACTGACAGGGCCCAAAAATCCAACGTTCTAACAAATATCCGAAATTCGGCGCCAAAATTAAGCCACGTGTATCACGGGGCCAATCCAACCATGGGCCATCCGAATTTTCCCTTATAGGCGAAATATAACCAGAAAACAGTGCCACCTCAGCACACCTTAGAGGGGATCATAATCATAACCTTCGGAGGGTTCAATCCTCATTCTATGAGTTGCATCTTCAAGTATCCCCTGACTGGGCGTTGCTCTACATTAGCCATGGTCTTAACAGCCTTGGTCTCAATTTTTGCAGTGAAGGAGTCTCGCGTTGAGCGATTAGCCTCGGAGAACACGGCATCGTTGCTTTGCTCCACTAAGAAGGACATTTGCTTAGCCATGTCCATTCTGTGCTTCATAATGTTCTTGAAGTACTGTGCGCGAATCGTCAGCAAATAGGGTACAGCGTTCATCGCTTCCTCGGCGAGGGCGAGGCGTCCGGCGAGGTCTTCTGGATTCCCACCTTCTACCTTTTCCATTATCAGCGCTGTGATGGCCATGTCAGTCCATACACCGGCGGCGTTGAAATACTCTCATTCCATAGCCTATCTTCGGTTCTTACTCTTGAGGGTTGTACGGAAGGCATGAACTGGCGGCTTCAAGATCGCCATGTGGGTCGCAAGGTCATGGGGTCCTCGACCAAAGATACATCCTCCACTCACTAGCGACAGGGTGTTGATCTCTTGACCAGCCTCCGCGTATTGCTTGCGCTGCGGTTTGGCTGTCGCCCACGGTTCATCTTAGACTCATTTTGTCTTAACTAGAAAATTGTATACAA
Organism: Agarophyton chilense; assembly: GCA_030374765.1. Taxonomy (NCBI): domain Eukaryota; phylum Rhodophyta; class Florideophyceae; order Gracilariales; family Gracilariaceae; genus Agarophyton; species Agarophyton chilense. Next base: position 1,199,876 of record JARGXX010000138.1, read on the forward strand.
AATCCAAAAAAATGTGAGTCCCTTCTTCTGCTCATCACCAAGACTTCTACCGAGACTCTACTGACTTTTAATGCTCCCTTCCTACAACGAAAATTCCAACACATCCTTAACCTATCAAGCACACT